>QUSF01000006.1:23072272-23481313 GCA_003676055.1 Chloebia gouldiae | reverse complement strand
AGTCTTCAGTTAAATTATCTTAAATGGAAGTTGTCTGTGCTCTCTTATTCCAAACACAAAGAAAAAACCACCAGAGAGTATTAGTTGATCAGTAGGTGGCATAAATTATTCCTGACTCCCCACTACAATCACAGGGCTTTATACAGAACACATTAAAACCAATAAGAGCTTTTATATCAACCACAATGGAAGAAGGATTGGGGTGGCATTTTGTAATAGGGGGCCTTATATGTAGAGTCACAGTAATTTATAAATCATTGCTGCTGAACAAAATGAACACAAAATGTCATCCCACAGCACTAAATGGTTTTCCAGCAGTTGGCCAATGATTTTCTTCATGGAAAAAAGGGCTGAACAAAAAAGTTCCACATCTGCTGCAGCTTTAATATCAAGCCTTGGCCAATGATGCCATTTGAAATATTTTAACTATTTTGGTTTCCACTTTCAAGTCCCACCATACAATGATGATGTGTGATTGTTAAGAACACACAAACAGCTACATTGTCTCCTTCATATTATCTGCCACCAGTTAAAAGAGGCAAAATAATAGAGGAGCATGCATCCATAGGGAGAAAACTGCCATCCTCTGCCAATTAGATGCATCCTTGTCTTGCCTGAGGAACTCTGTCTCACTTCCTTGCTTCACGGTAGGTCAGATATTAATGAGGAGAACAAAACTCAGTTTAGATACTGCACCACAACTCCTGGCTGAACAGTTACACTGACTTTAGCATCCAAACTTGCACATGAATACTTATTTTTGTCTCAGAACTAAACAAGAACTTTGGAAAATTAACAACACCAGAGCCCCAGAGACATCTGATTCCTTTTACTTGCTGTAATGCCTGCTTATGTTCCTTATAATGCTCAATACCTCTTCACTATTTAGATAGCTGATGTTCCCCAGCACCAATAAAATGATGAGGGAAAATAGGAATAGAGCTGAAAGACTTTTATTCTTGTGGGCATACGTGGTACTTGGAGTACTGTGGGTCTCAGCAAGGAAAGATGACGCTGTCCAATCAAGTTTAGGCTGGGCACTAAATGGGAATGGCAGCTCCCTTTTCCCTCAAAAAGGAAAATTTTGTGCAAGAAGAACAGAGAAAATAGAGGAGAAGGCATTTTACATGTATTCCCAATCCCTTTGCACTAACTAAGAAGCCTCCTTCAACACCTCTCATTTATAAAGCTATTTAGGTTAATGTACCTCTGAGAACTCATTAGTGGAGGCAACACAAACAGAAAGAACTGGAGAAATATTTTTGTTCAGGAAATCAGACAGCAACACAAAATACCTGGAGATTTATAGGAAACAAAACTGTTGCTAAAGTCATGTAATCAGGAAGGTATTGTGAGATGAAATGACATGTTGATCTCTGTCAAGCATTAGGGAAGAGAATGGGGAAAAAAGCGCCTCTGTCTTTTATTTTTTCCTTTGCTATCTCTTTCAAGTCTCTAAAATAGGGTTTACAAGATTGCAGAGGCTCAAAATTCACTCCTTACTGAGCTCTGCACTTCATACAAATCAATGAAGAATGAAATGAGACCCCAGGGCTTCTTACTTGCCTTGACTGCTCAGTATCTCTGGAGCTTTCTGACTGAATTTTAAGAGAGTAATTTGTTCATTGGCTGTAGCTAAGTCACTTGATCTAAGAAAGACTATTAACTCCCCCTAATATTGTCTTTATTTGACTCCTAGACTCATCAGTTAGGAGCACAAAATAAGTGTAAACTTGAGTATTTCTTTTTTCATCCTTCAACAGAACATGTATATTCCTTCTGCTAACATTAGGAGACCCTACTTTCTCACCTCCTCATAGTGCTTCAATGCCTCAAACCTTGCTGTCCATCAGATTGCATTACAAGGCAAAACTTGTCTCATTTCAGCTGCCTGCAGTAAGAAAAGCAAAAAACAAATAAAAGGAGACAATTAGTTTATACCTTTCCTTTCTTCCATCAGCAGTATGTTATTAACAGCAAGAAAACTGTACTTTATTAAGGCTGTAGTTATATACAAGCAAATCAATGAGGGGCTTTGTCTTGCATATTTCCTCTTGAAGTAGTTGCAAGCTGCATAGTGAGTTTCCTAAATTTGTTTGAACCAGATAATTGCTTAAAACAGACAGGAAACACAAGAGATAACTAAATCCCCACCACCTATGTGTCATTCTGACTCACAGCCCCAGCAAAGCAAACACTGAAGTCAGTGAGAACCTTTCAATTGACACATGTAAGTTTTACCCTTTTACTCCCATCTAAGCTAGAAGAAGAGCGGATCATCTTCGTGATCCTCCAACCCACATTTTCATGTTCATATGGGCAAAATCAGCAGGAAAATAGCACATTTCACAGAGATCCATGATGAAAGTTGCAGGGGGCATTGCACTAATGGGAGCGATCAGGCTCCCAAGGGGTCCCACTGTTCTCTCTCAGCACTACCACACATTGCAGGATAATCTGGCAGTATTAGTCTAATTAGGTCCTGATGGTTGGTTTTTTGTTTTGTTTTTTTTTTTTTCCTCCCATAATACAGAGCCAGTTTATTCCTCTTGTGCATTAACCAGAAAATAGTATGGCTACAATACAGTAGCAGTTCTTGACCTGCTGATAAGCATAAGTTATTTGAGAGCCACAGGTAACCAATACCTGAGCTCAAAATCTCAGGTGTATCCTGTCGTTTGTGTTCTCCTCAGTCTGCTGCTATCTTAGAGTGAAAATTTGGAGATGGTGAGCTTGTAGTGCATTGCTCAGCTCCTGAATAAGTCATCTCAGATCCACTGAGTCCAGTGCAACAGTGTTTACATGTTCTCTGAATAGCCACAGGCTATTAAATGAAGTTTCACTATGGGACTGTAACAAGTACAAACAGTGGGACTGTGTCTTCATAGTGGTCTAAAATCCTGGCATCATGCTCAATCAAACTGATAAGGGTGAATCATTGCTAAGCCTATGGATATAATCAATCAAAAGAGAATTCAGAATTGCACTTTGCAATATCATTTTAGGGGACTGGCTCCATGGCCCCATAATCCTTTTGAAAATATAGCTATATTCACACAAACAGTGGTCTGCATATGATTAGCCAGGAAGCTAGTAAATGAAATGAAAAGTTTGACATTTTATATATTTTTGAAATTAAAGTATTTTGTATTGTTTTTTAATTAAAAGTTTGAAATTGAATTTTTGGAATTCATCTAGACATTAGTTTGTTGCTGAAGTGTAAGGAATATCATGGGCTGTGTGCACAAAAATCAAATGGTAAGATAACAGGCATTACAAACTTAGAAAACATTGCTGAGCTCAGTACCTTGTACAGCCAAAATAAGGAGCCATACAAATTCTCACACTGGGAGCTCTCAAACACTATCATGGTCCATTTGAAACTGTAATACACACAAAAGACATGAATGATGAATACCTAAGCTGGAAAGCTGAGAGAGGCAAAATTGTCTGGAAACTATAAAACTAGAATTTGCTTAGCCGCATAACATTTGAGCCGAATCAAAGAGATTTGATGCCTCAAGTCTGCTAAAGCTTACAGATCTTAGAGCTTACTTTCCCTCCCCTGGAGTTAAAGTATCAAAGAATTTGAGCTGCTATATCCACTTTTCATAGCTGATGTGGCAGGTACTGTCACATTCAGCATGTTTGTTTTTTTTTAAAGTGACTGAGCAGAGAAACACCACGTAGGCATCTAGAAGGGCCTTGATTGTGTACACCACTGCCTTAATGTATTGACACTGAAATTATTTTAAATCTCTGAAACATAGCCCCTTACTGCTGTGGGAAATTCTACCAGAGTGCCTAAAGTATCCAAGAGTTTGAGTGGATGCTCTACAAGGTACATTTCTCTCAGGAATTTTCCACTTACAAAACAACTAGCATTCATCATGATCAACATGCAAAGGTTATTAATCATTCTTACAGGTAACCAGAATGGTAGAGAATCAGTCTGTTCTGAAAAGAATGCATGAAGATTATTTTGATAGGCTGGCTCTTACATTGTAGATGATCTTGATGTGCTTTTTCTTAAAAGCTAACAGAGAATACATAAAAGAGTTGTTTCTACCGTTGGAAGTAAAAGGACAGAAATGTTTTGAGGGGATATTGTGAGTGACACAATAAGTTATTAACTACTCAGAGAGCAGTTTGCTATCTCAATAGCTAATAAAGCTATTATTGAGGCTGTTACATAATGAACACACTGAATTTGACTCGACTTTTACACTGCCCTTTTGGATACTGTAACAGCTTGAGCTGCAGATCACCTGGGGCAGAATTTTGAGTGAGTGCTGATGCTTAGGGCAATTATTTGTACAATCTGCAACTGTGAAAGACAAAAACCAGTTAGAGGGAACATGAGTTTTGTCCTGCTCTCTCTACTTTCTTCTGTCCTGTCTACTTTTTTCTTCCCACAGGTGTACCTGCAAAACAGATGACAGAGAGCCATTTAGTAGGCTTTGTGTCCCTTGAAGTCTCTGCTTAATAAGAAAATCCATATCTTTCTGACTGTTCTGATTAGGTTCAACCTAGCCAAATCATTTCCCTTTCTCTTTCATTGTGCTTTTTCTCATTTGCTTTTATGGCACTTCCTTTCTTCAAAGCACAGTCCCCTGCTGTGTTCACTGTTCTCTCTACTTTTCCCCCCTATTTTCCTCCCAATGTTTCTCCATTTATCTATTCACTTGCCTTTCATTTTCCCAGTACTGTACCCTTATAGACCTCCTGCTGTCTCTGATATCCTATTACTTCTCCCTTGCTTTGTCAATAGACATCAGATTATATACAACAGGTTTGCAAGAAAATATTAATATAGTCAAGAGTACTAAAAGACATAACATTGCTGAAATACTGAAAGCCCAATGTCTTACAGGAACACAAGATCTCCTTTTAGTAGGGGCTTTGATGCTGTGAGCTAGTGCTTTTCTTCTATTAAAATAATTTTTACCATTTAAAAAAATCCAGAAATAGTGCTTAAATCCTGTACAGGAATTTTTTAAATATCATTCATTATTTAGGAGACCTCAAAAGTTCACAAAATAATTAGTTCATAAGTTTCTGTCACCTCCCTATTACCAATGTTCCAATTTACTTATGGCTGATCTCTTTGGTACTCATTTGGTATCTAAGGCAGGTCAGTGGTTTTCAGCCTGTATCTGACATGCTACAGAGAGGTTTTACAGATTCTTCTCTATTTTTTTCTATTTGATAACATGTTTGATTTATATTTAATAATATTTATTTGATCTTGAACTGTTTTCTATATTAACACTGGCAGGAAAATTTCTCTCAGTCTATCATATTGCACCCATTTTTATTATTTTCCCTTTCATTCCTATCTTAGTATTGGTTAAATGTAAATAATTCTCATGCAAACTATTCATTAAAATGTTAATTTTTAACTATACCTAGTATCATCCTCTCAAAAACTGTCAGAAAATAGTTATCAGTTTATTCTATGACTTTGGAAGAGATCATGAAAGCTTTCTTCACTGGGCTTGGCAGAAGCCTCATAGGGATGCAGCTCATTTTAAATGATAATGACTTGTCTTTCATTAAATTCCTTCATTTTATGCTCTAAGTAATACATTGTTGTCTAGTGCTGTGATTGTAGGAGATGAGTGTGGAACTGGTCCTTTCCTGGGCTGATGGAGAATACAACCAAAATACCAGCCACACAAAAAATACCAGAAATAGCAGGTAAGCAAAGAAATATTTTCAATGAGTGCTACACACTGGGATTGACCAGGTCTGAGAGTCTTCTCCATACCAGGAGACTGCCCCAGCAGCAGGTTACTCTGCCTTCCTGCTGCTCCATATCAGTGTTGCAGTGGGAAATGTTTTGTGGTATTTAAGTATGAATCAAACCTATGACATCTGACTTTTTTAAGCCACTCTCACATATCTGTGTTTTCCATTAAGGATGGACTGTTCATAACCAGGTATTAATTCTTTCCACAGGGTGCTTGGACAGACTGCCTACAGCTCAGTGCTCTGTGAGAAGCAACAGTCTACAGCCTGTAGATATAAGCTTAAACCAGGTGCCCCACAGAGAGTGTAATACACTCTCTTCCTTCTATGAAAACGGCAGGACACCACTGAAGCCAAAAAGAAAACATTAACTTTTCTGCATACTGTCTCCAGAAAGTACCAAGTTACATTTTTTGGACATTCTACCATGGAATGTTATCAGTTGCAGATGGATGGCCTTCAGACATCTGAAAATCTGTGAAGTAAATTGTATGCTGGCAGTTCTTTACAAAAAAAAAGAAAAACCACTATGAAAAGTGTTAATGATGAGAGCAGTTTTAACACTTGTCTCTACTTTGACATTAAAGGAGCTGGGGATCAGCAGAAGCAAGGAGCGCAGACAGCAGGGAGAAAATGCTGATGAGAAACAGACAAGCAAGTCAAGAGGAGAAAATGGCAGGGAAGAAGCTGGATGCAGAAAAAGAAAGGGCAAGGGGTTCTGAAAGGCTATGGAGAACTGGAGGATAAGGAAGGGAATCTCCTTGTTTAGCGCTGGACTATGTAAAATGGGAGGTATGCTACCATCAGGCAGACATCCTATGCCTGTCATGTTTCCAAATGTTAGAGTGCTTCCAGAGAAAGTTCTTTTCTTTGGCAACAGGAAGGTGTCATTAAAAGTCTTCATTGGTGACCTTTTTTACCCAAGTTTAGACACATGGAGTATTGTTTAAAACTAGCAAACAGACTTAACCATGTGGCTTCTCTCCAGTGACAGACTGTAGAAAGTGGGAACTTAACTTCTTTAAGCACCTAAAGTTTCACTGCAAGTTATGTGCCAAAGCTAAGCAGACAGATTGTCACACAAAGGCATTTTTAGTAGAATCTGGCTAGCAGGTTTGAATTCCCTTGTTCACAGTTGAGATCATCCTTTTTTTTTTTTTTTTTTACTGAAGGCACACAGAGCAAGGCATATATTCCTAGATTTCTCCAGTAAATGTGACTCGTTAGGTTCCAGATGTCAGCTTTCATCTCAGCTGCTGTCAGGAACACACTTCACTCTAGGGTAAAATGTTAGAATTACAGTATCAAACATGTGTAAAGTGTATGAGGATAGGAATTGTGTACTTTCTATCTTGTTAGCTAAAAATTATTCTTAGACTAAATAAGAAGGATTCATGCAGTGATTAACAACAGCTGCACTTTCCTATCATAGAGAAACCTTGGCCCAAGCTTCTCAAGTCCTAGACTCACTAGCCTGGCTTCCTATTTTCCATGGGACTGCCTTTCAGCCATGTGTCAAATAACTATTCCTCCTGCCCAGACTCCACTCAACTCTACTACAACACTACTACCCAACCCTACATAGATTGAGGCTGTACGTTTAATACAGGTCAGCCTGAGGGGAGAAGAGTAGAAAAGATGATGGTACCAAACACTAGGAACAGAAAGTGAGCAAGCATAGGGATTTCTGTCATTCCTGTTTTCTTCACTGCTTCCTTACCAAAAAAAGGGAAGATGTTCCCATTTTGCTAGTTGCACCAGTCTTCCTCCACTTGTTTTCCTTCCTAAGTGCCCAGATGTTCAGAAATCACATAATTTCTGTTAAAAATAGAATGAACAAAGGAAGTCAGAGTCAGAGGCACTTTTCTTCTTCAGTCTTTTTTCTCAGAGAAGCAAAAGAGGGGTGTTTGCTGTCCTATGCATTGTCCTTTATCTGTTGCTAAGAATATTTCTCTCCTGCCTTTTGGAAGTTTTGGTTCACTTTTCACTAAGCAGAAATAAAATTCCTATGAGGGGTCTTCCTCCCTGTTCTCACATGTTAATGTTTCCAGTGACTCAGGTCAATACAAATTACGTGTTATGTATAAAACAACCATCGTAAGAACTTGCAAGAACTGAAGGCATGGCAACAAAGCAAATCTATCTAACTCTCAGGTTCACTGCATGATCAGATTTGATTAGTTAAAGAAGTCCAATCTTACAGTTCTGAAAATGTAAGGTATTTAGAGTTTATTGTGCAAAGCTGCACCAAACTTGTTATGCAAAACCACATAGATAAATCAAAGCTAAATCAGGCAGGTCTGACAACTTCCTCCTTTCATTAAAGTAGATGTTTTAATCATGACTTTTAAATTAATATTTTTCCTGTTGTTAGTATTTTAAAAATCACTAACAACTCCTGTTAAATCTTTCTCTGCTTCCAGGTTCTTATCATCAATGAAGAAGTGCAGATAAAACAGGTGATAAAACAGAAGGAAAGTTTTTTTTTCAGGTAACCAGTCCACTCTCATGAAAAATCATGAAAGAATGTAGCTTTTTGCTTATTGTTGGTAGGAAAGCTGTCATCATATTCCATCCACATCCTATCTGTACCTTCTTTCTCTGTGAGAAATGATGTGTGAAACACAAGTTTATGAAATTGAAAGAGTAGATGACATAGGCTGAGAGGGCTCTAAGAAGTTTGGCTGATAGCAATGGGAATGTCTTCATTTCTCCTTCTGTATTCCCATGGAAACGACAATGTCTGCATGTACTCTGACAATGTTTAATGGAGTTAGAAAGCATATATTAATGGAAATTTCTGATAGCATCATTTAAATCTGGTCATGGCCCAAAGACTGGCTTCTGTCTAGCACAGACTAACAAATTCTATCTGTTTTCTTGATATGCTTCTAGTAACTTATGCTTGATTGTATGTTTGATTATTTATTTTAGCAAGCAAAGATGTTAGCAGGTATATCAACAATGAAAGCATCTGTTGTTCAAATGTATGTACAGTGTATACAGAAAAAGTTCACCTGTAATTGATAAAAAAACAGGTAGGTAATTCCAAAGAGTAGATAATAAAACATGGAAGGGATCTATAAATCTATTTAAAGTTATGTGAAAGAAAACTGGATTTTTAAATTTTTTTAGGAGAAGAGTTTATCTTTGAAAACTCTGCAGACTTAAGAAAATTATATGAAATTATTTTGAAATACAGTCTCTAGATCTTATCTTGATATGCCTTAACAATATGTTAAGAAAATGAAACTACATATGCACAGACTCAGTTTAGACTTCTGCTTCTGAATTGTCTCAAATCAGTTCAAAGAGAAATGAGGCAAGTAATTTGAAGAATAAAAGCAGCATCTAGCAAAAAATACTCTTCTACGATGATGCTAGGAGGCTTGGGTTGGGATATTTTTGGGGGAATACATGGTAAATAATTCCTTGAAGCAATTAATATGGAGTCCATGCGGGGAAGGAGACTCTGTGCAAAGTCAGACAGTCCCTCTGGAACATAAAGAGACATGATCATTTAGCATGAATTCTTTTATTGGCCCATAAGGGAAGAAGAGCCACTTGCTGTAGCATGCTGATATGTATCATTTCAGTTTGTGTGGGGAAAGAAAAAGTAAATTTTCTTCTTCTTCTAGTACCTGCCAATATTGTAAATTGTTATCATGTTTCAGAGTATTTTGCTCCTATGTGCCTGTCACTGGAGCAAGTGATGACAGACCTGTTTCATGTCTGACATCCAGCATCTTTTAACAGTACTTTGAAGAATGATTCACATCAACTCTGTATGAGATTAGTCAGCTTGACAAATACAGCCCATCTACTCAATGAATGTCAGAGGCTCAGCCCTCTAAAACTCCGGACTTAACATCTGTAGTCAAGCTTAGAGTGAAGGTCATAAATCTTCCAGGACTGGGGGAGCTGCAGTTTATTTGATAGCTGCAAGTCACTGAGGACTGCATTGAACTCTCAGTGAAAAACTCATATTCTTCCAGGATATGACTTGGACCAAATCCAAAATCGTACTGTGTAGTTTAATTGAATGAATGAAACACAATGCTGATTTGCCAGCTGCTATATTAGAACCCAGGCTTTTAATTCCTTGCTCACAAATTACTCTCTGCATGCAGGCAGGATGCAAGGACTGTTCCACTTAACACCCAGCAATTCAGAGCCTGTAGGGAGCTCCACTGCACACAATGCAAATACCTGGAATAAATAGCAAAATATTCCCTAGAATGTAAATGAAATACCTTCAGAGCTTTTAAGAAATAACAGAGTCTTAAAGAGTACCAATTACATTCTCCAATGAAATATCTGCAAAACACATATGCATACATATATATGTTATAGTGAGATACTTTCGTCTGGTCTTGGACTGCTAAGGTTTGTCTTCTATTAGTCTATTCCAATTTTGACTTAGAAAAAGGATTCATTCAAAATTCTCTTGCTTTCACCCTGTCCAGTATCATGAATTCCAACAGCCTGTGCCCAATCTGGCATCTTTTAAAATGAACACTGAATTGCTGAAAATGTGACAGAACCTAGAACAAAGATTTGGGTAGGCAGAGAAACACAGCTTGAAGACAGATAATGGTGTTGAAATGTAGCTGTCATTTCCAAATAGAAAGATTTGAAAATAATTCTTCACTTATCTGTCAGGATGGTTTAGATGAAAGGACAGAATAATTCTTGTTTCTTCCATAAGTAAAGACCGGAGGAGGTCCAAGCTCTTAGTTTTTAGTCTATTCTAAGAATATAGCATTAGAAAGCTAACTTCTTTAGCAATTAGATAATTTAGCCACATGGACAGTCATTTGCCTCTTGAATAATGGATTGCAAGGTCAGATCCTGAAGACCACCATAGCTATTGTATTTGATTCAGTCAGCAATGACACATTTTATAGACCATATGTCATAATCCAGTTCCCTTTAATAACTGCGTATGGCTAGATGCAACTCTGTGCAACCTCTGAATGAAGATAGAGAAGGAAACTGGTTACCAAAGATAACAGTTTTATATCATAACAGTTCATAATTTTTTTTAAATCAACACCTTTAAAACCAAGAAGATTTTATGTTCTCAATAGAATATTATAATAGAGGGATATTAGAATTCATTTGCATACATTAGGGTGTTAGGATAAATAAACCAAATTAAATCATTTGCTGTTGCATCTTACCTGGAGGCAAAACGTGCCTCTGGCCAAACATTCAAAGTTTAGGCCTGTTGCATTATTTAGAAAGCATTAGCAACAGTTTTAAAGCCAAATTCTACACATATAACCCATACATTTAACTGAGGGAATAACAATTTTGCAACAGAGACAAAATCCAGGATGCGGATTTTATATCCTGTAGTGAACCATCCCTTTTTGTCCTACCAATGCAACATATGCATTATGATTCAGTATTAAATTTCTATTTTAAAGAAACACTCATCTTTACAGGGTAGATGATGTGGTCATATCATCTATTCAGTAATTTCTATTCTTGTGTCCCTGTCACTTCTCATGTATCATACACTCCTGAAAAGACAAATATTTTTATCCCTGGTAGTCCATTTATTGGGGGTCTTCAAAGATATCAGGAGATTGGTTTTCAACTACTATTTTCTCTGTTTTACAGAGAAATTCAGCAGACAAATAGGAATGTATGGATGCCCTTAGGAGTATTCTACATGGTATTGGATAATTTTCTATGCACCTGAATACCATTCTAGATATCTTAATATGATTACAGTGGGAATTTAGACATTTAAAACACTTACAGACACATATTTGCACACATTCTCATATAAATAATCTGAAACATGTTGAAGATATGTACTTACAGAAGACACAGGCTAGGTGATAAGAAACTAGAAGAGGTACTTTGCTTTCAGATTTGCTTAAATTGACTTGGGCAAGTCATATAGGGGAAATACCTCACCAGTTTTTCTGTCTTTAATATGCTTTTGAACAATCTCTTGCAAAGTAATTCTTCTTACAGTAACAATGACCACCTTCCAGCATGGGCACTGAAAAAGGCAGGATCTAATAACATTTTTCTCCTTGTATGTAGGGGTTAGTATATACTCTTTTATGATTCAGCATTTTTTAGTAGCTTATAAAGATCATCTGCATGCTCTTCTTTCTCCTGACAGACTCAGAACACAGCACAAACAACCTGTTAATATATAGATACACATTACAATTTTGAAAGCATCAAGAGCAATGCTGCCAAGTATTATTAATTAGGAGGTATCACAGATTATGTTGGCTGTACAGACTCAGAAATTAAAGCCAAAGTGGAAACACAACCACAGTGGGCAAGAACATTCTTGTGCCCATGGACTCAAAAATCCCTGGATACCAATAGAAATAACAATGAGGAACACCATCTGCTGAAATAATCTCTTTATACATTCTTGGCAGACCAGCAAAAAAAGGAGGAGTAAGGAAGGGGTGTGAAGAGTTTCTAGCCAAAATTTGCAGCTAGATAAAGGTAAGGACAGCAGATGTTGTCAGGACTTCACTCATGGGGTTTTATTTGCCCAGCCACTATTTTTTAGTAGGAACTAGAATGAACATCATTCAAAGGTCCCACTGAAATAAGCCTGGTACTTTTGAGCAGTCAGGTGTTAACAACACACAAATACATGCTGCTGTGAAATAAATTTAGATCCTAACAGAACCCAACTGCAATAATTGAGATGGAACTAATGTCTTTTGTGATTTCTGCAGGGTAGGCTAAACTAGATGCTTTGCAGAGAAGAGAAGGGATATTTTCTCCTATAGAAGCATGGAAGTTCAGACCTCCATCATTTTAAACATTAGTCCTTGGAATACTGATTGTTGAGTTCACAAGTACATAGAAGTTTGTCAGCTGAAAACCAAAATAAAACTCCTATTGAACATCTTTTCAAGTACCAGAGACATAAAGCAGATTTACAGAGCATCATACAGTTTGACAAAGGATTTAAAAGGAACACACAACACTGAATCTGTACCCTCATAAACATGGGTTTCTTTCCATTATCTGTAAAAATCTGCAACCTTTGGCCTGACCTGATAGCTCAGGGTATAAGTAGTTATTGGTCTTGCCTTTGCCAAAGCTGACCTTAGCTTGCATTAATGACTGTGTTGTGGTCAATGGACTGGCTAATGCCTCTCCACTTGTAACTTCATTTGCAGAGGTATTGCATGAGGCAAAGACCTGACAAATCTTGGTAGTCATTTTGGGGCAAGCAACAGCCCTCTGTGTCAGATGGGGCAGAAGCAGTAGGCTTCTGCCCAGCTTTCACACTTCTTGCTGGAAAATATGTGAAATAGTACCAAGGAGACACAAACAATTTGAAGGCTATTTCTGATGAGACATCTCTGTATTAATTTTATAAATGAGCATATATTTTTGTGACAGAATTAATTGTTCAGACTCTTAAGATGTTAATTTGACTAAGAGTAAATGCTTAGTTTCAGGTATATGGTATGTTTCCCTCTTCTCATAACACTTGCAGTGTATCAAGACCATTTACTACCAATTTTACATCCTTCTGGAACCGCACTTGAAAGACAATTATGAACACGTGAATACATTTCTGTTGAATTAGCCAGAGCATGCAACATGAGTTTTATGTTAGATTTATGCTGGTATGCTAACTTTATGTCAGCTGTGGAAAGACAGATGACACATGACAAAACCTTATATTAATTGCACAAAGTTAACATACTGGAAGTTTTGCATTAATTTCAGCCAGCACTGAAAGATTATATGGGATCAGCACTTTGCTCCTTGCAGCTGCCACATTTTTATCTGGTACTGGAACCTGAAGACTTAGGATAAAGGCTTTCCTTTATCCTAAATTTGTGGCCTTAGAAATTCTGATGTTGCATTTTTGACTGATATCCTATCTTACTCCTTTTCAATTCATGTAGGATGTTTATATGAGAAAATGCTCCTTTAGATTCAATAAGTAGGGCATACTTTGATGAATATGCTGATTATTTATCTCCTCAGGGCTTTTGCTGGTCACCTTATCTTCCCTTCTTTCTCTCTTCTCCCATCTCTATTTTTCATTCTCCTTAATTTTCTCCTTTCTGGCTTTGTTTTTCACTACTTATCTTTTGGTTATGTCTCTCCCTTTCTCTTGCCTTCCCTGCTTTTTGATGAGTCTCTCTGCTCTGGCTTTCCTACAACCCATTCCCCCCCTCCTTCTTTCTGCTCCCTCTCCCTCTGTGAGCTCTGCAGACTGCTCCTCTGCACTCCTTGGCTGAGGAGCACAGTGATGGACTGGCATGCTGCTTCCTGGTTGGAATGAGACCTTCATGTTTATGGAAATAATTGCTGTGTGAATGGCTTTGCTTTGACTACAAAGCTGTAAGTGGTGCTAGTAGTTTAGCATATTCAAATTCCACTAAGTGAGAAAATGGGAGGTAAATAATGGCATTTACATAATGAATAAAAATCCATTGGAATTTTATTATATTCAACAAGTACCTGAAGAAAAAACTGTGTGATTATTTGAGAGAGGTCAGGCTTTCAATATAAAAATGTATTCATTTGAAATTAAAACCCAAGGAGACTAATAATAAAAATTTAAGAAAAAAGAAGATATTGTAGAATAGGGAAGAAACTCTAAGTTTGTAAAAATCAGACATATCTTTCTTACCTATCATGGGATGGAAATTTCATTGAGAAAGAGATTGAAAAATAAAAAATCAAATCCACAGGAAACAAATTAAAACTGTATTAGATTAGAGTGGGATACTGACCTTGTAAAAGCTGCAGTTACCCTATTCACAATACTACTGGATGTACTGCTGTATCACAGGATGACTTTTGGCTATCTCCATGAAGAAAACTGATGACTTTGATGCAGCTTGTAAAGCAAAGTCAAAACATACAAGAAACTAACATAAATGACAATAAAAAAAGATACATTGTGGTTGTTCCAGCCAGAGCTAAAAGGAATTCTTTCTGCTTGGCAATTGAGAAAAATGGCATTTTAGGATTGGTAATATATCCAGAGGGCTAACAGGGTGAGATTGCCACAGTAGCAGCAGAGAACAATAAAAGAATGCAATGCTATCTGAAAATGTAAAGCAGAAAGACCCTTATAGAGGGCAAACCTTTCTTAATATGAAAGATTATATCTCCCAAGGGGATGATTTCATACTTTTTCTGTGGCTGTCAAAGGACAGAAGACACTCAGGAACTCTTAATTTCTTCCATCTGAAGGGAGTGGAAGTCAGTGAGCAGTCAGTCAACCCTCCCCTTTCTTGGGCTGTTTAATCCAGATCATAATCAGAGAATTTTATTGCTGCCCTAATCTCTCAGGCTTTAGTATGAGATGTGCATGGATTTGCTTCTGTAGCCTCCTGTTCCACCAGACTTCAGAGACCCAAAGAAGATACCTAAATGAGGAGCCATCGCTTTCCATTATAGCCTGGCAGAAATGCCAACAGTAACAAAGGTGACTCAGCTCTTAAACTGGCTAAATCTATTTTAGCATTTCTCTGTGAGAAACTACAGGAGACGTGTATTCTAATTATTGCTCCAAATTGGTTGAAATTAGGACAAGTGGATTGAAAGTAAGAGGGCCTGTAATAAACATAATCCTGTGCAGTCCTGTTAAATCAGCAATGCCTCTCAGGGATTTTTCATCCCAGCCTGCTGGGAGATGCAGGCTCACACAACACAAAAACCAGAGGGATGTGTTTTCTTGGGATCCAATTCAAAGCACGTTGAAGTAAACGAGCTTTGATAGATTTCAGTGGGCTTTAGCTTCTGTTTCCCTGTGGGCTGTCTGCAGAGGTGAGCCATCCTCTTTCCCTTGGAGGGAGGGAGGTGTGATGGCCTGCCCACCTGGCAGGCATTGTCTGCTGCAGCTGACATCCCTTGCCACGGGTAAAATGCATTTCTATATGAATTTTGTGCTTGCATGTTCTGTTTGCTTTCATGTTGTACTTACATTCCTGCCCTAATCCTCGGCAGCATCTACATGCTGTGTGAGCTGTTTGCATATTCTACTGACCTTTCACAAAGGCAGGAAGCGACTGCACTGCTGCATCCATGCTGATAGCTTCAGCCTGGCTTGTACATCTGCTGTCATCCTGCAAACTACTTTTCATTACTCTTCAAAAAAAGAAGCCCTAATGACATGCCTTATTCAAAACCAAATGATGCTGGTTTGGTTCACAACTGGTTTACTGAGCTTGTATAAAACCTTGTGCTTGTGGAATGCATAGTAGAAGAAGAAAAGGGAGATAGAAAAGGAAATGCTTCATTAGTTCATTCCTCTCCAGTCTTTTAATTTCAGAATGAGAGCACTATTTAAATGCCAGATCTGATCAACTACTGAACCACAGAGGTGAAAAGAGATAATAATTAATCTGCAAAACATGTTTTCTAAGGAAAACTTGGTGACATACATTATTGTTACTTGTTCTGTGCTCAGGTTTCTAGTTAGGCTGAGGCTCTGTCTTTCCACAGGTAAAATTTATATTGGCACAGTACAGCAAAAATCTCTCAGCCACTTCAGCAAAAACATGTAAGATTATTTGCTCTGGTACTTAGCAACACTTTCACGCACAGTAATTTTTCAAGCTTGAAAAACATTCTTTTTATGTATTTTTGTGTAGAGTGGTGTTTTAGTAGAAGTCTCTAGCTTTTTAAGGAAGTAAACTGTAACAATCAGAACTTCACCAGCTCTGTAATTTGAAGTAACAAGCATTTAGCAATAGCAGTGATTCACACAGGTTTGTCACAGAAAAGAAAATAACTGGAACGCAGGAAACACAGATAATACCAAGCACTGTGCAATGTTAAAAAGAAACATTTGAGCTAGCAAAGGCACCAGGAAACTGAATCACAACTCTGTTAGTGTGGTACATTTCCTAACCTAATATCTCCTGGTGACAAGCACTAGTGAAACAGCCAAGAGAGATCTATGGGCTTGCAAATTTACATTAGTTCAGGTACAGAATATATACCTTTTCATAGGCTGTGCAGTTTTGATTGAACTTTTTATCAAATTCAGGCTATAATAAGAGTTTTCTGCTTACATACAAGCGGTTCTCTTTACTCCCTTCTAACTTAATTTTACATTGCCATTTCTAAGTGTCCCCACCTGCAGCCTTTCCCTTCTCTGTCACTCAGTCTCATCATAGCCCCAGGCTATCAGTCCCATTTCTCCAATTTTTAATAAAAGTGAAAATGTCCTTGTCTGAACAATTATTTTCTCCTCATTTAAACAACCAGGGCCACCTTCTGAACCCACAGCCATGCAATAACATTTTGAGCACTTCTTTTTAGGAACACTATATCTCAAGTGCCCAGACTTTTTGCCAGATTTTGTTTTTACCTAGTTCCTCATCCATGGTTCTACTACAGCCAGACCCCTTTTCTCTGGGCTTCAACCTTGCCTCAGTGTCAGGACATGTCTACCTGCTCTGTTACATTTTTTCCTTTGGAATACTGATTCCCAACTTGACTCTTCTTATCCAGATGCCTAATGAGCTTGCAATTTCTTTTTTCCCACAGTAGACTTTAATTTCCTTTCTCTATATTGTCTCTTTCACCCTCAACCTCTTGCCTTTACAAACACTATTTCAATCCTCACTTCCAGTCCCACTTTTCCCACAGCCTGAAATACACACTTCCACCATCTTCAACCTTGTATCTCATCCCATGCCCCACACCCTATTTCCATGTGCCATTCCATGGTCACTCCTATCTTCCAATTCTATTTTAACCTCTGGGTTTATGAACAAATTAGAGTCTTTTTCCAGATTTCTTGGGCCCAGAAAGTTGCTACAGAAAACACAGGAGAGAAAAGACCTCTAAGAACTAAAAACTGGACTTGGTACAATACAAACAGGTCACAATTATTATTTGAAGCATAGTTTTGTTCAACCACGTGATAGACCTGCTACAGCTGGGATTTTGGGAGGCTTTATCCTGAAAAGCTGTATGAAGAGGATAGCTCTGGAACATAAGCTAACTGTGGAATTTCAAAGGCCAAAGCTGAGCAGCTTTTCCATAGAGAGAAAAGGCACTTGCCTGCCAAAACACACAAATGCATGATGGGTCTTCTAACAGAAAAAAACCCAGGCTGAATTTTTGAACATGAGAAAAAAAAAATGTTTTTTTCCATTCCATTAAGGCTACTAAATTGTTGTAGATGCAGGTGAACCCAGTGTGAAGAAATGACGATGTCTGATTCAATTCAGAAGGCTAAATTATTCCTTTATTATAATTATGGTAAAATACATTAATGTACTATATTACTATATATTAATATACATTACTATATAATGGTTTATATATATAAAAGGAGGATACTAAAAACTACATACTACTTTCTCCTACTCTATCTCTAAACCACCTAACTCATGACCCTCTCTCAAGTCCAGACAGAGGTGGGTTGGATTGGCCATCAGGCTCAAACAATCCTCACCAGAATCCAATCAAGCACTCACCCCAGGTAAACAATTCTCCAAACATATTCCACATAGGAAAAACAAGGAGCAGAAATAGAAATTGTTTTCTCTTCCATTTCTCTCTCTGCACCTCTATGAAAAATCCTGAGAGTGAGAGAAATGTGCTTGCCACACAAAATCATTTAAAAGTTGATTTAAAAATAATAAATCTGTTGGGCAAAAATAGACTTTTGGAAAATTCGAGTTAAAACAGCTCTAGCAAGGAAGATTTGTAAACATTTTTAAAGTCTTCTCATAGGAAGCATAAGGCATGCTGATTGCTGACTGACAATAACAACTCCAAATCTACTATTTTTCTCATTTTTTTTTAATTATCATCTCTCTTTAAATGCATACAACAATCTGATAACAAGGCATGAGAGGCACACAAGTTCAAGGCTTTCAGAAACTGAGGGGCACAGGTTGAAACAGAAGGTAAGATTTTCTCTGTAAGAGTATTGATGAAATAGATAAACCAGATACAGAGTCTAATCTGGAAATCTGGAGATGTTCAAATTACCTTGAAAACAAAATTGAAAAATAGAAGAGAAAATACTGTACCAACACCTGCTCATTGATTTAAGCGTTTTATGTACCAGTAGGAATAATAACATTGAAAACCATCTGCTGAGCTCTGCAAATAATTCTTTATTTATGCTTGAAAGACTTATCAGAGATGGGAAGCTAGGTAAGAGATTGCAGACAAAACAAGTTGTATATGGCAGTTTTTTGGAGGGTTCCACTCAGAGGAATCCAGTTGCCATATAGTTAAGAGCTTTCCTGGGACTGGAGATCAGCTTCTCATGGAATGACTGTCATCAAGTTAGTAACACCTCTCTTTTTGTTTAATTCATAAACCAGTAGTTAAAAATAAGATTTGTAAAAGCATAACGGTTCGAAAAAGGACACTGAAATAATGATTTAATATATAATGACATAAAAATAAATTGATGAATAAACAGAAAATTGATAGAGGATATACCCGATTTTTTTTTCCTCATGTGGAAAATTCCATAAATCCCTGACATCCCAGGCAGGTTTTTATTGTGTGCACTGCCTCAATCCAAACCAGGCTGTTGCGAGCTCATAGCAGTTCTGATTTCTAAATATTTTTCACAAAGTTGTAGCATTCGGAATATTTAGGAATGGTCTATTTGCATTCCCATGAAAGGAGATTTGACCATACAGTGGGGAGAAGGGTGCTGTGCAAACCAAAGGGAAATAACTGAAGATGATTTTATGTGGGTGGCAGAGGCATGGTTTACACCACATCCACATAGTTATTCACATGTTGAATAGTTGCTGCTGAATAGGTTAACAGCTTCTACACACCACCACTAATCACAAAGTGGTATTGAGCATTAATAAATGTAATTTAGTCACACAAGGCCACAGGCTTGACACGTAACTGACACTGGAAGCACTCAGGACTTCTCTGAGCTTGAGCCAATTTTAGCAATAGTCAAGGAACCAGTGCCTGATTTTTAGCTTTTGGGAAGGCAGATTATTTCTGTGTAGTAAAGATCCAACAGACTTGTGTGATGCACAAACAGGCCTTCATGTTCACAAGAGCTGCCAAAGGATTTGGGGTGATGCTCAGTGAGTAAAAGTAGGTCTTGTTAACAAAACATGTAAAAACAGCCACAGATGGACCACAAGATCAAGGAGGAATGTACCCATACCACCACTGTAGTTTTCCTCCTGAGGAGTGCAGGATGTCTAGGACTCACGGAATTTTGGAATGGCTTAGGTTGGAAGGGATCCTAAAGATCACCTAATTCCATCCCTCCACTAAGGGCAGGGATACTACCCACTAGGTCATGGACTTTTCCCGCTCCATGCACACTCCTCTGTTTTAGGACAACTGGAGCTATTTGCTCTAAGGTCCATAAGGACACTGCAAGTAAAAGAAGGTAGATTTAACTAAGCTGTCTTCTAAAATAATTTTAAGGATATTTTCAAGGAGGTTTTTCTGTATTACTTTGGACTATAATGGTTAATAGTACTGGAATTGACTAACTATTACCTGTATTTTGGTTTGATTGTTATAAGTTTGGTTACTCTAACAACATATATGTATGTATATATGTATGTATATAAAGTGTTCTTTTTTTTCTTAGCAAGATTTCAAACATAACAGTAGCAGGGATGTTTTCCCACATCCTTCAAAGAGGAAATAACAGTGATAGGTAGGCACATAGAGACCTTTTAGTGACAAGCATAGTATTTTTCATATTATAACTATTATAATCAAGAACACAGTTAGCTTCCTACAGGGACAGATCAGCACTTTTGGACTGCAACCAAGCAATTCAAAAAGATTTCTCTTAATTCATGACTGTTAGGTATAAGATGTGAGCTGAAGTTATTGTAGGTTCTGAGATTAAATCACAGGTAAGACTTGGTTCAACTGGTTGTTTCTAAAATGCTCTCTTTATATTGTCTCTTTAATGCTCTAAAATGCACCTCTTTATATGCTTATGCTTCTATGGCTGCACACATCTCTATCTATTGTGTCCATAGTGCCAGATTCTGGATCCAGCCTGAAACCTACCTGTGGTCTAGGAACAGCAGAAACTGCTCTCTTCCCATCACAGGAGAGAGAGAAGGAAGCTTAGGTTCAGCCTTAAAGAAGAAAAGCTCCTTTACACAGTAAATTCTGTATTTTTAACCACTGGATCAGGTCAAGGACTTCTTTTGTACAGTGTGGAAGATGACAGCTCTGTAAAAGTCAAATAGTCTGTAATAGTCAAATTCCTTCTGCTTGCTACAACCAAAAGAGACTGGAGTCCACTTTTCAGTAATTGAGGAGTTAGAATATTTTCTTCAAGTGCTCTGATGTCACTCTACACACTGACCAGCAGAATATATGAGAATAAAAGCCATCAAAGAAAAATTCTCACAAGTAGAATCTCTGTGAACATGCCTCCTTGCTCATTTATCCTTCCTACTTTCCCAAGTGTTGTAACAAGAGGCATCCTGAAGTTATTGCAAGTTAAATTTGGCTTGGAACCAAGCACTACAAACTGAAACAACTGGTCCAATACTTGTGTTGTTCCCTGATGTATTTTTGTCTCTACATTGCAGTTCCCTGCTTGGTGACTCAGAGAAAGTTCTCTAGGTGGCTAAATTGGTTGTGTTGGTGGCTTTTCAGCTGTATTTTTCTCACCGGTAAGTAATCTTGAAGATTATCTGGAGAGGAAGCCAACAGAGACACTTTTCTCCTATTGCTGTAAAGCAGACCTTGAGAAATGTCTCCTTTGCAGAACCAGTGATACTCCTCAGAGACTAAAGAGCCAATCTGTCACATATCATTGCTGTCCTAGAACAGGTCTCTGATGGTGGAAGAGCTTTCCATAATATAAAGCAGCAGAAGTGGCAAGAAGAGCACTCATCGACAAGCAGAACTTTGGGATTCTTTTGGGCAGAGATGGGAGCAAGCCATGATACCTACTAAATAAAGTAAGCACAAGCCTGTCACTTGTCCCAGCCCTGCCTGAGCTGATCTGTGTGTATTTCAGCATTCTTCCTCTACAAATTCCTTTCAAGTGTGCTCAATATTCAGTAAAGAGACTGTGCACATCTGCTGTTCCAAGAAGCAAGTTTAATTGCTGATGGGATTGTTTCCCACTAGCATTTCAACCCATCTGCATGTTGCGATTACTGAAGCCTAATTTTGTTTTTGTCTACTTCAACCTTTTCAAGTGATATTCATTAATCCCATCTATGGCATCTCTAACATGTGGGAAATCTGCCTAGAGTAATTACAAAGTATTTCCTCTGCACTTAGTTCTCATATAAGAGCATGTGAAGATAATGAAGGCTGATTGTAGTGTCATCATTCCATTGAGGAAATGAATGATGCTGTTCAAATAACAGCTGGCTTGTTACATAAAAGAAATGACAGATCAGAATAATAAAGACAAACTCCCCTTTAACAGATCTTTCTAATTTGAAAGTCTCAAATAATTGTCTGGAATCCTAGAAGTACAGAACATAGTGTAAAAAAGGCCCTTAAATTTGCTCTCTGTATGGTTGCATATATACCCTCACACATATATATATATATATTTGTGCACTTATACATACATGCCTAAAGACATATAGTATTTTTTATTATTTTTGCATTATATATATGTGTATATATATGTATATATATATGGCAGTGAGAGAGTAAGACCACCAAGAATAATTTTTTTTTTAATCTGGAATATCCATGACAGAAAATAAAATACAATTTAGGAAAATTACCTTTTTTATAGTTAACTGACCTGAAGTGGGCACGTAGGAACATGAATGATACGTATTATAATTGAATTTAAGGTGCAATGAAATTTTCACCATACAGTAATAATTTACACAACAGTGCCATTATAAAAATATTGGCATAATATACAGATATATACACATATATATACACAAATATGGAAACAGCAGTTGATAAATGGTCTGTTTCAAAGCGTCTACTGCTCCACATATAAAATTTGCAGTGCTCAGCTCATACTCTGTGAAGTCAAAGGCTAATTTCACTGTGTCTTTCTGCCTGAGCGTGTTCCTAGATAGTCCTTCAGTCTAAACCTGAGGTTCTGAATCCTTTGAGAAGGAAGAGATAACATCATATGGCACTATCAGACTACAACACTTGATTTCTAGCTGGAGCTTGAAGTAAAGGATAATAACAACCAAAATGTGATATGTTTCAGATCTCAGTATTTCCTTGAATGATCCAAGGACAATGTCAACATGTGACTGCAAATGATACAGAAGACAAAATTAAAACTAGTAAAAACATCAGGGTAAAATGAGACACAGTGATGAAGCCTTTGAGAAGAGACTTTCCCAGCAATGCCAGCTACATTCCTAAACTAGATACAGGAGACTTTGGGAAAAAATTCTTTGCATGGTCCCATTTTAGGTTTTCAGGCTGATGTAAACTCTTGGGAGCTGCAAATAAGATGGGCTCAAAGGAAAAAAAAAATGCTGAATAATCCCAGTCCAGCCTCTTGCTTCAAGTAGCATTAGCTGGGATGAACCCCAAGGGTGAAGTTTATCCCAGCCTGTCTGAGTAACATGTTCCACTGCTTGACTGTTCTAATAAAACACCCCAAATTTTGTATTCATGCATTAATATTTGCCAGTGGGGTAGCAAAAGCCAAAATCAAGGCTTGGAGCTTTAAAAAAGAAAACCAAGTAGAATATAAAATCCTGCTACAGAAGGCAATAAAGTTGTTTAAATTGAGTGTATATAATGTCTTCATGAAATTCTAGCTTCAGGAAATGTTAGAACAAAAATGTAACTAGATTTAATTATATTTTTATTATTATTCATAAATGAAGAAATAGGGATCTATATTGCTATAGCAACAAAATGCCATGAGTTTTTTCTATATAAATTTGAAAATGTAGTGCTTTCACATGAAATTAAAATCAGAGCCCAGAAGCACAAAAAATATTAAACTATGCATCTATAATAGGAAACTGTTAATTTTCTGACCAATTGGTTTTTTCTCCAAATTAAAAGATTGTTGAAAGGGATATTTAACACTGAAGACAATTTTTGAAAAGTAACCTTTCACTCCATAACTAAAAATTATCTTGGAGTCCAATTTTTCTCTAAGAATCACACATGTAGCTTTGTAGAAATAATAGTTGCTTGTTAGCTCAGGGCATAGCTCCTTTTTAAAGACACAATTGTGTAGACAGAGGTGTAATCTTTGCTGCACATGAAAGCTGATTCTGCCTCTTGAAAACGTAGCTTCTAAAGATGTTGTTAATCACAGAATTCGTGAATAAACTTAGCAAAAGGCTTTTACTGAAAGTCATTTTATCCAGCAAAAGGGTATCTGCATGCATTTAGCACTGGATTCAGTGACCCTGAGTTGTGGACCCCTGCACATACTGAAAGCCCTCTGACCTGAATAGCTCTTATTACCAAACTAAGCCCAATTGCAAATTTAAAGCAGTAGAGTTTGAAGTCAAAATCAGAGGGAAAGTTGTCTGCAATCTTTTAGCTGGTGAACAGCATTTGCATTTAGCATTTCAGTATCCCCTTTGAATTCATACATCACATTAAACAGAGTTCTTAATGGTTACTCAAATTGTCATTTCATTAGCAGCAGACTTCTTTCAGCTCTCATGAAAGTATCTAAGCAAGGAGACTCTAATATAAAGCTCTTCTACTGCTTATTCTTTTCAAGTCTGAATCTTAAACTTTGCTGTTTTTATTAAAAATCACATCCGACTTTAAGAAATTGGGGACTTTCAGGAAGAGATAAAAGTAAGTAATTTTAATTCAAAGTTTTTCACCTGACCTGCTCTTCTTGATGTCACTGAAAGTTTACCAGACTGAAGTGTGGCATAACTTGTACAAAAGCACTGTGTTGACTCTGTTTTTTAGTGAATTTTCCCAGATGACCAGGGGTCTCATCTAATGCACATTTTTCATTTTTAGTAACCAGGATAGACCACTTGTTCTTTTCTCCACTGATTTGACAAGGGTAGCAATTTTAGATTATATCTTGAATGTCATATTAAAAATTCATAATTGAGTTGTGAGAGTGAATAATTATATCAAAACCAAGAGAATTAAGAAGATAGATGTGACACATTTCATTTATCAATAATTTATTTCTTTTAAAAGTCTTTTTAAAGTTTTTTGCAATAAAAATAAATTACTGCCATTTCAGCTCTGGCATTTAAATGTTCTTTGAAATTTTATGCATTTGTCCTCACGACATTTTTCCCCTTCTTCACATTTTATTTATATAGTAATTGACATCAAGTGGCCTTATCATCAATGTCACTGACAATCTTGACAGATGAGATCACCCACTGCTGTTGTTTCAGCAGCCCATTCCGATCAGTTATAGAGCAGCCACTGATTGCAGGATATTTCCAACTGACCAAGGAGATAAGTGTACCAAAACCTTCCCTGTTTCAACTAGCAATCAACCTGGGCATACCTAACTTCCAGGGAAAAAGAAATTCATGTTATGTGCATTGCTAAATTGGGAATTGCTACCATCGCTGCACTGGACTCAATAAGCATGGAAAAGGTGGGGTAGGAAGAGAGAAGAAATACTTTTCTTTAAATTACTTTCATTTTGGGCCACAGATCTATCTTAGTGTTACTTCTTGATATAAATCTATAATTGGACAAAGACTTTTGAAACTTCCAATAATATTTTCAAAGAATCTTAAGGGATTTGAATACTCTCACCTAAGTTGGATCAGAAATAAGACATTTTATTATTTTTTGTTCAAAGAAATGTATTAACTAAACTCCAAAATATATAAATATGTCTGGTTTAGGTACCAAAATAAGGAAACCTTAGATCTGAAATCAAATATCCAGTATTCACCTAATACGAAAGATAAAGTGACTTTTTAGTTTGAATATCCTAGACACTTCTAGTCCTGCCCTTGATTATTTCCTTCTCTGTTTTCCAGAGTTTGAGCACATTTTGCCTAATTCACATCTACATTCTTAGTACATAGCATGGTCACAATCTTGCCACAGCAAGCACAAGCCAGGACTGTCCCTGTTCACACTACATGCTGGAAGCACTATGGCCAAGCTCCAGCTTGAGCAATCTGGCCTTTGGTATCCTGGGTCTTTTCAACAACACAACTTTTACAAGAGGATGGGCAAACTCAGAGTACCCTGCAGCCTGTTATAGAACTCTGCCTGCAGTAAAAGCAACAAATAATTTTAAATTAGTGCAGAGGGGAATTCTAGCTCCTAGGTCTGTGCACACAAAATATCAGTTTTCTCTTGTACCTTTCCTCATGGAAGGAAGCTGCATGTGCACTGCTGGAATGCACATCACTATGACTTTGTCTGGGCACCTAACCCAAGTACCCCAGACACACAGAGGGCAAGATTACACCCTTAAGATGGCAGTAGGACACCTCTGTACTTACTTTTTTTGTATTAGCTCATTCTAGTGGCACCTCCTCAGATCCTACTAACCCCACATTCACCACATGTAGGAAGCCTAGCCACAAATCTGGGAGAGGAATCCAACCCCTGAACTACTGCAGCAGTATTTGTTTCTTCAGCTAGAGATTAACCAAGCCTCCTACATAACAGCTGAATCCTATAGCACTCATCAGAAGACTACTCCAGCCCTGACCTTCTTGAAACCTTTAATTATTTTATCAGCAGCTGAAAACTGCTGGGATTTTTTTATCAAAAAGTTAAAGCATCTGATCCACTAAGGGATGAAAGAGAGCAGAGCCTATCCAGGGAATTTTGACCTCCTGATTTGAATGTGATAAGGCCAAAAAGACAAATGAGGTAAGTATGAACTTCAGGTTTTAATACAGCAAAGTAAACAATCCCTGAAATCCAGATACATTTAGACTGAAATCCTTTTAGCCTGACTTACAAACACAGCAAGCCAATGAACAATTTCTAGCAAAACAGCCTTCCAAAATAAGAGTTGAAGTTTCCTAGAGACTTAATGAAGACTTAATGAGACTGTTTGAAGACAGTCCTTCAAAGGACTCTAGAGGAAGTTCCTGTAACCCTAAATTTTGTCCCCTAAGGTAGACAGTCAGGGCAGCAGTGGGTCTGCTCTACCTATACATTTATTTATTTTCACATGATAAATGAACATATGCAAACTGTGCAGCAACTCATTCCCCTCTTGAGCATGCATCTAGTGCAGCTACTAAAGAACATTGGAAAGCATGAAGTTGTCTCTAAATTTAGCACATTCTTATGGGAATCTACATGGTGGCATAGTGGAGGATGGGAATAGGAATAACTCAGTCTCTTGATGTAGCTCTGAAGAACAGAGGGGAATGGAATAGAATAGAATAATCTTAATTGGAAGGGAACTACAACAATCATCTAGCCCAACTGCCTGACCAATTCAGGGCTGAATTAAAATTAAATAAATTAAAGCAGGTTGTTAAGGGCATTGTCCAAATGCTTCTTGGACACTGAGAAGCTGCAGGTATCAAACATTTCTCCATACAGTCTGTTCTAGTGTTTGACTACTGTCTCTATGAAGAAATAGTTCCTTACATCATGTCTGAACCTCCTCCAACACAGCTGTGAACAATTCCCATGGTGAATGTCGTGGCTTATTTCCTTTGCAGTATCCAAGGAGGAATATATTCTGCTAAACTTCATCTAAGGTTTTTTGCATGAAATTTTTCAGCTTCCTACATGTCTGCATAGCTACCCTTTATATACATGCATACAGAAACACCTACAGGGTACCAAGTATATACTTGGTATATACTTAGATCTTTGAATGGATTATGCAATTCTAACATGCGTAGGCTATATGAAAACAAAGGGTACTAGCTTAAATAGAACAGAATTAGGCAGAGTAAATTCTAGAGAATTAGCAGACTATTAGTATCAGGTCTTCTCTTTTTTACTAATTTTGAAATTTAAAAAAAAATGAAATTTTGAAATAAGATGTCCTTCCAAACAAATAAGCCTTTGGATAGTGCTTGACAATGATTCTCTTTTTTCATCATTTGCTTTTTTAGCATTTTAAATTTGCCAGTGAAAGTACCACTTTGAGGAATTTTTCACAAAAAGCAACAGAAATTAAAAAATGAGAATGTAATTAAGGGGTGCATAAATATCAAGTCGAAAGAGGGAAAGAGCCACAATTATTATATTCTCCTTCACCCATTGATTATGTCATCAAAGATAATTTCTGTTTACTTTCTTTCCTTCTGTGAAACATTAGAGAATGGAGCTTCTTGCTTGTGTCTAATATATTTCACATATGAGCCATTAGTCTGGTGCTTCTGTTGTACTTCAGAATGATTTGGAACAAGCTGATTCCTTTTCCTGATACATAAGAATTTCCCCAGAGAGATGTGATTAGGCTGCTGAGGGTCAGTCATTGCTTATTTTATCCAGGTTCAAATGACTAAAAAGACTGAGAGACTTAAACTGTGTTTGGGGTACAGTCAGTTAAGCAGGCTAAAAATATCACCCCCCCCCCCCCCAGATTTTTAACAGATTTAAGTTTCCATCTCTGCATTTAACAGAGTCAAATATGCTTTGTATAAAAACAGAGTAATCAGATCTATGCTGGAGAACATCAGTGTATGACAAGTTTCATTGATAGAACACCCTAAGTTCAAATTAAATTTTAATTTGTTTTTCAAACTTCTTGAAAAGACAGTCTAAACATATTCCTTAAAAAGTTACATTAGACACCCACTCAGATTTAGCAATGAAAGTTCAAGAGAATGAGTGGTTTCTCAATAATAGGAGATTCATTAATAATGAGACAGCAAGGTATCTTAGATGACTTGTGCAAGTCAGGTCTAAGATAAATTCTGGCAACCAAAAAACTTTATTCAAGCAGTGCTGGAGAAGTATTGGATATGGTTTTATTATTTTCATTGGATGTTCCTTTTTTTGTTTGTTTATTTGGTTGGTTGGTGTTTTTTTGTTGTTTTTTTTTTTTTTTAGCTAGTGTTTCACTTAAATCTGTTTTGATTTTAAAGTAATGGAGCACATGTTCTTGAAACTCTAGATAGAATTGATAAAGAATCTATGCTTTTATATCTCTGTAGCCACATAAGTATCTCAATCAATCTAAAACATCGTTGTACTCAAACCCCATAAAAATCAACTGCAAGTTTCAGCAGAAACTGGAAAAAATTACTCTTCCACTGTTTTTTTATTATTTAATCCATGCTTATAGCAAACCCACAGCTTATTCCATGCTAGTAGCAAAACCAAAGATGATTTCTTGATTAGATGGTTTTCTTGATGCAAAGATACAAAGTCAGTATGCTGAAACAATCAAAAATTAGGCAAAACAAGCCAGCTGAAAATAGAATTTTAACATTGCTACAATATCTGAAAACATGATTACACTGACACCAATCTGTAAATTCTGCACATTTCTAGACATTAATACTAGGTTAATTTTCACTCCAATACAGTTAACAATATGAAGTTCTGTTTCCTATTTGTGCTTCAGTTTAAAGCCAAGTAACTCCTCTTCTTGGAAAGCTCCAAAACTGAAAAATACATTCTTTACATTCTTCTGTCCCTTCATTATCTCCAAAAATGTTGTATGGCTTCATATTAAAGTTACTGCCTTAAGGCTAACACATTGCTTATCCATTCCCAAAAAAATGTCATGTCCTCAGCTAAAAATCTTATTAAATATAATGAAGCAGAAATCAATCCATTTTTGAAGTATAGAGATGTTTTTTAGAAAAAAACACCATATGTCACGGTGCTGTGCTAAATAACATTTTCAACTGTTAGTTTGAAAAGTCCTTTTTTTTTTACTATCACAGAAGAATCTGTGTCAGAAGAATACCCTGAAGACCATCTAATCCAAAAGCAGCGTGAACTCCAGATGTGGTCTGACAAATGTCAAGCTAAGGGGTACAGACACTCTGAGATCTCCTGTTCATGCTCTTGCCAGCATGGCCCAGATGGGCAGCCTTCACTGACACACAGACATGGCTCTGACTCTTGGTCATTTTTGCTGTCTATGAGGACCTCAGGCCCTTCTCAGCAAAGCTGTGACCCAACCAGTCAGTTCCCAGTCTGCACTGCTCAACGTGGTTATTGTGCTCCAGCTCCAGAATTTTGCATCCTTCTTTAATGAACTTCTACAGATCCTTGTCAGCCCTTGCCTCCAGCTGGTCAAGGACCCTGAAAATGGCAGATGTTGTCACCCACCATTTACTCCAAGTGTGTGTCTATTTGTTGAGGGTATGTCCCTTGACATAGTCCAGATTGGTCATGAAGGGCATTGGGCCACATAACAAACCCAGAAAACAACCTATTCCATTGGTTACCTGTTAAACTTTGAACCATTGTCTCCTTGAGCCCAATGGTTTAGTTCATCCAGCACCCATGTCACAAAGCTGTAGACACCTTGACTTGTTTCTAGAACTCATTCCTTCTCCTAACAGTAGGTAACTCAGGAGTACCTTCATTTACCTCTGTTCTTTCTATTTCAAACACATCTGAAGTTGTCTTTAGCCGTTCTTATGCAGCAGGATCTAACTTGGAAAATCAGATTTCCTCATTTAATTCTTTGGCTTGTATGTTTATGCATAATGTCAGTTTTTCAGGTATGGTTCCACCCAATCAAAATTACATTTGATGCAGTTATTCCTGGAAATAAAAGTCTGCATTACATGGTGTTAATGAGGAATCAAATGAGGTGAGAAGGATCATACCTTATGGCATTAGAAGTCAATTACATGGAGGACACAGAGAAATGATTTAGTTAAAATAAGAATCCTTTTGGCCTCCTGTCATTATTCAACCCCAAACTCAAGTGAAATAAAAAAAAAAAATTCTTCCTTTTCTTTAATATCAGCACTGCCTTATTCTTGATGAACTCTAAAGAAAAGTAATAATTTGGTTATGAAAAAAATTGACTTTGTCACTTGTATTTCTGATGCAAACAGAGGCAGTCAGAAACCTGAGAAAAACTTTCGTGCTCTCACACAATCCTCTGCATTACTGAGTGTGTGTCTTAACCCAGCTATAGTCCCTAGAAATTGTGGATGCCCAATTCTTGGAAGTGTTTGAAGTCAGTTTGGATGGGACTTTGAGCAAAGTGGTCTAGTGGAAGGTGTTCCTGCCCATGGCAAGGGGGCTGGAACTGGGTGATCTTCAAGATCCCTTCCAACCCAAACCATTCTAGGATTCTATGATAAAGAGAGAAAAAGGTAAAAGAATGTAGTTCTCCTGCTAGAATTGTCCAAATGGACACATTCCCAGTTAAGATAAGTATCAAGAACACAGTGGTCATATAGAATCACAGAACTATTAGGGCTGTAAAAGACCTTTAGGATCACCTAGCCCAGCCATGAACCCATCACCACATCCATATTCACCATTAAGCCATGTCCTCAAGTACCCTATCCACATATGTTTTTTGAACACTTCCAAGAATGGTGCTCCCATCACTTCCCTGTTCAGTCTGTTCCAATGATTTACAACCCCTTCCATGAAAAAAAAACTACTAAAATCTAGTATAACCCCCCTGGTACAACTTGAGGCCATTTCCTCTTATCCAGACATTTGTTACCTGGGAGAAGAGTCCGACACTCATCTCCCTGCAAGCTCCTTTCAGGTAGTTGTAGAGAGCAACACAACAGGAAAGCAGCTTACCTGTACCTGCATCTACACATTATTGTTGCAACATTTGGCACTAGACTCATGCTATTAATTTCTCATGCAGAAGTGATATTATTATTATTAGATGCATCTTTGATCAAAATAAAAGACCATCCCCTTTGTGTTAATTGGTTAACCCACAGAAGCTACTAATGCTGAAAGTGTGGTACTGTACAGGGCAGTAGTTTACATATTCAACCCATATCTTATCTTAATTATGGGCTAAAAAATGTTGCCTTATAATTATTTTAGCCTTATAGCTCCTTTATTAGGGAAGAAAATAGCTTTAGAATTACTTTCTCTTAGTTGAGATAGGTATATAATACCTTTCAACTTTTTTTTTTTATTTTTTATTCAAGTGAATTTGAGCAGTAGAAACTGATCAGTGGATTGTGGAAATGGTGCTGAGTGATTCACTATGCTATTTTCTTCTTTTTCAAGGTACTATCATGACACATTCCCTTTGTATTTTTTGATAACATATAGAGTTAAGCCATTATCCATGTCATTTCAATAAAAACCTCCTCATAAACTTGCAAATTGGATCTTTTCAACATGCAAATTGTGCCTTTTCAAATACCTCAGCAGAGAATCTATCTGAACTATGACAATAAAATTGCAATACACTTCTAAATAAATACAATTGTCATATTCTCCACTCTCAGCCCCTACTCTTACAATGAAAATGCCCAGCTCTAAATTCTGTTCTTCAACAAGTCACCAGCTCCTTAAAGCTTTATAAATGACCATTTTGCTGTGAGAATATCTTATATTCAAGTTATTACTTGAAGGGTTATTTGGCAGTGAAGCTAACAGAGAGATTGTCAGGTGAGACTGATGCTGTCAACCTGAAAGCACAGTCATACAGCCAGTGTGCAGTAAATACTGCACAGATACAGAACTGAAACTGCCAGAGCTTCCACTGAAACAGGACCTATCAACCTGTCATGTCATCTTCTCTGATTAAAAGATTTTGTGAGCAGGCATCTGCAAGTGCAGCAAAAGTTTTCTAGAAGGTAATGATGGAAAAATAAAACGTGACTGATGTGTCTATCACAGAATGGTCAAGGGCAGCAAACGTGACGGATGTGTCTATCACAGAATGGTCAGAGTTTGTTTAGCTGCATGTTTCCATCTATCAGATGGCTTTTTGGTGGAAGTTGCCTAAGAGGCCTCTTTTGCCTCACTAGCTCCTCAGAAAATACTTACTATATATGCTATCAATAAAAACTTCAAGTCCTCCATCCGTCACCTTTGTTGAAGAAAAATTTTAGTCTGGAAAAAACAGAGACTTCCTTCACTTTAATAAAATGTGGGAAAGAAAACATATTTTCTGTTCTCTTTCTTGCTTTTCAGAAATTTGTCTGCATCAGGATTACATTTAGTCTCCTCTCCAAAAGAGGTCTTCTAGTCATAACCTTGAAGAGGACCCTTCAGGGAAATTAAACCCTAGAAACTTTGGTTCTAAATCACAGAGCCCTGTGGGTGACTTGGAATAAATAGAGGGAAGATCAAAGGAGGATTAGAGGCTGGCTGTAAAGAACATGAACAGGAATGACAAAAGAAAAGGCTCTAGTGTTAACTCAGTTATGTTCCCACCATGAAAATAATGAAGCCAAAAACCCCATCACCCTATTCATATTTGTTGGATTCATTGCCTAATACAAGAATTCCCTGTATACCTGTGTTACTGGTGTATTCCCTGTATACCTGTGTCTTGTTATCCTATATACTAGATAGGAAGAGACTGCTGCAGATCATTTTGTGTCAGAAATGAATACATTGTATGTCCAAAACTCAAAGAACAGATGAGTAATTTCTAATGTTCCAATAAATACTGTAACATCTTAAGATTTAGAAAAACACACATAAAACAAAAAGAAAAGACAGACCTTCTCTCTCCTTGACTTTTCTTCTTTCTTCATTGCACAGCTGTGTTTGTTCAAGCTTCCTGTGAGAAAGCACACAGAAAAGAAGATGATGGGGACAAAAAGGGTGAGGAGCTGTAATCAGGGCAGAAACTCACCCTTGGAACTGGGAAGTTCCACCAGGCTGCCTAATGTAGATGAAATTCTCACAATGTCTAAAGCACGCATATACAATACACCTGGCCAAGCATTCCTCTGGGGGATTATATTGCACTTCCTACCTCAACTTTCATTTGAGAATCCAAAATTTGTTACCGAGGCAAACTTTCTATCTCTTCTTCTTAACAAGATGGGAAGCTGGCACATAATGAAGTTAAGAAATTCCTAATCATTGAACCACTTATCTATGTTTACAAGGTCAAAGATAGGAGAGTAGTGGGAGAGCTGTGCCTGGAAAATAATGATTAAATGATCAGTTCATAGAAATTAAACATCATTTTCTCTTTGTCTTCTGAAACCAAGTAAACAGTCAGGAATTCAGCTAAAATCTTTATCTGATCAACTACTGCTTTGCAGTATGACAGAACTTCATTCCTCTGAAGGGGGCTGGGAAATGTCCTCCAAAATATTTTCTTCCATGAAAATGTCAAAGAACAGAGGAAATTAGGAGCTCATTAACAAACCAAAAAAATAAGCTTAGATGTCTGAAATATATTGATTTATGTCAAGAAATTCAGCTGAAGCTCATCCAAGCCTTAAGCCATTTCACTCTATGTAGGCCTTGCAACTCATAAAGTACAATTGCTGGGAAAAGTAAACTCTGCCTGATGTCAGTAAGAATTTTTTGTTGGATAATGTCTGTCAAATGCATTTAAGCTTGACCCTGTAATGATAAGAATGTAAAATCAGCTGAATTAAGTAATAACAAAGATCAATTCTGCTCAGGTGCCTGTCTTGAAAAGTGGCTTGAAAAGATGCTTGGGAGAATGAGTATGCATAGGGATCTGAAAGATTTGAATGGACTACAAAGTTTAAGTCACAGACTACAATGTTCTGTAACTTTGAGAAATCTGAATATACCTTGACAAACCTCCCATTCGGCTGTACTTCCTACACCAGAGACTGCATCCAGATAACCATTTTAATAGATGCTGAGGGATGTGAACCCATTTTGGCCTCCACGATATCATGTGACAATGAATCATGCAGTTTAATTATTTATAATATGAAAATAATCTCTCTAGGGAGAAAGCAATAGTTTCAGTGAATTGTAAGGCAGCTTGCTTAGTCACCCTGTGAATCATATTGCAATGTCTGGGACATGGCAAGTACCCCAGATAGTGATACCATGACAAAAGGAAACACATTAAAATCTATCTAGTTCCACTTTCTTGCTCTTAGTATCTCACAGTAGTGTGATCCTGCTAAGTTTTTCATACCAACAAACTTAACCAAATAACTTGAATTCTTACTCCCTGATAAAGTAGCAGGTGTGAATTCCCAGTAGTGTAGAGATCAGTACAATCCTTCAGGGGTTCCTGGTGGAATCCTTTAATTTGTATTGCAGCAGGCAGTGAGGAGGCATTTGTAGGGCCCAAAATAAGTTTTCCCAGACATGCTTGCTGAACAAGTGAGTCCCTGTGAGTGGCTGGGAAAAGAAGCAGATCCCTGCACAGCTATATCCAGGACATGGTCTGCTGCAAAGAGCCACGCTGGGTGAGATGCTAAAAATCCCACTTTGCCATCTGAAGAAGCCTATCCTGTACTCAGATGGCCTTCACTTGCCTCAATATCTAATGAAGCTTTGGGACAAATGGCATTGGTTTATACTAGTTAAGAGCTCAGCTTCTGTGATCATTACATTCAGACATGCTAAGTCTTGAAAGATTTCAAGCTGGACTTGCAGCTATCACTCAAGCTGAACTCCAGAACTTATAGTGGGTTTCTTGTACAGCTTTGCAAATATTTCCCTCTGCCCAAAATACTAATTTTCTATTATTCTTGCATGCAGCCAGGCATACATTTTCTTTCATTTGTTCTGAATGATAGGTATGTGTCACACTACAACAGGTATGTACCTCTGGATTATGCACACTTGACAATTCTCTGCATCATCATATATGAGATGATGAGTGCCTTTGCTGGTAAACTGACTGCAATAGTAATGCCAAAAATAGAAAGAACCTGATGGCAGACATTGTTCTTCTGGGAGGAAGGATGTTTGTGCTGGGAAGTAAAAGTCACATATCATTGAAAAATCCCATAATCATGGAAGAAGATGAGTTGGAAGGGACCCTCAAGGATCACTGAGTCCAATTTCTGGCCCTGCACAAGACATCCCCAAGAGTCACACCCTGTGCCTGAGAGCATTGGCCAAATGCTTCTTGAACTCTGCCAGGCTGGTGCTGTGACCACTTCCCTGGGGAGCCTCTTCCAGTGCCCAGCCACCCTCTGGGTGAAGAAACTTCTTCTGATACCTAACCTAAACCTCCCCTGACACAAGTTCAGGCCATTCCCCAGCCAAGACCAAAACATGAGTAGTTCCATCCTAGATAAAAACAGAGGTTTTTATCATTATCTAAGGGCGGGGGCGGGGGGGGGGGGGGGGGGGGGGGGGAAGGGGAACTACAAAAGATTTTGATTAAAGAAACACAAAACAGCAGGGGGGCAAAAGAAAAGCAGAAACTATCAGAGAAGTAGCTCTGCTATTAGCACCAGATCTGACCTTCTTAAACAACTGATGCTGGCCTCACTTCAAGGTATCAAGCTCTTGAAGGAACATAGTTCTCTCTGGTGTCCAGGAATATAGTTTTCAATATTTTACTAATGGGATACTGTTTTAAAAAACAAAAAACTGCTTTGTGGACTTGAACAAAAGGAGGCCAAATTTGTTTGGACTAGCTGGTACTAAAAATTACTTTACAAGAACTTTTACTTCCTACTTTATTAAAATTCCTGGATCTACTTTGTTTAGGTTTTTGCAGCTAGGATTTTTTATCCAAACTTCAACCCTAAAGAGTTATTTATATCATAAAATATATATTTATCTTCAGAAAAAAAATTAAAATAAATCAGAAGTATAATACCATAAAGGGACCATCACTGTCCTCTTTGTAGAGCCTGAAGCCTAGGGGAGTTGATCCAGAGAGATCAGAGCACTTGGATTTAAAAGCAGTATTCAGAGAGGAAATCAGATGAGTGAATCATCTGCCTATGGAAAAGGATGCACCAGCCTGGATAGGGCCATCACCATTTTTCAAAGGAAAGAAGGAGAAATGTGTCAGTAAGGTGGCAAATAACAGTTTTCACAACAGCATGGCAAACCAGCTGTCGGAGGTACCCATTTAAAGCTGATTTTTTGTCACTGGCCACAGCCATGTCCCTAATGTAGGGTACTAAAACTGGTAGCTCCTGACTTTTAGTGCATTTTATTCAGGTGAAAATATTTTTTTATCTCAAGCTAAATACACCTTCTCACACTAACAGAAATTCTGTTTCCATCCTTTTGTAGCTGTAAACCAGAGTAAGATTTAGTTAAAGACATAAGAATAATATTTGATTGCAATTGCCTCTAAGGCTTTCACAGAAGGGACCATAAAATGTGTCTTCAAGGATAGCAGGCAAGCTCAGTTCATACATATTAGTTTGGGATAAAAAAGACATGGTTTAATTTATACCTTCTACCTCCTGGGTGACATGGAGCAAATATTGCAAAAATACTTATACTCAAATGGTAAATGCATTCTGTCTTCCAGAGAAACATGATGACGTTTCTCTGGAAAATGAAAGTAAAGGCTGTAATATTTTAGATACCATCACAAACAGTTTGCATAAATTGAATGCTGCACAGCCTGGGCATTTGGAACTGCCCCTAGTTCGCTGAGCCAAGTGAGCATTTGATTTCAGTTTTGCAACTGAAAGGCTATGGTGTTGACAAAGGCAAAGCAGAGCACAAGCCTCTTCAGGCAGCAGTAAGTCAGCACCCCATCCTAATATTTTCGCTTTAAAAAAATTCAAAAACTAAGAGAAAAGATTTTTTTTCACACGGGTTATCTATAACCAGTTGAAGAACTAAAGACTTTGAAGATGTAATTGGTTCAACTGCCTTATATAACATTATATAAGATTGGAACTACCTTACATTAATACAGAGAAAGTATTTTTAGTCAGCATGATTCACTACATATCTATAACAACACACTTCAGATGACTGAAAAAACAGTGTTCCTATAAACTATTTTGAAAAAGAGCAGAATTCAGGCTTTCTATAGCAGACATTGCAACTCAGCAGGGCCTAGGCTAGCTCACAGACAACTCTCCCTACCCTAAGACATGCCATAGGTGTCTGTATTAACTGTCTGTTCCTGCCTGCAGGTCTCAAAACCAATGACAAACTTCTTTAGCCTATTTGTAACCTGTACCTAAAAATCACACAGAAATAAAATTTGCAGCATTCATGGTTCATCTAAACCATAATTGCTTCTGCTTATTAGGAAGGAACATGCTTTTGTCTATTTGCATGAAAACAAGATAATATCAGCTAGGGATGTTAACTGTAGCTGACAGTGCAAAGGAATAAACCAAGATCCTTGTCTCCATAAATATGTAAAAACACAGAGGACAAAGATAAAGACAGTCTGATTTTTATCAGTGCAAGAGAGCACTTATTCTGCCAGAATTTCACTTCTCCCCTCTCTGTCTAAGGAAATGACTCCTTTTGTTTGGTACACTGTATGCCTGGCACAGCAGCATGTGCTCCCCAGCCTCATGTTCTTGAAAAGAGTTTGCATGTTCATCAGAAGAGTGAGAGAAACACGAGAACAGCCACAGGGACAGGAAATGGCATTTAGTCCTGCAAAGCCACCATGCACCCCAGCAGAACTATGAAGCCAAATAAGCAGCGCTGGGCTGGGCTTCCTCACAAAGCCATAACCCTAGGGAGAAGCACAGCCAATTCCAAACCTTTGAAAAGAGGATGCCTTGCTTCCTTCTGTTCCCTTGTGACATTGATCAAGAAAAAAATCCTTGAGATCAGGTAATTTGCTGCCATGCCATAAAACTCCCATATTTTGAATCTGTATTATCACATTTTCTCACTTTTCCTGGGATAAATGATAAAATTTAACCTCTATGGTGCTATATAAATGAAAATAGATTATTTGGGGAATGTTTTTATTTAAAAAAATAATCATTAGTTAGTCAACCAAGAATTCATTTGTCCAAATTTAATATTCCAGTTAACTTAAAATTGCATACCTGAACCTAAACTGGTACTTTTACATTCCCTTTGAAGTAATGAGGGATAGCTACATTTAAAAAGCAATTCAGCAATTCTATCATAAAATAAGAGTTAAATTTGAACATTCCTCTGTAGGTGTGCATATCTCTCAAAAGGTAGTACAGTTTAGGATGACTAACTTGGAATTGTATGTCTAATTTTTAGAGTCTTACATTTTGGCAGATGGATCCCACCGTGAGTATGTTAATCTAATGCATCTATGAAAGGCACTATTAAGACAACAACTTGGATAAAAAATAATTTAAAGAAGTGGATGATACTGCAGTTCCCATTACAGCAATGTTTTTTCTCCTGCAATTATTATACCCATAATAAATTTTTCCTAATGATATCTCCTGAAATGAAGTGCACATGCACCTGGGACCACCAGCTGAGCTGTACAGCCCATAAGCTTTTATGTGAAATGGCAGAAGCATCAGATACAACATATTTACAGTCCCTTTTAGCATGCTTTTATGGCCTAAAGAGCCTATGATACAACATGAGAAAGAATGTGTGGCAGCATTTAATGACAATGGCTTTTATCTTCCCTGCATTCAAGCATCTTGGTTTTAGACATTCATAATTAAATCTCAACAAACAAACTGTAGAAATGGAAAGGAAAGCATGTAATGTATTAAATTGTCTGTAAAACATCTCAAAACCTAGAAAAGGGAGTTGCAACCCAAATTCTATAGTTCTCAAGTTCTGTGTTTCTTCTGCACATAATTCTGAATTCAAAATTATTCCTAATTCTAATTCTAAATCTAAATAAAAAATATTTCATAGTCCAAGCAAAAACTAAAAGATTGTCATATATCTTAGTATTAATCTTAATAATCTCACTGCCCTTATTTTGAAAGGAACTTTGAGAGAGGAGTAGAATGTAATTTTGCACTATTTAATAAGACTACAAAGACCAAAGATTATGGCAGCATTTGGTAAAGACACATGAAGTTGATTTCTATTGTACAGACCAACATTAGTGGCTCCAGATATTGACACAAGGAATCAGCATTGCTCGTGTCAAAAGCAAGAATATGATCATACCGGTATTCCTGAAAAGAAGAGTCATGTTCCTGGAATGTTAAAATACCCAAGACACATTATTTATACAGCATACCATGTGCAAGGGAAGTCTCAGCACTGGTCCTGACACCAGACACTGCTGACACCACAGCCAATGAAGATATGAAGGCAGCAGCATTCAACAGATACATGAGGTCCTTGTCTCGAGAGAAAACTGGGATATGCTTAAATCTCCCAGACTTCATGGAATAGCTCCTAGCTCCTTGGCAAGTCTGAAAAATTTAAACTTTGTAACTGTTAAAAGCTAACTGTTAAAGCTAAAAGTTCTCAAACTGGGAGAACTGCAGGGATCTTGCACCTAAGGGTATCAAAACCATTAGAGTCTCTCTCCCTGCACAATCTCCCATCATGTGGCCCTAACAGCAATTAGAGAAAAAAGTAGGGCAAGCTGACCTAAGTCTGAAGAATTGGTAAATATCTGTTTTCAGGCAACTAAACGGAGCCTTTGGGCCCATGTCTATCTTAGACTAGGAACTTTAAATGTCTCCATGTAGGTGTCTATAGATGTCTAAAACCCTATTACAGGCAATGAAGCCCAGAAAGAACTTCAGCTCATGGTAAAACAGACTTCTAGAGGATGAGTCAGCTGCCCACACGTGGGTTTGCAGAGGCATTTGATATGTCTCTAGGCATGTTTGATGTCATATGGGAGACTACTGCCCTTCTAGAGCAGCACCAGGCAAGATTGCTGGGGACATGGGAAGTGGCATTAATGTCCTGTCTTGTAAATGAATTGTATCCTTCATGATGGTCACCCGAATTTCACCTCACATCTCCACTAACTCTGAATTCTCCTCCACAGACACTACTGAGCACTAAATTTATCAGTCTAGATTGATCTGTCTTAATCTCAAAATGAATCCCATCTGTCAGAAGCATTCAAGGAGAAACTGACGCCACAGTTACATGAAGCCACTTTTTTTCTTCAATGTAAAGACACAGAAAAAAACCATAGTGCATCATGGTAATGAATGAGTGCAATGTGACAGCTTGTAGGGCAAATGGTATCAAACAGGAGGAGGAAGGTGCTGTTGCCTCTCCACATACCATCTGCAAAAGCTTTTGGAGCTCTCTTGTCAACATTTTTAAATAAGGTAGTGACAAGTGGGGAAGAATATTGTAGAGAGCTATTTGTAGAGATCTGGCCACAGTCTAGAAAAAACATAATAAAAGGCATGGGAGATATTCTCATGCATTGCTGTCGATTTCCAAACCTACTCACATGGAAAGAAATTTCTGCTAGCAAAATTCTACAAAGTATCAGGAAAACATTCAGAGAGACACCATGTTTAAGGACTGATAATTTCTGTTTTCCTTTAATAAAGAGACATTAGCACATAGAGACAGGTAATTTCAAGCCTAGGCTTGCCTGGCTGTTTCACAGAGATGCCCTTGGTTGATTCATTCTGCTGCTGAACAAGCAGTTTCCTGCAGGAGGTCAGTGCAGAAGAGTGAATTACCCCTCTGTAGCTGCGATACTTATGACACTATTTAGTGGTGCTAACACATCAAAGTGTAACCCCCAGAAATGACCCCAGGCTCTTCATGAAACCTCAGAGACCTTGGGGAATGTACTGAGAGAAAAGAGGCAAAGTCTGCCTTTTAAGAGAGAGTACACTGTGTCAATTAGCACAGGGATTTGCTGAGGTGCATCTTGGTGGCTGTGCTTTCCTTTCATCTTTCACTAAGTAGCCAGTCTCCCCCAAAGCCATATAAGAAGTATAACTACTAGCACATCCCAGTATTTGTCACCAGAAATTATTAATAAGACTGAAGGTTTCCTTTAGGGGACTGAAGGAAACATTCCATTACTAAAAAATTTCCATGTCATTACCACAAAGTTAAAACAAACCTGTATCATTTAAGTAAGTTCTGTCAGTGTCAAAGCAAGATGCTCTAGGATGAAACCCAGTAATAAACTGTCTCTGATTAAACAGTATAATTTAGAGAAGGATGGTCTCTTCACAAGCTGAGGAATTATTTCCTTTTTGTGCAGTGAAAGAAAGGTAACAAGAAGCTGCTGGACTCTTGTGCATTTCCCACAACAGTGATTGCAAATTTGCTGCAAAATTTATGGGCATCTCTGAGGGAATCAGAGGGGATTTGGAAGGAAAATATTGTACATAAAATGTAATGTAATAATTATCAGTTTCAACTCAATATAATTACAAATGAGCTTCCACCAGCTACTAATTATCTTCTTGGTTACAGAGGCCATATTTTATTTAAATGAAGTGGAATGAAATGTTGGTGAAAGCTGTATAAGTAGTACTAACGAGAGAACACACTAGAGAGGATATATTTCCCTTTTAGGCCCTTGGATTAAGGGTTTTTAAAAGTACTAAAAGAAAAGGTACAAAGAAATAGAGCATCCTCCTGAGCATCTGAGACACCCCAGGTTTAGCTCAAACACAAATTTACTTTCCCTGAATGTGTACCAAACAGTACACATGAAGTTCATTTATGATAGAGTTAGTTGCTCTTGAATTCTTTGGGGGGAAAAAAACAACAACAACAACAAAAACAAACAAACAAACACCCCCAAAACAACAACAACAACAACAAAAAAACACCCCAAACACAAAACAGAAAACCATCCAAAAAAACTTTTTGGGTGGGGACCTTGGGTCATATCCCTCTCACCTGTCTTCAGGCATTCATGGTAACTTTAGCATTTTCTTCACTCATGAAGTAAGCACATCTTTGTTGGCTGTTTAGATGCCTAAGTTATATGGGAGGAAGAATTCACACAATATCACTTTAAGGAACAGACCTTTTCTCCCCACAGGAATGTATAAACCCATCTCTGTCAAAACAATGTTATGCCATATTTAACTCTGAAAGCTAATTTGCATTCATAATTCTGGTTATTGGAATAAAGTCTAAGTTTGAAACAGAGCAAGACAAGGTAACATGCTGTTCTTGCTGAAAAACTGCACCCTAAATAGACAAGGCAGAAGGGTGTGATAACACTCATCATCTGAGGTGATCCACTACTCTCACTGCAAAGATCATGGAAACAGAGGGAGAAGGAAAGAGCTGTGGTGGACAGGAAGTCAGGGAAGGAAGAAGGAAGCGACTAAAGTGTTGGAAAAAAGTTGCAAGGATGACCATTTTTCCAATATGTTGCAAAGTATATTGGGTTAATGTTGGACTTAGTGCATCAGATATAAATCCACAGTGAAATTAAAGCATTGAAAGACACAGACAGAAATACCAGAATGATCAGAGACAATTAAAGTCTTGTAAGAATAGCATATCTTTTGACATTTAAATGTCAAAATTATTTTATGACAACAAGAGTAGCTGTCAAGTGCAAATGCACTGAGCTTTCCATTCACTTTTCAAGAAGCAATTTAATCTGTAGTTTTAATATTTTTTCCTCCATAGACAAGAGGCCTATGTTTTGTTTATAGGGTTCGTAATTAATATTCAAAGTGTCATTTGTACCATGAAACATCCATTTAATAAATTGTGTTAATCATTATTCCTAGCAAGATGAATTTTCTTAGGATCAGGGCTACAGCACGCATTGTCTATTCACTATTCCAAGCAGATTTTAAGCTGAAGTCAGAGAGCCCTGTCATGAAGTCCACCAGCAGGCTGCACTCTGGAGTCCAGAGTGGCAATAGCAGTCTGACAGTCTTGTTGCATGTCTCACAGTGCAGGCATCACAGCTAAAAAAGCCCAGACACAAACACAGTATACAAACCTTTATATGCGTACAGTCTTCTCATTATAGCATAATGAATGTACTTTATCTGCACTTGCAGCTGGTTCAGCTTACTCATAATTACTTGGCTCATTTCTTGTGCATCACACTGAATATATAAATGTAATATCCAGAGAAGTAACAGAGTGATAAAACACCAGCATAATTCCTATGAAAACAAAAAAAGTAGGAGGCAATATTACTGTGCTGATGAAGATTCCAAGTTGAAGAGAGTATATTTTTTGGAACATTTCCTTACTTTCTTTTTTCTGAAAGAGGAATGGACATTTGGCTTTAACCCTCCACTATTACAGCCTGTTTTATCAGACACATAAAATAATTTTTCAGTATTTATATATCTGAACATTAAGCACCAGATGCTCAACACTCTATATTTTATAGGAAATCTGATTTTTTTTAGTATCTCTGGTGAAATTCAATAAAAATAAAATCAGGATTGTTTTTGTAGTTTCTCTAGATAGCAACCTCAAGCATGCCTCTTGTGTATGGACTACATTTCCATATGTGATTAAAATGATAGGTGTCTTGTGGTTTATAAAGTCCAATCCTATTTACTTAGCTGTATTTTAATTAAATGTGCTTTGCAGTCAAACTCTCTGTGGCACTTGTATGAAGAATGCTATAAAACTAAAATGAATGACTGAATGTAATATTGGGTAAGGATTGCAGAAATGCATTTTAATGTTTTTAAAGCATGCTCATAAAACTTCTCTTGGACAGGCTAAAAATTCAAATTTCCTGAGGAGAAGAAAGTTTTTTTCATTATTTAGCCAGACTGACGTACGATTAGTCATTACAGTCTACCCAGAAAATTAAAAAACTCTTTTATACCACTATTTCTTCTCTGAGTTTCAGGAATTTCTACCTTACAGTTATTTTCATCAACCACAGAAGAGCAGGTTATAAACTAGTCTCCTCTCCCTGCTCACAGATTTGCAATTGTCCTGGCCATGTCACAGGAACGAAGGACTTGGAGCACCGGGTGTTTGAATTCTGCCTATTTTCGTACATCTTACATCTGGAAACACAAACACCCTTAAATTACTAGATGACTAGGGTAGGAGATATATAATTATCTGGAAGTATATTCTGTACTTTGTTCTTTTATTGTTCTTATGCCCATGACTGGAACATAGAGCCTCAATTTCGATCCCATTTAGATAATGCCTCTATCAACACAAAAACAAAAGATGGTCTCTGGCCGTAGCAGTATATGACCTCAACAAGAGATTATAGAGAGATACAGGGTGATGCTTAGGTTATGCCAGAAGGAATGATGGGCAGTAAAGTAGTCACTCTAAAAATATACATTCACTTGAGAATGAAGTGGACAGTGGTCTCCAAAATGACCTTTCCTTTCTAGTGTCTATAAATGGAATCTGGGAATTTGGGAACCAGATATCCACCTTACACATGTCTAAAATAAGAGAGGAATCCCAAGGAGTCAAAATAACTATTGTGAATTTTCTCTGAGAATGACAAAGATAAGGATTAAGGAAGAAAAGAGAAAAAAGAAGAGAAGGAGTGGTTTTGGGCATATTTACGTGGAATTAATTTGATAAGATTGACACCACACTGGTGGTACCTGACACCTGGACAGGTGCTCCCCATTAATGCAATACTGCAGTCAATGACTTTGCAATGTATTTTTTTTTAAATACACAATCCAATTTTATCATCATCATCTTCTGCAGGAATAAAACAATGCTTTGTATATGGTAGAAACTTTAGAAAGTTGCAGGAGCAAAATGTACAGCTACAATTGCAAGCATTTCTTCACTTTGTGAGTCAACTTTCATGACTCATTGCAAACCCTGTATTATACTGCAGCTGGGAGCAGCGAACATAAGGTTCATGCTCTTTCTGGAGGCCTCTTTTCTTTATAAACCACAATTTTCCATGTGATCCTGTATATGTCTTTAGTATGTCAGCTACACAGTGGACCAAGCCCACTGTTGACCTGGTTACTCGTTCCCCTGAATATCTGTTGCAAGTGCAGTTAAAGATTGTATTATGGTCTAGTAATAGTTTGTATTCATACAATGTGAAATGATTAGGCATGGTGGGACTGATCAAGATACAGTAAAATCCACCATCATCTTACGTTTGTCTCTTTCTAGGCTGATTGGTGTTTTGAGCCTCAGCTGCAGCTGTGACAGTACCTCACAGGACAAACAGAAAATGTATGGATCAGGCAGCAGCTCGTTTATGCCTATTTTTCACCTCTAAGTATAGTTAAGTATACAGTCTTTTGCTGTTGGTCTGGATATCTGTTTTTATCACTTACAGAATAGGCATCAAACCAGCTTCTTTTTCTATCCTGGATTACAAGAAGAGAAACAAATTTGCACACAAATACTTTAGTGAATGTTGAGAAACACATTCAGTGATTTTGTGTGTGTGTGTGTTTATAGAAGTTTCAGTTCCTCCTGTTTTAGTATTAAAGCAGCAAAATACTTCAGTTGAAGAAGGAAACTGTTCTGTGTTGTGAACCTCAGTGTAAGCTCTTCTCTCTTACATTTGTGATTAGCATAGTAGTCTAACAATTGAAATTACCCATTTACTGCACTTTAAATTTCCACACTACATCCAAATAGTGCATGGGATAGTGTAAAGTCATGAGGGAAATGGTATAGCTGTTGCAAATCCATACTTTTAAAAATGGCAGACCACTTGCTACTAATCACAGGAGATGTGAATATTTCTTAGCACACATTTTTAACATGTTCAGGTCATTATGTAGGCACTGCTTGAGTTGCCAGCATGATTTTGTCATATTTTAAAACTGAAAGTATTTTTACATGTTGCATCATGCTGTCCTGTAAAGAAAGCAGTGAACTTTGACAATATTAAATTTTGTGGCTTAAGGGCATAAACAGAAGATGAATGTCCAGCCAAAAGGGAGAGATAGGGAGAGCTCTGCCTGTTTTCCATTGATGAACAAGGGGATGCTGGCCAAAAGAAGGCAGCCTTTGAAGGATAAGCTTCTGCTCTACTAACAGCATTCTTCTCTCCATAAATAGGCCAGTATTTAATTGTCATGGATAGTGAAGAATACAAATTTAATCTTTCATTACCTTGTTCTGCACATCCTAGTTAATTTTGCACTTGGATGGGTTTCAAAGGATTGTGAATGGGTGAATCTTCTGCAGTTGTCTTTTGTAATGTTGCATTACCAGTGCTCTTTCCAGGAAAAACATAGCATCCCATTGAGTCACAAGAAATACTCAATGCAAGAATAACAATGTTCTGTTTTAGAAAAGTACTCTCATAGCAGATTGAAAATGGCACAATATTGATGAGCTATGTGAAGGCCCTTGCTTATATGCTCAGCTGATAGAAATTGTGGCTGTTTTACTGAATAGAGCTGGACAGAACAAGGTTGACAGGAAATCAGAGTCTGTTCTGTGATGACATTCTTTACTGATCATGAATTTAAGTTAATTTTCAGACATTCAATAATAAACAGCTAAGCATTCCTGACTCCTGATATTTGCAGATACTACAGCAATAAAATCCTGCAATATGCTGCAATGTCAACAAAACACAATTGTTTCCATCTCTTTGCTTTCTTACACAATTGAACATTGAAGCAGAGCTAGCTACAGCATGTGACATGTAACATCTCTATTGCTTAATGTCATTACTGATTATTACATACAAAAAAGTTTGGTACCAGTCCCTGGCACGTATGAAAACAATAGTGACATATAAAGCTCAATATTATAGTGTGGGTCTTTTCCTGTTTTTTTAAATCAGTTCTCTGTAACTTAATATAATTGTAGGGTACTTAATGAATGGGGTATATTTGAGGCATTTAGGGACAGGAATCAGAATTGGTCTGCCTGGTGTCTGGACACTCTTGCTATGATTTGATGCCTCCACAGCTGAGCTCTTACCAATGCTGATGGTTGTCACCATTGGTGGAGAGGAGCAGTTCTGCAGCCTCATGGAGAAACAGCTGGACAATGGTGCAGGATGTAGGGTCTCTTTAGCCAACTCAGTCATCCCTGAGGGTAGGAAAGAAGTGGGAAAGGGGCAGAAAGGACGTTTGGATGGAATAATGGAAAGGACAGGAGCAACAGACTGGGTTTTTAGGCAGAAAAAATACAAACTACTTACCTACTTCCTGCTGCAAGGAGTATGTGCAGAAAGCTTCCTCTCTTCCGTTCCTTCCACTCTTCCACAAAAAAAAAAAATCTCAGCCACCACTTGCCTCAATTTGCCTGTGCTCAGCTGCCTGGCCAGAGACTCCAGCTGAGCATTGTATATCCTGCAGCATTAGTGAGACTGAGCAACTTCAGACGTGCTGCCTCTTCCTTTCTCGGTAGAATGACGCTGTCTATCCATCAGCCACACTCCCCAAGTGTGACTTAGTCTGCCTTCATTGCACACTCACAATCAATCTACTGGGCATCCTATGCTCTTATTGTAGTTACAGCACTGAGTATGTTTCATATATGCACACAGTTTATTTCATCTTCTGTTCCTATAAGAAAATATATATCTACTCAATTCAATGTAGGTAAAATCACTCAATTTCTCTCAGTTCTTCAGCTTCAGTTTTGTTGCTGGTGTTTATCTTGTTGTGTTCTAGTAGAAAAACACTAGCTGCAGTTGCAAGAATTATAAATGGGTTTCTTGCTTTGCTTAATTTCATCAAATCAGGAGGCTTGGTTGTACCTTCATAGCAGGAATTCGCAGGGACACAACGGTGAAATAACTCCTGCGTCAGTTCGTTCATATCAGGGCAGAAGTTTTTCAGTGTGAGATAATCTCAAGGGAAATTAGAAGGAATACAGAGCAGATAGACAGTGAAAAAATAGGCATATAACTTACTGATTCCAAGGCACTCTGCTGAAATACTAGCTACTTCTTTTTGCACCAGAGTGAACTGTGCTGAGAAATCCCTTCATAAGCCCATTGTTTCACACACTGATTTGACAAAACAGAATGAAAAATTACCTGATTCTTTGAACTGTTATGCAGATGCTTAATTACAGGTGATTGCAAGAGCCCTGGTGACTCAAGCTCACATGTCTGTAAGTCCTTCAGTATTAAGACCACAAATATATAATGCTACATTCTTTACTTATGCCACTAGAAGTGGAGGTCTGTCTATTGATTAAATTATCAGAATCAAACTGTTCTAATCAGTATCACATTATTTAATCAATAAGAATAAAAATTATTTTTTTAAACATAAAAGACCATATGCTACAAAAAGTTAGCATGGTTGTTTCTTGTAGAGGAAACTTAAGATATCCAAAATCTGTATGAGATAGACCAAGGACACAAGAATCAAAGCAGGACACAAGAATCAAAGAAGGACTTTGCTGTTTTTTCAAAGTAAAAATCAATTGCTGGATACAGCTGTGAGGACCACAAGATCACAAAATATATTTGAGTTAGATGCCAGACAGCTATAAAAGCTTTTCTGAATTCATGGACATCCCAGGGCTTCTTACAACAGTCTGTTTATAGAGTTGGTTTTTTTTCCCTTTTCTCAGCACCAAAATAAGCCTGACAAAACCAAAAGGGCTGTAATGTCATCCCTGCTAGCAGTGCAGCATAATGATCTAAGATTGAATAGATTAGCTTAAATTGAAACATTTTTTGGCATCATAACAGAGCCATTATGGGACATTTGGTTACTATAGAAACATAGGTAATGAAAGAAGCACTGCCACTAAATCATGAAACATGAAATAGATTAATACAGGCATCAGAAACAAAGCCTTATATATTACATTAAAGGACTGATCTCACTGACACACCACTATGTCTGGCATGTAAACTCACTTCACTGATTGTACAAATCTAAAAAACAGGCTGTGCCTAAATGTCATTCAAATGAAAAAAAAAATTTGTTCAAATTTTGGAAACAAAAATAAGTTTTAATAAATTGCTGCTATACATTTATTGCTCACACATGTTAAACAAATATTCTTAAACAAGAAAATAGTACTTCCTAAAAGGTAACATTTCAAAAAGAGTGCAGCACCACAACATCTACAGCAACACTTAGGCAGAACCTGTAATTGCTAGAAAGAGCTCTTTTTCTAGCACATCTGTTTTCTGAGTTTTAAGGTTAAATACCATTATGTTGTTACTGTTTTTTCCCCAAGGTAAATAAGAAGTTCTTTGCCTTTATCAAACAGCTTTGTCAACGACTATAAAAGCAAGTTTCTACTCTGCTTGCCCACATTGAAAAAGCTCAGCCTCTACAGCCACTATCTAAAATGTGAAACCTCATATGAAGATCTGTGCAGTGAGGCAGGGGTGGGTGTACTTGTGTTTTCTTTTTCCCTTATACAAAATTTAGCATCAGCACCAACATGAGAAAATTTAAAGCTCCAAATCATCAAATTACAAATGTTCAAAACTGTCCCTTTCAACTTTAATAATGTCTGCCATTCTCAGCCCACCCTTCTCATTCCTCATTCTTCCTTCTTTTCCCTGTTTTTCCTCCTGATATTTCTTCCACACTTATTTGTCTGCTTTGACAAAGAGGTTAGCCAATACAAACTAAAAACCTTCTTGTAAATATTTCTGCTCTAATAATTTCAACCATATTTGCTTGAAATTAAGTTCTTCATTATTGGATATGTTGCCAATTAGGGAACACAGTGTCCTGCTAGCTAAAGGTTATTACAGCAACATGAAATACAACAATCATGACTTGACAAAGAGACTGAAGAATGAAGAAGGATACAATCTAATAACTTTAATATTAACCCAAGCCTTAACAATGTGACATCTAACACACAACACTTACATGAAGATTGGGGCTCTACACATTGGAGAACAGGGGACACCCAAAGATGGGGTTGTGAGGCACAGAGCATTTATTTCATACATGACTGCTCTTTGAAGGGGGTTGACAGCTTTACCATGCCACTTGGGAAGAGGATCTGGATTTGAGTTGTTGCTTTTGCAGGACTAGAGAATTTAGAAAATATTTGTTTCTGTATTGTAGACACACTTCAGCCACCTTCCACTAACAGAAGTTAATAGAAATATGTTAATAATCCTTGTTTCTGATTCTATTATTTCTTAGTTTTAAGAACAATTAAGGGAAAAATTAGTCTCCAGTAAAGCTGTTAATTGTCCTCTCAACATCCACCCTACCCCTGAAACGTGACAACTGGTGTCATGTCTCTACCTTGCAGGTGAAAAGGAACCTAAAAACTCCGACCAACCACCACCCAAAAAAACCTGAAAACCCCCCACTCCAGCCACAAACCCCTCTCAAATGCAGACTAATTCCTTTTTTCCCAGTAAGAATCTTACAGAACAGGAGATATCATCAAGCAGTTAAAATAAGAAAGTTTATACTGTATGTGTCTGAATAGCCTGCATGTTTAGAGAGACCAGAAACGTTGAATTTATTGATCTTCTCTTGTCTATGTAATGCTGATCCAATGTCAAAATAAGGGGAGAATACAACATGTATTGAGTCCAGCTGGACTAATTGGTGCTAATTTTTTTTTATAGCACCCCACTTTGGATTTGATTGTGACTAAAACAGTCAATAAGACACCAGTGTTTTGGCTATTGCTGAGCAGCACTTGCCCAGCATCAGGGTTTTATTTTTCCCCACTCTGCCCCAGCAAGGAGGCTGGGGGGCACACAATACTCTGGGAGTTGACACAGCTGAGACAGCTGACCACTGAGCCAAGGGATATTCCATGCTTTTTAATGCTATGCTCAGATATAAAAGCTCAGAAGAAGGAGGATGATGCAGGGACAATTGTGATTATGGTAGTTGTCTTTCCAAGTAGGCATTACATGTGCTGAGGCAGAACTTTCAGGGAAGTGGCTCAACATCTCTCTGCCAATGGTAAATAGTAAATGAATACCCTATTATGCTGTGCTTGCACAGCTTTGCTTCACCTATTAAATGCCTTTATCTTTAGCACAGTCTTCTTGCTTTTGCTCTTGTGATTCTCTCTCCCATCCTGCTGGGACATGGCTGAGTGACTGGGTGGGGCCAGGATTTACCACAAGAATACAGAAAAGGGGGACAAAACTGAGATTCCAAGATGATATTTTTTTTGTATTTCCTGATAAAAGGAGGTAAATCCCAAGGTTGAAAAGTGCATGTGAGAGCTCACATTAAAAACAGACTCTGTTCCATGAGTAGTAGTCATGGAAGGTGACTTCCACCACATTTATCCATATGGATAGCAACTGGGATGAGACTAGATTTCTCCTATGAAGCAGGATTTAGAAACTTTGTGATTTTCCATTTTAGAAGTCGTAGAAATATTTCTGTATTTTGTAAAGGATATCTTGAATTATTGATGAAATATCCTATTGGCAATGTTTTCATGGCTTTTTCAATACTGTTAAAAACCTCTCTGTGGTCAGATTTTTCTTCAGCAAATTAAAGAAATTGGCTCATAGTTCACCTAATAAATATACATAAAACTTCTCTTCACATCTATAAAATTGGATTGTGGTGAAAGACCATATTTTAAAGCATTTAGGTTTTCTCTCTATTGATCCAAAGAAAATAATTTACAAATTGACTGCCATTCTACTCTGATATCCTTAGGTGATGACTTATAAGTAATTCTGGTCAGTTGAGTATTAGAAGAACAACTACTGTATTAGCTGCTTTTGTAAATATTTTTTGCACAAAAGACATTTGTAATCTGCAGAACCAAATTACTGCACCAAAGCAAGAATGGCAAGGCAAGGAATCACTGCGAAGTGCTACCAGGCACAAAGATGTGCATGTCTCTGTGGGCAGAGGCAGCCCCATTTTTAAGGTCCCTTCTGACTCAAATCATTCTTTGATTCTGTAAAATGCCCGTATGGGCATTTTAGAGAATCAAAGAATGATTTGAGTCAGAATGGACCTTAAAGATCATCTAGTTCCAAATTCCCCACCATGGGCAGGTGTGCCATGCACCAGATCATATTGCTCAGGGCCCCATCCAACAAGGCTTTGAATAGCTGCAGGTATATGGAACCCACAACTTCTTTGGACAACCTGTTCCAGTGGCTCAACATCCTCACAGTAAAGAACGCCTTCCTAACAACGAATCTAAACCTGACATCTAATTCCTCTGAAGCCCCATGCTCCCTTGCTTGGGTCCTGAAGATGGCAAAGGAACCCAGAAAAGACTGGGACTAAGGTATCCTAACTATATTAGAAGTTAAGAAGGACCAAACACTTGAAATGGAAGCAATTTGAAACCTTAAAAAAGCAAAAATCTGGGATCTATTTTCTAGACTGAGCAACTGTGTTTGCATTGCAGGCCACTACTTCATGCCTATGGATAAACATGAGCCACGGATACATGCAGCTTTCTGCTCTCCCTGCACATAGCTCAAAGTGCTTTCAAAGCAGCTTCCAAAGAGCTCTGTGACCAGTAGATAAATTTGTCAGACCCTCTGCCATTTGGAATGTAAGTATAGCTTACCCTAATGCTTAGGGTAGGTATCGTTATGTTCCAACCTAATATACCCTTAGCTAGCCTAATGTAGATTTATTTAGGCTAAAAAGGCAGATCCTGAAGTTGCAGGAGTACACACCCATTTTTAGCTTTTCACAGTACAGTGTTCTAGCACAGCAGCAGGGAAGGGGAGATGCTACTTCTGTAATTTCACATTTCTTTATTTTAAAGCTAACTGCTCAATGGAAAGTAAAAAAATGTCATGACTTCTTGTCTTGACTTCATCAAAAATTGTAATCAGCAGTATCCAACAGCTTAAAACTTCCATTCCTGCTGTCCCCAGATCAGCTGCTTCTGCTCAGTTTCTTTGAGGAGCTGACTACATTGCAGCAGTAAACTTCACCAGCTGGATGGGGAAAAAAATGGAGAATTCCTTCCACACAAAAATTACAATTGAGTACAATTGTGCCACAGAGGCAAGGCAGGAGGGAACACTACAAATAGCCATTTTCATATTTCTATGCACGTAAATATATCATAGCTTCCCTACAAAAACCTCTCATGAGGAGTTTCTCTATTACAGCAGCAAACAGCACAGTAAAGAATACTGGCTGTAGGCTGCCATCTGCCGGGTTTTGTGATGAAAGGTCACTTGCCAGCAGATTTTGGCAGATTTTGCCTTAACATTGTAAACAGCATGACAAATGCCCACCCATGGAAGGCTGGGGGCATGGGGGCATCCCATTCCCACCAGTGGCAGCTGATGAAGCTTCTGGAAGCCAGTGGGTTTCCTGAACCTGACTTACAGCTCCCCAGAACACGTTAAAAGGACACTGCTTTGCACAGATTTCTTTCTGTATTGACACGAATTTTAAATTAATATACTTTGATGCTCTCAGTTTATGAATCTTTCAGCCACAGAAATACACAAACACACACACACACACACGAAACCCTCTTTGAAGCCATGCTAATATGCAAATTTTAGTTTTTGTGAAACTTCATGTCATTGTACAACCTGTACATCACTTTCTTGCAGTAGGATTATAGTTTTATTGTCATCAGTTGACATGCCCTAAAGGCTCTACATCTGTTTTCCTGGGCTCTTAACATCATTTAATGACTTTTTACAGCTCAGAACACAAACATTTTATTGGGTTCAATGGCAGCATGTAAGTTAAATGAACCTGAGCTGATGAAGAGATATTGGGTCTTTTATTTAGCTGACATTTATGCAAACAAGCAAGACAAGTACTCGTAAAATATTCTAGAAATAAAAACCAGGCTTGTGTGAGCCAGTATTATTTTTGCCTGACTTCACTGGGTTCAAGATTTCAAGCAGTATTTTTGGTGTTGGTGCACAAATTCCTCAGCCTGCAATGAGCTCCACATATTCTCCTCAGTGAGTTCAGACTGAGGATAGTGCCACTAGTTTGGCAATGAAAAGTAAGGGACACAGCACTCTCTCCATTTTGACCATGTTCTCTAGTATCATTCCTGTTGAAGTGTGGGCCTCCATTTTGTGGCTGCTACTTTGCAGAGACAATCTTATTAACACTTCAAGTGTTCATCTGAATTGTTCACCAGCTTTTTAAAAAAAATCTCATGAGCCCCTGTTGCAAGCCATGTTAAACTTTCTTTGTCCCAAAACAGCAGAGTAACTCAAATGAGCCAACAACACAGTTGAATTTTGCAATAATTGAGCCTCACTATCATGATGCTGTAATCAAGAGGATATTGTCAAGATTAACAGAACTTATACTAACTTACTTTTGTGTTCTCTACAGCCCTTTGCAGAATGGATATAATTTTTTATAATGTGAAAAGGTCTTCCCTTGCTTGTTGGCTTGAGTGTTCTCAATGGATCTCAATGGATCTCAGTGGAAAGTAGAGAAGTTGGTGGTATTACTATGTATATGCATTTGTAAGTAGATGTTTGCATTTGCATGCACATATTTTGCAATTGTGCATTGTGAAATTTCCTGTGGCTTTCAGCATACACCAAAAAAGAGTCTTCAAAGACTTATGCAATCTCTGCTGGAGCCAACTTCTTAGTTCTAGTGTCTCTTCTTAAATACACCAAATTGATTAAAATTTAACATGATTCTTCTCTATTTCTTGAGCTGACAGGAGTCTCCTGAAGTTCAGCCAAAAGGTAAATACAGAGTCCTGCATGTGGGATGTGACAACCTCATGTGGCAGGGCAGACTAGAGATCAGCTTTGAAGGAAATGACCTTGTGATTCAGCTGGAAGGTTGGAACATGACCCTCCAATGCACCTTTGCACCAGACCAAGGTCTCCTGACTATATTAGAAGAAGTTAATCCAGCAGATTAAGGGAAGAGATTGTATTCAGCACTTGTGAGACAACATCTGAAATACTGGGTCCAGTTTTGGAGTCCACAGTGGAAGACACTGACAGGCAGGTGAAAGTGCAACAGAGGCCAGCAGACAGCTTTGTGAGCTAGATAACATGATGCAGAAGGAGATCATGTCAGATCTGAGCATGTTCAGCCTGCAGAAGGGAGGACTATGGGTGGGGGTATCTTGCTGCTGTGAACAACACCAGATAAGAAGGTGTAGATAAAGTGGAGTCAGATTTTTCTAGTAGGTGCATGGTTATCTACGAAGAGACAACAAGTAGAAATTGGAACACAGGAAAATGTGAACAACTATAAAAAAATATTTTCAGTATGAGAGTGCTCAAACACTCAGAGCACCGAGTGCTCAGCAGAGGTTGTCTCAGGAGGCTGTGGGATTTCCATCCATAGAAATATTTAAAAGATAGCTGGATGTGGCTCTGAGCAAATCCTGACGCCGACTTTGAGCAGGGGAGTTGGATGAAACACATCCAGAAGATGCCTTCTGGCCCGTCAGATTCTGTTCTTTACCTTCTGAAGAAATTTCTTGTTCACACACCAGTAATAACATGATCCAGGAATTCTCTACTGGCTCTCAGGCACTTCAGCAGCTGAGGAAGAAACGGCCCATGACACTGTAACAGAATATTCACTCCAAGCTGTCCAAGGCATCAGCTTTATGTGCATGCAGTGAGACAATTCCTACCAAAGCTCCATTATAAAAGGTTTGGTTCCCCTTATGTGTGTTGGGGAAACAGCCCCCTTTCTGTTATTTAAATGCTGCGGTTTGACCTAATCTGTAAATGAGTTTGCCAGCCTAACAGCACAACAACAATGAGCTGGCACATTAACAGATAGAGTGAACAGCTATTTTCCAGGTAGTGGAAAGCAATTAATAAACTCCCATGTCACTCCAGTTAGTATGGTCTAAAATAAAAATCAGATAAAAATCTCACCTTAAATAAAAAAGCAGACAGGTTATTTCTAAGTAGAATATCCCCATTTACAACCCTAGAGATGTGTTTTATAAAAACTGTAGGTGTCACTGAGTCTGATGTGAACTGTAATTATGCTGGCCTAAAGTGCACTCTCCTTTTCCTGGCCCATAAACACAATGGAAAGGGAATTTTTGGCAGCCTACTGAGTTATATCCTTCCAATCTGAAGGACAGGAGAATTTGAGGGGCATTGTGAAAACTTCTATCCCTAAAAAACAAGGTTGCAAGTTATAGTTTCCAGTTTTACTGTCAGGTTAAACAAAAATCCATCCTCAGATACACAGTAGTATTGCATTCGAAAAATGTACTAATGTAAGATCAATTTTTATAATAAAGTAATTCTTATATTTAAATATCTAGGCTTTTTTTTCTAACTATAGTTTAAAAACTCTAGTTAATGGAAATACTAAGAAAAATACCTCACATCTTTTGTTGTGATAAATCAAATCCTAGTTCTATTTTGAACATCTATCTTCAGACTGTTAAACTGAGCATGTCACCCGACAGGTTTATCTACTAAGTCCTGGGGAATTCAACATCATTTGTATTTGCTGTGCAAACTCCATTGGTACCAGTGGATAAAGCAGATTTTAGGATGACCTCTGTTGGCAAAAATAAATTACAGATAAAAAATTACAGATCTTGGACAAGATTTTTTTTTTCATTTCACCTCCTAGAGTGCATAATTGAGGGTTATAATTTAAAATCAGTTGCTAGTTGAGAAGAACATATGAAACTGAGTATAAATGCCTGAAATTGTCAGAAGTAACGACAGCACTATAAATAATGTATGAGTGATGACAATTGCTAATCATATTTGGAGTTTCTTTAAATGTAGCTCTGAGTCCATTGGGTCTGAAATTGCAGGAAAGCAGTAAATTTTATGGACTATGAAGTAGGACAGTTTCTTGTTACATATACAGGCTTCAAAGGGTATTAAAAATGCTTTCCAACAGCCTTTATCAATAAAAAATATTGACCCCTCTGTGGACAAATACAGAACCTTACAGGGACTTACATTTGGAGTATTTCTTACTGAAGTAGTAGTACAGTAAAGACAGATACTTATTTCAGGCAGATGTTCTGTCTTTATTTCATAGTGTCTAAGTCTTGCCTTGCTTGTTGGCTATCTTCTCAAGTATCTATTTCTAACAAATATATACACAGAGAGGAAATAGGTGACACCAGAGCCATTATTTTTAATTTATTGTAAGTCTTTCAAATTTTAATAGTGTTCATTCCTGTAAAAATGTCTCTGGTGTTCAACATACTACTGATCTCTCAGCTTTTTAAGTCATCAATCTTTGTCCTGGAAGAAAAAAAAAAAAAAGATAAAAGAAAGCATCTAGGCAGGATATAAGAAAACTGGTGATTTTTCCAAGCTCTCCTGTTGCCTCCTATGTGAGCAAGGTATCTGGTAGCAAGCACTGCTCTGATCTCCTGAAGGAGAGTGTCTTTTCCATGAGTCATGAATGGCAGGAATGAAAGAAAAGCAGCACATTCCTTTGATGCTTACCATGCACAGCTGCTCATCTAGGTGTTTATGAAAGTAATCCCCTCTGAACACATTGGGCTGTAGTCCTCAGGTTTTGGATTTGGAGCCCTGTTGAGCACTGCTGTGTTCAGACACTGCTCTCATAGCCACTCATGTGGTAACTTGTCTGCTTTAAAGGATGGGATGAAGTTTGTTTGGAATGGAACAAGCTGCTAGCACTGCTGCAGGAAGCCTCCTGCCAGGGCATGGGCATGTCTGCTTCTCTTCATCATAAGGAGCCAAGACATTTTATGTATGTTCACTGTGTTAACAGCAAAGTGACATAGTCACATCAAACAGCAAATGGCAAAAGAACAGTTCAGGAGATCCATGACAGGTGGTAAAAAAAAAAAGGAGGGACATGATTCTAGAACACAAACTAAGACCTGGCTATTTATCTGGGAAAATAAAAAAAAAAATAAAAAGAACTGGAGTGATATCTTGTCATAAAAAAATGGCAAATAAGGGAACTGGCAGTTTCTCAAGGGTATCTAATACCAAGGTTTCTCAGGGCTAAGTCTTTCTATGAGAAGCACAAACACTTAGGCACTTCAAAGGTAACATAACACAGAGGAACACGACATGAATATTAATGTAAGGCAAACAGAAACATGATTTCAAAAGGGAAAGTGAGACAGATTATTTAAAGGCAGTGAGATAAAGAAATTAAAAAAACCCCAACCAACCCACCAAGCAGTGCTTTTAGGTGAATTGGCTTGCCACTTTGACTGCTCCTTACTGTTCCTTGGCCTCTTTCAGCATTCACAGTTCTCACAGTTCATGCAAAACATATCAACTATCCAACTATCTATACGTCCACACAGATAGTCAACATCCTTGCCCTTTAGCCTTATCTTTTTCTTACTCACCTCTAAACTCTTGCTCTGATCTGACACAGTTCAAGCCACTTACCTTTCTTTTCATGCTCATGCATGATACTAACTTCCTTCTCCTGTTCCTCTGCACCTTCTCCATCAGGGAAGACCAATCACTGCTGATGTCTCAGCTGAGTCAATCTCTGCAACTAGGGCACTCTACATACTGATCTATGCTCTTGAGAGCAGCACCAAGTAAACATAGGATGGAAGATATTGGATATTTTGGGTTTGTTTTTGTAATTTTAATTTTTTAATTTTTAATTTAATTTTTGTATTTTTTTTTGTTTTTCCCCCATTTTTGCCAGAGGGGCAGCAAACTCATTTGCTCATGGCAACTATCACTTTGATACTGGCATTGCAAGCAAATTGCAATGCATGGTTTGGCCCAGAAAGCTGATGGAGTGAATAAAGGAAATTGAAGTGTGGATTTCCCCACAGCATTTAAAGCAATAAAAGTGATGGACCTAATTCTCACCAAGAGAGAAGATCAGACTGCTCTACAGAAACCTATTAGGGCCATCAGGAGAGGATCCGAGATCAATAGATATTTAGAGGTAGCCACAGTAGGAGGTAAATGTTTTTTGGAAGAAAAAAAAGTTTTAAGAAAGAATGTTGGTGCTAGTAGGAAGCTGACAGCTGCCTAAATAAGAACAGGAAAAATCCTCAACCCCAAAAAACAAAAGCCTAAAAATTGTGCTTGTGACCATTTGAAAATATTTGCCCATAACAGTGGGAGTTTTGGCTGTATGCACACTTTTTCTGTTTTTATATTAAACTTACAGCTGAAAACCATTTCTTTGACCTATTTATAGAACTCCAATTGGAAAAACAGGGTTTTCTTTTCTGATATACTCTATAAAAATTTAATTAGTCAATCAAATAATGACATAAAGACCGTACAAAAATGCAAGTTAGACAGATTATTTAACTTCTTTGTTGCTTACAAATTAAGTTTATTTTTTCTCCATATGTATTAGTTCATTTAAACAATCTCTTTCTTGTAAGAAATATAATTGTACCAGTATGGAAACTTCATGCTGACCTTTCAGCCCTGCTGTAATCTTGACCTTACTTGTTCCATTAACGTAGAAGAACTCTCTCAGGGACTGTGTCTGAAAATGCATCAGTGGGAGATTTTTGTCTTTTATAGCTGTCAGGAAGCATACTGGGATACTTTATTTGCTGGATGAAAAAGATGATGCTTCCATGAGAAAAGAAACTATGAAAGCTATCCCAGTAAAACAAGAAAGTGAGGCAGCATATGGAATAAGCAGAAAGCAAGAGCACCAGCATGAGTGTGAACTGGAACCCACATAAAACTTATGAAGAAAAGAAATTCTAAACCTTTGAAACAGCTCCAATCAGCTTGAAATAAACTGGACTGCTATTCTAGTAATAATACTTCTAAATAAATTGTTATGCTTCAAACAAGCAAAGCAATCAGACTTTCTTTTCTCTGCTGAAACCATATATACTGATTCCCTTTTATCTGCCTATCACAATGCTCTCCTCTGAGCCACAATAATTCATCCTTCAGGATTGAATTCTCCCAATAAAGTTTCAATTCATAAACAGCTCCTTTGGTGGCACAACACATTGCCTGAGAGTTTTTCATTCAAGAAGAATATTAAAGGCAACTATATATAGAAACCATACTAAAAAGTTGACCGAGGTCTGGAAGACCTTTTCTCCTCAGTAACAAAAGTCCTAGAAATAACATTTTTAACTTGTTCATCTGTTCTACCCTATAGGGAAAACTTTATAGTTAAATACAGAAACTTGGCCTACAACTCTGTTACAATAATAAGCACTGTTTTTACAAATAAACTGCAAAGATCAATGAAAGATGCATGCTGCCTTGTGATGTGCTGCCAATATTTTAACAAAGAGCTCTAACAATAAAAAAAAGGTCCTTCCTTTACTCATGCTAACCTTGACACAGAAAGCAAGTTGTAAAACTTTTTCATCTTGACCACAAAAATTCTGTATTAGACTTACAGAAAATATGAAAAGCAAAAAGGTGGAGAGTCATTTAAAGTTAGCTTTTGCTGGGGATTTGTATGTGTCCTGAAATATGGATCAGTCAAAATGGATCTTGTCCTGTGGACAAGAACAGGAATGATAATCCAAGGCACTGACAGGATTAACTAGGGGTAGGTACTTGTCTCAATTTTCTGATGCCAGGTACACAGAGAATGCAGGTTTAGCTGAAATTCAGACCAGAAAGTTTTAAGCCATCCTTCTTCACATCTTAAAGACTTCTGGCTTACCAGAACTATCCAGAAGAGTGGACTCTCACAGTATGGACTTCCTGAGAGCATGAATAGCTATCATTTGACATGACCTTATTTTGAAAATGAAAGAAGGCAGAACCTAGGCAAAATTTAGGCCCCCTAAGCTCAAAATTGCAGTTTTCATGTGTCTGTTTATCTTCTGCCTAATCCTGGAGATAACACTGTTTTCAAAGCGAGAGTTTCTCATCAATTGACTAATATCCAGGATCACTCAGGGTCTAGAAATTAGCTGTTCCCCTACCAGTATCTAGTAGTCATTTCCAGTCAGTAAGGGCACACTGACAACAACTGTCATAAATCCACAGCTATGTTACACAGGGGCAATAATTTTCTTCTCAAATACTGCTGCTGCTGCATTCTGTCCTCAGACTCTACTCCAAATTTCTACAGAGAACTCACTAGTTAAGTCACATCTCAAAGGAAAGGCAGATTGAGGTTTATTTCCTATGTCTTCTTGAGATTGGCTTAATTACAGAGTCTCTCTGAGCTGACAGGGTGTACACAAAGACCTTGCAAGAACATGCAGTATTTGCTCCTATTCTTTAATATTACTATTTGATCTCATTCTTTAATCAGTCTGATTAAAATCAATACTTTGGCCTTTGTGCACAAGTTATTTTAAGATTCCTTGCTTCAGGGACAGCACAAAGACCATGAGAACTATCCTGTAATTCTTGCCCATGGGTTGTTAAATGAATAACTTCAATGTTGCTTAAAAAACATGTATGTTTGAAGACACTTCAAGTGAAAATGCATTAGCTCCAGATTTATGTTTCTTTAGTTTTATTAATTTGTTGCTTTCAGAGACACCTAAAGGATGGTCTCCACTTTGATACCCTGTGGTCTGAGAGCACTCCTATTTGTTCTTGTTGAGAATTTGTCTGACAACACAAGCTTACTACAGTTCAGTCTGATTTATTTCATAGGCACAACATTCACTCCTCAGTAATACTGTGCATGTAATACTGTCTTGATAACGTGATTAGGTAGTAGCCTTGAGATGAGCTACAGGACTTTTCTAGATCAGAAGCAAGGCCATTACTCTTTTGTCTTGGAACTGAATTCAGCAGATCACTAGAACTAAACATCACTAAATTGAAGTCATATGGAGGATTATAACCATCAAAATCAAAATGCTACAAGACCACAATACATGTCATTTCCCTGTGCTTGCCAAACATTTCAAAACTGACCAAGAATGAGCCTTTTAGACTCCTTTGCCACCACTAATAAGCAATTCTGAATCTTCTGCTCCCAGATGAGATACTGTCTGGTATTTCATGAGTTTCCAGAGGAGTTTTGTTTAAATAATTGAGTAAAAACACTTATTTGAGAAATATTGGTTTGGAGCTGTGAACAGCACAATTCAAATTTAGCTACTGTTTCAAGATTCATGGAGGGATCTCATCTTTCTAAAGAAATTCTGTAAGATATAAGGTTTGATTTCACTATGATACTTTTTGTCAATCTTCTTCCAAGCTTGAGACTTTTTGGCTGTCAGCATCTCCACTATTGCAAATACCTGGTGAGTCACACACAGCTTTGGACAGGTATTTTCATCATAGGAGAGAAAAAAATGAAACATGAGGAATAGTGCATACTTATAAAAAAAAAGAAAGGAAAAAGAAAGTAACATTTATGGCACATTGAATGCTGTCTTAGAACAAAATTCGCATCTCCCTGTAAGAAAGACCTGGGGCACATTAGGGGTAATGATCAGTGGGGCCTTCAAACAGCTCAGTGTGATCATGTAAGGAGCTTAGGAAGTAGAAATCAGCTAAAGTATTGTTTCAGTATGTCTTCAGCTGGAAGATGCACATAGAGTTCCTCCTACTACTCCTTTGTTCAAAGCAAAACTTTTCTCAGGTTTGAAGAAGCCTTTTCTTGTCCTTGAAGTTTTTAATGTTCTATTGACTCAGCTCTATTTACCCTTTTAGAGGGCAAGCTCAGCAATCTGGCAGACCTAGTTAACAAGGAAGATCCATTTGCTTTAAGAAATTATAACAATTACTTAATATTTATATTGGTAGATCTCTTTGTGTAGTTCTCCAATAATGGAGTGAAAAAAAATCCAGGGAATTTGTAATGGGTTAGCTATGGAAACCAAGGGCACTCTTTAAATTGCTTTGCAGCGGCAGTCCCCATTTCATTTCAGCCTTTGCTGATTTTATTTTACCACACAGCAAGAGGTTTATAGCTTACTGGAAAAGACAGAAAGAGAAAGAAAGGAAAACAGAAAGTTGTCAGTTGTATCCTTGGGGCTCTGATAACCGTGAAAGGACTTCCTATTTAACTGGTTCTGCTTTGGGTTATTGGATCAAATCCACCTTTTATAAGTGGAATTAGTACAGTAGACTTTTAAGCTTTCATGTGGGAGACTCATTACTGCTCTTCTTGTGTGAGTTCAGTGCTGTTTCAGGGGAATAAAATGGGTTAAAGCTCAGCAGGCCCTGGGCATGGCTCACTTTCATGGGAGCAGAATGCTGGCATTGTTATAGGCAGAGAGACTCTCAAATCCATGAAAGTCGAGCAATTACCCAGGACCCACAAGAGGTTCACCACAGGAGGATATTCCTGATCCAGCTGACATGGGGTACTGGGAGCTGTAGGTATTGAGAACAATGGAGCTCTGGGACCTCCTCTCACTGCCCAGGGACTGTGGATGCACAGCTCAGGACATAGAGCCTTCCTGAGGCAGCAGGGCACAGCATCTCACAGCTCCAGTTGATCTCACAGCTCCTGCTTAGCGTGGGAGCAGCGTTTTCTACACAGCTTCTGTATGGACTTCAAATGAAATCCTCCTTCCCTAGAAGTAGTGAGCACATCTTGGGAAAACAGGGAAAAACCTGAGCACATAGCACGCCCCTGTTTTCCCACTCCGAGGATTATTCTTATGTCTATCTACAAATAGGCTAACTGGAAGTGCAGGTAAGAGAGTAATTTGACTGCCTTAGCTCAGTGATTAGATTGCAAACAGAAGCCAACCACCCTGACCTCCTGATTCCACTATAAATCCACCACTATAATCATTAACTGCTCATACAGACTTGAAAGTACAAGTCATGTGTGTGACATGTCACTGTGGAAACAGAAAGTATTGAATAAGGGCAAAGACAAATAACTCCACTGTAATACTAAAAAGGGTTGGACTAGGTAATCAATCATAAATGGGATTTCCAGTTTGAAAAATAAAGGACCTGATTCAAGAAAAGCCAAATGGCAGCATTTGCAGCAGTGAGGACAGGCTGAGTAAATGTTCATAATGATGGCAAGATGCACATTTATCTGTGCAAAGATCAGCTGATGCACAGGTACAAAGGGCTGCATTCCCTGGCAAGAAGTTCTGCAGTTCTACTCATGGCACAAAGAACCTGCTCCTTACAGTTGCTTTAAGTCTGGCTACCACTGGCTGCATTTCATGGTTCTTTGGCCTCACAATAGAAGAGGAAGCAAACAGACTTCTACTTTCTGTGCCACTCAAGGGTTGCAGATCTCTGCCAAGCTGTACTGGCACTCTCCATCCTTTAATTATTCTCACTTCTCCTGCTCTTTTCCAGTTGAAATGTCTCCCTCAGAAGACGCGGTGATTCGAATTCTGCTTAGAGTATCAGCTATGAAAAAACCAGATGTTTGTACAGCATCAAGATAATGGGATTTTAAAAATTGATTTATTTTTCCTTCTTAATGATTCCTAGTGTTTAATCTGTTTTTTTGACTGCTACTAAGATTATATTTTTATTTATCTATCAGAACTCCAGAGGTTTTCTCTGCAGCAGTAATAACTGGCATTTTAGACAATTATAAGATCAGTTTTCTCCATGTACATTTCTTTACACTTGTCTGTGCAAAATTTCATTTGCCATTTTTTGTCCAGTCATCCAAATATGTCCAACTTTTTGCTGTTAAAAATAGAAGTACTGCACTCCACCTAACTAATTGGTTTGCTTTTCATTCTCTATCAATTACTTCCTCATGTAAATTTTTGTAAAATTCATACACCTTCAGCAACTCTGTCTGTTTTGCTGAAGCAAAAGCTTTCCATCAAAAATATTGCATACATCTTTCCTTGGCAATATATTACAGCCTTCATTTGCTTTGTAGTTCAGTGACTTTGCACCTTTCCAATATTTTGCATATAAATTAAACTGAAAAGGACATAGACACAGCTGGTTTAACTCAGTGTGGTTTCACGTAAAGTTTCTTTCTTCCCTTATTTTCCGTTACTTTGAATAATTATTTGTGCAGTTGAGTGGGTTTTATATAGAACTACTGGTGGAATGTGTGCAATAGCAATGTTAGAGGTGATAAAAGTCTTAAATTTTTAATTATTTTAACTTTCCCTTCATCATCTCTGCTTCCGTTTTAACCACAATATCTTTGGAATGCCTGTGTTGACATTACAAGATCCACAAGTGACAGATAATTTGCTGAAGTACGTGAATAAATTCATGAATCCAGAGCTGGATCCTTTTTGAAATATTAAACTGGAACTTCTTTAAAGAACTGGAATTGCAAATATAAACCTCAAACACTGCACAATGCATGGGGTATTTTTTACCTTATGGTCCATATTGGAGTAGCCACTGGAGAAGGCATAGGATAACCACACCATGTGGAGTTAGAATGCTGTTCAACAAAATAAACTCTTCCTGTTCCTGTCTAATGATCCAGAACAAGAGAGGCCTAGTAAGCAATATTACATGAGCACTGAATCAACAGCTTATTTTGAACAAACATGAACAATGATATGGTGGAAAAAAAGTTGTTTTACTAAACATTTTAAGATAAATTGAAGTAATTAATGATCCAGTTGTTAATACTTCCTATTTGTCACTGGTTTTGTTAACTTGCAGAAAATATAATTACTTTGGGAGCTTTTGCTGCCAATTTATTCTACACCTCACATTTTATTATACATCTACAAAAAACAAGATGGTAAGTGCCTTGAAATGCTGTCTTCCATGCTAACTTCAGCTTTTTGCAGTTTACCTGGGTAAAAAATTCCAAGACATCAGGTGAGCCTGCTAGATGGAAGTGAGAAAAATTATCAATTACTGGAATACAGAGGCTACTTGGAGCCATGTGAGCTGTTCTAAAGACTAGGTAAATAGTGAGAGTCAAGGAGTTTCAGAGGAAATGGAAACAGGGAAAGTGAATACTGCAAAAGAAGACAGTGAAGATCAAAACTAGAGAGAATAATACAAACCATTCACTCACAGAAATTTTAAAAGAAATATTGCTTGGTCTGAAGGAAGAAGTGATGGAAATATCTGAAAGTACCAAAGAACTTAATATAGAACTAAGGTAAAAATAAAAGCATGCATTAATAGCCAAAGACATGGCTGATAGCAAAGGACTGTTTAAAACTCAGGAATAACTCTCATTACTCTCATCAAGATCTGCAGGTCTATAATCTGATAAAACCACTGCACATATTCTCTTTCAGCAGAAGATCTGCATGCTAACAACAGGCAGGTGACAATCAGGTGATGCCACAGCACGTGTGCTAGTCCAGTTCCTCTTATATCAGGAGGAAGATTGAGTAATGCTGTGAGGACACCCAAAATGAAGAAATATTTATGAAACTCTGCTGTGTTTTAGGCAAGCTTAAGAAAAAAATTCTGACGCAAAATAATCACACTAAACCGTGTAAAAAGAGGTAAAAATATTTCATCAGTGCCAGAGAAGAACAATGTGAAAGGATGAGGACTCTGCTGCTGCTGTACCTTTTCCCTGTCATAGGGACAAGTGACCCTGCACAGACCATTTAGACACAAGTCCTTGTGCTTTGTGGTGGTGAGTCACAGAACCACAGAATTGTTTGGGTAGGAAGGGACTTTCAAAGGACTCTGAGGCTGAGTGAACTCTACATGGGAATGACCATGAATGTCTTTGTTTGGAAACAAAAATCTCCTTGCTCTTTTACAAGGTCTCAAAATGAGTTCATTTCCTGTTTAGCTCAGATAACCAGGCCTGTGTATTTTGATCACAATTAGAGGCTTAAGAAATCCAAGAATTCCCTTTTAAAAAAGTATCTATTTAATGACAGCATATGCACTGTAAATCTTTTTTTAACATTTTCATATTACCTTTTTTGTTTTAGATTTTCCATGGAAATAATAGGTACCGAATTGTAAATTTGTATAAAAATTGCCAAAGACCTCAGCATCAATAGTACACATTTACTGATGAATATTTCATAATTATTTTTAACATAATACTTTAATGATCAGTTTGAGCTCTATCCACTACTCCTCAAAAAAGGATAACTTCTTACAGAATGTTTTCATTTCTTCACATCTGAATTATACAGTAGCAAATGTTCTCTAAGGAACATGATTGTAACCCTCCTACTAAAATCAAGAGTAAGTTATTGGGAGGTGGGGTGTACAAATGGTGGAAAGAAAAAGTTTAATGTTAAGTAAGAAGGACTATAATAAGGTTTACCTTTGCTATTTATGTTTCAGAGTTTGGGACTGGGGTAGGTATGTAACAGACTGTTATTAAAATTAAACTCAAAAAATCTTCCCTCAAAAAATTGCAGCTCTATTTTCTCTGTATGAATGAGCATTCAGACCACTATTAGTTTTTGTGGCAATATTAAAAAAAAAAAAAACTAATCAATATAAAAATGCATTGAAAATGCTGAGGTTAAAATGCTGCTTATGCCACACACATGTACAAATGGTCATTATTCACAATAGTGCCTGGATTTTACAGATGGTGTGAAACTGCAGTGTTCATTCATTTTGTAACTAGGAACTGTGGACCAATTCAAAGCCACATGAACTCCGAGACAGTTCTGAACTCCACAGATTTACTACCAAATTCAGCATCTAAGAGGGAGACAGGTCAACACAGCCAGGAAAAGCAGATTAGCCACTAATAAAATTGGTGTCTTTCTGGGCTAACAGCATGTAATCCAAAGTGACAAAGCAAAAAAAAAATATTTATAGGCATATCAATCTAGATCTAGACATAGATACAGATATATAGATATGTAGACATAAAGAAAACAGTCCAGACACTTGGACAACTAATTGGAAGAGAATAATCTAGGTAAAAGGCAAACCTGAAAGAAAGACAAATTAGGGCACTTCACCTCTTCTGCAGGCTGAGACCTGCTTCTTCCTGCTAATCTTGAAATTGCAAATGTAATAACTTCCAGAACTGTTAGTAAAATCTGGAGCAGTTGATTGCTGAAGCCCCTGTGTCACATCTTGCAGACTTTATCTGAGATCTGTGACTGCACTGAATCTGTTCTGTAATTCTGAAACTCTCTGAAGTCACCTGACTTCAGGTGGGACCCTGAAGGATCCAGACCCTTCTTACAGAAATTTGCTGAAATTTCCTTCAAGACTATCTCAGCAGTCTCTGCCCATTTCAACTCTTCCTCGAGTTGAATGTCACATTCAATTTACTTTTTTTTTTTTTGTGCTAGAGAAGTGCCACTATATATGTGAGATACACAACAATGATCTGAAATTTTAAATAATTTGAACTGGAAAAAAACCACGATGTAAAACAGCAAATATGACATAGAGCTTGGAAAAAGCAGATAAAAATAGAAAATACATTGCAGAGCTAGAAGGTATCCTATGGGATGTAGAAGACACTGTAGGCCAAGTAAGACAGAGCTGGACCCATAGCCAGGTCTGAATTATATGTTCAAGAAAAAGAGAAAAGAAAGAAAAGCAACAGAAAAAAAAAAAAGAAAAAAGAAAATAAAAAGAAACCCAGTTGGTTGAGATAACTAGGCAGGTAAAGCAGTTATCACTATTTCTGAAGTTTTTTATTGTGCTTTCATCCCTGTCCCTCTCTCATTCCTCTGCTGCACAGCCTAGTGTACTGCTTTAGAGAATGTTGAAAGAAGAGCAGTACTTCCCCTCTCACATGAGCTGGCAGGGACAGAAATACTTGCTGCATACCGTCTGTTCCATGAGATCTCCCAACATTTTGCTTGTTCCACCTTTGACAGGAATATGTGCATTCCCAAAAGTTTTTGTACTTACATCCTGACATCTCCCAGATCTTTAAGAATGGAGGTCACTGCTCTTGCATATTCCCCATTTCAGAAGCAGGTGGCAGATGAGGTGTCTCCCACACTGACGTGTGCTGGGGAGAGAAGCTGATTGTTCAGGGATTATCACGATGGAAGGAGAAGACTTTTTCTCTTTGTTAACTGGCATTCTGGAGGAGACTGTTGTGGATGCAGGCGAACCCAGTGGGAAGAAGTGACGATGTCTGACTCAGTTCAGAAGGCTGAATTATTTCTTTATTATAATTATGGTAAAATACATTAATATACTATAAAAAAGGAGGATACTAAAAACTACATACTACTTTCTCCTACTCTAACTCTAATCTAACTCGTGACCCTGCTTGCGAGAGTCCAGATACAGGTGGATTGGATTGGCCATCAGACTCAAGCAATCCAGAATCCAATCAAGCACTCACTCCAGGTAAACAATTCTCCAAACACATTCCACATAGGAAAAACAAGGAGCAGAAATAGAAATTGTTTTCTCTTCCATTTCTCTCTGTGCACCTCTATGAAAAATCCTGAGAGTGAGAGAAATGTGCTTGCCACAACTCTTTGCCTCCAACATGTCTGAAACAGCTGCTCTGTCATATCACAGGTGGTGGGAGCCAAACACACAGTGCAGAGCTAGAGTAGGAGAAGACCAGGAGACTGTGCTGCCCCTGTTAAGTAACAGCTCCACTATCTCAGGACAGCTTAAATCCCTCCTGAACGTGTATTTCTGGGAGAAACTGGCCTGTTGAGTGCTCAGCTTGGAGTGAGAACATGCACCATTGTGCCCTCTGCATCATGCCAGAACAGTAAAACTGCCATTACCAGAAAAAATAGAGCAAATGTTTTCAAATAACCACCCCTCTGTTTATCTTTTTTAGGCATTTACTTACTCTGACTGCACCTAGGGTTGGTGTCTGCTCAGAAATAACAGACCTCAGTAGGGAACACCTGGAGGCAAGTAGATGCACCAGAAAGACACAAAATAAATAGGATAGGGTGATATTTTGACTCCACCTGCCAAAGGACTAGAGGGCAGCTTTTAGAACTTCTGTGCATGTACAATTATAATACTTCTCCTACCATTTCCAAGATAATCTCTTATGATTTGGTCTTTTTTTTATATAATTTTCTTTACTTATTTTCTTTATACATTCACACACAGAATTATGTATGATGATGAAGCTCTGTCTCTTGACACAACTTCAGCTTTTCTTGTTCTGATACTTTGAAGAGTTTTCGCAAGAGTTTTCTCTAATATTTAGCTTAATATTTCTCAAAAAATGTTCACTTTCTTTTCCTGAACACCCCCTCTTGGCCGCCTGTATATAAATGGAGAAAATCTTACAGCCAATATTAAACAGCTGTTTCTTCCATCATACATTGCACCTTTAGAACTTTTGAGCATTTAATTGATCCCAAAGAACATAATAAACATCTGTGTCATTGGCAACAAATGAGGTTATAAAAATGTGCCAGCTAATACTGTGACAGCTCATAATAAAGCAATTTTCTCTCTGTAATACACAGGTACAGCAAACTTCCGTAAACACCCATGAACTTATGTGCAGAAAAATCCCAACTCAAAATTTCTAAGATCATCAACCCTAATTTGAGACTCGTCTTCTAGAAATCCATGCCACAGTGTCTGTATCTTGATCATCTGGAACTGCAGTGGAAAACTTCCCAGTTTCTCTCACCTGCTCATTTTGGTTTCATAAATAGATCTCACAGAAACAAGCAGAGCGCAAAATAATGAAAGATGGGAAATGTCTTCATGTTGTTCATATCTCATCAAAAAAATCAAATTGCATTGCTTACAATTCTTCTCTTTATTTAGTTCTTCACCCATGAATAAGTTCCATACTGGTGCATCTTGCTAAAAGAAATATTTGAATATTATTTTGAAAAAAAAAAACACATTCTTTTGTAATTTTCCAATTATTTTTTTTGTGCACACACTGCAAGGTAAACTAGAACAGGCAAAATTCATTTGGTAATCTCACTCTTACTTTAGAATTTCTTTCAGTCTCATTTAATTCCTCAGCATGGGCTTTTTTTTTTTGCATACTATTCAAGTCTGTGAATCTAAATTTGATTGATGTATATTTGTACTCTTCCACAGATCCTACAGCTGTCAACAATTTTTTCCAGCTAATGAAGCACATTCTCATTTTCATCCACCAATGAAAGAAAATGCACTGCAGCTACATGGCTAATGAGAACACATTAACAATATTTGAATGAGCAACACAATTTCAGTTATTACTTAAACACAGAGCTATGTTATAATAGTTAATGCATACAATTAACTATTAAAATTCCTGTTGTTCATGTATTCCTATTGTTGTTCCTTGGCAAATTGATTCTGTCCCAAAGAAAGAAAGATGTTTTGCAGAAGTATTTTTATGAATCACAGATCATATCTGGCCTGGAATAAATGCTGAGTTCTACCAGATGTATGGAAATTAATTTCTTCAGTCTATTAAAAGACTTTTAAAAAAGGACTCTCAGGATAATGCATAAGTTCCAGCACAACAGTAGAGATCCATATTACAGCATTTGCACCCGCTCTGAACTTACTTTGTACTCATATCTGGGGGGGGGGGGGGGGGGAAGGGGTAGGAGAATTACCATTATCCAATTTCTCTTGTTTTCTTACCAGTAAAAATATTACCAGTTAAGTTAAAAAATTAATGTCTTTCTTAAGATGGAAGGTTTGGGTACAGGTTTTGTTTTTGTGAGATTCATGGATGAAGATTCCTGCATGAAAGAGATACCATTCAGCCCCTGAGTACTTATTTTACACTGTACCTTACACTATGGGTTAAATCAAGCAAAATTTGCAAGTGTCCATACCTGTTCAAACAGATTTTTTCACTTTAAAATGTTTGAAGGAAGAGGAAACAGTAGTTTAGAAATCAACTAGCACTGCAGTTTTTGGAGAAAAGCAAGGCTTCTTCCAAATGCCCTCTTACATCTTTATTAGGATGACAAAGAATGTCTCCTGGGAATATATAACACAGATCTTACAAATTTCCCTCTTAAAAATCTGTTTTACTCCACAGAAATTAAAAGGAGCTGGCATGATGTATAACTAAATGTTGGCTGTCCAATTTTGAGATTTCTGTACCCAGGGGTATGAAGCCCTGTCTGAAAAGGAAATCTTTATCAAAGGATTCAATCCCAGCACAATCTGACTAGGGTCTACACAACAAGAGGAGTCCTTTAAGTTCTGTAAAGTTCTGTGGATTTTTAACACAAAAACCTGCATTAATTGGGAATTTATGGAGAAGACAATATTCTGTCCCAAAACCACCTTAAATGTTGGCAATACAGCCCAGAGATATCTTATTAGTTAAAATGCAGAAGGAAAAGAATATGATTAACTTAATTACATATGATGAGTACATGAAATATATGCCAGAATCCTCTGTATCTTCAAGTATGTCTATTTCACATGATTATCTCAATAAATAAAGCAAGATTTAACCCCTAGGTGCTCTGGATTATAAATATGATGGTAATCCTTCAAATGAATACAAAGAGGAACAGGTGAAATATTTGGATCCTTATTGGAGTCCTAACTGTATGGTTTCTAGCATCCTAGCAAAACATTTTTTACATACTTGCACAAGCTAATGTTGGAGGAAAGCTCAGGGGAAGAATACACTTGTCTTGTTCATGACACAAAGCTCCTAAATATGGGGATTTTTTTTTTACACTGACATTGTGCAGAAGTTGAAGAGTGTTAGGAAGTTATTTTAATGCACAGATCACATATACAGTTATTTCTTTGCTACCCTTAAGTTGCTGAGGGCTACTTAAACCCAAAATGTTGCTACAAAATAGTTTGGGACAGGATCCTTGAAAAAGTCAATCCACCTCAGGAACCTGTGCCTGGTTCTGTTTCACATTGTGACGTGGCTCTATATCAAGAGGGTTCCTTTTAGTCTTCACTGGCTACTAATCCTGCCCATTGAGCAACTCGAGAGCAGGCAAGGTGGGCAGCAGGAGAGACACGTTCCTTGGCTGCTTTCTCACCCCTGACTGAAGTGACCTGGGGGTACATCTATTTGTTAATTTAGCAGTGCTTCATTGTTGCCCCTGGCTGGTAAATCCTGTAGTTCTCAGTGTCATGAAACCAAAGCTTTGACACCTTCCCACTCCAGGTTTGTAGCAGCTTGTCTCTAAACGTGTGAGTACGAACTATGTTTTCACACTTATTTGGATAGCACCTGGCATTCTCAGTCATATTCCAATCTTAATATTTCCTTGGAATGGAAAAATATTGAGTATCCTCTGAGATGCAGAAAGATGCTCCCGGAGGACTGAATACCTGTTGTTCTCCCCCTTTAATTCTGCATAATTCTTTTCTAGGCATTGTATTTTATAGTATAGATAAAAACTTTTTTGCAGTGAGTGATGTATTTTTGACAGATATCTTGTTATGAAGAAATAGTACTATGATTTCAGGTCCTATTAAATTGAGAAAATATGTCTGGTATATGTAAGAATAGACATTTTGGAAGTATAAAAACAGGAACTTTTTATTTTGGAACATTTTAGCCATTTTGGAACTACAAAACAGGGATCTTTCATTTACTTCAATCAAGATACAGTCAGTCACAGAACTACCACAACACTGGTATTAATACTGTCCTGGTGCTAAGGTTATAAACATGATCTTGATTGCTAAGCCTGATAAATCTAGATAAAGTCTTCTGGAAAGAGGTACTTCTGCATTAATCTCCTCCCTATATATTTTTTTTTCCAGCTGGAATAGCAATAAGATGGTATTGGGTCTGGCTGAGATGGAGCTCGTTCCCCCAGAGCAGCCCTCCCAGTGCTGAGCTTTGCTTTGGTAGCTGGAAAGGGGCTGGTAACACCCCCGTGCTTTGGCCATTGCTGAGCAGTGCTGGCACTGCACCGCTGCCACTGGAACCTTTCACCCTCACCAGCAGGAGAGGGGTGGGCAAAATCCTGTGAGGGGACACAGCCAGGACAGGTGGCCCAAACTGACCAAAGGGGTATTCTGTACCACATGGTGTCTGCTCAGCAATAAAAGCCAAGAGAAAGAAGAAAAGACCAACATTTGATACCAATTACAATCATCTTTTGGAGCAACTGCAAAATGTGCTGAAGCTGAAGGGAAGTAGGGATATATACTAAATAAAAATAATACAATAATTTATTATTTTATTAAATAATAAAACCTTTAGGGTTGTTCCTTTGGAGAGCATGACCTTAAATGTTGTGTTAGCAAAAAACTGCCTTTATTTCGACCCAGGAGGTTTTTTGTTTCTTTTTTTTTCATCTTATATTCTCCTCACCCTGTTCTGCTGAGGGAATGATAGAGTGGCTTAATGGGCACTTGGAGTCTAGCCAAGGTCAACCATCACCAAAGACCACCAGGTAAATTTCATTCTGACCAAAACACAGCAACAGAGTGAGTTTGCAAAGCCTGAATATACAGATAGACTCAAGCATACTTTTAATATCAGATAACCTCACAGAGTAAATAAATTTTTTTTAAATTGTTTTTGCTTATAGGTTTTAATTACTATCTGTGGTCTGCTGTAGTAATTTCTGAAGTGTGTGCTCTGGTCTTATGATACTGAAATGTGATTTTAAGGCTCTCCCTGAGCTAATACTTTTTGAGTGCACTATATGTAGATTGTATATTTATAAGAAAAGTCTATTATAAAGAGGCCCTGATCGAGTTCAATTACTCAGGATTTGCTTTTATTGAAACAATCTCCTATTAATTAAAGAAATTCATGGAGCTCTTTCATCTCTTCAGCAAAAACAACAACAAAAGATCTGAGCATTATCTAGAGTGATCTCTGGTGGATTTAGTTTTGCTTCAGCATGGTAAATTATAGTTGGGTCTTGGATTGATTAGTAAAAGCAGGGACTTAAGGTCTGAGTCTGTTGTTCACACAGGAGGTCCATCCATGTCAGAGACAAACATCTGCTTTAAGTTACTGAAGGGAAACTTGAGTTACTGCAGTGTAACTGAGAGGATAATCCAATCAATTAACCAAGAGGTTGCAAAGGAATTCTTATATCTTAGGCTAAACTTCCACTCTAATTTACATAGATTTGCATTAATTATACTTTTCAAAAGGTATTTCCATAATATAAAGGTTCAGTATTCGGTCAGTGATCCCACTGGGTTACTCCAGAAATAAGTAACACTGTAATATTTACAACCCCTATCACCATTAGGCTTCAACCACAAATTAAGAGACTCTCATTCCAATGAGTTGGAAACATTTCCTCTGGTTTAGTCTCTTAACAAAGAGTGGCTAAGTCAAACCCTACCTCAACCCACTTTTTAGTAGGATCTAGTTACATTTTTCAGCTCTCCTTGACTGCCAAACAAATAGTTTGGGGGTAACATCCATACAGCTAGAGAGAATCTCAACAGATGGAAAAATTAAAATGCTGTTGGGGAAATATAAAGCCCTCAAAAGCTAAAAGCACATACCTTGTGCTGTGTTCAATAGGCCAGATCCATTTCTGTTACTTGGACCATATACTCTCCTGGAGGCCTTTGTGTGATTCTTGTTAAGCTGAGGACACAGTTGAGATCTGGATATCCTATCATTGCCATAAGATATTCCACCTCTGATTATAATCCCCCCATGATCTTTTTTTATCCCCTTAGTATGAAAAAAAGTGTCAGGCCCTCACTTATCAAAATTAATGCTTTCATAACTCTTGGCTGAGCACACCAAAGAAAATCAGAAAGGCAGTACTCAGAAACTTCAGAAGCTAATTGGTGACTGAAGTTCAGTTTTAAGTGAACCTGGATTTCACATTACCTTCTCGCATGTGTGTAGAGGAAGTTTATTTGATGGTACAACTTCCACAGGCGAGGACATGCAGCTTTCCCCATTCCAAATGGAATTGCTGCTCATGCAAATCCAGCCCTGAGCCTGCACAACTCTCAAAAGCAACACATGAGGTCGGTGACTACAGAGAAGGAGGGGGCGATTCTTAGTTAATGCTGCTGCTCTTTTCTGCAGCAGTCTTCTAAAATGGCTGAGTGCATTTGACTGCATTTGACTGGCCTTTTCCTCTCCCCTTTATATTATATATTCCCTTTCAAGTTTACAGAGGTTCCCTTACTAGGAAAAAAAAAGCCATTAACTTGTTCAACACATATAGAAACTGAGCAACTAAAGAAATCTAGCAGTAACAAAATTACAAAGCCAGCTAACAAAAGGTTACTATTCATGGTGTCATAAATCCCCAGAGGAAAAGAATGCATGGAGAAGCTGAAAGAAGGCAGGTGGGAGGCAGAGATATTCCTGCTGAACAATAAAAAATTATTGCTCTTCAGTTTTATGTTTGCACTTCATTTTGAAGAGTAGTATCCTACTATGTTGATTCTGAGCTCAAACAGAAAAGAGAAAATTCCAGAATAGTAGGGTTTAGTCAGAAGAATGGTTCAGGGTTTTTAATAACCACAGGGGAGAGGCCACAAGGAAGAGTTGAGATTGTTTGCTGTGCATACAAAAATAGGTCTAGCCTTCCACTACATCTCCTCTTCAAGACAAAAAAAAAAAAACCACCAAAACACCCCAGAGTTACGTCTCCTGAGTATTTTTACATGTAGCTTGTTCCAAACAACTAAATATCACTGTGTGCACTGTGTGTGAGACTTAAAAATCACAGGTTGGGATCTCTGTCAACAGAATCACTCTTGAAAACCAGCAACCTCTACCAAGACTCGTCAGGTAAGGATCTGACCCTGTGTCTTCTCTTGGCTCACACCGTTTGCAGCCAATATAGCTGTAGTGGGTTGATCTTGGCCAGCTACCAGGTACTCCTCCAGCTGATCTCTCACTCTCCCTCCCCAACAGGGTGGGGAAGAAAATGAGACAGAAAAGCCCATGTGCTGAGATGGGAAGTGATCAGGAAGATCACTTACAAAATATCACCATGACCAAAACAGAGTTGAGGAAGATTAATTTCATTCATTGCCAATTAATGAAAGGGTTGGATGGTGAGAAACAGAGACAAAATTAAAATAGCACCTTACCCTTGCTCCCCTTTTTTCCCAGGCTAAATTTTATTTATTCATTCCAATATCTCTACCTCTTCCACCTCTCCAGAAAGGGCAGGAGGAAGGATAATGAGGTTTGTGGTCAGTCCATAACATCCCCTCTCTGCTGCTCCTTCCTCCTCAAACTTTTCCCCTACTCCAACACGGAGTCCCTTCTGTGTGATCCAGTCCTTTAAAAACTGCACAGACCTGGGTCCTCTCCATGAGTGGCCGTCCTTCAGAATGACCCTGCTCCAGAATGGGTCTCCACAGGCTGTGCCCAGATGTGTCTTGAGAAAATTGCCTAAGTGAGTGTGTCAATAAGTACTCCATCATTTCCACCTTCTGTCAACAACTTCCAGAAAGTGTTAATTCAGTTTCTAACTAGAGGTTGCTGTCAGGCCTAGGCAGAAAGGAAGGAAGGAGCAGGGTGGAGGATACGGTTCACCCTCAAATCTGTCACCTGTTCTTGGCTTGCATCCTTTTTTTTAAGCAATTCTTACGCCTGTGTCAGTGGAACCCGTTTTCTTCCCAATATATTACCAGAAATATATATATAATCTTACATTCGGATTTATGAAACAGTCAGACTGCTCAATGGAAAGAGAAGAAGGAGGCTTTATGAATTCTACTCAATACATCACTGAAGGTAGCCAAAAATCAGTTCTGGGCTGCCCCCAAGGCCTCTGCATCTGAACTACACCTAATCATTCCTCCTCAAATGATATCAACTATAATTCCATTTTATTGTGAATAAACATTTAACCCTTTGAACTCTCCTTTTTATTGCAAAGATTTCACTTTCCTTCCTTCTCACTTTTCTTGTTTGTTTGTCAGAGAGAAGCCTCTTCTCTCTTTCCCCATCAAATATTAATTTTTTTCCCTATTGGAAAAAATACTGAAATACTATAGCAGCTCCCCTTTCACCTTGTCCAAATTGATTTCTACTCCATAATTCCTTTATTCTGCACCATCTTGTGTCCTAGATTCTATGGGCTGTTGGCAGTTACCTTCAGTTATATCTTTTAATCTTCCCCTGTCACTCACTTAAACTGCTGTTTCTGATTTAACTCTCTCACCTGTCATTTACTTCAATCTCTTGACTTCAATTCACATTCTTTTTTTTTTCTTAGTGAGACAACTTAGACACTCATCATGCCAATTCTCAATTTAACAGAAAACCCAAAAAGAAACAGATACCCAAAGGACTAAACTCTGTTCTGCTATGTCTATACATACTAAATTACTTAAATGGAGAAAAGTTGTTTTAAATGCAAGAAGAACCGAGATCCCAGTGCTGCTTGGAGCACTTTGAAAATGGTAAAGGCAGACGAGATCAAAAGGCTGAGTGGAGAAGAATGAGTAACTGGGTACTTGTACTCTTTTTTTCCTCTCAAGAGACAGTTATGTTTTGCAATGCAAACACAGAAAGGAAATTACATAAAGCTCTTTTCAGCGATAGTTTTGAAATTGCATGAAACTTCATAATCTTTCCCTACTTTAAGACTGGGTTTAGAAGGAGACAGCTTTCAAATGGATTATTGTAGACATAAAATCGAATGCAGAAAACTTTTGAAGCTTCCCAAATATCTCCTCAACACTTTCCTGCTCACAGTTTAATGTAGACTAGCACATCATACATTATGGCAAGTACTGTGAAAGTGTTACTCCTCAATGAACTCACAGGCCTTAGCACCTAATTCATTAAATCTACTGGTTTAAATGCCATACTAATGAACCATAAGCAAATTAAAAAATGCAAGGGCTATATACTGATCAAAATAACTCAAAAGCAGTACATACTATGTCAATCTAGGTTTTGCAGTACAAAGGCAATTATTCTGCTGGTAGCCTTATTTTAATTTGGAGAAGTGCTGTTGTGGGTGCTGTGGTTCATTCTCAGAAAAAGAACATGACATGGGCCCAGCTTAGTGAAAAGAAATAATTTCATAAAATACCTTTCAATCTTTGCTCCCTTGTCACCTAGGCCATAGTACTGATATTTGCAGTAGTTATGATGGCAGCTGAGACATACAGATATTCAACAAATGGTCCTTCTCTGCTCTGACAGCAGCTTTTTTTAAGAGCTTTTGGAGTTCTGCAAAAACCTAAAGATGCACAACAATGATTTTGCTTTTCCAGGCTCTCCTGCCTTTTGATCTCACGCAGAGCAGAAGGAAAACACCTCCAATATGTTTAAATTAAGCAAAGCAATAGACAAGCCAAGAGAGCAGGATACTACAATTTTGACACTAGGCTGTTGTCTGGCAGCCTGTGAACACACTTTCTCGCACACCTTCAACTCCCAGCTCTGATCTTCCACATTATTTTGTGTATTTTACATAATGCAGAATGGTCAGTGGCATGAATTACAACCCAGGTATTACAATGCATTCGTTACTAGAGCAGTTTAAATCATCCTGTATTCAGCTCTCAGTAGTAGCCAAGGACACATCAGAAATCCAAACCATCATTTACAAAACAAAACCATATGAAACCTAACACCAGTGTGAGCTATTTGACATACTGAAGAGGTTCTTAAGGTTAGTGCTACTATGGTCAATTTATTATGTTGAAAGCAATCCAATGGAGATTCAGAACGCTGAATATGGATTAGTTTTGCAGTTGATTCTCAAAAAAAGTGCCAGTATATACTTCCCATTCTAAAGTCTACTGTAATAAGAAGCCAATATATACTCTGCAGGATCAGGCTAGCTGTTTTCATGTTTATGTTTGCCCCACATCTGCATCCAGCAGAAATGAATCCCTGACAGTTACTTGGTAGAAGTGCTTGGCAGATATGAATTGTTGCAGGCCCATCTAGGACAGTAGGATGAGAGTCCAGCTCTGTGCAGAAAAATTCAGAGCAGAGGTTGGTGCTTGTTCGGCTTTTTGTGTCATCCCTACCCATGCAAAAAGCATGCATGGGTAAAAGTAACACAAGTATTGCACTGAGCAGTGCTTTGAAATTTTCTTCATACGTTGATTGTGAAAAGATTCCAAAGACATGACAGACAATCACAGCCTAGATTTAAACCCACTGCTTTTCTTAGTGTCCTTTTGCAGACCTTGCATGGAGGTCCCCCCTCACCCTAGACACAGTTTAAACACTACTACTGCAAATAAAGCAAAAAGATTGAGGAAAATAAACACACTGTTACTAAGGCTGGACAAAAAACATGCAGAGACAGACTGACTTAAAATCAGCATGAAAAAGCAGCAAGACAAAAAAGATTCTGTTTCTCCTGCAAAGATGTTTTCAAGAAGACTCACAGTAAAGCAGATATATCCCATTATTGCCCATCAGCTGTCAGAAAGTTCTCCCATAGACAGTCAGTGACTAAACAAGGAGAAGTTCAAAAAATCAAATTTGTTGAAAATGGGATAAGGTGGGTTATGGCAAGGATTTAAAGGAAACTTTTTAACTTAGATTTACTCCTTCAGAATACTGTCTCTCAGAATTTAGACTTTGGAAAAAAGGGAAGTGTATGGTCAGCTTTGCTTTAATACATCTACAGAAAGAGACAGGTTTTAAGCAAATCACTTATTTTCTTAAATATGTTATTTAATAATATATGTAAGTTATTAAATAATAACTTAGCATGTGGCAGCCTAAGCTTCTTCAGACACAGGACCTGAAAATAAAACTTACATTAAACAAAAAGACAAGTAGCCTTAATACCTAAAATGGAGGTAAGGAAAACAAACTGTCCATAAGCTGGAGAGTAAAGAACTGTTTAATATCTTCAGTCTTCCTGAGGTAAGATGCTGATTTCAGCCTTACTCAAATCAATGAAAAGATTTGCAGTCATTTGAGGGCGCTGTGCATTAAGATTTCCTTTATTACAGCATACAATCTCATGTGTATTTAGCAATGATTAGTACCTTATTCATTAATTATAAATTTTTCTAGGATATATCCATGTAAAGGCAAACAAAAAGTTAATTTCTAATATCCTTCTAAAAACTCATGGTAACTCCTGGTTTTGGCAGAGGTTTCTTTTGCTGATAAACCAATAAAGAATTTAAATATAAATCATATATACCACATGGAATTGCTTGCTCCAAACATGAATATTTAAGAGGGTAGGCTATTCTCAAATAACAGTAAAAGATTATTAGTGAGTCTGGATATTTTGATTAATAATGACAAAATAGTAAATAATAACTAAAAAGCAGAAATTTCTTCAGTTCCACCCCAAAGAGATTAGGTATTACTTGGTTCAAAACATGCAAAGTAATGTGCACAGATTCCTCTGTCTGCAATCTCAAACCTCAGTACCTAAGACCATAACAGGAGAAATCCCAAAAAACAGATGGGGAAGGAGACAAAGGAGATATCCAGGATCTTTCAGCCAAAGAAACAATTGAAATAATTGTGTTTAATGCTGGTGATGAGTACTTTGAAGTGGAAAACTAAAAGCAGAAACAAGTGCTCCAATTCACCACTGTAAGCAGTGCCCTCTGCATGTTCACAAATAGAGCAAATTCTTTTGTGCTTTTCATCAATTTTCAAGTGCCCTAACACTAAAGCAGGAACATTCATTCAGCTGCTGGGCTTTGCTAAGGTTGGGATTGCTTGAGGCCTTTTCCAGTGCTCTGTACCAAAGAGAGAAATTAACCAGCAACAGAAAAGTTCCTTCTTAAGTTCTTATCTCCCTCATTTAATGAAATAAATCCCTCCAAGAGGAAAAGGCATTTTTCCCATATTCATTGCAAGTTGGAGTCTGGATAGTTTGTGAAAAGAATTCCATGATGTGGATTAACTCAGAAATCCTACTACTCATTTTCCCTCCAGTCTAATATTTCTATCCGGATCCATCCCTGTATGGGCCACCAATTGCTGGCATCAGTGCTTGGCAGCAATTGACAGTGGATGGGAACTGACTGTCATCAGCAGTTTATTGTCTTACTGTAAGACTTTCATGCCTTCTCTCTGTGAGTTCTCATGGGCAGCGCCTCATAACACTGACTCCTTTTCTCTTTCTTCTGCATGGCTGGCTGACTTCTACCTTTCCCTAGCACAACCATCTGAGCCTTACTCCTCACAGCAGCACAGCCAACAGATTCCACCTCTCCTCACTCTTTTCTAACACCCATCCTTCTTGGACACAGCTGAGCCCTGTTAAGGGCAGGGCTGTTCCTACTCTGTGGTAATTAGTACAGCTGCAACTCCTCAGGGGCAAGATTGCCTTCAGCCCTATCTCTATTCTCCTGCAATCCATCCTCCCACAAATTTCTGCAGGAGTAGTTCCATGTATTCATAATTATATACATACATATTCCTTTAAAAGCTTTTTAAATACAATTTATTGTATTTGTATTTCTTTTTTCAAGGGGGGGAAGGAGCAGTAGCAAGCATCCTGACCTTGTGAATCATGAGTAGAGTGATACTGAAACTGTCCATTGTCCTTCAGAAATATCTCCTGACATGATATCAGCTAATTTTAAAAGCTGAGTTGGGATTCCTGTCTCCTCAATCAGTGAAGGAAGAAAAGCATCTAGAGGAAGGCAAATGTATATGTCATCCCAGTGGTTCAAACTACTCTCTGTAGTAATGGCTCCAGGGAATTTCAGGGAATTTACAGGGAATTTCAGCTTTTAACCTAAATTGAGTAACTAAAAAATTCTCACTGTAAGTGTTGGGAATACCTTCACAAGACCCAAACATCAGTTCTCAGTGTTCCTTCCTGCTTAAGATCAGATAAGACAGTTAAATTGCTCCTCTTTTTCTTTTTTTCCTAGGAAAAAAACCCTAGCCATCAGTGAGTTAATACATACAATTATTCGGTATGTCATAATCAGAAACTAATAAGACATATAATCCTTCTTGTAAAATCCTTTTTTTAATAGACAAACATTTGGGGTCAATGATGTGTACTGGTTTGCTGTATTTTTTTTAAAGTGATTCATATAGCCAAGGCCAGAAACCATGATTCCATTTATTTAGTCTACTTTCATGAGCAATAGGAGAATATAGAACAGAACAGAATCGAGAAGAACAGCTACTATTCAGCAAATCATATGGAAAAAATCCTAATATCTGACAAGACCAAAAGATTGGAAGCAAATCTGTAGACAAAACTCATTTCTATCTTTGTTTGTATGGAAGGTTGTATGTGTAATACTTAAATAGTAAATTAGGTGAACAAGTATTTAGGGATTTTTTAAAACCTGCTTCATTTATATGTTTGAACTTTTAGTACCCACTCTAGAGATACATTCATGAAGTTCATAAAATGTTTATTTACAAAACTGAGGAGATGCAGAGCTTTTGTTCCATGGTGTAAAATTAAAATTCTATATTAAATATCATTTTAGTATCAAATGGAGCATAAAACACTCATTAATTATTTTTACATAGACAATATAAAAAGCACAGACTTCTGCCCAGACAATCTCTATTAAAAAAAGAGAAAAATGTTAATGTCCAAAAACTGATTTAAAATTGCTGGACTAGGCCAGCTCTGAACTATTTTTTGCAGATTGGGATGGAAGGCATGAGACCACGTTCAGAGATTAAGAGCCAGATGTGATGCCTGAGTTCAGCAAAACACAGATCACCCTGACTTAACAGCTAAAGTCATCAACACTTGAAATGCTCTAAGAAAATCTTTCCCAGACAGATAAAATACCATTCAGCAGACTTCAGGGACCTGTGTGGTTGGGCTAAGCAGAAAGGAGCAGAGCAGCATTTAATCATCTCTATTAGGGTGCTTTTTGAATACAGCTGTCTCTGCTTGCTGCCCCTTCAGACAGACTTGCTGTTCACAGAGGCTTCAGACCTCACCTCCAGTAAGTTGTGAGGTGGCATGGACAGCCTGCACATGAAACATCTCTTGGCCATGGCATCTCCCCTCGTCACACGGCACTGTGGCCCCCCACCATCACTCGTGTTTCGGTGCGTGCTGCGCCTTTTCTCACCCACCCTGAGGACTGATCCCTCCAGCCTTTTTCCTGCAGAGGGAGTAGCTGCCCTGAGATTACCCTGGGCTCCCCAGCATCTCTGCCTCTCCTGTGTAGGTGGAGAGAGGACAGGCTTCGTACAGCAGCTGCTAAATTAAAAAAACGACACCACGTCCCTTCTTGCCTTTGCTTTCTATCTGGTCACACTGGGTGCAAAAGGGATGGAAGCACCAGGTTCCTCACATGTCAGGACCATTGGTCTCCATTCCTACCAGTTGTTTTCAGATATTTTTTCTAAAGGGTAAAGGTCTGTGTTTTCAAAAGCATCTAGTGATATTAGGCTCATTGACCTTTGTCTAGTTTACTTAAAAGTGCTTTTCTCTAAAAGTAACATATTTCAACACTTGGATTGTAAAGCCAATTATTTAAGTATCTTGCCCACCAAGCAGCAATATAAAACAAACAAACAAACAAAAAAGCATGGAGGCACCCATACTTTAGTCCTTTGATTGTCAGTCTGACAATTTTACTAATGAACATCGATTTCTCTGTGTTATCCATACAGACATGTGCCAGTTATTCTTTCCCTCCACCCCATGTCTCACCTGCTAAACCTTCTGAAGATTGCCACTGGCTTTTGCTGATTGTATTTGGTTCCAGATGCTGGGAGTCTCCAGGTACTTTGATTTCTTTGCAAGGCAGCTCTTTGCCTTTGCCACCCCCTTTGTGCCCCTGTTACAAGCAATTCATGCCAGAAGTGTCTTTTGAAGAATTAGAAAATACAAAGCCTCCTAGTAAGTACATGATACATAAAGACCATGGCAGTAGGGTGCTGTCATGTTTTTGTTTTTTTTTAATAAGTGGTAAGGTGTCCATTGACTTTAGTGGTGACAGGATTTCATAGCATGTACACAAAGACCAGGCTTAAGTGCTGCCCAGGTCTCCATTTTATCCTTTGTGAGTAAGAAAGACTAGAAATTTTTTAAATCCCAAAGCCAGCATTGATATTTTAGTACTATCTTATATCCCCACGAGTAAGCCTTGTATATTCTTGTGGGAGTTTTTAATGCTTGTCATTAAAAGCTCATTCCCCTCATTCTCGCTCTGACAGTTTGCTATAGTATAACTTTTTAATCTTAAATGGCTTAAGGCAGCTATGCTATGTAGAGCATCTCCAGGATAACAAAGCAAGAAGCAAATTTTATGGTTGTAAGAAAAATCAGATGGAAATGAGTAAGCTAATGTCAGAGAACAGGTATACACAGCAACAGCAGAAGCATATGGCAGAGAAATGGTAATTAACCAAATTCAAACCCACAGAAACCATCAAAATAGTGCTTAAGTGCAAACTGTTTTATGTGCAGAACTGATCCATCTAACATGTCTTAAATTTGATTCCTACTGGTTGAGCCTCTGAGTGCTCTCATGTGAAGTTCACTGGCTCTCAGCAGATCTTCATATTACTTCATTTCTACAAACATTTGAGTGCTACATAGGTATTGTTTGAAGTGCTGGCTTTGAGACCTGCTAATTTGAGAACTTACTCTGTATTCACAAAAAGCTTACATGACTCTGGGGTAAATTAATTAAGCCCTTATCTTAGGGTGCTGTGATTTGAAAGTAGGAATCAGCTCCAGATTCACACATTGCAACGCAGATACCTGCAGAAGTGGCCACACTTGGTATTAGTGGAAATCTGAAGTCGGTCATCTCACAGCTATAAGGTCCACGCAGGTGCCTCAGGTTCTCAGGATTGGTTCAAGCAGTATAAGGTACATATATTGCAACAACAGAATTGGGGGCCCAACTATTTGGCATAGAATTAAATGCATAACCACCCCTCTTGATTAGTCCCAAAAGCTGTATTGATTAGCTCTCCTTGGACTGTAGTGGGAGCACAGACAAGTGAGCATGTGTCAGAGCTTCAGTGTGGGAATCTGGAGCTTGGTAGGGCATTCATGTGCACCAAACATCTGTTTGAAGAAGAGAGGGTGCCAAATTCTGAATTGCTTTTTTCAGTCCAAAGTGAATTAAACCTCAATGTATCCAAGATCCTTTCCCAAACGTGTTTGCATTTGCATTGCTAGTATTTATGACAGTCACCTACTTGTTACTTTAATGAGGAAGATAAAAAGAAGTATTTACAGGCAGAGCATTAAGAAAAGCCCCCCATATATATTTTCCTTTCTTTTTTTTTCCCCTTCTTTTGGACTCTGTTGATATAGGTCATGTGTCCTCTTTGTTCACATACATTTTATACAAATATATAGGTACTTTTAACACAGGTTAATGTCACCTCAAAATTTGGAACACCTGTCTAAATAAGTGTTCACATCCATTATTAAATACAGCTGCTGTCCTCTCTGCTTGACATCAGCTGTGCTGTGACACTAGCCAGCTATAGCCACTGATACTTTCCAGACACACTTTCACAGGTTATTTGAAAGGAGTTTATTTTCCACATTATCTCATCTGGCTTCAAGACTGTTTAAGGTGAAGAAGGGAGAAACGGTGTTTGCAGGTTTAAACAAGAACTGGGGGGTAAGGCAGGGAAAAACAATGGAAAAAAAAAAACCCAAAACTTAACAAATGGGCGGCAAAGCATTAACAATGTGACAAGACTTTACAATACACTGAAAATCTATTTCCATGTCTCTTCAAAAATGACTGTTTCCATAAGCAGCAGAAGGGTCCCACTGCTGGCTGCCCTTCTGCCCCCAAAACCTCTCCAGTGTCAGAGCTCTACACACACCCACCAGCCCTGCAACATCTCCATAAAGAGACTGAGATGGCTGAGATCCACACAGTTAACACAGGTCAGTCAGGCATGTGGCAGCTGAGCCTGGATCCATCTCAATTTATCTAAAGCTTTCAGCTCAGGCACTGATTTGGGCCCTTTCCATCCGCTCGGCATTTTCATAGAATCCCCAGGAATGTGTCTGTTTTGAGATTTCCACATCTCTGCCATGTTAAGCAGATGTTGGCCAGTAAAAGCTTAAAAGAAACAATGCAGTAATAGAAACCTGTTACTCACAGGAAAGCATTAAAAACAGATTTCAAAGGTATTTCCTGAGTCAATGAGGAGCAACTCCTATTTCACTGATTCTGGAGGACATGTGAATTGAAAGTGGAACACTTCCCTCAGTAAAAATACTTTGTACACATTCTGAAGGAAAAATTATGTTTGTTGGTGCACTGATGTCACAGAGAAAGAGTAAGAGCCATGTCAAAATAAATGGCGTCAACATAAATGCTGTTTGATGGGTTTTGTCTGCTAAGCATTGCCCAGATTTACCTTTGTAAATCGTCATAGCTCATCCAGGATTTTCTGCATTTTTCCATAGGAAAAGGCAAGGACATCTACCATACCAAACCATGGATTCAAGAAGAAAAATACAAACAAATCATAAAGCAAACAGTAAAAGACACAAAGGAAGAGAAATAGAGAAAAAAAAATCCTCTTGTAGGCTGGCAGCTAAAATTTAAAGTGGAGTCACAGTCACTAAGGAGAAGCTAGTGTCAACATCTAGTATCACTATACTTGCTATGTATTAGCAAAGAAGAGAAAAGGCAGTTTCCCTGGATACAACAGGAGTCAGACAGCAATAAGCAGCAGCCTGGCTCATCAGACAACAATTCTCAATTATGGGAAAGTTTTTTTTCTCAGCAGTTGCTCCTTTCTAAAGGAGAATAGTGCCATGACCTCTTAAAAAATTTCAAGATCCAGCAACTACCATGAATATTCAGTGTCTCTGTGATCAGAGTGCTTGTGTTGGATAAAGAAAATGCAGGGGTTGGTAGCACTCTATGGGTTCCCTTCTACCACACCTCTGAGACAAACCCTTCCAGCATTTGTCTCTCCACATTTTTTGACAATCGATGTAGATCCAAAATGCTCCTGCCTGAAGTTTCACTGAAATTCCTTTCCAAATGTGCTTTAAAAAAATTAGTACTTTTCTGTTGGTTTTGGTTTTGGGTTTCTTTTTCCAGACAAAAAAAAAAAAAAAAAAACACCAAAAAACCCCATGTGGCATTTCTTTACTTACAGACCCAGCCCTCTTTTTTCACCCAGAAGAATTCTGTCCAGGTTTTTCTCAAGACTACATCACTGGGCCTAGGTCTGACTTTAAGCTGCCTCTCCTGTTTTCACCCACACATGCACACCTTTCCTCAGCAATGCCAAAAAGGACCTTTGCATGTCACCGTCCTTAACACCTAGACAGAAGTGGAGGCAGCAAGGAGACACTGACTAAATGGCATGGAAATGGAGGAAGATACAAGATAAGGTAGATGCTTTTCACCATGTGAGTCAGAGATCTTAAACAAATGCCACAAACAGCCCAATTTTTTAGTCAGAGCTGCACAAGTTTTCAGCAGAAGCAGCAATTATGATCCTTATAACTCTTTTGAGTTTCTTTCCCTTTCTTTTTGCCTTATGCAGGAAAATAGGGAAACTGTTTTCACAGATTTTGAACACCATAAATTAAAGTTTCACCATCTCTTTAATTGCACTCCTTTTATGAACAGGCCATGAAGTGATTTACTTGTGTCAGGTTTGAGGTAAAGCTAAAACAAGACTTTTACAAACCAAAACAAGCAACAAAGACTTTTTGCAATTATAAACATGTTTTCCCTACTCTTTCCCTCAGACAATATATTTTCTATTGTGGCTATCCTAAGATGTATTTTCACAACCTAAATTTTTTTTTTTTATTTGCAAGATCTACAAAGAACTATGTGGCAATAAGCTTTAAATAAAACCTTTAAATAGAAAAGAAAAAAAAAACCAAATTAATTACCAAACTCTGGGATCACTCTGCACAACAAACCACAAAACCATATCAAGAGAGTGATCAGCCAAGATGTGGTTTACTCACTAATAGGATAATGGATTTGTGAGCAGAGAAGTGTTTGGGAGGATATCAGTCATGAGAGTTATTCATGTTAATACTTCAAGTAATTGCTGCAACCCACCTTTATATGAAGAGAACCAGGCAGCATCAAGTGGATATGACAGAGGTAAGCTGAACTAAATGACTGTGAGCTTGCAGAGCTTTTCTTTGTCACAGTTAACAATGTTTTTCAAGTGGATGTTGGCAGTAGTATTGTAACCAGGAATGTCTGGATTTGCACAGCAAAGATGAACATGGGCCTGCACTGCAGGTAGAAAAATGCTGTAAAATGTAGTAGGGTTTAGTGGATAAATTAGTCCAAAAAAAAAAAAAAAAAAAAGCAGATGGCAGCAAACAAACTAGAAGCTTTTTTTTTCTTCTTTTTTGGTAATGAAGAAATTGCAGTTTTCTTCATTGTGGTCCCTCTGAGAGATTTCCTCCTACACCCATGAAAACTCTATGACTCCCATTCTCTAAGTCTCCATTCAGCACAACACACCTGAACCTGTGCACAACAGCTGCAACCCACTGACATCTGATTGCTGGAGTGTCTTCAGCAACAGACTTTCCAAACAGCTGTCAGATTTCTGCCAGCAGAGAGGCTGACCTGGAGATTTACACTAGAGATACTTTATAGCATTCTTTCTTTACTCACTAAATACTTCAGTGGAATCATGCATTTCTCCTTCAGAAAGAGTGTCATGTGGGTTTAGCCTCTACTACTCCTCAGAGAATAATATCGAGCCATTTAAGCACTGAGTATTTTGAGAAAGGCACTTCAGACAGCTCACAGAATCACAGAATGGGTAAGATTGGAAAGGACCCGTGAAGATCCAACCAGCTTAGTCCAACCTCCTTGCTCAAGGAGGGACCCATAGACTACCTTACTCAGGGTTGTGTCCAGATTGCATCTGAGTATTTCCACAGAAGGAGACTCCACAACCTCTCTGGGCCATCTGTTCCCTTCCTCTGTCATCCTCATAGCAAAGAAGTTTTTGACATGGGTGAACTATTCCCATTTCAGGAGGAGTCCATACCTGAGTATGATTGTTATCTTTTCCTAAGTACAGCTGGAGGGTAAAAGAAAGCCTGGCAACATCTGAGGGCACAAATCTGTATGTTATCTGCACAGTGGTTAGACATTGTAAAGAAATCATCTCTTCTTTCCACAGGTGCAACTCCTCCTCAAGACTTAATGAGATGCTCTGTGATAAACTTGGGTGGCACAGATGTTTACTTTGCCTGAAAGTCAACCGGCAGAATTAAAAAAAAGCATCCTATTGCCCAGTAGAGTTGTTTTTGCAACAGCTGTCAGGATGAAGAGGGAAGGTAGGTCAGCTGCTTCCAAAGAAATATAAAGGAATCTCAGCGAACATCACATGCATCATCAAATAAAAGGCAAGTTAAAAGTTGAAATGCATGGATTCATACATAAAATTGCAAAATTTGACAAAAAGCTCATGGACAGCTTAATGTGCTCCTCATAGCATAAAACATCAGCATTTGGGCTGATTTCCTGTTTTACGTTAAACTGTTAAAGAAAAAATAAGCTTTTGGAAAATCATCAAGATTGTCCTTCCAAAATCTATGTGTTGAAATTAATAAAAGACCAGATCCTTTCTGACAAATCCACATCCATCAGTTTTTATAGCAGATGAACTGTACATGAGGAAAACAAAAAATAGGCTCATTTTAAGCAGAATCTGCTGCCCTTTAATGTGAGACAACAGGGAGCAGGAAACCTTTTTTGTTTTTAATACTGAGCTCCTAGTTTCCCTCTTTGTGATGTACATGCAAAAATTTGGCAAGTGTAAATTTTTTAGGAAACAGCATTTCAATTGTTTCCATGACAAAATACTTGAAAAATCAATCTCATCGACTGACTAAAAAAAGTCTTCATTATTTTAACTGCCCAGTGTAATAAGTAAATTATAAATATAATATAAATTATATTATATAAATATAAGAACAGGTATGTTTATTTTTAATATATGTTCATTGTCAATTATCTCTAACAGAGCAAAGAATTAAATTGAGTTATTAGGGTAATTCCCTAAAGTTAAGAAACAGTCACTGCCCTCCACTTTTAAATATGTCAGGAAGCAAGCTGATTTGACCCAGGCATTTCATTAATATGGCACAGGAAAAATATAAAAGAGTATATTTATGTACATATATAGACTTCTCTTGCTTATAGCTCAATATAATTTGCCACTTCAGAGTAGATTAAATCTGAGCACAATTATACATATTTTGGAGAGGTATTCAGGTGGCCTCAAGTAATGAGGGGCAAATATGACTGTCTGGTAATAGAAAACTCAAGTCAACCCATTACAGAGAGGACAGCAAACTGCCACAGGTAGGGGCAGCTGTGACAAAACTGACTACAAGTACGTCTCAACTAAACAGAAAAAGTGAAAAAAAAAGTGAAAAAGATCTATTGCATAGGTATCTAACAAACTCAGTCAGTAGCTGAATTTATGTAACATGCCATAGAAATATATCAGAAAAGATCAAGAGAATTGCTGCAGTCCTTAACCCAGGTAGAGATATGAAAGTTCCCTTTTTCTTCTAGTAGATCCCACATGTTGGCAAAACCCCAGGCATCCTGCCTGGGAAGGGCTCTGTCCCAGTTCCAAGAGTAGCAATCCAGTCAATCCTGTGAGTGATGACAGTGGATAAACCTCAGACCTGCAAAATACACAAATGCCTTTAAAAGCACCAGCAGACCTGACTCATGACAATAGCTGTAGGCAAACTAATGCGGCTCAAAAACCAGCAAGAAAAGGAAGAAGCTAATTCTGGTCCTACTAAAGAGCAACTCCCCACTTCCTCACCCCTCAGAAAAAGCAATCATATTAAGACATGCACAGAGCATTTTGAATTGTTAACAAAAATTATGTGACAGTTGGACAGCCTCACATGGCATCAATGTATATTATAGCAACCACATAGAGCTACAGCTTGCATTTTGAATATAATTTAGAAGACTTGGTTTGCTTCCTTTTTTAGTATTCTAAGTGTATGTAAAGAAAATACAATTGATGATTACATTAATTCAATCTAAAAGGAAAACAAAACTTCAATTAGACTGGTAGCAAATAAAAGAGAAACTGGTATATTCGCTTAACTGAATATAACACTGAGCTGTTAATTGACTCCACTACTATTTCTCAGCATAAAATAGTAATTAAATATTGCATTTTTAAAGAGCAACCTTTAAGCTCATTCAGTAAATATATTTAAATGGCATTTCTGAAAAAGAACATCACTTTTCATTGAATGGTTTTAATGAATTTAACCTGAACAGGGGAGACTCATGCTGGCTTACAAGATTTTTGAGGGTGAAGAAGAGGTGAAGAAGAGGTGATGGTATGTCAAAGAAAATTGTATCAGTTTGTGTTAATTGATGCAGTCCTGTAAAATTATTTTAATATTAACTATTTCCATAAGTGGCCAGTACACTCTGTGAGCCATTCTGGGCTGTGATTTCTTAGCCACAAGTTCTGAGTTTCAGATCAGACCTGAACACACAGGGGAAAGACTCTAAGTTTGGAAGAACACATGCAAGAAAAAAGCTGACTATCAAAGACAGTTCTTAACAGAACTAGAAAGGCTGAAGCAATTTAAATTCTAAAACATAACAACAGCCGAAGCTAACTAAGAGGAGAATGTGGATTTCATCTTTTTAGTACTGCCTCTCTGTGTTTATTCTCCCCTTCCTCCTATAAACTAAAAAATATTAAAAATTAATTAAAAAGCATTCTAAATCTTTAATCATTCTAGGTGTCTGCAAAGCCTGAGGCATTGCCTCAAATGCCACAGGAATGCAAAGCCAAACAGAGAGCTTAAATACAAAACTTGGGAGAAAATCTACACTTATTGAATCCAGGCCAGCCATGGTGATGGGGATCTCAGCAGCAGCCACGAGCTGCCCTTAGGGCTCTGCTTAGGGTTCATATAGCTGCAGAGCCTACAGCTCCTGGGACATTGGCACTCTAAAAGGCAGTGCAAGGACATCAGGGCAGGGTGCCAACATTGCCAGCTCCATACTTTATAACCTGGGCCACCTATGGCAAGGAGGATCTCTGCCACAGTGCCAAGCTGCCATTGGAGTCAGGGCTGAGCTAGGCTTAGGATTACTGCTAGGCTTAGGGTTGAGGGAATGAAAGAGCCTACAGCTCCAGAACACCAGGGGTGGAACACGCATGCCAAGGCCATTCTGGCAGGGCCACAATACTGCTGTTTCTACATCTTTCAAATTTGAACCACCCATGGGCTATGGGCTCTGATCTCATCGGCCCCAGGGACAAGATTCCATTTGGGTTCCAGTTAGGTTGGAGACAGCAAGACAGCCTAGAGCGTCAGGCACATTGTGGCTGGGATATGCATGCCAAAAGGATCATGGCAAGGCCATAACATCTTTCATATTAGGGGCATGCATAGGGAAGGGAACCTCAGCCACAGTGTCAAGCTTGGTCAAAGCTTAGTGAGAAAATCCATGTAACTGTGAAATGAAGTGAACCCAATGAAATGGAATAGAAGGGAAAGGAAGTGCATTGAATTGAGCCAAATCTTTTCATTAGTTTCACTTAATTTTAGAAATTATTTGTTTTTAAAATTTCATTTAATGTTTAATTTATGTTTCATTTCCTGTCTTTCCATTTCTAGCAATTTCTTGATTCTTCAAGTTATATGAAAAACAAACTATTTACACTGAAAGCCCCCAACAATAAACTGCACCGAATGGCTGTCTGCCATTTTTTCCCTGTTTGAAGGAACACCTTCTCCCTTGGAGAGTGTGCCTTTCCCCTGTCCAAAGGAAGGAGGTGAGGTGGTATCAAATAACATCCAGGTCATTGCAAAGACCAGGCAAGAACCAGGACAATTTATCTGTCAGAAAGCACAAAAACATTAATTTGCATTGTATCATTATCTCTTATTTTCCTAGATGACCAAAGACATGGCTCAAGATATGAGGAAAATATTTTTTTAATGACTGCAACCAGAGACATTGAAAGTTGAAAGTTGCCTTTCACTACTATGGGTCCAGCCCCTTCCTGCTGTGATCTGTGCTATTCAAATTCCTACAGTCAGCATATACTATCACACCACACTCTCACATAAACCAACACTCTAACCACAGTACCACCTAAAACCAGGAAGTAACCCTTCATACAGTTTCCCATTTCTGCTCTTGGAGATGGGCTACAAGGGATGAACAGCTCTCCTGCTAAGCAGTTCACAGAATCATGGAATGGCCTGGGTTGGAAGGGACTATAAAGACAATTTGGCTCCAACACCCTTGCCATGGGCAGGGATGCCACGCACTGGATCAGGCTGCGCAGGGACTCATCCAGTCTAGCCTTGAACACTTCTAAGGATGGGGAATCCACAGCTTCTCTGGGCAACCTGTTCCACTGCATCACTGCCCTCAAAGAACATCTGCTATCAAAATCTATCCACTTTCAGTTTGAACAGGTATATGTTTGTACTTCCTTTACTCTAAATTACTCTAAATGCTCCCTGGAAGTCTCTGACAGAACAACTGGATTTTGCTGAAAATAAATAACTTCCTTTGCATGGTAGAAGGTGCCATAGCCAGTGGAAATCAGGAAAACCCAAAAATTCTTTGCATTTAAAGCCAGTGATTTACAAAACCTACAACTTGACTTAATTATAAGGTCAATGGGGAAGATTTCCCCTCAGCACAGTGAACACAGAAAAGGGACTCGACCCTGGTCTGAATCTGTGAAAAGTGTTTCTGAAGCAGGGCAGAAGGAAAGAAGTGATAGGTATCAAGTCACTTGTGGGTTAGCTGCCAAAGAGACATCACTTCTTCTGCCAGCAACATGATTGGCAGTAAATAATCACTGAGCCAGTCTGACAGTGTGTAGGAAAGTGAGAAGACTGCCACATTTCACTCTCCAGCATAGCTGCAACAAGCCCAAGGCTTGCTGCTTGGCAAGTGAAACACTGCCATCAATTACTGACATTACAGGGAAAGGCTGATAGAGGCTGAACATCAGTTTTCTTCCCATTTTATTTGTCAGGAATACAAAAACCTAACTTCAGTGATGGAATGTGAGTGTGGAGAAGATAAAACCAATAGCCACAGTACAGGGTGTGTCCAAGCTCTTGGTCAGAACCACCAGTGAAGAAAATGCACAGAAGAGTGCTGTTCCAGTCAGAAGGTAACTAGGTAAACACATCAAATTCTGCCCAATGCAACCCACAGGCCCAATCTCATACTGGCAGAATGAAAAAAGTTCATACTCCAATGCCAGAGGAAGTGGGACAACAGAACTTGTCCAGCATTTATTTTCACTGGCTGAATTTGCCCAGTCTTGTTTTGAAAAGCTGGCAAATGAAGGCCACTTTCTACTCATTCTAAGTGTTGAAACATGTCTCAGAGGTTCAGGACTTAGTACATGGGCAGAGAAAGAACACTAGTCCTTTCAAACTGACTTAATTCAGTAGAGAGAGATTACTCTGGAAAGAAGCTTGATGCACTAAACCTTTTAGGACTGGAGATGATGTATTGCAGTGCAACCTCCCCATCCCTATCCGTGTGGAAGGGAGTATCTTCCAGATAGACAAAATGAGTGCTGAAGACAAAAAAAGTTCAGATTTTGGCCAATGTTAGATCTAAAACTAAACTGAAACATGTATCATCCTTTTAAGAATTCTGCTCACAGGTTGGTAGGCTGAACACTGAAGCTCGCATGTGCTACAAATACGTGTGGAAAATTCAAAGTCCTCATGTGGAAAATAATTAATCAGTAGAGCTGCACAGATTCATTTTACAAATATCCAAGTAGAAAAATTAATAAATACTACTCACAGAAGTATTTTCAATGTGATGGTTTGGGGTCAACCTCTGTATAAACCATGCACTCAAGAGTCCAGGACTAGCTGATAGCTTGAAATTCAATTTTATCATTTAACAAAGAATTCAACCTCAGGATATCTTCCAGTGAAGTAATCATCTATCACAAAATATATTCTGTGATGGAAGGGACCCACAAAGATCTTCAAGTCCAACTCTTAAGTGCATGGCTTATACAGGGATTGACCCCAAACCATCATATTATTAGCACTGGGCTGTAACCAACTGAGCTGATCGCAGGGTCAATCAAAGACTCTTCCCACTCAGCTGAAGGGACAGAAGTAAAATATTTAAAACCTATTTATTCTGGTCTCTCTTTTTTTTTTTCTTTACAAAGAAAAAATGTCAACAGTTTTATAAAGAGTACCATTTTCTTAGTTGGAAATCAGAGGCTTCAGGAACATCACAAAGAAAATTTCCAGTCCAACAAAATATAAGAACACTGAACATCTTCCCTGCATTACAGTGCATTGTTTTCCTCACTCTCTTGAATCTCCAGCTTCTCTCTCAAGCTTCCAGAAAAAACCCTGATGATCCCTGTACAAGACCTCTTCAGCACCCATACAAAAACTTATAGACCAGAGTGCCAAGGTAGTTGTAATTTAACCTGCACCATGCACACCATTCCTAGCTGAGGCAAGCCAGCAGAGCTCTGCTAATCTTTCTTATCTGCTCTACAGAAGCATAGTCCTCATTGTATCCAGCTCAGCCAAGGTTATCACTTCACAGCCTCCCTAATGGGCCTTGCTGATCTCAGTCATATGTCTGCTCTCTCTGGACAGCAGTGAAATAAATCTCCAGCAGTGCGGGCTGCTGGAGTTTACTGTTTACTGAACAGCAGAACACACCCGTGGGCTGCACAGGGAAACCTTTTTCCCACGCTAGAGAACAGCAGTGGTGTTGCAAAGAGCTTGTTCCATCATGGGAGGTAAGAGACAGGCAGCCGACTCCCAGGCTCATGTTCATTGAGTGCTCTGCATAAAACCAGTGAGGTTCTGTGGGAATCAGAGTTGCAGCCAATCTACATGCAAGAGAACAGGATTACAAACACATTTGTTTTGCTGCCTCAGCATTGAGCCTGATCAGAAGATAAATGCACTTGCAGAATAGTGTAACCATTGTTATTGTGGAAAAAAACCCAGAACAGATGAGAGAAAAAAATATTACTTTGATTGCAAAAGCCAATGAATGTAAATATCTACATCTTAAGGCATGACCAAAGAGCATTTTTGCCCTTGTCTGTTGTGATGTCCCAGACTTGTGGGGAATGGAGAACCCAAGATTCCTATGATTCCTATCTAGCACCCTAGATGCCTGTGGTCAAAAAGAGTGACTGAAGTCAGACAGTCTGCAAAACCTCAAAGTTTTATTAATTACACACTTGGCCTGGAAAATGGTATGTTAGCCCCTGACCTACTATATAAGCATATGGCAGTGTGTTTTGAAAAAAGTAGTAAGGAAGAGAGAGGAAAGAAGGGAGAGAAGGAGGAGAGAGAACTAGTCTTGGTTTCAGTGTCAGTCCAGCTGATAGGATGCCCAGGGTCCTAGGGATGCTGCCTGGGTTTGGTGGGGGTACCTTCTTATAGACAGATTTCTCTGCCCTGAAATTTGCACTTTCTATGCAAATTTCTTATTATGCACAGCCTTTTCCTCTGGAAATGGGCCAAAGGGCTTCAGGGTTTTTTGGTGACCTTGATCTCTCCCTACAATCCATGCCCATTTCTCGTTCCTGCACTGTACTGTGTTGTGCTTATCTTCAGGAACTAGGACAAGGATTTTACCCTGGAAAGTGCTGCACTACCTCTGCATGGGCCTCTTCTCCAGCAACATTTTGTTCTTTCTCACAGCAGGTTATTACTAACAATTCTTGGCTGTCTCCACAGCCATCAGCTATTGCTGTTTGAGACATACACATTAGCCCTGTATCTTCTAGGATTCTACATCTCTTGATGCCATCTCTTTTATGGGCATATTTCAGAGATCGTAGCCTTGATAAAGGGAAAAAAATAATTAAAATGCTCTCTACTGCTGGGTGAAGGGATACTTTGGTTTTACAAGCTTAACAAAGTCAGCACCTTCAGCTGGCATTTTCTATGCAATCCAGATTTATGAAGAACTCATGATCTGGCAAAGACATGAGGATTAAATGATTATATAAACAGTTTTTTTGAATAGGCAGCTTTCTTGGCTTCAAGTCAAAGCTGCTACAGAGAAATAGCATTTAAGAGGACATTCAGTGTATATGATACCATAAATATGCTATGTGGTAAAACTAAGTGCTATAGTGAGTAACCAAAAGGGGCATTCGTGTAATAAAGCTAAATGGATAGTGCAGCCTGTGTATCCCTTCCTGCTTACCATCTATCCAAATTTTCAGTACCAAACTGGTATTTATCAGGCCACTTTTTGTTTTCCATTTAGTACAACATCACTAGAGGAAGCAGATGAACTGGAAAGGGTTAGGTGTTGGTGTAACACAGAAGATCTGAACAACCTAAGTATATTTGTACATTGACAGGGGTAACCCCCAGTTCAGAATTACCTCTCCTATATGGTGGAGTTGACACAATACTGAGGGAGGGGAACACAAAATACTGCATTTAGCAGGTGCTAGATGTGTCATGAACTATCACAGGCAAGAGAACACTGATTCCACCAGTAAAAAGCCAAAAACCATCCAACTATTTCAATAGCAAAGAGCAAAGAAGTGATTTGTCACTTTTTTTGTTTACTTGCTGAGATCCAAAAGTACTTGTATGCATTGAAAATGCTGATAGAAACACACGCATTTGTAATATTCATTTTGCACAGAGTACTGTGAATAGCACAACTCATGAGTGCCATTCTGCAGCACGCTGTGCTCGATGGCTGTGGTTGATTCACAGACAGGAGCTGTGCCTGGCTGAAGGCTGCTTGCTCACCAACATCTTCCACTGCAGTGGGGCTTTTCCTGAACTCTCTTGGGATTTTCCTCTGATGTATGCAGACAGGAGTATGCTGGTCTAACCCCTGGCTTTAATAGCGAGCAGTACATATATATCTCATAGATGTGACAGTTACCTTGGCAGGAACTAATTTTATTTCAAGTATCACATGAAAGTATAACTAGTGTTTCTATGCAGGAATCTTGTTTATGTGGGCATCAAAAGACAGCAGTTGTTATCTTTGCAGAGCTAGAGTTTGATGAAAGGCCACAAGCTGGACCCCTCACCAGTATCTTCTAAACATAGCAGGCACTAATTGTATGATTTGCAACTGACACTCCATGCTGAGAAATAAAAATGGAATGTCACCTTGTCCCCTTGTCTGTCAAGACACATCAGCATGGAAATCTCTTACAGGTGCTTCCCCAAGACAGGAAAATTTAGCAGAACTACACAGAACTTTGGGCATGGTCATTCCAACAAAGGCAAATCAAACCCTTAGTAATTATGCCAGAAAAGCTATGCAGCAAAATTCTCTTACGGACATTAGCTCTCATATGAATATTTGCCTTATGCAAATAAATCCTTATACAGCCTCAGATTTTTTTTTAATGCTCTTCAGACGTATTTCTCCTGTGTTATCAATCTTCCCCTAGGAAAGTTTTGAGCTGCAGTTCGCTGAGAGAATGTCCTTTAATCCAGAATGTCCACCCATGGAGGTAGTCTTGCATTTTGTCTTTAATGTGAGCAATAAGGCTTTATGTACAGATATGAGAAACAAACCAAAAAGCCAAAAAAAACCAAAAAAAAGAGACTTATGTACAATCTAACAAAAAACAAAGAGAATTAATCTAGCTCTAGAAGTCTAAACTTAAACGAACAAAAATACAATAATACGGTAGAAAGCTCATTAACATAAGTAAAAATAAAATCAACATTTTTAAGAGTGTTAATTAACCATTGGAACAATTTATGTTGACACTTTTCATCATTTGCATACTTCAGATCTACACAGAGCTTCTTTCCAACAAAGCACACCACTGTTCACACAGTTGTGTTCAATATGAGAATTGTTGGATGAGAGATTCTGAACTTTGTAGCGATACAGGCAGACCAAATATTGCAGTAGCCTGGTCTGACCCTGATGTCTCTGAATTTCCAGCACAGAAAGGTCATATGCAGTTGGAGCAGCAATAAATGGCACATCTGGTTAAGTGCCTGAGGACAAGAGCAAATTCCAGTTCAGGGAATCAGAAGCACTTGCTCTGGGCCAGGTACTTGCAGAAAGTCATTTAGGAGGGCACACTGTGCCAAACACAGGCCTGCTCTCACAGGGTTGTGCTCATGAACTTCCCATTTGATGGCCTGAGCTTTTTCTTTCTTCTATTGCAAACAATAAAGAGAAACTGTAGGTACATACACACTCGTACATGATTTTTTAAAAGTGTTTTTGTTCTTTATACAATATCAACTGTTAAGGAGAGCCCAGTAATTCCCACTGCACAATAAGGCAGGTCTTTGGAGTGTTTGCTGCCTACAGCAAGTATTTAACTGGCAAGTTTGTTTCAAGTTGGTTGAACCAATTTAAAAAATTCTTCAGTTTTAATAAACTGATACCCTACTGTTCACCCTAGAACATACCTTTTTAGAGGAAGCACTTTACATCATCTTCCTATGTTGTTTTATGTTGGTGCCCCTAGCTACCAAGAAGCATGGAGCTAAAATGAAAATGCTAAAGTGCTTCCAGCATGAAGCTGCTCTTTTGTGTAATTATGCCTGCTGCTAATAAGCCTTCCATTACAGCCATAGCACAGGTTTTGCTAATCCATTACAAATGATTGGTTGGATTTTAAAACACTGCTGCAAGCATACCACCTTTCACATTGATCTCACATTGTCAGATTTCAAACACTTTCCCCCTCCATAAGTGACAAGCTTGGGCTGTGCAACAACAGCCATTACCTAAGGGAAGTGTCGAACTTATCACTGAACTCTCCCTTGGGATTCACCTGAAAAGTATTTTACTGAAAATAACGAGACTGGCTCTGACCATTTCTGATGTCAGTGTGAACTTCAAACTCAGACATCAGGTTCAAAAAATGGGCTTTGCTGCATAAATCCTGCCACTGATCAACACTGACTGTGGTGTGACAGCTTGCCTGAACAGGTGAACTCCTAGGTAATTCATGTTGAAATGTCTGACAAATTTCCTGTTATAAAAACTCTAAAAGAAACTCTCATAAAAACTAAGAACATATACAATACCTTGAATTGTACTCCAATTGATTTGTTCTTATGTATGTTCTCATGACATAGACATAGCCCACAGTGAAAACATTTTCTATTTTTGGAGTGCCACTCTATTTAAACCTTGACCTGTGACAGAGCTGTTATCCATAGACCACTCAGTTCCAAAGCTGCATTCAAATGTACGCTGCAGTTAGCTATTAGCTGACAGCCTGCAAGCCTAAAGAGAGGGGAGATTTCAAGAATTCTCAGATAATTCTAGATTTTTTTTTAAAGCCAAAAAAGCATTAAGTAAACAGGTGTACAAAAATGCAGGTGTCTACATGTGAGCCACAGGCTGCATGTCTGTTGATGTCAGTGAAGCTTAGACAGCCAAACACCTCACCTAACAGTGGGCATGTTCTCACCAGCCCATGGAATCATACCTCTGCACCACTGGCTGTAAGGAGCTGATGTTCATTCAGTTGTTAACTTGTACATCTCTACTGCCCTCTCAACAGCACAGTACTACAGCATCGTGCAAAACCTGCCCTGGCAGCTGCATGAGGATCTCCCAGGCTTGCACCATATCCAGACCAGCCCTGGGTAGAGATCCCAGACAACAACACCCCAAGCAGCACCCTGCACCTGGGAGTACTGAACAGAGCACACAGCCCTAAATGTACTCAGAGCTTAGCAGCAGTGTGGGGTTCCAGCTCTCCTGTACACCCATGCATTTGAGGACTGTAACTTTAAACAGCAATTCTGCACCCGATGAACTGAGAGCAATTGGTTCTTCTTCCTTGAACATTACCATAAAAAAGACTCCAAAAATATACAGCAAAAATTTCCACTAGAAATCATCTAGTTCATTGTTCTCCACTGGAATTGTTCTCTTTACCACTATCCCTACCTTGCAGCACTTTAAGCAGCAGCTAATTAATGAAATAGGAAAAAAAAAAAACAAACAAAAAAAACCCAAGAAGATGTCTCAGATTTAGCTGCACATCACAGCTCCATGATGCCAGGTGGGAAGAAAGGGCCAAGATTAAGACAAAGTTCTCTTACATCACAACTTTAGCATCATTTAGCAAACACAACCCACTTTGAATGAGATTACAATCACAGAAATAGCCTTTTAATGTGCAAGGTGCACTTCCACACTGCCATCTTGTGTCAGTAACCAGGTTTGCTGAACTTGAGAGCTCAACATGCTCCAAATACTTCAGCAAGGATGAAAACAGACAAATACAACATTCATTAGGTTGCAATGCCTGTTCCCCTCCAAGGGAAGGAGGGGACAAAGGAATTTTTGTTACTAACATTTGCCAATATGAATTAACAAATGCAGATTTGAAGGAGCCTTGTTTAAAACCCAGGACTTTATTATGGGTGGAAACTCAGCTTCAACTGTTCAATAGTTTCAATTTCAGCTCTTTGAAGCCCACTAAATTTGAAATCCCATTCATTTGTGCACAAGTAAGCTAATGAAATAACCCCACCTTTCTGCAGATATTTTGTGGGAAAATGGAATTGTACCCTGCATGGAAGTACTTGACACCATCTAAGAGAAGCCAGCCTGGCTCAGAGCATACCACTCCAGGCTGCGGGACATGAGTCAGGCAGCATTGCAGACCACAGGCTGCTGACTTTTCTCTCCTCCCATTTTTCTCCACCAGCCAATTTCCATACCCAAATGATTCCCACAGACAGGGAAACATGACTGGGCTCAAGATGCAAAAACCAGCATCACCATCCCTAAATTTTATCAGAGTTTTGCTGCATAACATAGTGTTGGGAGAGGGGGAGTCATGGAAAGGCTAAGATAAATTCATTGGTTAGAGGTTGAGAAACTTTGACTTGTGATAAAAAAAAAGAAAGTGTCTCTCAGTATATTTCAGGGCTGGTAGTGGAGACTGTAGGTATCTGGAATTTGGGGGCCAGGGGACAGTGCTTCATTGGTTCATTATTGCAGATGCTGCCTACAATAAATGAAGTCTGAAAACTACCATGTTGAGGGCCATCCATACCATATCCACCCAAGGTATGTGCCTTAACAGAAAGCCATATTTGCACAGTACCTAAATCAGATTCTGAACAGCTTTCAGGGAAGCAAACTTCTTCCACAAGCAGCAGAGAGGACTCCAGAGAGCTGTGTGAGCAGGCAGTATTCCTCCATAGTCTGTACTTGACAACTAGGGTCTTCATATCACAGTGCTGTCATCTGTGGTCTATCGTGTAATTACTTACCACAACAGTAAAAACCAAATTAAACACCTTTACCAGTCTTTAACTGAATACCAAAAACCAGAGTCAAGTTTGGCTGATGAGACATTTTAGATTTTATATGTTAACTTTTAAAGCAAAAAGTAAAAATCATGTTTGGCACTTTGTAATTCAACAAGCAGCATTCAGTTACAAGTAGGAGAAACTACAGGGCCGCAGGTGAAGTTCTCCCACTGTACCAACACAGCACCATCTTCCCTTGTTACCCCCAGCTATCACAGCCACAATCTCTCTTCCCAATCTGTGAGCTCTCCTACACCACCCCCTGCCAAATCCCCTGAGAGCAAGGAGCATCCTAAGGTGCCTGGCAGCCTCACTGCAGCTCTTCATGGTACCATATACAAGCTCACACTCAAGAGCCCCCCTGTACCTGCCAGCTTCCTCTTCCTCAGTTCTACCCACAAAATGTTTCCCCAGATTCCTCTGATCCACAACCTATTTTTTTTTCCACTGCTCCCAGTGATATGGACACAGAAGGGTACATAACTGGGTATGAAAGGATTTGGAGAAGCCACTAACCAGAACAATTTGGAAGCCACCACTGAGACATAGTGCACATTCCAGTTGTGTTTTCAAGAGGGGCAGAACCTAACCCAAAAACACTTTCAGCACTTCATTTCTAGCAATAGCAGAGAAAATTTGAGGAACATCCACCTCTTTCAATTTTTTTTCAGGGATGGGCATATAGTCTCACCACATTCTCTGAATGCTCAAGGGAAAGAGCATGAGGAGCTTGATGAAAAAGCTGTACAGAGACTTTGACATTGACTACAAAGGAAGAAAGAAAATTAAGAACTGTTCTTGCATATATTTATGTGAACAACTTAATCCTGTCAGAACAAATATTTTTCCCAAGATGAAAATCAAACAATTTTACATTTCTACACACTACCTTAGACACGTTTAGCTGAACAGAAAGGACAAAAACTTCTAATAAATGCAACATCAGGTTTTTATTTACAAATATATGATAATTCAACAACCATTCTCCACTCAGTTTGCAGAGGAAAGAGTGATAGTTACATTTCCAAATGGGAAAGGAAAACTCTCTCTTAAATGGATTCCACAGAATATTATGCCAACACCACTGAGCAAACAGATTATTCTTTGTATTTAGGTTTCAAAAAAGCACATGATTTTAGAAACCAGCATATGGAAAGCAAACACATTTGTGTGCATTTAAATGCAGCTTCATATTAACCTAGAGAATTAACTTTCAGTATATGTCAAAAATAAAGACAGCAATTGCAAATATATATTTATATTAGCTATTTCTCTAATGCTCATTTCAAGAGCTTAGAAACAAAATACCCTCTTCATATACCATTGGAAAGTCAACTAGTTGATTATAAGTCTCAAAAATATTTTGAAGTTATTATGGAAAATATACTTATTCTCTCTTGTGCTCTTGGTACTTGAAGCTGAAAATGTGAAAGCATTTTTCCCAGCCATTTCCTTACTGCAATTACTTTCTTATAAATAAAAATAGTTACATGAAGAATACAAGGTATTGCTATGAAGACTAGACAAGCAAGAGTTACTCTTAGAAAAAACCACACATACACACTATATATATTTATAGATCTACATCAGCAGCAATCACCTCTTCTTGTATCTGCAACAGTGGTTTCATATCTTCATTTGCTTCACATGGAGGTTGGTTGTCCAGCTGTTAGGGAGAGACAAAAGAAACTGCAAGTGAAGTCTAGTTACTGAAGAAATTTTGTGACAACAATTAACATATTAAAGTTTAAAACAGTCACTTAATAGACAAAAGCATTTTAAAGTTTCAAAAACTTATTGAAAATTGTAACATACTAATGTATACATTCTGAATTAAGCAATCCAAATTTAATGAACAACACAAATATGAGTTGAATCCAGTTATAGCACTGCAAGTATTTCAGGCCAAGTCATATTCCACAGAACATGCACATTACCAAATTCTTAAGAATTATTTTTAATTTATTTAATTTATTTTTAGTATTAGCACAGAGACAGTGATAGTTTTTCTAAATTTACTCTTCAATAATGAATTAAAATTTGCTAAATAACTGTAACAATATAAAGAAATTTTTATCCTCTCTGTATATCTTTGTGGGTTTCTGCCAATACAGTGGTGTTTCACTAGAACATTCCAAGTTTAAACCACAGAATTAACACAAAAATGTGCAGAAATATCACATAAAATTACATCAAACTGCAAAGTGAATAATAATAACCCTATGGTTTATTAAACCTTTTAGCCAACATACTCACATTCTAAACTAACAAATAGCCAGGTTGATGTCAAATGCCAACTGCAAAAAATAGTAATTCACATTACAGGCCAGTGCTGTGCTGCCAATACATTCACTGCAGTAATTGCATAGCTGGTTTTTGTATTATTCAAATAGCTGATTTCAATTACTAATCACTAGTTTGAATATTGTGTTCTGTACCTACAAGTTCTTACAACTCCTGATTTTACTTGTATCTCATACAATTATGTTTTGAGGAGCCCACTGGCCCAAGGAGATGCAGTCTGAAGGGAAGGGAATAGAAATGTTTCCTCACAGATCAGCTCTGCTTCTGAAAGGCACTGCTGTGACTTTATGGGCTGTAATGTCAAAGAGAGACTAAATAGCAATTCATCCATAATAAAATTACTTATCCAATTTGCCCAGCAATATTTCCCCACCCCAAAAGAAAAGACAGAGAAAAAAATGCGAGCAAGCTCCAGAGTGAATCTCTCACACCTTTGGGTGCTTCAAATAGGAATACAATCATTTCAGTGTAGTCTTGCCATCAACAAGGAGATATATTCTCCAAACATTAAATTAGACATGGTGTGACCCAGTGCCCTGGATCACTTCCAGATGGAAGGGAGTGATTCTCTTCCTCCTTCCACTGATCACATTAGCCTCTGTGGATGCGCTATTACCCTCACGAGGTGTTGCGCTTTCTGGCTTTAGCTCAGGTACCCCATCTGTGACTTCTCTTCATGGAAGTCAAAAAGAGCCTGCAAACAGCAACAGCATCAGATGCAGAGCTTCTCTTTTCCTGAGCTAGGCTTCACAGCCAGCAGCTGCCCAGGTCCTGCTCAAACACTGTAGCATGAATATCCTGTTCCCTTCACTGCCTTCCAATCCACTGTGAAAAAAATGTGCTGGGCTCATAAGGAAACATGGACATTTTTCTAGGAAGTAATTCAGAAAATATTTCCCTTCCCTGATTTTTATCATCTTATAGAATTCCACATTTGCTACATAAAAAAAAAAAAAGAGCCATATAAAACTCCTACCACTTATCAAAATTAGGAAGTTGTCTACCATCATCTATGACAGCAGAAAAAAATACCTAAATACCACTACACAAAGCCTTAACATCATGCTCCAGTAAATCAGAATTCTGCAAACCATAAGAAGGAAAAAAATTATACTGCACCTTTTAATTAAGATCTGTAAGTAAATCAATTCCTCCTGAACTTGTACCTAAATGAATAACCAATTACAGACCTATAATTCCAATAATAATAGCATCACAAAAAGAAACCAGCATTTGTGCCACCTGCACAAGATAAACTAATTACTTCCCAGATATGTATTAGGACTGAATTAAATACGTATTTTAGCTTACTTTTTAAGAAAATGTAGACACTTTTTCAAAAAGGCTTTCCTGTTATCAAGACAAGCCTGTTTAGCACCTGACAGCTCCTTGACACCACTTTCTCAGATCTATAAAGGAAGGAAGATGACTATACCATGCTGTCTGCTTGAAACTGAGTAATAACAAGTTGGTAAAATCAGCAACCAGTGAGTTAGAAGGAATGACTACCCTACAAAAGACAGAAACTGGCAATCAAACCTTGCTGAACCTATTCACTAATTTAAAGCTAAACATGAAAGCTATCAAGTGGCTCAGCTGTGCAAACACTTGAGGTTGTACAGCACAGAGAAGAACTACAGTCATGCACATGCAGCTGGATTGCCTTACTTTTAAATCTGATATAGCAGTCGTTGCAGAAGAGTTTGTTGTTTCGGATCCTGACTTCAGCTCCAGAGCGGGATCCACCAAGGTCGCATCCACAGGCAACACACTGTATCACACATGAATAATTAGTAACTCCTTCCAAAATACTAAGAAACAAAAATGCTGTTCAAAAGCAGCTCAGATTAAGCTCAACAAAGGCTGAACCATAACCCCACAATCACTAGAAGCAATTGTACAACGATTAGTAGATCAAAATGCAACCAGCCCTGAGAAAGTATTTTAAGGCGACCACTGGACAACGAATAGCAGAGATACACCAAGTAAGCAAACATAAAGCAGACGGTTTTTAGAGATTAGTTCATTAAATCTAATTTGAACTTTGGTTTCTCTGAAAACTAAAACTGGTTTGGCACAAAAAAAAAATTGTTCTCTAGATGGCAACAGGAATTTTGGCACAGAACGCTTGGGTGTGCTACTTGCAGATTTCCATGTGGCACTACACACTGCTGGTGTTCTCAGTCCCTTGGCACTCGAAGCAGAAAATACTCAGGCACTCCCAATTTCCTGGGTTTGCATCATCCAAACAAGTTCTGATTTGGAGAGATGGGGCTGATTTAATTTTTCTTGAATAAACATGTAGGGGGCTTGACCACTTCCGTGCTAACATTAAACTATTTAGCTATGGTAGCTAAACATGTACTTGCTGTGAACATAGAACACATCTGGAAGGAATGTAATCCAAAACATAATACTCCCCTTACTGAATTTATGAAGGGCAGATAGTTTCCCTGCTTAACCAAGTAATGAATCTTTTGGATGGCAGTCTGTTCAACAGCTCATTAATTTTCAGAAATTTGAAAAACAGAAATTTGGTATTTTCTCATGTAGGTTTATGAGCTACAGGTGAATTGTCTCACAGAATACATGTCCTGCAGAAAAGGGAATGGCAGTTGATCACTGTGGATTAGTCCTGTCTCTCCTGCTCAGAGAGGCAGAACCAGGAAGAGCTTGGAGTCAATCCCTAGTAATGCTCCAGGTAATGCACTTGAGCTGGGCACAGAAGTGTTCTGGGCTAAACACAGAAATCTCTTTCTTGAAGTCAAGAAAGAAGTAGGGTCAAACAGTACCTCCATAGTCATAGTCTAATTCCAGATCTAGTCTGATGGCAGGGGAATGGGACTGCTTTGCTGTGTTTTACAGGCAAATATTTATTATTTCAGCCCTGCAAATGCCCCAAGCTGATGGGAAATCATGTAAGTTGGTCTAGGTTTCACTGCTGGGCATGATCTAGTACACTTAGTTGATGACTAGGGCTGAGTAGCATTAAAGACACATTTTGGTTTTTTTTCTGGGTTTTATCCTGACCCTTTGAACTCTTCCAAAATGCCTTTACTTGGAAAACACCACATGAACACTGTCTGCTAAGGTTAGCTTAGAAATGATGGGTCATTTAAAATTATTTAATTGCCAGGGTCCAGGCTGAGATTTTTTTTTTTTTAGAGGAGCTGCTTTCTCTGGGAGATGTAGTTCAGCATTTTCTGATATTTTGCCACATATTTGAAGAAGGAAATTGTTGATCTCACAGTCCATGTGCTCATCTTGCTTTTCAAAGTCCTACTTGTTAACTCTGGAATTTAAGAAACACTTCTAGAGTCGAGTGCTGAATGCCTGCAAATGGGACTGCCTCATGGAAATAAGCATGCACCAGCTGTCAAGAGTAGAAGGCAAAGCAGGTGATTAGTAAGAACCCCTGTGAGCATAACACTGAGTAGCCATGCGTGCTCCTGATTAGTTCCTGCTCCTTCACGATGTGACTCCCAGCTCTCACCTTAAAGCAATGTAAATGATAACAAAGACCAAGAGATTCAATGATCATGGCTGCTCCTTTGCCCAGAATGTTATTACAGTATGAACAGATTTTCTTCCCACTGACTGACCTAAATATAGAATGAAAAACCTTAAAACCAGCTTGAAAATATTTTAAAGACAAAGAAGAGTTATCAAGTACTTTTTGAGATTAAAAATAAAAAACACATGGGTAAAAACTGGACTATTAAGCTGCTTGGGGAAAGTAAACTGAAAATTAATATTATTTAGAGTAGATCTGAAAGCCATGGAAAGCTGAAGTTTTATAATGTAGATCAAATTTAGATAGGAACAAGTTAAGAAATTCTGTCACATTCTTGGCACATATTTCATTGCATAAAATACCTTCTATAAAAAAAAAGTGTACTGTTAAGTTTGGAGTGTAAGAACAAAGGTTTCATGCTCCTGTCTTCTTAGTTGTGGGGAACTATCCAGAAGGCTAAGTTTTAGAAAGCACCCCTTCCAAGTCCCACCATCTGCACCTTGTTAGGAAAAAGAAGGGTAGTCCTGGACATAAAATATTATGTTAACTCTTTGAACATAAGCTATATGGAGGTCAGTTTCCATAGATCTACCAAGGTGTTAGCAAATGGAAGTGAGAATGAGATAAGCAAATATAGTTAAGAAGGTGATTTTCTTACATCATAAAGAACGTAAAAGACTAGCTTTAAAAAAATTGGGGCCAATTTATCATTAAGTGTCTGAGAGTGTAAGAGCTAGTGAAGTAGTATTCACTGTTGTTATTTATAACACATGTTATTCTGTGTGGGATGATTCTCTGGAGTGCTATCCCAAGGTATTTTTAAAATGTTTTAAGTACATAAAACAGCAAAGTTATCTACCCTACCACAGCTGAATTCCATTTTTGTTTCAAAATATGTTGCAATTCTTGCTTTCTCCTCCTAGATTAAAATCAACATCCTACTCTGTAATTCTCCAGGGTCATGGGTTATGAGCATTCCTGAGTGCTCCTCAAGATGATATTGACCACATGCCAGGAAGTGAGGAGGAGAGACCAAGATGAGGGTCATAAAGCGTGGGTTTCAGGAATCTTTTGTTAAAACAAACCAGGCAAAATAAATGTCAGAAATGCCATCTGGAATAGGCTTTTGCTAATCATTTTGGTAACCAACACACAGCTTGGAGACTGCAGATTGATTATTCAAGTTACTTTGTTTTTTTAACCAATGTCAAACAGTGATGACAAACCCGGGGAATTTTCTGAGTGACTGGAGCAGGGAGGTAATACCAGCCCCTACTTCCACTGTCCCCTCCAGGGGACACTCCAGGTACTTCTTAATCAATGTTATGGGCAAGAATACTACTGTAAGCACACAAAGTCTGCCCTTTAGTGCTATCCAACATTTTTATCTTCCTAGAAAAAGGGCACCCACTCACCTGCTGCGTGTCTGGGACCCTGACTGGGAAGCAGAGAGGGGAGACTGAGCCCGGGGAGCTGTCTGGGACGTGGAGGGGGCTCTCACAGAGGTGGCCACAGGAGGTGCTTTGCTGGAGGAAGGAGTGCACATGTAGGCTCGGTTTGAAGTGGATACTGGGCGACTAAAATCTTGACTAGAAGATAGAGATGAAGAGGATGCAGACTGGTTCAGCCATGAGTGGTGCCTCCATGACCTCATTCCTGAAGAATCAAGATTGTCCAAAGACTCCCCTCTGCAACAGAGATACAGGCACCTCAACTGCAAATGGCAGTACAGATGGAAAAACAGAGCTACATCCTGATTTTTTAAGAAAAAGTCACAATCCTCACATTTTTAATATTTTCTGGGAATAATATGTTTGTTTGATCACTCTGAGCAATATTCTTCATGTACTGAGTAGCAAATTATCCTTTGTGTCCGGACGTAGTTCTCATGGTAAACAACAGGCGAGGCAAAAGAGGTGGCTCTTAACAGCTACTTAATAAAAGCAAAACACTTCATTGCAGCCTTATCAGGGTGAACTGTATCAAAATCCACAGTACAGCAACAGACCTCAGATACCAGCTTTGTTTATGTTTTCTCCAAGGGATACCAGATCAAAAATAACAATCTACCCGGACAGGATAGCATCACCCTGGTACAAGGTGTTGGCCCAATAACCAAACACTCTCCTGACTGATAACTCGGCTGTTTCCTAAGTGACAAATCCAACAATCATTCATTAAATAAAGCAAAAATAAACTATCCAAACTTTACGACATATTTCTGTGCTGAAAAAAGGTATACTTCTTAGCCACAATAATTCATTTCCAAAACAGTTTGCCATGCTCATATTCTGAAAGCATGTGCTGATGACAAGGCACATTATTGATTTCCATTGCTGCTATACCAACCAAGAAAAAAACAACTGAATTATTTACAGGTTACATCCACATTCCTTGTAAAAAACCCATTCAATCCCAGCTGGAACACAGCTACTTTCTTCTATCTGTGCTGCTATGCTGTCTACCTTATGGCATTTCACAGACTCAGTTTGTTTCTATGCTCTGTAATACAAGCTAAAGTTCAGAATAACCAAAGAAAAATGTATGAGGAGAGACAGAGTTAATTTTTAATGTGATTCCTACCTCCTCATACTACTGCTGCTGTACAGACTAACGGGCTCCTTATGTATACTGGCACTGCGCTGCCTAATCCAGCTGCTGTCCGTGTGTAGAGATGTTTTCTTTCTCATTTCCTGAAGGATTTGCTGTCTCTCCAACTCTGCTGCAGACAGGTTTTGCTCCTTCTGAGACTTCTTCTGTGACTCACCCATGTTCCAGGACCTCTCAGAATACTTGCTCTGGGTACCTGTGCAGACAGCATGTGCAAACATCAGCTAGACACCTTAAGGTACAAAAGCAGTTATCATCCTGTCAGCACTCTGGCTATAATTCCAAGAGCTATTGTTTATCACTCCATTCACAAATTCTTCCAGTTCCCTCTTACAGCTGAGTAAAACTTACCAATACAAGATTACTGAAATTTTTTTTGTTTGTATTTCCATTAATGTAGCCTTTTGCATAATGCTTAATTTAAATAAATTCTCCTTCACTTACTAAGTGTATATGCATAGACATTTGTGTGTACACACCCCTCCTTTTAAAAGGGTATCACCTCTTTTAGAGCCATAATTTGGACTCCTCCTCCAGTACAAACTGAACCATGCATAAAATACATAGTTAAATAATGGGATACATTCTTTCTCTTAAAGACTTCATACTCTCTTCTGTAAATTGTCTCTGTTTACAAGAGTTTCTTTCTTTCTTCAAGTTTCTTCTTTCTTTTCTAAACACACAGCTTTATATTGCTTATATAGGTATTAAAGTGGAAAGGGAACTCTTTCAGTTATTTGGATTATGTGTTACCTACTGAGTTGAAATTAAGATATGATATAGATGTGTCTTTGAAAAGGGGGAAGGGGAAAGCAATAAGCAATCTTTCTCCAGTAGGTATCGGCATGTCAGAAGGCAACTATTTTTTATTTCCTAGATCCAGTACGTGTTCTTTATAGTAAAAATAATTAAGAAAATGACTCAGCAATAAGTCATTAAATTGAAATTTTAATCCTTTTAAATGCTGCTCTGACTGTAAATTTACTCTTGGATTTATTGCTATAGATTATAATTGTAAAATACTGTGGAAATTTACTTTCTCTTTAGTTTAAATGACAGTGCTTTAATGTATGAAAGCAACATTTTTAATCTGCAATATCCCCTAATACATCTGCTCTTCATTGATTACTTTTTTTAACTGTGTTTTAGACACAAAAGTAGCTTGCAGGCATTTTTGACTGCAACACATTTATAAAACTGATTTGTTTGCTTTGCACATAATTCCTCTAATATAACCAAAGTCATATAACTGAACTGGAGTCCAGGACACAAGTCATTGTGACATATCAAGAGCTGACTTCTTGCTTTGTTATTACTACACTAACTGAAATTAAGAAGACAAAGAGTTGTATTAAATACATTCATCATCTTGGTATGTGCAGGGTTTTCTGTCTTGTTTTGTTTGGGTTTTTTTTTTGTTTACAGAGTCAATGCATCAAAGCTACACATATATTCAATGATATAACTGCATGATTGATTTGATCTCATGCAAAAATCGGTCATTAAAATTTAGGCATTAAGGCATAAAATTAGGCATTTAAGAGACATTTGTAATCACTGTTTTCAAGAGGGTAGTGAATCATATTTGTCCTCAGCTTTTATGTTGACTTTATGATTTTCCTCTTGTTGAAAGTTCATTAAATTGGGGCATAGTATGAATTTGCAATGCATCTATTAAAAAGCACTCTAAAAATTAATTTTCTTAGGATGACTATATGAACACATCTTATTTTTTCCCCTCCTACTCTCTTCCCTCCCTACCTGCCCAAAAAAATTAAAATAAAATGGAAATTATACATTACTTACCATTTCTGATTGTGTTGAATTCATTCAGCTCTGTAGTTGACTTTGACTTATTCCTAAGGATATTAAAATATTAATTTATCTATCTTAAGACCTCATTACAGACAAAGCTCTTATCATTGCAGGTGATATAATCATTCCCTTTTTTTTCACCATCCCTCCCATCAACCATTTATGCTACATTTAAAACAAGAGGCAAAAAATAACTAAAGACCAAGAGAATACTAAGGGGGGAAAAAAGTCAATATTTAGATCTCAATAGATAATCACCAATTAAAAGTTAAAATTTTGTACTGAAAGTTGTCAATGCTTCAGGTATAAGGAACTGATCATTGTACTTGTTTCAAAAATACCATGTAAAAAACCAAATCCTTCCCTGTGGAAGCTTTGTGAAGACTATAGTCATACAAAGAAGTGAGAACTTTCAGAGCAGACTTACACTTGATTTGGCTTAAGGAGATACTGAAATCATACTTCAGCACTGTTACTAGACTGTAAGCAAAACACCTTCTCAAAACCCTGCATGCAGAATGTTTTTGGAAAAATTTACTGTTCACTGATTATACCTAGCAAGATAACTTTTTAAATGAGTTTTAGCCAAATAATGGCATTCAACAAATGCCATATACAGGGACACAAATGCAAAATGTTGGGTTTCTGACAGTACAGAGCAGAAGCTTCAGCAACACCTTTGCTACATTATTAGTCTCAAGTAGCATAGCCAATATTTTAGTTTAAAAGAACTCACAAAGAAAAGATTTTAAAAGAAATCCTTTGCTTGATCCTAACTCAAAGCTGCTACATTAATGGCTTTACACATATAGCACTGGCTGCACAACCACATTTTGAAAGAGTCTTGTCCGTCATGTGGAGATAAATGAAGCATAAACTACATCACACCTTGCTTCTTAAGTTCTTACTGTCTGTCCTATGGTGTGGACCTATTTTATTATCTGTTTAAGAAGAAGCAACACTCTCACAGCTGTCTGTAGTGAAGGGAAAAACAGTGTCCTCCTCACATATATATCCAAGATGTAACTATGTAGTGCATGCTCCTTCTGAAGTTAGATCTAGTTACAGATCCATTAATTGTACCTTGTAATTTTTGGAGTTCCTCTTTATATAAGAAAGGTATGCTCACTTCGACTATGAGAAGTGATCAAATGAACAGCAGACGTCATCTTTCAGAACTACTGTGAGATGCAATGCAAAACAAAGGCTTGATTTGTAAAGCAAGAAGATGGTACCTTAAAATTAACTTGTGTAAACTACAGGAGTAACAGGCACTATCTCCTTGATAAGTATGCTGCTGCTGCCTCTTACTTCCCTTCTTGTTTTCTCTCTCAAGTTGCACAACCTGAATTGGGATGACTGCACCTTAGTTTGTAGAGCATGCGATGACACAATCACAAGGTATCTGAAATTGTTTTCCAGCCAGGTAAGTTTAATACCACCCACATATTTACCTCCTCACAATTTTGTTTCTCCCTGTAGAATCCTACTGACTGTTGCTTACAACACAGTGTATAATTTGACAAAAGCTTGACCACTTGTTTTTTCAATATGAAAACATGCCACAAAAACTGCAAAACACAGCAGCAATCCAACATATCCATTTAGCTACTATGACTAAAGTTTATTAGAATTTAAAAAATTTTCTAACAAAGAAATGGTGATATTACAGTCAGTGCTGAGATTCAATATTGGACATACCTGTCAGCAAATGCCTGGCCAGGTTGCTCCTCAATGGTTTTAGAAACTTCATAACGCTCATAATGCCTATTGGAAAAAGAAAGAAGCATTATGTTCATATACACACATAGACATACACACATAGACATAAAATACACACATAGACATAAATAGTTCCTAAGGGAAATATTCAAAATAGATACCTAAGAGGAAAAAAAAAACCAGTTTAAAATAAACCCCCCCAAAAAAGTAAAGTTCTAAGGAGTCTCAATTTAACAGTCAGAAATACAACTGATAAGGCAAAAAAAGAAGAGTTGTCAGAAAAACTGCCTGAAATTACATTTTTGTGAAGTGACAAGGAAATCAAACATGTATATGCCAGAATGGTTATTGCTAAAGATGTTTCAACTATGTATTGATTCAGTTTCTTATTACCTGTCAATGACAGGATGGCCAGCTCGATCCTCTATTGTTTTCGATACTTCATAGCGCTCGTAATGTCTAGAAGCAAAATAAAGATAAAATACATATTAAAAAAAATTAGAAATTGAGCAAACAGTAGGTATCCCCAGAGAAAATTGAGAAAGTTCAGATGTATTAAAAGAATTCCAAACACTAAGGTGCTGCAAAAATTACAAGCATCAGTATACAACAGTGATTATCTCATCCATTTCAAAGCCAGGAGGAAAATTTTATCCAAACACAGCAATTCTCTAAAAATTACATTTTTATTCTAGAAGAGTATACAGGTGCAGTTTATAAACTCACAAAGTTTCACAGAAAACACTCTTTAGCCTGTCCCCTCCCTCAGTGTATTCTGCCACAAGTATCATGCCTTTGCAGGTGTTTATACATTTCAGATTTCAAGTCTTATCTTTGGATATCATCTTATAGCAAATATTTAACACCAGATATTTTAAAGCCCAGTTGCACTGAACTTGCTCCTTTACTATTAAGCAAAACCACCCATGTTTAGCAAAACACATCCTTTGGCAGCAACCTCAGAAGCAATGAAATCCCCATGGACTAAAGAGTGTATCAGAGATTTAGATATGCAGATACTACAGCAGCTTAATAAGTTACCACACAAAGTCCTATCATCTTGCAACAGGGACAAGCTAAAATTGTAAAGTTATCCTGGCTCTGCTGCCAGGAAGAACCTGTTCAGCCATTGTGGCATTGTGTCTCTGCTTTGCTCAGCAGGCATATCAAGCAGCAGTCGTTTATATTGAACTAAAGTAACTCTGGGTCTTACAACCTCCTCTGCAAATATATGCAGTTTTTAAAATCATAATTACTTTCTCTTAAGATTTACCTCGATACCATGTGTTCTCTTCAGTCATATATTATTACTTACATAAGAAAAGGAGAAAAACCTCAAGAGAAGCCACAAGTCACACATAAGGCAGTAAGGTAAATGGAGACAAAATAAGGAAAGGTTACTGGTTTAATCGGTTTCAGACAGCTTAATCTCCTGTAACAGTAGTCTGAAAACTTCTGGGCAGGAACACAAACTTGAGAACTAATAGGTGGTTATTTGTTTATTTGTTTGGTTTTTAAATCAGATTGCTGAAAAAGGTAATGAGAGGAAAAAAACTATATCTGCAGTGGATGTTTCTAACAGGCTATGATATATATAAGGAAGTAACAGTTCACTCATATAGCATGATATCCCTCACTGACAAACTAACCCAGTAGTTAAATTGCAATTAAGTTTTATTGTTACACTGTTGAATTAAAATTAGAGAGAAATCTGTAAAAATCAGCCACACATTTGTTGGAAAAGTGTTAACTTGGTATTTCTTCTGGAAGCCTTGTATGTTGAGTCACTGGCTTGTGCACAATTCCTACAAAATTTTCTCATTAAATCCTTCAGATCTTCTTTCATTTGGCTGTAATTACTGTATTTACACATCCCATTTAAAAAATAGCTGAAGTAGGGTAATGTAGTACTTTATGCTTGGCGAAGGACTTTGCGTTATGCCTGAACTTTCTGTCTTTGGAAAGAAAGAGTATCCTATGGTATTTTGCACCTACTGATTGCAGCATGAATCATACATGAACATCTTTATACATTCAGGACAGACACAGCCCCGGTAGAAACAGGTTTGAATTTGCAGAAGGAAGAGAAAGCACATCCCAGCACAAATGCACACCTTCGGTACTGAGGCACCTCCACTGTCACCTCCCTCTGCTTCTCAGTCTGCTGCCTCTGCTCCTCAGCGTGCTGCTGCTCCCTCTCTTTACGTTGTCTCTCAAGCTCCAGCTCTTGGAGCTCCTGTTCTTGCTCAAAATGCCTGGCTGCTTCTTCCTGGATCCTCCATTCCTCCTGAAGCCTCCTCCTTCCTTCTTCTTCATGCAGCAAGCTTGCTGCCAGTTCATTTTCTCCATCTCGCTCTGGCTCCTCCAGAGCATTGGCTTCAGGGCTTGCTCTCCAGCTGGACACAGGTGGAGCCTGAGAAGTGATGGATGTTGTATTTAGTGTTAGAACGGTCTGCTCCTGTAGCAAAGGAAAAAAAAATCATATTTGTAGGGAAGGGACCTATTTTTTAAATAGACTGCTTGCTCAGAAAAAGTAATTTATTCTATAATGTAAGAATGTATAAAAATCATCCCCGGCACTTCCAGTGCAAGATGCAAGGCACACACAGTCTGGTTTCACATTCTCCTAACTCAAGAGCTTCAATCCACATACCAGCCTTAGCAAGCACCACAGGCAGCATGGCCACAACTATGGGAAACATTCTGCTTTCCCAAGTATCACTTACATGTCAAGCCATCCCTTCCCCACTTAAATACCCATGGAAAACAAACCCTTCCATGATACCCAACATTTCTCCCTACTGTTTTGACTTAGAAACCTGAGACCTACTTAAGAGTGCATACACAAAGATATACACTGCAATCTATATCAGACCAATGAATTTCACATGAATCCTCATGGGAAGGAATCTCCCACTCTCTTCCATTCTCCTACCATTTCAAAGTCATGCCTCAGACTTATCACTCTACGACTCTTTTCTCAAAAATTAGAAAAGGCCTTTCAGTGGTCAAAAGATGTTTTGGTTGCAGGGAAAAAATAATGTTTACAGGTCCATCAAAACCTCTAATGACAGAAAAAATACAAAATGGCTTAGATTCTTGTACAACAAAGTCCTCCAACAGCTCAAAATATTTCTCATTAAAGTTCTAAGCCTTAAATTATGGTCTACTTATTCATGACTGTGTAAACAGAACTGATCTATTTTGAATGCCTGAAGCAGCACTCACTTAGCAGTAAAGAAGAGATACCTCAGACAGTTCCCATACTCAGGAAAAAACTTGTTCATCTTCACATAAAAAACAGCCAGAGGAGTCAGCATCTACAGAAACTACACACATTCAGTGTTTTAAAATATATAACTGGAAATCTAAAGTTGATTTAGTATGTAAATTTATCAAATGAACTGTCTGCCAGTAACAAGCCAGACACTTACGAACGTGTTTCCTGATAAAGTATTGAAGGAGAACTCCAACAAGTAGCATCAGGTGGCAAATAAACAGCCAAAGCCTCCCTTTATAATGACAATAATTAATACATGCTGTGACTTTTTGCCAACATATTTTTCATGTTAGATACCTAACTAGCTCATAAGGAAAAGACACAAATTCAACATATCTCAATACAAACCACCTACTCTTTCCATCACATTTTTTTGCAATCTCTTTCTACCAAGTCATGGACAAGAATTTACTTTCTAAAATGAAAAAATAAATGACGTAAAAAACCTAATTATTTGGCTGCTTGCATGCATCTAGTATAAGGGAAAAAGGCCTCATGAAACTAGTCAGCAAAGCTTTATTCACAGCCTACCTCATCAAAATACTTGGAGCTCTCTTTTTCTGCTTCTTGCTTAGCTCGTAGCCATTCTTCCCTCAGTTTCTCTTGTTCTCGTTGGTATTTCTCCTGTTAGGTTAGATTGAAGTTAAACATGCAAATAAGAAACATGGTATTTTTTACTTTCATTAAAATGTACACTAGAATTGAATGTGCTTTTTTAACAGACCCAACAGACCAGACAAAAAACATCCCTGAGCTCCACTAGAACATTAAGTCTGCCACAAATGAAATCCTGGCTCAAATACAATCCAAAGGATTTTGTAATTTATTTTTGAGACTCCAGGCTTATTATATGCTAAGTCTCACAAAAGCCAACCTCATCGTCCTTCTCCCCCAGTTTAGTTACCATTTGAACAAAAAAAAACCTCAGCTACCTAAGGTATTTCTGGGAAAACACGGTGGTTGTATTTAACTTGGAATTAGGCACATTAATATGGTAAATATAAAGAGATCACTAAGTGAAATAGTGAGCAAGATCTTTCATTCTTTTGAAATGTTACCTTAAACTAAAAACAATTTCTGGACCTTGAAATTTGTCTTTTGACTAGATTTGGTATGAAATCAATATGTTGTCTTAAAAGTAAAGCTTAAAGCACATGGTAAATGTTTTGGTGGTTTTGTCAGTCACCACTTTTATCTTGGGAAAAGCAAAACATTGAAGGATGTCAAAAGTATTCCTTCTAAGATGCTGGAAGTAAGCAAAGAAAGACTTTGCTTCCTTTTTTTATTTGAAAATTCATTACTAGGATCACGGGGAAGAGAAAGATCATTATTACTCTGGTCAAATTTATCACTTCAGGACTAAAAAAGGAGAAACAAAGAAAAGTGATGGCAGATGGCTGAGTCAGCTCTCAAGAAAGGAGAGCCAAGGTTTACACTCTTTAAAGCCATCTCTTCAGATATCAAATGGAACATCCAAACTATAACAGGGACCACAGATAAATTCAGGAAGGTACAGCTGCTGCTCTGCAGAGTTTGCAAGCTACAAGGAAAAACAAAAGATGAAACATTCAAAAAGCAAGAGAGATTCTATGCTTGTACTTTGACATCACAGTTTTCTGCTGAATACAGCCAAAGAGGGCTTGTGCACAATAAATAATATTCACTGATGTCTCTCCGAGCCATCAGACTTCAGACAACAAACTTTAATTTAATTTGCAGAGATGTGTCTTGCTGTACATGGTTGAATGTGCTTACACTTCACTGAGGTGAGGTCTTTGAAGAAATGTATGCTTGGCTTTTTTGTGCTATTCTAAGACTTCAAACAATGCCCTTCCCTCTGCAACATCCCCCTCCAGTTCTAGCTACTGGTTATCAAGGTGGTTTTCCATTAGCAGATTCAGCTTCTAGACTCAGAGGTCCTGGGAACCAGATTATTCCAACTGATTAGCTGATTGCTAGCAGGTAGATACTGGCTGCCTCCTCTACATATATGAATACAAGACATTATTGCTAATTGAAGGTAATACTCAGGCCAGAGGCAGTTTCCTTAAGGGGAAAAAATACAATTCCCGTTAAAAAGGAAGACCCCTTAGTTCTTCACTTATCCTTTGAATTCTGTTGTCATTAGGAACATACCAGCAGTCCCAGAAGATTGAGCACTTCTGGCTGTAATGAATACACATTGTGTTTTAATTTTATGATGCTCACTAAAGCATCATAAATTTTTTTTTTTTCTGGGTAACTCCTACTGTGCGCAACTGTGTAGGCCAGAAAATGCACCTAAGAGTCTCCCCAGGCCATCAGTAAGAAGAACTGCAGAAGTCATGTGCTACTTTTCTTTCCTTGTTGCTACACACAGGGGATTGACAGCCCACGATTATGAAGATTAATTATACCTGCAACAAACGGTCCTGCTCTTTTTGCCATTTTTCCTGTCGTTTTCGCTCTTCCTCTTGATCCCAAACCCGACGACTGGGAGCGCTGATGGATGGGACTGGGAGCTAATATAGCACAGAAATGAAGTTGTATTATCCTCTTTCCAAGTAATCAACACTCTACATTTTAAAACCGATTTTTTTTAGAGTGAGTAATAGAAACCATTACCAACGCTAGAGCTTTATAGTGACAAGGACATAAATTACCCTTTTCTCTGAATGGACAGAAAGCAATCATGCCTTGACAAAGCAAATCTTAGCCAATACTCTCAGATTTGATCAAAATGTAAAGCAGTATAAGAAGTAATAGAAAGCAGAGAGCTTTTTGGAAAGACTAGGATTATGCAACCAACTAGTAGTTCGCAAGTAGTACTTACATCAGGCATTGCAGGCTCTGGGCCTCCTGGGAGATTTGGAAGGCAAAAGAGAGAAATCATTAAATCCATATATAACTACTGCAAGACTTTTGTAATTGTGGCAAGTCTGAGCTTCAGACTAATTTTTTCTTCCTTAGTGAGGCATGCTTGCATTTGCCCTGCTAAACTTTCTCAAGGGTGGAATTTATTAGGTGCTTTCAACTAATGTGCACAATTGTTTCAAAGCTTTGCATGCTTACAAGTGCCATCAGCAATTGTTTGAATTAGCAGTATACCTTCCACTGTAGCAAAACAAAGGTTCTTTACTATACCTCTCCTAATATTATTGTTGTGAAACCCAACTGTTTACCATGACCAATACTCACAACACTGCACAACGGCAGAGAAGCTATTCATCTACTGCCCTTGGCATGAATTAAGAGCAACTGACGTGCACTGGCCACTTCTCTACCACAAAACCATGTATTTCTGCTCTCCAACTTTTCTTCTTTCCTAATTCAAAAAGCACACTTGAATTCAGTGAACTGGTCACCATTCACCACAAACCATTTGCTATTTGAGGCTACTACACTTGGCCTTGTCATCTCATGACAAGATGATTAGAGAGAGATGTGTATTATGCTAATTTATTAAAAACTGAGAAAATTGGGAGAAACACAAATTTAAATGTAATAATTTCTTAAGCACCATCACTATTTTTGTTTGTTGACAGTGTACTTGTTACTTAGCTGTCTATATTTCAGTTTTTTAAAGAGCATACAAGAAAAAAATGGCAACGCTATTCTGAAGTATAATCACATGAAGTGGAAAAAAGTTCATATTCAGGACACGAAAGACTCTAATGAGTCACAGGTTAGCATCCATTCTATACATACACAATTTTGTTGTCACGGTCAGATTACAACAGCCACAGTGAAAATCAGGCAATCAGCTTAATCTATTACAGTTGTGTCAGGAGATATTAAAGGGAAGCATAAACCTTTTTTGCTCCCCTCTTCTCTCACCCCTGTAAGCTTATGCTGAACTCCACAGGAATCTTCATGTAATTGCAAAGCTAAAGTGTCAAAAGTTTAAAATTAACGAGCTGTACTGAACATGCACTCTAGAAATACAACCATGTCCTCCCCCTCAAGCACAAGTGAAATACCTCAAATATTGTTATAAAAATAATTAAAAGAAAAAACAAATTTCTGCCAGCCATGAAATAAAAATTAAACAACAACAACAAAACCCCAACACCAACAAATTACCATCATATTGCACATACAGTATTGCAGATACAGCAGAAGTATTTAAAAGCAAACAGAACCATGAACACAGATATATGCTGTGGTACTTCACATATATGTTCTGGAAAAAAACAGAAATCATCACCTCTAAAAGTAAAATCCTGGCCCCACTCAAATAATTGGCAAAACTCAACTGAGCTTCCAGCAGGCCAGAATTTCACTCTTTCAGGCTACAGCAAAACAGCAAGGCATACATAGCCCGAAGACAGCATAAGACATACAACATTAGTGGAAGTATGTGAGCTGTGACATGCAAAATGCTGAAAAGCAACCTACAAAACCAAAATTGAGTGCCTTGTTCATTGCCTTTTAAAAAATGCTAGCATATTGAATTCAAAATTTATATTGGTCTTCTTGGGATCTTGTGATATCACCACATAGTGGAAAGCCAGCAGATAGTGGAAAGCCACATAGTGGAAATCCAGCAGATGCCTTTTTATACCAATTTATGCAAAAGCACAGAGCTGCAACTCAAATCCAGAGTTAAATACTTCATCAACAGCTCTGAGATCTTCTCTAAACCCTGCTGGAATATTCAACATTATTCTTGTTTTGTAGGTAGTAGCAAACCTGAACAGAGTGCCACCCTTCTTACTTCTACCCAGTGGGGAAAAAAAAAAGTATGAATGACACAGAAAAGATTTAAACAGCTATAGATATAAGAGAACACGCAAAGACCCATTACCACAAAGGTAGACCCATGAATTGTAAGAATAACCTGATGACCCTGGGGAAAAAAGGGAAATTAATTATGTTGCTTCATTGTAACTGTAGAAACAACACCAAAGAGGTAGAGCACCCAGCACCAGACTTGTTAGGGAGAGTGTGCAGCAGGAACAATTTCATGGAAGTACATGAAATGTTAGCTCTTTGATTTACCTTGTTCAAAAAATTGTGACCGCCTTTTTAAGTTTTTCAAAGAAATAGGCTCAGAAGCTATTTGAAAAATACAAAGAATACAAACAAGTCAATGAGGTGCCTTTTTTTAAAATTACTATAACCACTGGATAAGAAACTTCTGTTAAACCTCCCATACACTGCAATATCACTTCTGAAAAACAAAAAGCCCCTAAAACACAAAGGAAAACCTTAGGAGGTTACATCATACACTAATCAGGATTTAATTTCATCAGTAACAATGTCCAACTATAAAAAAAAGAACAAGTGTCTAACTCAGACTCAGATTCTCCCTGTCTAATTTAACCATCCTTGACTAGAATTCCAAAATTGAATGAGGAGTCTAATGACCATTCAAGGCCACCAGAAAACATCTCCAGATGGCAAGTTATATCTTGGGGGAATTTTTCTATGAATTGCCATGTGTATTCAAGCTAAAATGAAACACAAAGCTCCTATTCAAGGATTATTATTCCATTAGGAAGTATACATACCTTGTTTCTCTCACTATTGTCAAGTAAGGCTATAACTTCTCATAGCCACATATGCAATTCTAATTCATATCAGTATCATCAATATTCTTTTCCAGGAATTAAAGTAACAATAGTGAAAACAGCCACCAAACCCAAAACCTTACAACTGAAAGAGGCAGGAAAAAATAGCAAAAAGTTGAGTACTCTACACTCTTCCTGGGCAGTGAAATAAGTCAATACTCCTACAAACTCATTCTCCATACAATGCAGTAGCAATTGCAATAAATCGTGTGTCCTCTTCTCTTTCACCCCTACCACACATTAAATTTATAACCACTAATGAAGAGACAGGGGGCTTTGTCGCAGTTTTGTTGTCAGTTCTCAAAATGCTTAGCAAACCGTGGAAGTAAGCTAAACACAGTTTGGATGCAACAAGATCTCTGTGATATCTGCCTGGCTTTTGGTTCATTAAGGTCTCACTTCACCCACTGTATAATGCTTCCAGTCATTGCAGGTTTACTGTCTGTGCTTGTCGCAAACCACACAATTAGCAGATGAAAAGCAACAGTGGTTTACCTCTTTGTTCATTAGAGCCAGCATCTCCTTGCATTCCATTTATCAATTTTGTTTCTGTATCCTGAAACAAACAAACAAATTTCTTAGGCTCATTAGATTTGTGGAAGTTTATCCAACTATGCATCTCTCCTATCAGGAACTATATGTCATACGAAACACTTCATAATATATTATAAAAGGATACAAAACAATTGAAAACTTCCTCAGTGCAATTTATAATAACGGTACTGTATACATTTGAAAGAATCAATAACCAGCTGTGAAGTGCTGCAGAAACAAAACACATTAGCTTGCAAGAAAATTCCAGAAGCCAAGACCTTCCCATTTCAGCTTCTTGGCAGGCAGGTTTTTATTTACGAGTAATTTGAAAGCACATATGCATTTGTTCTTTGGGCTGCAACTTCCATTTAGGCTAATAATTCAGGTCAAAGTCTTCTCTGAAGAATAATCACTATATATAGTTTTAGTCAAAAGATAGTCTGCAAGTGTTTTAATATTTATCATTCACCAGTGTTCTCTCATGAATAGACAGTAGCAAGTCTTTAAAACATCTTACTTACTTTAATACATACATAGCTACATCTCCATATTTCAGATGCAGATACTTGTATTGTTTAAGGAATAGAAGATTTACAAGTTGTTTTCTCCATCCTCCCACTATCAAGATATTATATTTTTTCTTCCTCCTCCCATCTCCCATGAACCTTCAAAAATATACTCACAGAACTTTGAAGGCTGCTGGAGAAATCTCTTTTTGTGGATATGGTGGAAGCATTTGAAATTTTTTCTCCTGAAGTTGCATCAATCCATTTATTTTCAGATGTACCTATAATGTTGGTAGCCATACTGGTGAGATTGAGGATTTTATGCCTTACATGTGGCAGGGAAGGCAGGTCTTTGCCCCAATCTTTTTGGTATGTGGAGGATCAAGAAATTAATATAGACAGTAACGTCAAAGAACAGAACAAAAGCTAGTAAAAACATTAAAATAATACAAAAACAGAAGAGGGAGACACACAAATCAGGTGGAATTTATGAAGACAGGGAAAAAGGACATTTAGAGCAGACCGCCTTCCCCAAAATTGCAAGTGTTAGTCATAAGCCAGATAAAAGTTTGCCAAAACAAGAGATGTTTTGCTGGTATGTGCTACAGCAGCTGAACATTAGAGAGCAGTTAGCATTCATCGTAAACTATTTCATTAGTGTTAGTAAGGATTGAGAAAATTCTTCTGACTTTACTCACTCTGGGTACAATGAGACTCATACATTATCCAGAGAAGGGTCACTTTCATGTCCATGCTCATCAGGAAGCACAGAGAGGGGGAAGAAAAGGCAGCCTAAACTACACTGGCAAATTGATGAGGCAAAGACAAATAATGCACTTGTCACATATGCCATTCTTTCTCCCCTCTCTACTGAAAATTTTGTTCAATTTGTTTTTTGCCACTAATCTCACTCTTCAGTTGTATTACATCCTATAAAGTGATTTGTTTTTTGTCTCTTCCTAATCCCATTGTTTTTACCCCAGTTTGCTGGTAACTTATTTATCTAGCTTCCCAGTAAAAGAATGTTTTGTATTTATACTGTGAAAGAAGTCACTGGTCACACTTCCAACTCTGCAAAAATTCTTTAAGAACTTTGAAGGGGTTTCCTGATTAAAACCATGGCAAGTCAAGATATGCTACAAGGCTGTCAGGCCAGCATGGAAACCCTCCCTACCCAGAATGGGTAGTACCATTCTGGAGAGATTACAGCACCACAATATTTGGGTCACTGGCCAGAATCATAAGACACAGGTTATCATCACCCACATCACCAACAGGCTCATACCTCACTTCAAACGCTCCCTGAAGAAAGGAACAAAGAATCCTCCTTCCCTGAAGAAAGGGAGCTGGTGATTGAGAGAGGGGGCTTTAAAAATTAGTGATCAGACCCTCTACAGATCAGACCTGCTTAATTCTTGTGGTATAGCAGGGAAGAAAATGTTAGATTCCTTTTTGTGCTGGTTGCACACTTTTTTACCTGTCCATCCTCTAAGAAACAGGCCAGAGCACAAGAATGAGGTCAGTAGTTCAATGTTTTGCAGATTTGCTTGTCAAGACATTTCTAATGCTCATGCAGTTAAAAAAGCCAAGTTGTGTTAAAATGCAACAGACACATTGACAAACTACTTAGCTTAGATACGTATTACTGCTGTAAGGGTAATAAGGACTCTCAGCTGTCAGGTACAGCAGAGACAAAGCTTATTTGCCTTACAGAGCATACAGTATCTGCCCGACGAAAACAACTCACCATTCTTTCCATATCGTCTGACATCCATGACCAGGTTTCCAGTTTCTAGTGCTCTGCTGATGGCTTCTTCCCACTGACTGTAGTCCATGTGTGAAACCTTTGTGCCGTTGACAGCAATGATCTCATCGTCTACATGCAGCTGACAAAGTGCTGCAGGGCTGCCTGCAGAAAACAGAAGAAAAATGTTATTATGTCTCCATTCATATTTTTTCTTTTTATCACAGGTGTGATTGGAAGAGAGTGGATTGGGCATTCAAAGAAATGCTTAACAGTGGATATTTAGAAAGTCTTAGAAAAATTCATTACACTGTAACATAAGCTCAGTAAACTCAGGTATCAAAGTAGCTTTTCAATTTAGAATTTAGGGAAACAATAAAGAAATCAGTCTTCTGGATTTGTAGATCTTCAGATTATGGCTAGCCCATTTAATAAACAACCTCTGTGTTCAGCCTTCCCTTCACTAACTCACCTTTATGATCTGTGATAGTGAGAGAGAGGCAGCACCACAATGTCTATATCCAACGATTAGCTGAAATTCAGCCAATGTTTGGGTAATCCTCTTATTTGTCACAAAAAAAAAAAAAATTAAAACCACCCTGCACTTTGTTAAGTTCAGTAGAAGCTGACTTTCTCCTATTCTCATTTACATTTGCTGAGTTCTGCTGACAAGAGCATGCTGCTTTATTGCTTTGCTAGAATAGTTTGTTAGCTCCGAATTGCTTGGTAATTGGACTCAAGATATTGCTGGGTACTGTCCCACTAGACTTCTCTGGATTTCACTTATTTTATCTATTAAGAGCAAACTTTATGGCAAGTTGGACTTTGAATCTACTGATATTTTGCAAGACAAGCTGCACTTTATACTTTTCTCGTCTGCTACACATTGGCAGGCAATCTCACTAGACTAAGAACAGAGTACATAGAAGACCAGTTCATTAACTTTTTCTCTATTTAATTCAGAAAATGGATGAGCTGAGAAACTCAGACTCTCCAAGCAAGATTTTACAGATTACATATGAATGGTTCTTCCATTAAGAATTATTCCCTTAGCAGAATAGAAAATAGAAAAGCCAAGTAAAAATATAGTTAAGGATTGCACAATAAACCCCCATGTTAATAAAACACGTTTGAGAAGGAAGGAAGGATGGAAGGATTTTCCAAAGTAAGTAGCAAAATCCACACATCTTACTTAAATATACCAAGAACAATGTTCTATTACATTATTAGAAACAAATGTGGACAAGTATGACAGAAAAATTTAGATACCATATGCTTCATCCTGAGTCTCTTTTGACTCATTAGTAAAATGCTGCTGTAAGTCTGGTTCACCCAATAAGGATTCAGATGGCTTCACACACAAGGAAGGTAAGAACTTAAGAAATGCCATGCTTCCTAGTACTGCATCAAATAATAATTCATCATAGTTCACTAAAAAGCTACACTAACTTCTCTGCTAGAAGAATATGGCTCCATATTATACCTTTCTGCATCACTCTTAAAATACAGACAAAAAACTTCATTTGCAGTTATCAGTACTAATTGCTTTTCAGCAGTATTATAGAAAAAATGGTAGGGTTTTCATCTGGAGGAAGAAACGTGGACAATAGTTTAACCGGAAAAAAACCATGCATCTGCAGGAGTCAGGAAGATGTTAAAGAATCATGGATTTTCAAGTCTGTTATGGAAGGTACTATTAAGAATACTATCAAAAATACTAATACTGAAGTTACTAATTTCAACAACACCATTTAGCATATGGAAACATGTCTGATATTTAGTACCATATAGTTTAACCATATCTGGACAAAGCCTTATGCTCATGATACCAGGGAAAACCAGGCTCCAGAAGAGTCATCAGAACTCAAAATTTCTGTCTTGAGTTGTGACAGAATAAGCCCAGTAACCAAAAAAAAGGTTCTGTTCATTTTATTAAAATAATTTGTCAGGGATGTGCTCAGAGGTGTGAACAGTATGTCTCGACTCAGTTTTAGGAAAGGGAGGGAGCTGATAATTGCACAGTTCTTCCTATACCACTAGTAGAAAGGCATATCCAGACCATACTCCAATCATACAGATTGAATGAACAGCAGCAGTCTCTAGATCTGGGCCTAAAATAGCCAGAACAACTTATGTTGCTCAATTTTCAGCCTGTAACTTTGTCAGCAGGTCTTCCTCCCCAGTCTCTGGACAAAATGGCTTCTCAAGAGTGAAAACCAGGATGCCTACAGTGGGCTTCTGCTCTGATTCACATCCAGATAAGACCACAGAGCCTAGCCAGAAATTCAGGTGCCAAAAGTTGTATGCTACCAGCTGTCTTTCTCTGTACAGCTCCCTCATGACTATAGGAATTAACAATAACTTCTTTATATTCCTATAGAGGATTTAGTTTTCATTATATAACATACATGCTGCTTTTATGTTTTTCATAGGTTTCCCTGAAGGTAAAAAGCTTTTATTTCTTACTAGTCCCCAGTAAAATCAAAACTAACCAAATACTCATTTTCCATATGTTCTAAGTTAACTCTAACCTATCCCCATCTGTTGTTATTACATTTGATAAACACTTGCTCAATGATAGAAAAAAACAAACAAAACTTGAAGGATATGGATGTCCTACATGACTGCAAGTGTTTGATCAGATATGCACTCCTATATCAACACAATCTCAAAAAAAAATATTTCAAAGGGAAAGTGAAAGGGAAGAACTGAAACAATAAAGATTATATGGCACCGGGGAAGTTGGCAGAACTAATGTCTAGATTAATAATTTAAGGCTTTCTATTTAACTAATTTTTAGTGTAAATGTTGAAAATTCCTTTAAAAATGAAAACTGTCTTTTTTTATATGTAGTAAATGGGTCTCACTGTATTACAAGATTAACTCTTACTTAGGTTTTTGAGAACACTTAAAAATTAATGTTGCCTACCAAGTAGTTTTCTTAGCAGATTTTTTTAAGGAATAGCATATGTAGAATACAGAGTCATCTACAAGTAGTAAAAAATATACATGCTGGGTATCATCTCAAGAAAATCATACAGCTAGTTAGGAAGACAACACAATCAGAGAATGTCTTCCTGGAAGCTTTTTATGGGTTCAAGAAAGAGAAAAAGGTGACTAGAATGCTTGGTTTGGATTTGCCAAGCCTAAATCACACTTGACCAACCCGGTTATCTTCAATGATGAATTGACTAGATCTCTGTGGATGGTGGAAGAGAGGTGGTTACAATCCACCTTGTCTTTAACACGACCATTAACATGATATTCCACAGTATCCTGGTATCAAAAGTGGGATGGTACTGTCCACAGGGCAGAACGACCAGATGATGAAAAGCTGGCTGGGCTGTCAGGCTCTGTGGGAAGTGGTTAATGGCTCTTACTCAGCCTGTGGGCTGCATAGAAGGGGATCTTATCAGGATGTATCCAGGGACCTACCCTCGTTAATGTGTTCACCAATAAGCAGGAGAAGGATGTAAAACACACCCTCATGAAGTTTTCAAACCCTGCCAAAAGTGAGAGGGTGGCCAATACACTGGAGGGCAGGGCTGCTCTTGAGAGCAGGAACCTGACACTCAACAAGGCCATGCAGGGTCCTGTTCCTGAAAAGGACTAATCCAGGGATGGTACAGGCTGGGCATTGATAGACTGGAGAGCAAGGCTGGGGGGGCCTGGCAGCAGTGGGGCTGTATGACACTAACACGACCAACAAATCAAGACAAGTAATCATTCGATTCACTCAGCACTTTTTATGCTACACTGACAATACTGTGTCCAGTTTTGGTGTTCCTCTGTAAGAACACCATCAATAAACTGGGGCAAGTTAAATGGGAAGGTACTGGGATGTTTAGGGTTGGAGCAATCAACCAGTGAGGAAAGGCTGAAGAGTATGGTCTTGTTCAGCCTGGAGAAGGGAGGCTGCAAGAGAACTTAACAGTAGCCTCCCCCCAGTACGTACCAGGAGGTACCTGAGAAGGGAAAGCCTGCTCTTTCATTGAAATTTATGGCAGGAAAACACAGAACAGTGGTTATAAACCAGAACAAAGATCCATCTGACTGGATATGTATGGAAAATTTTCTCAGAAAGGATAATGCTTAGAGAGGCTGTGCGGGTTCCATCTTCAGAGGGTCTCAAACCCCCATGGGTAAAAGCCCTAGGCCACTTGGTTTGAATTCCATCTGGACATTTTTTTGACCAGTGTATTGCTCTAGGTGATCTTCCAAGCTGAATTATCCTATGTCTTATCCTTCAAAATAGGAAATACAACATTTCCAAGTGCCTAGCTGAAAGCATATATTAGTCTTTCAATGGGTCATCCACCTCTTTCATCCTTCATTTCTTCAAAGGGAGCTACAGCTATTGAGTAAGGTTACAAGATGGGACAGTTGTTAGAAGAAAAAAGTGCTGAACACAGGCTACAGAGCCCATATGGACCTTTCTGCATGACCAGCAGGAACATTCCGTACCCTCAGATTTCTCCTTTTCAGCTGGCAGTGCAAATGGACAGACCCCTGACTCCAAGGAAGGAAATTAAACACAAAGCCTAACAGCAGGAAAAGCAAAGTTATTCTTTGGGCAAAGTGAATATTAGTATTTCCAAAATCACAGAATGAAACAGGTTGGAAGGAACCATAAGTGGTTCATCCTCCCTGCTCGAGGAGGGTTATCCTAGAGCAAATCTAATTATGAAAAGTACTCAGAGATAGTGAAAAAAAGCCATTTCAATTCTTGAATTTGAAAAAGAAAAAATCCAAGATTGCTCGTTAACTGTTGTTAAACAGTATTGTTTCCTCTGTGGAAAGCATAATACAGGGCTAACTAAATTAAAAGTTTCCAGTTATTTCTCCTTTCTCAGGATGATCTTGTGTTAGGTGGAAAGAAGGGTGCAATTCAATATTCCTCAAGTATTACTGGCAATGGGAAAGACCATTGTTTAGAAAATAAGCATATGTATTTGCTTAGGTTTTTGTTGTTTTGTTGCCTTTTTTTTAAAGAAAATCAAGCTCGTTCTCCACAGAAGACTATTAGAGGTTAGAAATAAACTTTACATATGTGTCTTCTCAATACAAAAATGTTTGCTTTCCCTCAGTATTAAAACAACTGAAAAAACTGCACTGGAAATCAATTTAGAAGTTGCAACTACTTAAGAATATGAGCACGAGTAAGAAAGAAGAAATTGAACTCCTAAGTTTCCTCTGCATGTGTTTACAAACCATGTGAAGTGAAATCTTTCAAACTTAGCTGAAAGAAACAGATATTGGAAAATCCGTATTTGCCCCTAAATACTGTTCTGTAAGAGGCTCCATGAACAAATATTCATTCATGTTCATACCCTCCTTGATTAGGAAAATGCATTTTGGTATTTCTGAATTCAACCTGTTTCAAGAGATGACGATTCACAAAAATACAATAGCAAACTAAATAATAATTTCTCAGTTCCACACCTGATGTTTTAAAATGCTTGCAGCATTCTTAGCAGCAAATGCCTTAATTTAGAAGCCTCTGCAAACAAAACATAAGAACGAAAATTTGTGTACATATATGTATACATTTACCTTCTTCAACTGTCTGTACAATGGCTCCTGAAGAACTCCAGTTTGTTGTAAACCCAAAGCTGCGACTGTGGCCAGGTCTCTGGTTTATACTGATTCTCATTTCACTGTACTGTTCCTGAAAAATAAAACATGACACTACAGTATCTGGTATCACAGGAATCTAAATGAGGGAAAGTTTATCCTCTAAATAAGTGAGGCTGCTCACAGTGTGCACTTTAATCATCTATTATTAGCACCACAGACAAAGGAAACAGTATTGAAGTCAGTTAACTAACTCATTTGCTTTTTCTTCCAACAGGTGTGTTTTCAGTTTACATTTATATTTTCTCTACATGTATCTCTCACTCTGTATTTCTGTTATTTTAAATGTTTTGCAACACAATGCTAAAAAATTTAAGAACTTGGAGGGAATTAAACCCCTAAATGATTATTCATGGACTGTCTTGTGAATTTATCACATGTACTGCCTTCTCACAGAACATCAGAGATGTGAAAAAGCTAAATAACCATAATCAATCTTTTTTTTTTTTTGCATATCCTACGATAAGAATCATCAGTTCAGGCTCATGCTGCAACTAGGTTTACTTGGGTGCACAATCATCTTCTTGATTTTGTGTGAAATACTACCAGCTTGCTATGGATTTTGTAATAGAGGCCTTAGATAATAAAAATAATCCCCAAATCTGCTAAATTCAGATATTTGATTTTAATGGACATTGAGGATGCTTTCAAAATCTGAATCAAAATCTATCACCATTTTAAACAACAAGATAATCTGAATGGGAAACTTTGTAACACTCGCTTTCAGTCCCACGCTATATTAGGAGCATGTGCTGCATACATTAACATTCTAAGGTGAGCTCATTAAAAACTACTAAAATACCCAAAGGCATGCTACGGACTTCATCAGGATGACATTGACATCAATATAAAAGGAAAAAAAATTAGATTTTTCTGTCAAACAGTGTTAAAATAGATACATTGCAGCAAAATGTGTATGGAAGGGAACCTGCACATGCATTAAATGTATGCCTACATTTTAGTTCCCTAGCAACCCAGCCTTCCTGAAGAGTTGGATTCATTTTCCCTAACTTAAAATATTTAAAAGTCTAGAAACCTATGCCAATTCCTCCAAGCTCCTGCGTTGTAAGATGTAACAGGCAGTTACAGGGAGCCCTGCAGAAGCGGGTGCAGCCAGCTGGAGTCTCAGGGAGGTAAAGCCAGAGGTGGCTTCAGCAGCACCTGAGTACTGGATAGAGAAGAAAACAACACAGCACGGCATCATCCCAAGGTATTGCCTCATGTTACAGAAATGTTCCTGGGAAAACACTCCTCATTACAGCCCAGGGTAGGAATTAATTCTTTTCTTCACAACGCAGCTACTGGCTTGCAAATGCTCCCATACAACACAAGTCCTTAGGTGAGTATATTAAACGTGAATCTACTAAACAGGTTAGCACACTGGGCTTAGAGAACATACAAACCTTTAGAGTTTGAGTGTGTTCCTGGAAGTTACTACTGGTCCTAATTTTTTTTTTCCACCATCCCAACATGACTCTTCAGATCTATCTCTTGTCAGAGGAGTAATGTGACTTTCTATTCTGAACTTTAGCATTTTTATAGGTCACCTCTAAAACAGTGCTCCAAACCTGGAGTTATGGCCCTGATGACTTGTGAACTATATCAATCTCTCTGGCAATGATTTACAAACACATCAACTGGAACTTGCATTCCTGAACTTGGAGCTTGTTAACTTACATAACACAACTGAGGATTTTTTTTTAACTTTTAAAAATATTTTTTAAATACCCCCATATTATTCACTTGTAGGAGGAAAAATTTAGTCTTTTAACTGACAGGACAAAACCAAATGGACGTAGGGCATGCTATTCTCATTTGCCTTGCTTGAACAGATACTAAGAACTCATATCAAATCTGTCAGTTTTCACTGATTAAAACAGAAATTCCTCTGCCTGTTTTTGCTACAACACAGGAAAAAAAAAAATCATGATCTCTTTCCTAATACAGCAATCACAGTTTCAAAAAATTATGATAAATTCATTACAATAGCCAAAAGGCAATCAAGGGTATTAAACTGCAATGTATTTCTTTTCCACAAGTAATTAGGAAGAAGAATGTTTGGAAGCAAATGAATTTCAAAAAGATAGTATGGGAAGTGATTTCATAAGTCAGCATCCAAGGTCTTACGACCTTCACCCAAGCAACTGGCACAATAAAGTTTTACAGCAGGATCAGGAATGCAAATCTGTCAAGGGTTATGAATTTAATCATCAGATAGTACAGAAATTTTAATCAAAAATTAAAGCTATTGTTGGTGGAACATGGAATCAATTGGAGGAAACAGCACTTGAGATATTTCAAAAAGAACACTGAAAGACCCAGCCCCTTGTCCAATAAACACATGCACAAAGAGACAGTGATTTACTTCAAAATTAACATGAATATTAATTCAATTCTAGTAAACAGCTAAAAAAAAAAAAAGGTCCAAGTCACAACAGATGGAAAAAAGGATAGTGTGATACTGATGTTTATGGCCAACCTTTGAAAAGCTGATCTTTATTTTCCACCACCAGTTTAAAAGTGCAAATGAATGCTACAGCAGCTCAGATAATTCATCTGCCACACCTGATTACATATACAGTGTGCTCATTTGGAGAACAGCTAAAAAACTTTGCAAGCATGTAGAGTAACTATTCTGAATTAGAGTGATAAATAAAATTAAGCACATGACAAAATATATAGGGAAAAAATAAGCAAAAGAATAATTTTTTTCTTCCCCAGATATTCTCCCTCTCCTAAATTAACTCAAAGGAAATAGCAAATCTCTGAGATGTATACTTACTACCAGAAAAATACTTGCATTAGATGTACTTTTAGTTTTTTTCTCTTTTATTCTGCTGTGGCATTCAGTCACACCAAATAATCACATTATTTCCACACTTACCATGGATTTTGAATCCTTAGGCTCTGTCAGACTTGCAATTTCTGCAGAAGATGCAAGTGAAAGAGAATCAGGAGGAATGCCATACTCTGGCCTAGGAATACTACTTCCAGCATCTTGGTCTTGGGACTTTAAAGGTAATGCCAAACCAGGAGGAGGTGTTGACTGAACACCTTTTTCCTCCTCTTCCTCCTCACCTCTGCTTCTGAATGCACCAGTGGAGAGAGGGTGTGCAGAGTCTGGTTGTGAAAAGGAAATGCTGGTGAACAAAGTTTGAGTTCTTTTAGCTTTTTCTACTTCTCCATTGTATTTCTGAGCATCATCCATCTAGGACAAAAATGGCAGCTTGGTAAATAAGTGCTTTAAAAAAAGAAATCCTTGAATCTTTCACTGATTTTTATATTTAACAAAACCACCTCCCCCTTTTGAAGCAAATTCCAGTTCCTGTACCCATTGTTAACTACCTACTTAGAAAAAAATTTTTTTTTCTCTTGAAATACTTGCAGAACAAATAGTCCAGACTTCTTACGATAAACTTGTTAAAGTCATCTGCTTAGGATTATTTACATTCTTACCACTTTTAAAATTAAAACAAATAAGGATTTAGGAGAAAATGATGAAAATCATCACAGTAACAGGGCAGGGGGGGATCAATTTCATTGTTTCAGTGCTTTAGAATGAAGACAAAATTTAGCCTAGCATAAAAGTTCAACAAACTCAGCAGAGCAGAGGAAACTTTTATCACCTGAAAAATTTATCTTTAACACTTAATTATGTTAACCTGTCTCCAAAAAATTACCTCCAACAACAGTTTTTTTCATAAAGCACACAAACGAGTCTTACTACAAGTAATAAAAATAATATTTTACCAAATTTAGTTACCAGCTTTAATTCTAGGAGTGTGTTTAAGCAGAGAAAGACAAGAAAACATCAAAAGCCATGACAGAACTGCCTGCTCTAATAACCCAGCCTTCATCATACAGGAGGTACTTATTTAAATAAAACCAAAACATTACAACTACTGTTCCCCCAGCTATTAAAGACCCCAAATTTACAAACTTCAGGAATGAAGGAGAATTTTACCGTGAACGACCGTGGAAGTGATGAGATTCCTCTTGAGTGGACACCAAAAGGTCTTGGTGTAACCACAGATGTTAACCTGGAGGTATCAGTTTTCTGGTAAGTTCTCGGGAGAGAAGCTGAAACCTGAGCTGACCCAGTTTGAGCATTCACTGAGTAACGAGTGGACAAAGGAGCCGGGCTCTGCTCCCGCTCCAGACCCTCTGGAGGCACAGGAGCTTCTTGAACAGCCGAGCTCTCCGGCAGGTTCTCCCTGGGCGGCTGTGTGGCGTACACGCTTTTACTGTCCTTAGTGCTGTAGGAGGGATCTTCCAAACTGTAGTCTTTGGCTGCTGACCAATCTTTTGCTGCTGTGGAAGGTGCTTTTTCTTCACTGAACACGTCATCGTTCAGTGAATACGCCCAGTTGTGCTCCTGTTTCTGCTGCTCATAGGAGTCCTGATCTCTCTCATCCCTATGGGAATAGAGCCTGTTAAAATACCAAAGTGATCTAACAAACAGGCAGGCCTCAAGTCTTTCAATCAGTAAATGCTTAAGGCAGAGCATAAGCCAAATAATACCTCTCCAGTAAATTAAAATTAATAGCATCATTTAAATTATTAGTATCTTATTATATTTTTTAATCTATCTTCTTCCACTTCCTCCCCAGTTCAGCACTTTCACAGCACTCAGACATACTACTATCACATTATCAGGCTGCCACCATGACAGAAATCTTTGCCAAGAAAATGATATAACTACACATAGCTGTAAATTATACAGACACACCTATACTCAAGTTACACATCCTCAGAAATTCATATTTATTTAGGAAAGAACAGGAATAAAATAGTCCCATAATACTGCCTGAACTGTATAACAGTGCTCAATGTTTCTGAAATGCAATGATGAATTTTACCTACATAAGACATGCCCTGAAATTCAGATTATTATTATTATTTTGCAATTCATTCTTTTGTCATAAATGAACAACCACGACAAGGATAATCTTTAAGACATAAGTTATAGAATTCTTATTGATGCTGAACATTCAATACAATTACCATCCATACATTTTTTCAGGCAACTGATTTTTGTCCTCACAAATAACTAAAAATTTTGAAAAATCCAAAAGATTAGACTTAATTTTTTTAATGAATACATGTCATGTGCATATTACCTTCTGCTCAGTCATATGTGCATTTGAAATAAATAAATAAATAGATATATAAGACTGTCACCGCTGGAGATGGTACTGTGCATTTTACACTTTTTACTTTTCAGAAAGTATATACCAAGAGGAAAGATTAGGGATGAAGGGAAAATCAAGTAAAAGTTTACAGTTCTCTGACATACATTAAAATTCTGGCTGTAATTCTCCATGGTGGCTAAAAAAATAGCAAAGACAGTGGTGGTAGAAGGAAGATAATTAACTTTATCCATAAATTAAAAAGGCAGCTATCCAGTTCAGTGCTGTTGTTTTAATTAATTTAAAGAGAATGCAAATGTTGATTTCTCAATAGTTTTATTTATGGATAGCAAAGTAAAATACCATTTATAGAGAAAAATGTTTAACATTCTGTGCAAACAGCACTGTAGAAAACAATATTCAGACCTTCAATTGCCTAGATTACTACATTTTATTTTGCAACTAAAATTGTTAAGATCTCTGCAGAATCAATTGCAACTTGTTGGTAAAAGTGGCTCAAAAATTTAAAGGAATAATAATGCTCAGACTTATGTTCTTAAACATAATACTCCCATTAGGACTATTACCTCTCCTGCTGCATTTCCTTCAGTGACTTGGTACTCCTTTCAGACACCTCAGAGGCTCTCCTTTCAATTTCTTCTCTCTCTTCCTTTTTCTTTTGCAATTCTGAAGTGTAACTCTTTCTACGACTCTTCCATTTTGCTAGATCCTGTTCAGAATAACATGAATGTATATGATCAGATTTTCTCAAGGCCTCACAAACTTACAGAGGCATAAATAGCATGTAATGGGGCTGCCATTACATGTTACTTATTGGCCTGACTTTAGTGGCACGTCTGCATCACAGCCACATTTTCATGTACCCTTCCCCTAAATGATAAAGGGGTTGTCATGTTCTAGTTAGGGTTGCAGACTCACTGCCTCCTTAAGTAAACAATTGTAATTACTATATGCTATTTGGCCCAGTTTTTTCTCCCCTTAACATTTTCAATTTTATTCTAAAATATTTCAGCCAATCACACATAATTGAAAACTAACGCAAATGCCATCTGTATGTCTTTGTTGAGGGCTTTAGAGTTTGGGATATCATTATTTTTCCAAATGACTACTATGTTAGACTGATACACTAGCTTGAGAATAAATATGCCTTAAATTCTAAATTGAAAACAGATATTTCTGTAGTTTCTTCATTTCTGTAAAACCTCAATGTGAACTGGCAATATTGTCCATGAAATACCAGAGCCGAGTTAAGGGAAGTACTGAATATTAGAACTGAGATGCATTAAACAAACAACTTTGAACTTCATATTTGTTGCTTTGTTCTTAATTTCAGCTTCTTGTTTCTGGTTTCTAATTTCACCTGTCAAATAGAGATTTTAATAAATTGAGAAGTCTTTAGATATGCTTATGATTCTGTGCAAAGTTAACATACAGTTTACAAGCTGGATTTAAGACAGCATTATTAGGGGATAGGAGCCTCAAGAATTTGCACATGGAAGTATTATTTATTCCCCTTTCTCCCAGAGGATCAAATACTCAGACATTCCAATCATTTCTCCAAAAAAAAGTATTCAAAAATTGCAGATAACACATGAAACTATGCCCTAACTTCTCTTTATGTCCAAAGAAATCAAGCCTGAAGGCTTTATTACAATACATATAAGTCTTATCCTGAAGCTTTAATCAGAAACTTAGAAGAGAGGATCTTTAAGAAAATTTCAGTTCTGTATTAAACAGACATCCCCAAAAACTCTAGTAGCTGCATGAGATTAATTGTTTTAGAAGACAGCCCCATGAATTGCTGCACACATGCTAAAGCTTTTTTACTACGGACACTGAAGGCAGGTGACATCCAGCCCCTTCAAGCAGATGCACAAGGAGAGGTGAAAAGGAGTCCTTACTTCCTGCCACTTTAGATCTTGTTCTTGTAGCTGCTCTTTTATCTTCTGCAGCTCTTCATAACGGATTTTGCGCAGGGTCTGCAGCTCCTCTGCACTGACATCGTTCAAAGATTTACTCCTAAAAAGGGGAAAGAGATTTTAACAGCTTTATAACATCCTAGCCCTCATTTACATGAGTGAAACCTTCAGAGAGAGAGAAAGATTTATATTAGTACAACTGAATGCTCACAAGTGTTATTTTGAATGGAGCAGCAAACGCATGGGCAGCTGATGGGAAAGACTGGGATGTGCTGTAGTGCCAACACTCAAGTCATTAGTTGGGTATTTGAGCAACTACAATCAGGTTAAGGGAATAAGCAGCTCTGTACATCTCCATGCTGATCATTCACACTGACCTCCTCACAGAACACTACGATTTTAACTTGCTATTCTCTTTATTGATCTTGTTTCTTTCTTTCACCCAAAAGGCATCCCCTATCCCCGAACCCAAATTCCTACTCTTGGACTTCTCTCCTGTAATAACCCCCATATCACCTCCTGTTCCTTTCTTCCTTCCAAAACAGTTATTGATGCAAATTTCCAAAAGATTAAGAGTCACACAAAGCCAAATGCTTGGTTCATGGATGTCACTAGCATATGCTGATCCTCCCCAAGCCTCTGAGATGCTTTTCATTAAAGTTGGGATGACTAACACAGCCATCTTCCTGCTAACTTCTTCAACAGAGCTGCAATTTCCCCCAGGAAATCCTACTTGCTAGTTCCCTTTAACCTAAATTCCTCAAAGCTCACCTTTCATGCTCTCTCCCACCACATGCTATTTTTTCCTTTATTCTTTCATACTGCAGTGATAAACATAACAGGACATTTAGTTTTGACATAGGACAAAGCTCCTGATGAGATTTGACCACAAGCCTCTGAGACAGTAAGCAAAATGCAAGTGTTTCATCATAACGTTCAATGTTGTAATGCAAAGGGAAAGCTAGGTTTCTAGGACTTGGGTTTCTTTTTGTTTGTTTGTTTCTTAATATTCAAAAATACCTTTGTTTTCATTTATCCAAAGTATGAGTTATATAGAGGGATGTAATTAAGTTCCAGCAGGACTTGAAAACGTGGCACTTCTCTGATAGGATGGAAAATCAGATTAAAAGCAAAATAGATTCAACACAAAGCCTTGCTCTAATCTGCTGCATTCAAAGATATCTCTAAACTAACAAATCAGACTCTCACTTCCTCCCAAGTGGCTGAACTCACTTTCACTGGTAACATAAGACTGGCCTCTGGCCTCTAGAAATAAAGGCTTGGGCATTAACTCATTGTATGAGTTCGCTTATCTATTTTCTGAATGAGAAGAGTGCCAAATTCAGCAAAAATCCCCTGGTCGCTATTGCAGAGACTGTTTTCTTGTACAGTTCTTTTCCTCATTTTTTATGCTTAAGTTATATCACATGTAGAAGTGTTTTGGGATAACCAAATACTATGTAAAGGTGCATCAAATTTATTCCAGATGAGTTCAAGAAAATTTATATAACTACAGTTTCCACTTCATTCTCTTGGTTTACTATACCTGCCTGCACAAAGCAGGAAAATCTTGACCAAAAGCAAATATAACCTAAGAAAAGATATATTCATACCATGGAACTGGATCTTAGTTTTAATTTCAGTCTAGACTGAAAAACCTAACTAGTGACTTGAGTCAGAATTCTGAGTCTCCCTCTCCTAACACCTAACTTCTTCTGAAACATTTTGCACTTCTGAAAGTGTTTAGTCATTTACCAGGTTTGCCTCAGGGTAAAAATAGGGAAGCAAATAAATAAATAAATAAATAATTTGAAAAAAAAGCATTAGAACACCATATATTCCCAAATACTTAACATCCCATTCCACAGTAAGGGGAAAAAATTATTTCTCTTTGAGTCACAGTTCATCATAAACAACATCTAAGTTCCCATGATACAAATCTATAAGTTTACCACTGAGCATTCAATAGCCTGGAAGACATAAAATAACCCCAGTCCATTCACGAATCCCATGATAAATACCACTGCTGTTAGTTATTTTCAGATTCTAGCTGTACAGCCTTCTAAATAAAATATTTATTAATATTCCTTTACACTTTTTGAATGTTTTAAAGCCTAATTTAAATACAGAACAACAATTTTTTTTACTTCAGCAGGAAATAAAACATTAGAGTGGATTTTCAAATTGCCTGATAACCATAACTTGAATACAAGAGACAGCAGAGAGAACTTTTGCTATATGCATAGCTTTTATCTCACATTCATTACATAAATTGCAAAGAACAGAACAACAAAGCATCACGCACAAGTTTTCAGCATGAGTTTTTAGCTACTGTGCATGCAAAAAGATGAAAAGAGGCCAAAAAAATAGCATTACGAACTTTCAAGCTTTTAGAAAACTTACCCTTGCTCATCAGAAAGCTTTTGAAACAGTCTGAGAAATCAGAAACCAAAAAAGAAAAGATTCAGTGTCTTTATATTGATAACAACATTAACACCATTAGTAGACCAGCACTCTCACTAAGTGATGGGGAAACTGAAAGCTTGGGAACCAGCCAGCATGGAAAAGCACATCAGGAATTGGACACCAGTCAAAAAACACACCAGGACTTGCATGATGGGCAAAGTTGGGCAGAACTGTCAGAACAAGGCTGCCTGTAAGTTTCCAACACTTTTCATTTAGCAATACTGCACAAATACAGCCTTGTGTTATTTCTGCACCACTTATTCCAGTGCTGCCGAATTGTATGATGCTCAAAAGAGACTCATTTCAAGAAACTAAAATTAATGCCAGTTTGAGTCCCAACAAAAAGTGTAGCTTACAGAGATTGTTCTCTTGTTACTTCAACCATTTCTGATACTAACTGAAAGTAATACTTTATGTGTACCAGAATGAAAGACCCTATATAGAAGTTCAGTGCATTAATCCTTGAACACAATTAATCCAGGGCAATTCAAGATGATTTTTAGTATTCTTGAATATGAATATTTAATAATATACCTGTTTAATTCTACTGAAAGAATTTTAAACACATGCATTATTTCCAAGCACTTTGGAAATATTTCTCAGTGAAGGTTGAACTTTGTTAACAGTATTAAGCTTAAAAATTAGATGCAGCAACATCAAAATATCAACTGGAACATGGAAGTGTCTTAGTCACAAAATAATGATGCACACAGATCTGCAACTTGCAATGCCGTATTTTCAGAGGTAAATAAACATTTGGAACCCCACTCTCCCCCAGTAAATACAAAATTCAAAGGAGAGCAAGGAAATACTTAAGAAACAGTATTCAGTCACACAAAAGAAATTTTGAGGATACCAGAAAAGAATTAGGGAGAAGAATGAATCAAAACTGAATGAAAGTGGGGGATAGTACTGGCAGAATAAAGTATGCCATGATGAACTTTAATATATAGACACACAACTTGCATGCACCATGACTTTGAGCAGGCAAAACATTTATTTTTTTTTTCACCTCATCTAATAATCTCAGAACTGTGGCAGGACAGTTTACAAGAATTTTTAAACTTAGGTGCAAGCAAGAATATCAGAATGCCCGTTTCCAGAATTTGTCTTTAAAGCATTCATGTTTTTCAGAAATGTTTTTACGTATTATCCTGCAGAATAGAAGAAAATATTTCTAGCCTCCAGTCTTTGAATAATCACTATTCCTGTTCAACCATGGAAAGAAACTTCTGCAAAACACTGAGCCGGAGGGAATGATAATATATTTTCTCAAAAATGGCAGCATAAAACTAGAAAACTTTCTAATCTTTTGTTGAAAATATGGTATTGCAGTCAGGAGCTTCTATTCAAAGCAAATAAAAAGCTTGTTCGGGGACAACACGAACAAATAGATGGGCACTCTATGAATGGTTCAGCACAGGATGATGCTTTTTTGAATGGGAAGGGTTCAAGAGCATTCAATCTGTGCAGGACACAACCTGACCTCTCCACCATCTGCCGTTTCTTGTGTCTAACTTTGCTGGCTTCCCTGATTGCTTCCCACTTCTTCCAGTCTTCTTCACTGCATGGACCTGGGATAAAATTTACTGGCTGGACATTGCTTCCCACTTTCCAAGATTCAATCTTGCGGGTCAGCATATCATCCTTCTTATGATGTAAAGATGGTGACAGCACTCTGCCATTGCTCTTCCTTTCCTCTGGTATCGCATTTTTTTCACGTAAACATAGAAATTTGGACCGGATCTCTTCTGGAAGACTCCATGGATCAGGAAACAGCGCTGGGTGATACTTGTCGGGAGCACCTGATAAAGGCACCTCTTTTTTTTGAGAGAGGACTTTACGAAAAATCATGTCATCCTTTTCCAAATCTGGAATTACAGTTTGGCCCTCTCTGGGTTGCAGAATTATCTCACCCTCTAGAGGAGGCTCCTGCTCAGAGAATTTCTTTAAATACCGCGGGTCTTGAAGAACAACTTGATTCACATGGAAAGCCCCAGTTTTCCTTACAAACAAATCATCATTTTCCAAATCTGGATATAGATATCCATTTTCCTCATCTTCTTGCTTGCCTCCTGGTATAAAGGAAACATTCTTTCTACATTTTATGAGCCTAGGGCCTGAAGCAGGATCAATTCTGGTCTCCATTTCAGAAGACACATAGTCAGTGTATTTTTGCAGGGCCTGAAGTAACGAAAACTGACTGAAGCATATAAAACAAAAGGAGGGAAGTAAAAATATCATTAACTAGCAAGAGACAAGCAGATCACAATGTATTGCAATATACACTTGGTTTAGACTTGCAGTATCCAAGCAGAATGACGACACCACTTGGCATTCACCACCACTGACCGTAGCGCAACACACGCCAACCAACGCAAAGGTATCTCGACATCCTAACCTGCTCAGAAACATCACACTTACATGCTCACACACAAAGCCAGTAACCCTATGCAGCATGTTACACTTTCACATTTACATGTTTCAGAAGGCCAGCAATTTATGGCTACTTTAAAAGAGAAAAAAAAAAAAAACAAAAAAAAACCCAACAAACCAGCAAAACAGTAATAACCAAAAAAGCACAGCATCACAGGACGTAGTAAATTTCATTTAGCTGATGCATATCCAGCCTTTTCTTTTTGATGCATCAAGAGAACAGCTCATGCAGCAGTATCAACCTGGGCTGATCAGAAGACTCCAAGATTTTTCCTTCTGCAATCTGTGACAATGAGCTTCCCACATATTCAGCAGTTGGCTTATAATTCTGATCCCTTCTGCAGCTACTGTTCCAGTCAAAACTTGGTCTTGGTTGATTAGCAACAATGGTACAGCTTTGTTTGTAAGAAAATTCCTCATCCTCAGAATCTGATCTCTTTCTACTGTGCAGCAGCAGAAAGAATGTGCAGAGGAGAAAGAAAAAAAACCCATGAAGTGTACTTAGTGAGTAAAATGCACAGTGGCAACAGTGCAACAGGTGCAACAGTGTAACAAAAATAATATTTCAATTATTTAAAAAAAAGAGAAAACAAGAAGAAATTAAACATATCCTGCAGCTACACTGGCAATGAAAATTTAAAAATTCAGAGTCATAGAACTTATTTAGGCTTTGCACACAGGAGAGGAACAGGCATGCACGAAAACGCACCTGAACCCTTGAATCTCTTTATACCACGGTTTGAAAGAGGATTTCTTGATTTTCTTCCATAGCAATTCCTCCTCTGGAGTCCAAAACTTAGGAAGAAATTTGTCAAAGGCAACAACTGTATTTGGCGCTGAAGAACTTAGCTTGCGAAAATAGAGATCATCTTTTTCAATGTTTGGGATGCCTACTTCTTCCTCGTCCTCATCACAATACCCAGATAACTGTGAAGGATTGTTAACTCTTGGTTTGTTTTCCTCTTTAGTATCCAACTGTCTCTGCCTCCTCTGGTTACTGTTCAAAATATCCAATCAGTTAAGATATTTTAGGAGCAACTTGACATAAGGAATGCAAAAAGACATGCTTTTTGGCTCAGGAGCTCAACCTTGTAAATGAAGCATATTAGTTCTTAATTTCATCACTGCAGCACCAGAAACAATAAGATAGATTAAATAAAAAATTTTTAAAAAGCAGTTAAATGGTTATATCAGCATCCTATCTCCTCTGACAAAAATACAAAATTCGACAGAAAAAGCATATCAAATTATCAGCTGTGTTAAAATGCCGATTAGAAGATTAACTTTATGGAGTTATTTAAGGGCTGCGATTTAGGTAACGCAATAGTTACTGGATCTTGGATTAGTATCTCTGACCTCAGTGGTTCAAGCATTGCAGCTAGTGGACCAGCTGGATAACTTTCTTGCGAGCAAGATTTAGGAGAGTCATTGCGCAACATGAAATGATGTCCAGGTGCACCAGAGCTTACAGGGCTCTTTTTGACTAGAAATCTACGATTTGCTAAGTCATCCAAAACAATGTCAGGCAGCCTTCTTTCATCTTCTGAATCAGAGCTACTGTCATACTCATAGATGATCTGGAGGGAAGCTGGATTTGTGAGCCCACACTCTGCTCTGCTATTTTGGCAGGAAGCTACAGGATTCGTTTCACGTCCACTGAGGTTGACCGAAACAGGAACAGAATGAAGACAGTGAAGTCACGAAGGTAATGGTGAAACTCAAGAACTGCCCACTAATCTCATCAGTATGCATCAAGAAGCTGGACAACTGAAATTCCTCACGGTATTTTGGAAGCTTTAACAAGCAGTTAAAACTGTAGGTCTATCTCTCACAAACTTGCATTTAAATACAACTGGAGTCTGGCCAGCTTCAAAACATTACTCAAACATCAAAAAACAATGTAAGAAACCAAAACCACACAACCACACCAAAACATCCCCCTTGATAAAACATGGAAAATCAAATACTTGACTTTTTATTGCAGCAAGAGCAGTTTTTCTTTAACTAATAAAGAAGTAACTTATTTTAAAAATTCTACATCAGAGCCCACTTTACTAAGACCATACACCAGTACCTTGAAAATGCTCCATCTGACTCCGTGAAAACAGGACTTGCCCAGCTCCTCCGGTTGTCTTCATTCTTCTCTGTCCTCCTCTTCCTTAAAGGTGCTGGCACATATGATGTCTGCTTGTTTTTGTTAGGTAAGAAACGATTGAAATCAGTGGTAGGTTTTGGTTCAATCACAGAAATCCTGCGGTAAGATCTGTCATCTTTATGGGAGTCATGCATTTTGGAAGGCAGTTCCGAGTCTGTGTCACTGTCACAACCTTAGAAGAAAGTGGAAATAAGAGGGGAAGATACAAACATCATTCTCTAGACATGTGCTTGTAGCTAAAACTTGGATCAAAGTCTTCTAAAATCAATTTACGTCTGCATTTCAGATGTTTCAGCTGCAAATTTCCTGAGCTACTGACAGGACAGTAGGAGAAGTATTTTTAGAAGTGTGTGGCAAAGCTGTGATAAGATCCATTAAACTCAATTTGGCTTGCATGATCCTCCTGCATTTGTTCCATTCTTTCATTATCACTGCTCCCTGCAGGAAACAAAGTGCTGGCCTCCAGAATGAAGACAAAAAACAGCACAGAATTTTTTTAATTAAATAGTATCTGCAAGATAAATTTACTAACAAAGGCAAGTTAACAGCAAATAATATAGCAATGTGCTCACTTCACAAGATTAACATCCAGTAGAAAGCCAGGGTACATCACACATATATAACATGGCTAAATGTTGCCTTGCACAGATCAGCAATGCTCCATGGAGCCTTCGTGCCATGATTTTGTTACTCAGATGAAACGAAATCCAAAACCTCACCATTTGTGTGACTTTAGACTACAAGTTGGCATTGAACTTTTCAGCAGAGAAATACAGGCTAGAGGGCTGCTTTAGGGATCCAATGTCACTATCTTCTTGCTACCTTTATTTTCATGACAAACTACTAAAAGTAACAAATACTATTCAGTATTTAAACTAGGTGGGAAAAACCTTATTGAATATTCACAAATGAAGTAAAGACATAAGAGTTTGACACAGTCACCCTAAGAACAAGGCAAGAGACTTGTGCAACTGGTCATTTTTAAATGATCCCATCCAGATCTAATTTCTTTTACAGAACTCTGGGAATTTACCCTGCACATACACACACCCTAATGTGTCAGTGAGAGCAAGGGTTTCAGCAACCCTGCAGCAGTTGCAAAACTAGAACTGACTTTCAGTACTGGATACCCAAATACCAAGTTCATACACGGTCCTCTCCCACTCCCATAAAATACATGTCAACAAAAGATTTTAGAGAGGAAAACATACCTTCACTGCCACCTTTCAAGGTTATATCTGATGAAAAGCTTGTGCAGGATCTTGAACCAAGAGAGTCCAAGCTATCAAAGGAATCGTCTCTTTTATGAGTAACTGAAGATGAGAAGGGCTCTCCCCGGTCAACGTACCAAATATCGCCGTACCCACTATCTCTGCCACTTCTGCTCGGCTGGCTGGACTCTTCAAGTGCCTACAAGAGTAAGTTTTGAAAAGTCTTTTTCAATAATTTAGGGTGCAAATGCTACTCATGAGCATTTTTAATTCACAAATAAACTTCTACAACTACTGAAAAACCCTAAAATACATATACAACAACACATACAACAGCTTGAACAGGACACTTGGCAAAAGGTCTTAAATTTCTTTCATCTCAGCCAAAGAGGATTGAGATAGTGCTCTTCACAATCTACCACATCAATTAGAGCAGATGTATTCTGAAATTCATATGGGTAGCAGAAGAACCAATGTAAGCTAAAAATAATTCCTTTCATATGGAACATGATAGGAAGCAAAACAAATTAGTATGTGCTCCAAACTAAGAAGAAAATGAAACCCTCAAGAGACTATTTAGAATTGCTGCTGTATAACAAACTATAAACTTCAGGTTATTAGTTTAGTTTCCTTTTTTGGATTCCTTACCTTACTCAATGCTTGCCCTAATAACTTCTCAAATGCTTTAAGATTGAGGTATGGACCATTATAATCAGGGTCACTTTGAGCTTTTCTTCCAAGCCAGTACAATGTAATCAAAACCTAAAAACAAACAGAAAAAAAAAAAAAAGCTGAACACAAACTTAATTACTTTCTTCTCATGCCATGTACCAGCGTAAAAGAATTTCAGCACACTGTTAGAGATGTTTCCACAATGAACTGCAAAATCTTGCATACAGTATTAGCTATGATTGCCACCAAAACCAATTAAAGAGTGCCACGATGCACTCTGTGCACTCTTGCCATATCTCAAGTAAGTAGATGTAAGTACTGTTTTCAATTATTACAATGATTTGGGAAAGTAAGCTGCACAGAGAGATCATTGTAAAATGGCATTAATTTGTATCAGATAAATCAACAATTGAAGAATAAGCTAAATATGATAGTACCATAAACAGAAGCATTTGAAAATAATTAATCACAATTCATGTGCAACTCTCTTACATTTTTCACTCTTCTGTTGGTTTCCTCTGGTCTGAAGCAGGGCAGAGAATGAGAAAAAGAAAAGAAAACAAAATATTTTAAAATTGCTGACTTAAAATTCTATTATTATTCAAGATATAAAAAGTTTCAAGACCAATTATCAGTCAATATAAAATATGCAACTATGACTGCCCCAAAAGAAATAAGAAGCATTTCACATTAAATACAGTCATAACTCTACTATTTCAATTGTTACTTGTAAAATGAGAAGCTAGCCAATCTATTATAGTTTCTGTTTTGAGATGTACACAGAAAAGTTCTAGGCATTTTTAATTAGCTCTCATTTAGCTACCAACAAAACAGAAGTAGAAAATAAGCTGTTGACTTTGGGAATATAGCCTCTATTAGCCAGGGAGATTACAGAATCATAGAATGGTTTGGGTTGGAAGGGCCCTTAAAGATCATCTACCCCTCAGCCATGGGCAGGGACACCTTTCGCTAGACCACATTGCTGAAAGCCCCATCCTGCCTGGCTTTGGAACTCTTACAGAGACGGGGCATCCACCACTTGTCTGGACAATCAATGCCAGTGCCTCCACATCCTCAGAGCAGAGAATTTCTTCCCAATAGCCAATATAAACTGACAGTCAGTTCAGTTCCTATTCAATTCCCTCTTGATCCTATCACTACATATCCCTGTAAAAAAGTCCCTCTCAAGATTTCTTGTAGGCTTGCTTTAGCTGCTGGAAGGCTGCTAGAAGGTCTCCCTTGTGTCCTCTCTTTTCCAGCCTGAATAACCTCAGATTTTCAGTTCGATATGAAAGGAGATTCAATTGTAACTTTTCTTCTCATTGTATTGTTTTCTAAAGTATTTGCCTTAGACAACAAAGAACACTTTAGCCAAGAGTAAACTTTTCAGACCAAAAAATGAGAAACTGAAACTGGAACATCTGGAGAGAGATGACATAGGGCTGAAAGGATGGCTTTGGGTTCTTTTATACAAATACATGCTTTTCAAAAAATATTAAATACATACACAATAAGTAACATTTGGGAACTTTACACACACACACACCCAGTGCGTAGCACACCTTGGAAGTGTACCAACAGACACTCATAGTGGTTCTGTTCTCCTTCCGCTCATTTTAAGAGCAAGAAGAAACTTCTTAAATGGGAGGCTCCAAAAGCCTCCTAGTCCCCAGGTGTAAATATTCAGGACTGGACTGCAGACAGAGGTTGAACAACATTGCTGCCTGCACTGCCAGCAGTTATGGAAGAGCAATTGGCTTAAATGCACCGAAACAACTCTTCACCTGCCCCAGATGTTGGTTTGGAGCTGGTTGAGCTACAATCTTCACACACAGCACAGCAAAGGGGTTCAAACAGAAAAGCAGAGACTTCACATTACAGCAGAAGAAAAAACTATTCAGAGCTCCCTAACATGCCAGACCAGCAATGTGTCAAGGTACTCATCCCATTTCTGTCTGTCTAGGAACACACTAGTCAAAGGTTACAGGAAGAAGAGGAGAATAAACCATTCAGGAAACAGTTAAGAGTTAGTGTAATGAGGACAGGGCTTGGTCACTCTTCATGGAAATGGAATCGTCAATGAGACGTGACAACCATCAGGGACACAGATCATCCCTTCCCTCCTGTTCCTTCTTCCTATTTTGAGAGCACCTTCTCCCACTCAGTGGCTCTGCCTTGCCCACTCCCACATCATAAAGAAATCAGACTATCAGGAACACAAAGTCCTGATAAGAGTTTGATCTCTACAGTCCTTGCTTGAAGATTCCATCTCATGCCAGAGATGCTTCTGGCTTTGTAGCCAATGCACAGATAAGGAGGAACCCTCCTCCTTTTGCACAGATAAGGAGGAACCCTCCTCCTTTAATGTGAAATATTTACACTTTTTTGTTTGTTTTTTAATCCCTTCCAAACCCCATTGCTATTAGTTATTCACTCAAGACTATTTTTGAAGAAAAACAAAATTTCCCCCTTTTTTTCCAGTAGGCTGATTTTTTTGCCAGTGTCCATGTTGCAGGGCACACCACAGCTGTGACTTAATGTGCTACTAGAGACAGGCTGATTTCCCAAGCAGAAAACTCAAAACTATCCTTATACTAACATTACACTTCTCATACCCAGTGGAGAACATTTTAAATGTTAGAATTCTTTACCCTCAATGCCTTTTGTTAGCAGAATTTCTGCTTTTGTTTGCAATTACAAAAGCAGAGACCCTTGCTAAGGATACCTTAAAGTTTGCTCCTGAACTTCAGCAGCCCAGTGAGGAGGGGAAGACTTTGCCCTTAGCTGGCAGGAGCATGCATCCAAAAGGCTGCCAGCCTTCACATAGACCAAAGCTACAAGACTGAACACAATGATGTTCACTTCTGCTTTCCTTGAGTTCTCTGAGATAATTTCAGTCAACCATTTTGCAACACGACCAGTATTTAGTTGTCTTTCTATTTCAATATAATTTCCTTAATGGAATAACCATAAATGCATTAGGCGTGTGTATTTGGACTAAAACCAACACAAAACTTAGGCCATTCAGGTAAACAAGACAGTCTGAGACCAAAAATGCAGGCAGGTAGATAGTTCATGAATATGCAGACAGAATGACAGACCCTGCTTCATTCCTGTTTACTCTGCTAACAACAGAAGCAAACAGACAAGTTGTTTACTCTTCATTCGTGAAGTTTCTTCACTTGCATTACTACTCTCCCTCTCTGAACTGCATCTATTGGTTTCTAAACCTCTTCAAAAATTTGTCACAGTAGACACAGTCTGAGCAGAAGAGGAAAAAAAAAAAACAAGAGAAACCCTGCATTATTTGACGGTGCTTAACCAAGGAAAAGGATGATTCTGAATGATGAAAGTACTGTCCTGGAATCTATGTTAAATGATAGGTATATAATTTTTTTGGTCAAAAAAAAATCCTGATTAAAGAAGCAATGTTGTTACCTTACTGAAAGGTCTTAAAATTAATTTTTGAGCAACAAATTTCACAGCTACATCTCCTCTGGGGCATGCAACTTGCAGAAGATGTAGTTTGGGCTCACTTGCTAACATTCTCCATGTGAAATAAGAGCCTTTAGAGCCTTTTACGTGTACAGCTTGTCCAAGCTCATCTGTGTTTAGTTGCACATGCAATTGCCCTATTCCCTTCCAGGACACTCCATTTAAAATGCCTATTGTGAAAATACCTATTGGTTAGAAGTGTGATAAAAACTGAAGAGCTTTTAGGAGGAATTACTTTTTCCTGTGTGTTTCAAAATAGAAAAAACAAGGCTTTTAACTCAATTGTAGTAAATGAAAACACAATATGGAATAATTGTACTACATAGAAATATACATCTATATATAGAATAGTGTTATAAAAATAACATAACTACTGTGCAATCTATGCAAATAATTCATCTAGGGTCTTGTGTATAACTCTGAACAATTATGGTTCATAGGAGGGGACAAGGTAGAGGTACCAGACTCAAGCATACCAAATTCTTTGCTGTTGTAAGAGTTGGCATGACCCTACAACTCTTCTGACAAACTGTTACCTAACAGCAAACTCCTGCTCTCACCTCTAACTCCCCTTTGCAATACTGCCTCTAAGTACACAGGGCTTCAACACTCAGCTTCTCATACTGTATTTGAATAAACCATTTAGAAAATTGAATAGAAGAACTTCAGCAATGTAGCTTCTAAGCTTTTTAAACACTCTGGGACACCTACAACCTTTTTTTAAACATAAGCCTATAGCACTGAAGTGCGTGCACAATTGATTGCAGAGACATTTCTCATACAACAGCTAACTTAGGAACTGATGGGGTAGCTCACTTGCTGAAGTATCTTCGTCAATGCAAATAAATGCCAATACTACATTTGGTTACTGTGAAAGAAGTTTGCTTTCTTTTTCCTGTTTTCATCCAAAGTTGTCACCGAGCCAGCCCAGTTGATGCTAATAATATTCTTTATGAATATTGCTGTAACCCAATTTCTGGTTTGAATAGGTGAATAACTTTCAGTATAAAGTTTTATGTGGGCTGCAGCTTTGCCCAGGAGGGCACAGCCAAGGCATCTTAAAACTAATCTGCTGAAATAATTCAGTTCCTCCCCACACAATAATGCAACACTACTTACTAAATCACTTCGTGTATTTTTAAACATTAACTTCTTTGTCTTCCCACAGGATTTTTATATCTCCTTTCATTAACAATACAGCTTTGCTAAAGATATCTGAACTAAGCAAAGAAAGCTGCTAAGCAGAGCAGCTAAGATCTTACTGAAAAAAATTTCTTATAAATACTTTGTCTGCTCTTGCCACAGTCTCAGCATTGGAGCATTCATTCTGAAGCTCAAAAAAAACCAACAGCAATCCACCTATCCTAACCTCCATACCAAATTCCCGCTAACAAAGAGGTCTCAAAATTATAAAAGTAGAATCCTGATTCACAAAGTGTGAACCTTAAATGTTGGCAGTGGTATTAATAAAAGTTTACATACAACTTCATGATTAGCCACCCTGGAAAAGATCTCCAAATCACCGCATGAATGTCTAAAGGCCACGAGACAACAACACGTGGGGGATATTACAATAGTAATTGTGAAGCACAACCGCATAAATCCGAGTTGAACACTGATGAAAATAGATGTGGAATAACCACCCGTGGAGAAATAATACCTTCTGTATAAATCATCTCATCTACGTCAATCCTTGAGCAAACAGAAGAAAGACAAATGGGACAGGAATAGCTCTCACTGCTTGGTGCGTGATACGCTTAGAGACAGAACACCTCTGGTACATTTGAACACAACACATATTGACAAACATTGCTTCCAGCCAGCACAGACCAACAGATGTTTCTCTAACAAAGACTGCTCTACAAGAGTAAAGCAAAGCGACATGGCTGAGCCACAGCATAAGAAATTTATTCTCAGCTCCACTGTTTGCTCAAGGTTAAACAGCAGAGTTAGTCACCAAGGCCTTAGCCGGACAACACAAAGGCTTTGGCAGCAGCTCCAGCTTAAGGATTTCCTGGTCCCCCTCTCTTTTCCAGCCACTCCTTTTTGCTGCCTGTGGTTATGCCAACACAGCCCTGAATCACATTGCTGTTCCATGCTGCCAGAGCGCTACACCTGTTTCTATGAGTTTTTCCTAATATACGTTTTCAACTTCCAAATTAGCTTGCTGATCTGTTTTAGATCATGCTCATACAAGCAATTACACCAGCACCATGGCAGAGGAGCAGGCTGGGGGCTTGGTGGAGGAGGACTCTGTTCCAGACATCAGTACAGTGAGAACCCCCATGTGATGACCCTGAGACAGACGTGCTGTGTACTTCCCATTTTAAAGGAGTGAGAAAAGCTTGCTGGGATTATTTTAATACATTTTGGGGCATTTAAAATAATTTTTTTTTTAACTGTAGACAATCATACACAGTACTTTTAAGAAATCATGAACTAGAGTTTAACCAATTATAAAACATATCCATTAACACCTACAGACACCTCTCCAGTGCCTCCATACAAAACAGCAGTGCATTTTAAGAAGCTAGATTTTGTTTTTACTTATTTAAAAAAATTTTTAAACAATAAACTCAATAGTTTGGATTTTATTTTTCTGACACGTAATACAGTCTTGTTTCCCCAAATCCTAATATGTATTGAATTCCAATAATAGCAACGCATGATGTCAAATCTACTTTAACACTTCACTTTATTATTTTCCAGGAAGAACAGTGTGGAGCTCAGGACCACATCCAAGATATCAGAAGTTGAGCAAAATTCTGGAAGATTATTTTAAAGCATCCCATTCAGAGAAGGGTCTGTTTCTCATATGGAAACATATTTAAATATAGTTATCAATTGATAATTTAAAATAAAAAACCAAAATCAACAAACAAAGAAACAAGTTTGAACAGAGATTCCTCCTCCCCAAAGTAAGGGTTAGCTGCCAAGAATACATGTGGTCCTGTCCAAAGAGATAACACAAATCCTAACCCATTTATGGGGAGAAAGGAGGAACAGAGACACTCCCACTGACAGAAAGGAATGTGGCAGTGACAAATGCACCCTGCCCAGTGCCAAACCCATCCCTTGGTGACGAGTACTTCAGAAGCCCCAACAGCTCCCAATCCTGTTTTCTGTCCTTTTCTCTGAACTACAGATCTCACAAACAAAAGACTTGAATAGATTGCTGTTTGAAAAGAAGTACTGATGCTCTCCCTTTGAGCTTCTGTCGATCAAGGCAGCAGTCACACCTCCAAGATGCCCTTTGAAGGGCTTGGAAGAGCTATACCCTGGCCCAGGAGCTGGAGCAAATCAGCTGACTGCAGAAAAGCCCACTGCCCAGCTCCTTGCTGACTCTAGGCGCTCTAGCCCCACACCGACCAGCTTCACTTACAATTCTGAGGAAGATGTCGGAGGATTTGAAGGACTCCTGCACCCCTGCCGGGTATTGCTGCGCAGGAGATGAATGCTGCCTGTCCAACTAGCAGTGGGCTCATGCTAAATTTCAACCTCTTTGGCCACCTACTCAGCTGCTATTAATATTGCTGTTATCGGATTTCACTGAATTCCCACGTGCTGCTGAGAATAGAACGGCTCCAGTGGAAGATGTGGCTGCTGCATGGGTACAGAAACATGAGGACATTCCTCCAGCACTTGGATTCTTAGCGAATTGATATTCAACCCCGAGAGCCACAGTTCACTGCTGAGAATGCTGGAAATAAACGAGCCAGGCCACGGCTGCAGAGTTAGAGAACAGCGTTTGGAAGCACACCTTTCTATTTGACTATGAAAAGCACACACATTTTCCATAGCAACACATCCACCAACCCAATGCCACTCATCACAACAGCACACAGAGTCAGGTATAAAATGACAGCAGAAAGCATTTCTCCGTGCCCCTACGGAACCCTTGGCTGACAACAAGGAACTCCGTGGCTCTGATGAATGAGCAGCCTGTCTCCACCCTGCTCCCCCACCTACTAAAGCTGAGGGGTGGAGGAGAAATGCTCAAGAAGGAAAAGGCAGAGAGGGACTAGAGTCAGCCAACACCCTCCGTGGGAACACATCACCATCCATGGCTTCAGAGTCCGGCTTCTCACACTGCCTCTTGAGCGTGGTGCTTCCTTGCTGATCCACCCATTATGCCTCCACATCATTCTGAAATCCCTTATCAAAACAAAAACAGGCACTTCTAGCAAAGTGCAGCAACCCCAGCAAATCACCAGACGATAACATTATCCATTTCCTCAAGCTCTTTTCCGACCCCTCCCTGGGTGGTCCATCTCTGCCAGCTTCCTCATATTCCAGTCTAATCTAGGTTTCCCCCAAAGAGAAAACTAGTATCCTGTAGGGAAGAAGGCAGGCCTGTCAAATAAAAAATAAAAATGAATCCTCCAGAAGAACAAGCAGAAGAGCCTCAGTGATAACCTGAGCACTCCTTGGCTCTTGTCTGACGAGTGAGCAGGGCGAGTAGTATGGAGCACACACTCCAAGTTGCTGTGGCAAAAAGGAGGCTGATAGGATCATGCATCTTCCTGCTCAAATATTAAGCTCTATTAAGGAAAATTAAAGTTGGACTGGATGATCCTTGAGATATTTTCAAAAATAAATTTTTCTAAAATTTAAAATAATTAATGTAGATTTGTTGATTGGCCCCTTTCTGTGACTTTTTCTTATACCATTCCTAACCTTCTCTAGAAACTCATCAGCTTCACTAATTACAGGCAATTAAAATGTGTATTTCTTGCACTGTTTTGTTTGCTTGGTTTTTCCAGGACAAAACTAGAATGCTTTGCCAATCTGTATTGGGTACTTTCAATTCCAGATCTAGACTGGCACCTACAAAAAAATAATTCACCAGATATTTTATTTCTGAAATCTAGTGGTCACGTGCCATACACTTTGGCCAACAGACATAAGAACATCTACTGAGTTTTATGAGAAAGGATGGACTCAGGACAAAGTATTAGAAGTTGTGCAGAGAGTTAAGTTACACAGAGTGTTAGGAGTTCTCAAACCACCTTGTTCACACTCAAGAGGCCTTTTTAATTTCACAGGTGAAATTAATTCTTTCTCAAGGAAAAAAAAGCAGTTTAATGTACACAGTATATTAGATAAATTGATAGATAGCTATAATTTCAGTTCTTACATATGTGATAGGTTTTTACATCTTCCCAAGTATTTAGAATTTGGAGCATATGATTTTGCTGAATCTCTCCTTTTATTGCCCTGCTGCCTTTTTTTCTTTTTTACAAACCTGTACATATTTCAGTTGACCTTTGCACAAGGATTACATTAAATGTTCACCCCTCTTCTACATTTTTTCTTCCTTGTACCTCAAGAATCAACATACTTGAGCTCATCCTGTTGATCATCAGGATCATTATCTACATTAAGTTCTCTTGCATTCAGTTTTAAAGATCCGTGACCTTCATTCCCCCACACAAATCTAGACCATATTGTATAAATGTTGTAGATTAATTTGAAGAAAATTCAAGATGTGGAATGTACCATTTTGCTAACAATCTTTCCAAAACACATAGTTGGTATATCTGGGGAGTCACTTAAAAATAAGTATCAAAATAGACAAAAACAATCATGTAAGTTTTTAGAAATATATTCAAAACCACAAAAACGTGCAGCTGCTAGCTTGCTCAAAAATAGTTCAAGAGCATTATAAAAAAATTATGTAAAAGCTCTACTATTTTCTTCAGCTAAGCTACAGCAACCATGCCAACTCAGTATTTTTTTTCATGACATGACCAAAACTCATTTTTTCTACTGCCTGATGCCTCTTTGCCATTATTAAGTATTTCCAAAACCATTGTCCTTTTTAGTCCCAACTCTCACACCTAACTGTAATATTTCAACATCCCCACTTTCCACATAAACAGCAGAAGTAATTTTTTAGACTAGCCCTCAATACTGACCGCATTCATTCCCACCAAGCCTTGATGAGACATGTCTGTACCAACTCCATGTATGAATAAACAAATCACTGCAAGGTAAGTTAGGGTAAAAAATTTTCCATCTACCAACTACTCCTAGCAACTGCCCATGTGCACTCTCTTACACTCAACCCCCAGGACTAACACAATTGTTCAGTTTGGATAAAGCATTTAGAGGTGGTCCCTTGGGAAGAGCTAGGATTTGGCAGTTTATACAACATTGCTTGCTCAGAGAGAGATATTTTTATAGTCTCTGTACACAGGGAAGAGGAAAAAACCACCCCAACAACCTCCTTCATTCTATCTCCTCCCTTAGTCCATGCCCAGGGAAAGATCCAGTAAATGCAATCCTTTGTTATTCTTATGTCAAGCAAACAAGCAATGATGCAGAAGCGCCTTGTGATAAGCAAAATAGTTTACCACAGTTTAGAACACTCAAAAGCAAAGTTTACTCAACTCCTCAGGGTATGCAAAAAAAAGAAAAAAAAACAAACCCAGAACTCAAGCCTGTGCTGCATAATTTATATCAGATATTTGGCAATGAACATACCCTCTGATAAAGAAAAAAAGATGAATGACAGTAACTTATACTGGATATTGCTGTGTTCACACTTGTGCTTACATCAAGCTTCACCAGTCCAAATAGGCATCTTCTTGGCTGCTGTTGTTATGACACATACTCAGAAAACAATTCAGAACACAGGTGACTCAGAGTTACCAACAGAAGCTACAGATGCCCTGTTCTGAGCCCTTAAAAGTAATCCAGGATTCAGTCCTGGATTCAGTCCCCAGTCATCATCTCCTCAGGAAAGCCAAGACCAATAAATGCCACGTATCTGTATAAGGGATAGTTATAGCTTCTGGAGAAGAGGCAGATCCCCACCATTTTGGGGATACATGGAATTTACAGCACCTGGGAGTCACTTCACAGATTTACAATAGCTCATTTTTTTTTTCCTCTAGAGCAATTCCAATATAGTGCTGGCTAAACTGTTGCACAGGAGGACAGAGAACAGGGGCAGTATGTATGCCAGACCCTCTTGTCATTCTAAACTATTGTTACATTATTAAAAAACAAATGCTTTTTTGTTCTGCAGTTCAAAGAGGGACTACTAAAAGCACATCTTTTGGGAAACAGTGATAGAGCTAGGACTTTGAAAAAATTTACATTTATTGATAGAGATACAGAGCAAAGATGAAGAAATGGAGATACAAGGTAAGAGCAGCTTAGTCCATGATAAAGATTTTGGAAACAAGATGAACTGACGCTGCATTTGTCCTTAAGTAGAAGTAAATCACTACTGCATGACTGAATAATTTCATTTAGTCTCTACACTTGGACTAAAAGCTTTAAAAAACTACTGGGTTTTCTCAGTAATATTCTGGCAAAATATTTCATGAGGAAATAAGAAGCACTGAAAAAAAATTATATGCTTCCCTTTTGGAATTTTGCAGTATTTTCTCTATGTTTCTTTGTGTTACCCTAGCAACATAGAGCACATCATCATCACACAGAGCACAAGAGTATAAAATACAGTCTGAACCTGACTCCTCTCTATTAAGCTCCGTTCTCTATTAACTTAAGGTGATCAAATACATCCAAAAGGAATGAGATATGCAGATACAACAGAACTTTATTATTTCCCATGTTTTCTTGATCTGACTGTATTTGTAAAAACATATTTAGAGCTAGGAAAGAGCTCCTCAATTAATGCAAAGTCAAATACTAATCTATGCAAGGTTAACAGAAAAAAATAATGAAAGAGGATGTATTGCCTTGAACCCGCTCTCCCAGAAGACATGGTGTTAAGTAGCAGCAAAATTTAAACCAAAAGCAAGATACAAAAATCAAGCTACACCAACCATAGCACACTTAAGGTAAAATGTGCCCATTTCTTTTAGGGTGCAGACAAGATCTAAGACAAGGCTATATTATTTTCCACATTTCCTGCAATTCTCACCTCCCATCCTCAGCTCTTGAAACATCCACCATTAAGAGAGCTCCTTAAGAATTCAGCTATTCTGATTCAGTTTTCTTACAGCTTCAGATTTATTTCCATAACATTTGGAATATCTAAATTCAATTTGTTGCTATCATTAATACTGGATAAATATTACCTTTTTAAATTGGCTTTTTTTTGGGTGAAAAACAAATTTTCCACCCCAAAAGCAAACAGTGCTTTAAGGCTACTTGGAGCAGCCAACTCAGAGGGTAATTTTAAACATTTGCTCAAAACATTAAAGTTTTTGGGCTAGGTTTTCTGGCCAAGTTTTTAATGTTGGAAAAATGAATGCTTCTTTACTGTAAAGTGAGAGAATGGGTAAAAGTCCAAATACTTGCTTTGCCAGAATGTTAGAAAACTTGTGTGGGAGGCAAAAAAAAAGAGGGGTGGGGGGAGGAGAAAAGTTAAGCTAGTCTGACCATATACCTCTGAAGTTGGAGTTTACATTCATTCTGACCATACCAACCAACTGAAACCAAATGTGCTATTAGTCACTTAGGAGTTTCTGTTGTAAAGTTAGAGGAGTCTGAGAATAAAAACTTGAAGAAAATTAATGATATGGGAAAACAATCCTGGCCAGGGAACTATAGATGATCTCACACCACTCTTTCACCAGTACTCATGAAGTATGTAATTTGTATCGCAAAACTGATGACTGAGGGAAAAAAAAAGGCTTAATACACCAATTAAGACATCATCAAAATGCTCCAACAAGCTATTACAACTAAGTCTGCTGGTAGGGAAGCAGTGGAACAAAACGATCAGATTCTGCTCCAAGTGAGGCCATGGCAATATTCCCAACATCTTTAATGAGTCCATGAGTAAATACTAAATTGGGAATCTTCCTTCTCATGAGAAAGAAGATACTACATGCATCAAGTCTTGGAAATTACAGTTAGCCATCTGCAGAATTTCACCAGCTGCCCAGCCAGATGAAGCACTGGAGAAGTGGGTTCCTTAAAACACACATGGTGGTTGTAAGCTGACCTTCCCAGAAGTCAATCAAACCACGGAGCCAAAATAACACAAAAGTAACCCTCAGGCTCTTGACAAGATTATTCTATAAATTCTTTGTCCAACAATCCTCTTTATCACCAAGAGAAGATTAACAAAAACCTTGAGACTTGCATCTAGGAATCCACAGTTTTTGAAAACAAAGGGTGTCTCAAAACCTCTGTGAAGCACAATCATTACTGCATTTAATCATTGGAAAGATTATCAAACTAATGGTTAAACTGAAAAGTATGTCAATAGTGCCAATTTACTACAAGCTGCAGCTTCCCATGGGACAGTATGCATGCTGCATTAGCAACTGCTACATCCAGACTCTTACCTTGGAAATGTCTATGGAAGTATCCCTTTTGATCTCAAGTGTTTGGCCCTATTTTATTCAGAAATCCCAACAGCAACAGTGTTGTCACTATATTCATAGTTTTACAGTTCAGTGAAAAGCCAAGACTTCACCATCATCCTGCAATTAGGACTGATAATCTAGAGAGGATGAAAAATTAAAAGGCAGTTCAATAAAATTAATGGGATGTTTCTCCTCTTGATTATACTTATTTTTACCTGAAACAAATTACAGTTGCAGAAGAATCACACAAAAAGTCATCTCAGCAATCTCATCACCAACATGCACCTCACAACACTGAGACTCAGAATAATTACCGACATCTCCCCTTCTTCTTTTCACCTTCAGGCTAACAGAGCTACAAGAAGGAATTAACTCCATGTGGAGGAGGAATACCCAGTAGTATCCTCCAATGAGGAGAGGATACACCAATCTCTGCTGACACCTTAGGAATAAGTTGCTAAATCGCAGCAAAACACAGCTATTCCTTGACAGGAAGGTGTCTTAGGAAGTACAGGAGAAAAAAGCAGGATGAATATACCTTCACCCTTTGACCCACAGATAATATACATGGATGGTAAACTTGAGCATTATCATCAAGTTTGGCTGCCAGACAGCAAACTGTTGACCGCATTACCCACACAACACTGAAAGAATTTTGCAATAGGCTACTACTTTCTTACTGCATGAAGATAGACAGGCAGAAAATACCACGAAAAAATAACTTGAATGTTCTTAATGTATTATCTTGTCCCCATTTCAGTTTAGATGCAGTTAGTGGTCCACTTAACCTGCTACAGTAATATATTTTTAAAATAAATTTAATAGAAGTTCCTTTTGTAGATGAGGGTTTTTTTAAGCAAATGAAGGTACAAAGATATGCAACAGTCTTCATCATCAAGGAAATGCATTTATGGCAGGGTAGAACAGTACACAAGTTTCCAAAGATACTAAAAAATAGCTCATTCTGCCACATACGTTATGCAAGCATCATCTTCAGTAATGAAAAGCAGTAATATCAAAAGCAGTTCACGATATAACAAATCGGCCATCTGTTGGATGCTGATTTATTGAGACACTGATTCAGAACTGCTCCAATAGTCAAGATATTTACTGCTCAGAAAGAAGATAAATATGAAGCCTTCTGCCACACTGCATTTAAACTCTTCCCTTAGACAGCACATTGAATACATGTAAAATATATGCCCCTAGTTTTTTTTTTCAGGTAGGAAAGAATCTGTGGAAGCTTCTTCTAGGGAAAGAAATCCAGAACTGTTGCATGAACTCCAGACAGAATGTCAAACATGTAATTACTTGAAATATTATTAAAAGTAACATAGTTATTACTTAAGGCCCTGAAGGAAAAACCCTGACACAGGATAGCTACACAGGTGAGTATACTTGAACTTTTTTTTGCATAATAAAGTTCCCAACAAAAACTGTACATTCCTTCAAAAAGGAAAGCCACAAGGAAAAGAATAATAAATTAAAAGCACAGATATATCATTCTGTGCAAAGAGAAAAAAATGAACTCTCATCTCAAATGCACTCTCAAGCTTCCTCTCCTTTTAAGCGGTGACATTAAAATTGATGAATGCTGATAGCACAGAAATCAACAAATTGGATGTGAAGTAAACAGGCCATTTAAAATACATAAATGCACATTTAAATTAAGTCTGTGCTGATTTTCAATTTGTAAAATCTCATATACACTCATTTTGAGTGTCACACCAATTCCCCTCAAAAAGAAGTTCACTAACACATTCATGATTACAGAGCAGCTTACAGAAATAAGAATTGATTTTAAATTCTACTTTCTTCACAAAGGCTTTTATTTTTGCTAATTTTAGCTTCCATACAGGATCCTGTGTTTCATGAGCACAACCAAGGCTTGCCAAAGTTCTTTCACAAGCCGGCCAGTGACCTCTACCAGCAGTAACAGAGCTTTAGTTAAAACAAAAAGCAATTCCCTCTGAAAAATTACACATATAATTATCCAATGAACACAACATCACAGTATTTACTCTCTTAGGTAATTTTTAATTTTATTTCAGGCACTAAGATTAGAATGGATTGAAACTTGCTGTAATTAATGTGACAACTTTTTCTGCCCTGTCACTTCTGAAAGTGTTAAGTTGACCATCTATACTCAGTTTGTCTTATACTCTTCTCTTTTTTCCTTTGTATCTTGCTGTGTTGACCATCATTTAAAAAAGTCACACACTTTCAAATTCAGGCCATAAACTAATCTCTGCTGTATCCTCTACCACTAGGGAAAGTACAAGGTAATGTTTTCAAAAAACTACCACTTATTATTTTTTTGTACATAAGGACTGGGGCATTACACACTTTAATAAGCGAAGGCATGGAAACCTGTACAGCTACCTTTTGTAATACCATTAAAGACTAACCTTTCATAACTGTCATCTGCTCTCTCCTTCAAAGTGTGCACTCTTTGAAGCTGACCTGGTGTTGCTGTTTGTTTTTTGAGTTGCCTGGCAGAGACATCTGAGCAATAGAGAATGAAAACAGCGGGAAAGCATCTTGACTGGGTATCCCAAGTTAGCAGAAGAGTTGCAGAAGGTTATTCCAAATAACAGCAGCAGTTGCACACAGACTGCCTGCAAACTAGAAGGAATTAGAAGCCAAGCAGATGCTACCTCCTCTTCATTAACTGTAAAAGCAGATTATCAAGGTTTTCACAGGTAAAGTAAAAAATAAATTAAGAAAAATCTCAATGCACTTGTTTTGAAACTGAAGGGAGCCTTCATAACTTAAAACTGCATTAACAAAGAAGTCACATTACCAAGAGCTGAAGTAACCTGAACTAGTTAGCTGGAGTACCCTCTCATATGTGAAGGTAGGAAAAAAACTCCAAAGTTTAGTAGTTTTCTTCCACTGTGCTTACTGCTGCTTACTTTAGCTTTTAAGGGGGACAGTCTCTCCTGTGACTGCAGATGCACAAATAACAGTAACATGTTCCATTAAATGTTGAATGCCAAAACCTACATGCAATTAAGCTTGACCAAACAGTTTCTAGGAGCTTGAACATATTTGCTTTCCTGACAAAAATTCTGCAAACAAAAGCTCCTTCTGTAAGTAATGTACACGTGCCTTTGGTACCCGTCCATCAAAAAGATTCCTGCCCTGGGAGATGAAAGCAGGCTTCTTCTCTCTCTCCCTGGTCTGACTGATCAGGCAGTAATAAGTCATGTTTAAATGATGGGAAACCACACAAACACATTCTTAAGCAACAGGTGACAAGAAGAAATTTCGAGTGTTCACTGCTTCTCCATCTCTCCTGAACTCTAATTAAGATAGAAACATAGAATTGTTTAGGTTGGAAAAAACCTTTAAGATCATTAAGTCTGACCATTAACCCAGCACTTGTACGTTCACCACTAAACCATGTCCCAAAGTGCCACATCAACAAGCCTAATAGGTACCTCCAAGGACAGTGACTCTACTACTGTCCTGGACAGCCTGTTCCAATGCTTCACAAGTGTTTAATTGAAGAAAATTTTTCCTAAACCCCAATTCTAAACCACACAATTGGTTGTCCATTTGTCACAACTTGAGGCCATTTCTTCTTGGCCTGTCACTTGTTACTTTGGAGAAGAGGCTGATCCCCACCAGGCAGTTGTGGAGATCAATAAGGTCCCCCCTGAGCTTCCTTTTCTCCAGGTCAGACATCCCCAGCTCCCCCAGGTGCTCCTCATCAGACCTGTGCTCCAGACCCTTCACCAGTTCCACTGCCCTTCTCTGGACACGCTCCAGCACCTCAATGTCTGTCCTGGAGTGAGGGGCCCAAAACTGAACACAGGATTTGAGGTATGGCCTCACCAGTCCTGAGTACAGGGGGATGGTCACTGCCCTGCTCCTGCTGGCCACACTCTTGCCAGGATGCCATTGGCCTTCTTGGCCACCTGAGCACACACTGGCTCATGTTCAGCTGGCTGTCAACCAGCACTCCCAGGTCTTTTTCCGCTGGGCAGCTTTCCAGCCACTCTTCCCCAAGCATTGAATGTTGAGACCCAGGAGCAGGACCTGGCACTTCACCTTGTTGAACATCATCCAACTGGCCTCAGCCCATCCATCCAGCCTGTCCAGATCCCTCTATAGAGTCCTCCTACCCTCCACAGATCAATGCTCCTGCCTAGATTGGTGTCATCTGCAAACTGACTGAGGGTGCAACTTCCCTTCCCCCTGCCTTGTCTGCCCTTTCACTACAGTGTCCCATTGTGCAAACACACTTTCTGAGAAAACCAAGCACCAGTCTTTCATTCCAGCTTTTCTCCTGATAAAACTCACACTGTTCATTAAAGGAAGGAATTTTAATGCACAACTTTGGCCCACACCTGACACAGCACAAGCACGGAGCACCTGCCTTAGTCCTCCTGTGCTGGCAGCCTCGTGCACACTGAGAGCAGCTGCTGGGCCACCCATGGCTCACATGGCACCCAAGCAAGCCGAACTCCAGCACTCAGACTCATCCTCTTCAGTGCCACCATTCCCTGGATTTGTAGATTTAAAATGTATCCTAGCAATGAAACACACAATACTGAGCAAAAAAATAAAAGTAATTTACAAATGCAGTCACGTCATTTAGGTTGTGATCATGATGCCAGACTGAGTACATTATCTGGATAACTAGGGATTTCAGTATAGGTTATTTATCAAACTAGCTTGTTGAATACATTCACAAATTACTCAAGTGGTATAAGAGAAAACTGAATTGAACTAAGGACTTTGCTCGCAGCTCTACGAGGGACATGATTAATAAAAAAAATGTTGTTAATAAAAAAAATTATCCTTTTGCAAGAGATTCTGTTCCTCTTGAGAGAATAAAAATATCACAATGAAATAGCAAATACTACTAAACCATGAGCACTAAGTGACTTTTGTATGATTTCCCAACAGCAGCCAACATTCAATACCAGAGGCAAGCTCAGATTTCAAGGAATAAAATGTTCTGCACACAGAGAGAGAGGGTTTTGCAGGACAAGCAGAGTATCATTACCAATGCATCTCATTCTGTGCTTATTCAACCTGTGTGGGTGTGCCTTCTACATAACCATCTGATGTGTGATTTTACATTTACACTTCCCATGCCAAAATCAGTAACAAAACCTCTTAAATTAACTGATCTTTTGAGAGCAAAAGTAGCTTTTAAACAACTATGCTGAATATAGCATAGGCAAATATATGTACCAGCTTATTTCAAGAGACTTTCAGCCATTCTTATTCATTATTCTTCTGAAGCTTTCCATGAAACTTCCAATGGCTTAATGAAAAACTGTCATATGTTAAATTGCTAATAATTAATGATAACATTTTTTCCCCGTGATTGCACAACCTGGTCACATACAGAATACTGGTCTGGATTAAGAGACCTACCATGATTTTATTAATCTTTTCAGATAGCTTTACACACAATGTTCTACATTTGCTAAAGCTTAAAAAATGTCAGATTGCTTGACTGATTTATCAAATCAAATTAATTGCTTCCATATGATTTGTGTTTGATTTTTTCCTTAGTTTTGTTTCTTGGAGTTTTCCATAGAGCTACAGAAGTTAAAAGCAGCTTTTACTGTGGGCAACCTTTCCAAAACCACACACAGGAACATTCACATGGGGCCAGATCAAAGCCAAAGATCTCATCCTCCCTTATAATCCCAAGTGGTTGCCTAAGGAAGAGCAAAAATAGACAGGAAAGATGCTTCTCCCATGTGGACTCTCTGAGCTAGATGTGGTTTCCACATACTAAGTAACTCTTAAAAGATTTCCCTTCTTTTAAGATTTCTCCACTATCCCTTGAATGCAAGTAAACTTTGATTATCCACATCATCTGTTGGCAAGGAAGCCTACTTCCCCTTCATTGATTATCCATATAATATGGCATGCAGTGACCAGTTGAATCACTTGTCCACACCATCTGCTAGGATTTTTTTTTGTTGTTGTTGTTGTTGTTTATTTGTTTTAAGCTTGCAACTTAGTCGGGCTCTCTTGTTCAGCCATCACCTCTCATTCAGGAGTCTCAGTGTACTTAACTAAGCCTGCAGGGGAAGTTATTCCTACTTTTAGTCAGAGATGCTATGAGGGTGAAGATATTCCAGCTCCATAGATCTGCTTTGAGGGAATTTGGGCAAGTGAGAAAGTGAGAAAAAGGAAAATTTTCCAAGTCCAAAACTTCCTATGGTATTACAACATCAGCAAATGCCATATTAACCATATCAGCACAGTACAGTGCAATTGTTTTTCCTATTCCTATTACTTGTTTCTGGAATAAGGTTGGGTCCTTTTTTTTCTTGGTTGTTTGTACTTTTGCTTGTTTGGGGTTTTTTTTGACTGGCACTTAACACTGCCTTCATAAATCTTCTGACCCCTTTATCTCAGGCCTGACCAGTATTAGTTATTCCAGAAGTCATCATTTCATGCACAAAACTGAAATTGTTCTGATTTTCTTGTTCTCATTAAAGTAACCCAAATTTCCTTCAATTATGTACATAAAAAGAGCACAGTTTCTGGAAAAAAAAAAAAAAACAAACCCTGAAAACTACTACTAAAAGCTGTTTACAAGAGGAGTTAACACTGGTATATTTGGACAGATTAGGATTCAGTTGTAGAATTGTACAGTAATTCTCTAACTGCACTGCTCCATGTTGAAAATACATGACAGCTTCAAGTCAAACCACACACATATAAACTGCCTTCTGTTAGCTCAGGCATTTTTAGCTAGTGCTTTATCAAGTACATCACTCACCCCCAAAAATTATCACAGTTGAGGGCATCTTACAACATCAGGTCACAGAGTTAAAAAGAATACATTACTGCATCATAAATCTGACAAGCGTATTTCAGTGGTTATTCACAGGGAACAAGTGGCTGTCTGCAATTTAATAGCCTTTGCAAGAGCAGAAGTATTTTGAACTTGGACTCCCTTTCCCCGCCCCAGTTAAGTATTTTATCATATAACGCATTGGAATCCACGTCAGTTGATGCATATCTGTACATACTGGGTTCAAAGGTGTGTGCGTGTTTACATTTGCAGGACATTTTTTCTGGAAGGGAAAGGAAAGAGGAAATATCATCAGCATTAGTCAACCTTCTTACTCTAGTCCCAGAAACCAGCTGCAGCAGCTTTCAAAATTTTGCTTTCTGAGTCAGGTTCTGATACCATGCTCCCTCCCTGGGCAGATAGAATTGTACGGAAGGGGTACAGGGCAGGGCTGTCAGGAGGACTGGCACTGCAGGAACCTCATAAGACACCCAATAAGCACAAAGTCAAAGTCCTGCCCCATGGATAGAGCTAATTCCTGAAACTGCAGAGTGGGGTGGAGAGCTGGGCCGAACCTCAGCCAGCAGCCAATTCTGGCAACACTGACCGACAGCACCCAGGGCTGAATGAGATGGTGCATGGGTGTGCAAAATGGAGCTTGTCAGAAGGTTGACAGACCCCATCACTCCCCCTTTCTTCAGCATTTATTATGCCACCTCTACAATACTGCTGTCTCCAGTCTGATGTCTCACAGTACAGGAAAGATATTGATAAACTGGAGCAAACTAGTGGAGAGCACCAGGAAGTTCACTGCTGGAGATCCTGACCTTGATTATTCAGCTTGTTCAGTCCAGAGAACAGTTGCCCTGTTGGATTTTCTTTTGTTTTTGTTGTTGGGGTTTTTTCCTTTTGTTTTTTAAAGACAACAGATCTCTATCATTTAAAAGAAACATGCCTTTGTGTGGTTAAGCTTGGCTGCTATCTAGGGCTCTTTATTTCCAACCCTCCACCCCTTCTTATCATCTAACCACGTGGTGAGACATTATTTTAATTGGTTTCAGTGACGGCATGAAAACAACCCTGTAAATGCAGTTTATAAGAATATTTGAAATTATTATTTCATTGCCAATTGCATTCACTAACAGTCACAGCAAAAAAAAAAGCGCATTAATGTCACTTTAAAGGATACAATAAGTGCCCCAATTCAGTTGTAATAATAATTGGAACAGAAATCTCTGGAAGGAATAAAAATGGCCAGAAGTAGGGTTTTGCATGAAGTACGATTAAAAACTGTCAATACATTGTTCAGCTTTACTTTCTCTATTTACAGAGTATGGTTAACTGGCAAACTCCTGTATCCATGGAAAACTTCAAGAAGTCAGCCTCCCCCCTATTTAAATATAGCAACTCTTCCTGTTGAGTTGTCTGCTGAAAAACTGAATTTCAGCAATTTAGCAGTAAAATACGATTTAGAATAATACAATAGCAAACTTGCATACATGTTTCTGTGTAGTTGATATTATAAAAAGAATGAGGTTGTGTTAGTTAAGTCATTCAATTTCCAAATCAGACACAAACACTTTTTTTTTATGGAGGAAAAAAGAGCCATCACCAAAAGATGCAGGTTTTCTCTTTACCTTCTTTTGTAAGGAACTCAATCCTACTCATTAAAAATGTTGCCTTCCCTCTCATGCATTGTTTTTATAAACTGCATTTAATCCTGGGAAGTTAGGGGATTAAAATGAATATAGGTATTTAAGATTTAGATGGATTCCCATGGGAATCCTAAAATGCTAGACACACTTCTGTTAATACAAACAAACCTTGAAAAAACATTGTAAAGGCCTTCAGTAATAATGGTTTTGTAGCACCTCCTCCCAAAAAAAAAGTTATCCCAGGGATACTTTTGAAATGTAATAGGATCAAATATTAAAACTTTCAACAAATCAATTCAATTCAGCAGAAAGCTACTGCAATCTTCTTCAGGGAATCATTCACTTCTGTAGCAGATCTACCTGAATTCCAGTATAAGCCTATGGGATCTGTGTAACTAGGGATGCCTGAATTGCTTTTGATACAACTAACACAGGCTGTATGTATTGTCACTCTGAATTGTTCAAACTCCTCCTGTACATGTGTAGATACAGGTACAGAATTCCACAGTTCTTCATTCTTAGAGCAGAATCATCTTCACAAAAAAGCAAATGCTATCGAAAGCATAATCTGATAAAGGAAGTGTAAATTATTAACTGTTAAATTACTCAACAGCAAAAGTGATCTATCTGAATTATTATTCATAATGACTAGAAAAGAAAGCAGGCACATTAAATAGCACCACACCCAACACTTTATAGACTTCAAACCTAAGAATTGGAGGTAAATTTTTAGGTATGGTCCAAAGTCTGGAACATATTTTATTGCCTACAGTGTTTTTACTGGAATGATTTACAGTTTGTGCAGATCAGTGACCTGAGCATGAATATTTTAGACTTAAGCACATCAGTTTCACAAAACTGAAGAAAACAAATATTTTTCTTTATTTCTGTATTATTGTCCTAAGTACTAAGAGAAGTAAAACATGCACAATGACTGATCTTGAAATTATTTACATAATTAAAAATAATAGCAAATTCAATATTTAGAATCTACCTACACCAAGGAAGCAAATACATTTCTATGACAATACCCATAGCAAAAAGAGAATTTACACACTTACAAAGTTGTAGAAACATTTCTAGAGTCAATCTGAAGTGCTGCACTTTTCCATTTCAGTGTAACTGTCACTAGGAAATTTAGTTACCACAATAAAGACCTATTACAACCATATGTATAAGAAATGTTATTTCCCTGAATATAAATGGGGGAAGAGCCACATCCATCGTCCTAATTAAATTTTGGTTAAATGGGTTTTGCATTTCAGTTTTCAAGACCCACAAAAAGCTCTTATTTGTTTCACCTCAGCTTGAATTCAAAGATAGTTTCTAAAATGCTGAAGCCTTTGGGATGATTGACTCTTCAGTCACATAGGTATAAGCAAGAGAATTTAAGCATGTACAAGTTTTGGTCCAATCATTTTCATACTTCATGCACTGAAGCACTTGGCTTTCATCCATCTTACCACTTTCTATTCTATGCAAAATAAAAAGGCAGGAAAGGGTGGTTCTATGTTGTGTGAGTGTTTTGAGTTGGTTGGGTTTTTTTTTTTTTTGATGCCAAATTAGAAAATAAGTTTTTCAACTCATTAAAATGCATGCTTCTTGGAGCACTTTTCTTGGAAAAAAAAGCGCAGCAAATTCAGGCTCAGGTCTATCATAGTCTCTTGTTAAAAGCATTCAACTCTTGAGCAAAAGAAAATTTCAAGATGATACAGTAACTAAGCGAATGTATTAGATATGAAAGAAGACCACAAATTCAGTATTACTGACAGAAAACACCAGCTATGAACTATCTGTCCACAAACTGATCTGCTTTCTCTCTCCTTTCATTATTGTTTTTGAGGTTGGTTTGGGGTCTTGTTTGGTTGGTTTTTCAAGGTATTTGACTCTGTCTCATTTAAGCAAAATATGACAGTTCTTCCTGACGGGCAAAATAAGATAAAAGTCCCAAAAGAGTGTCTTATCATCACACCTCAGGCTTTCAGGTAGCTGATTTGCCAGTTTAAAGAGTTGAGTGATACTGGTAAAGCAAACCTAAAAAATTCCTCCAAAGACTGAGATGTGGTATTGCTTTTACAATTAAAGCTCTTCAAAAAACCAAATTTCCAAGAGCCCTGACAACAGTTTTCCACTCAAAAGATCATCTTTTCAGGAATTTCTATATAGATTACTTTCTTCAGTGGTCTGCCTAACAGTGTTAACATTCATCCCATAGAATAGAAATTACACTTTGCCTTTGTTTACCCAGCAAAAAAACCACCCTGAGCAGGAAACAGAAGTGGAATCAGAAAATGCAGCATATTCCCCAGGACTAGACAGGAAGAACATTCAAGTCATAAGAAACATCAACTACTATTAAAAAAGAATATTTTTTAATTCGATATCTACTATATCAGGAAATAGTGTACAGCTACTTCCTTCCTACCACAAAACCAGTAATTCACACTGGCAGTATTGTAATTTAAATTACAGGCTAAAGAAGACAGGTACTGGAGGGCACTGTGTTTAGCTTAACTCACTGCTAGAAGTGTTCCCTTCCAACAACCCCTAAAAGGACAGGGCTTCTTAATAAGAGACAAGAGTTGTGATATGCAAGGTAGTGATGCTGTACATATGCTTAAAATACTTAAGGTTGGTATAACAGTTCACTCTTATATAATCAGAAGACCACCCCATGAAATATAACCTGCTCCAAATAGAACAGGTGCAGAATATGTGCTTACAGCCATAACACACAGCAACTATTTAATTTTCTCAGATTTTATTTTGAAAGCATCTATTCTCTGAACCACTTTTTTGGGTGGTATTTTAAATTCAGAAAGTGTTATCTCTGAACTGAAATAGAGAGCCTGGCTCAAAAGCTCAGCTGAAATGCAGGAACACAAGGATGAACATAGCATGTAACAGTTGTTACTTCTCTCCAGTTGGCTTTAGTTATATAGAGCTTTATGTTACAGAAAGCATGGCATTTTAATTTTCCAAGGATTGCTTTTTGCTTAGGAATTCATGAAAAAAGATTATTCTAAAGAAACATTAAATGGATTTACTCAAAATTTTGAACTGCCAGGACCAAAGTCATAGCTCTGTTATTTCATCTCATGTATGCACTTAGTCCCACTTCAACAAAACTTCTCCAACAGGGTTTTCTGTCTGCTTTACATAATTAACATATTACAAGACTGATAATGAATATGTGGAAAAAGTGCAGGCCAGCAAAAAGGTGAAGGCCTTATCCAAATACCAGGTTCTGCAAGGTGATGAGATACTTCCAGCTACCTTGGGAAAAGATAACCAAATGGTTTGGGTTGCAAGAGACCTTAAAGATAATCTACCCCCAACCCTTCTGCTATGGGCAGGGACACCTTCCACGCCAGACCAGATTGCTCAAAGCCCCATCCAGCCTGGCCTCAGACACTTCCAGGGATGGGGCATCCACAGCTCCATTTATTCTAGTGCCACACCACCCTCACAGTGAAGGATTTCTTCCCAATATCTATAATTAAACCCACCCTATTCCAGTTTAAAACTATTACCCCTTGTCTTATGCGTTTTCATGACGAGTCCCTCTCCCTCTTTCTTTTAGGCCCCTTTTGGGTGCTGCAAGGTCTCCTTGGAGTCTTCTCTTCTCCAGGCTGAACAACCCCAGCTCTCAGCCTGTCTTCACACGAGAGGTGCTTCCCTGCTCATCCTCATGGCCCTCTCCTCCAGAGTCACTCCAGCAGGTCCACATATTTCTTGTGGTGGGTGCCTAAGAGCTGGACACAGTGCTCCAGGTGGGGCCTCAGTTTTTAGTTTCATTCAAGACATACTCTAAATATAACAATGTAGTAATAACATTAGTGGCAGCCAAGTGTTTTAATTTGCTCTATTACTGAAAAATGAAATTAGTATGGTAAAACTTCAACATCAGAAGTCAGGGCTGTGGTAGCTTCAAAAAACTTAGCTATTTAGGATTTTGCGGTAAATTTTCTTTTTTTCCCCCCCTTAGTTTAATATTTTAATCTATTAACTCAGCATTTTTAAGATTTAATATTAGAATTTAATTATATTCAACTGGAGATCTCATTTTACAGATTTATAAAATTTTTAATGTAGAAGAATTAATTTGCTTCCAAGACAAATTTGAATTTACACTCTGACTGAGCATTCAGGCTGCCTGCTTTAAAACTGATAATTTCGATAACAAACTCAATCAGAAGCGATGCTTGGCGTCTGACTATATGAACTCTCCCTTATAACTCCATGGTATGATTTTATTCAGAACCCTTCCACAGCTGGGAACAACTGGGTGTGTCACCCCTAAAGAGCTGGGTGAGGAAGTGCTTAACATTTTTAAATAGCAACCATGCTGACAACAGAGAGTCACTAAGCTTGTATTACATTCTTACTTTGACAGAACCAAAAAAGAATCAAATGAAGCATTAAGACAATCTGGCATTAGTAGAAATAAATTTAAAAAAACTTCACTATCTTCTGGGTTTTAAAACAACATCTCCAATTAGAAATAATAAAACACAATGCTGAAAAACAAAAATCAAATATACCAAAAGAACTGAAGAGGGACATACATGCATTTACACAAATAACTAGCACTGAACAAGATGATATGCACATGACTGCCAGACAGGGTATGTGAGGAATAAGCCCATCTGGATGATCCTTCTTGGAACACATGACATATTGCTGTACTATACCACTGAGCAATAACTTCTGCAGATTTACAGAAAGACTGAACTATAAATCTCAGACATTAATCCACACTCCCATTTTTACTAGAAGAGAAGAAATCATCCATGCCAGGACCATTTTTCCACACCACCCAACTACTAATCTTGCTGATCTGGCAAAGCATAAAGTTTGCAAGGGTTGAAGAAGCAAGCGGTAATTTTAGCCAGGCTTTTTCACACAAACTTCTAAGCAATAAAACTTTAAGGAGCTTTTTCTTTGCAAAAAGAATAATCACTTGGAACTGAAAGTCTGGGTATATAAGGGGATTCTTGCTTCTCTTGTCCCAGATTACTTCTAGTAATTATAGAGGATGATTTCACATCATGCCTGTGCATCATCTCAGTTGCAAGAGAAAACAAAATACAAGTGAAAGTTGTAGCCTCCTCACCAGATAGAAAGGTTATTTTCTCGGAACAGATTCTGTTCATGAGGAACTGAGGGTCTTGACCTTAACTCAGGTGATACAAGAACACTGTGCCACATAACAGTTTAGTAACTCTGAATGGTCTTGTGGCACTGCTCATCAGACAAAGTGCTGTCAGCAAAGGTATGGCAAAAGGCAGCAAGCACAGTCAGAAATAAAGTACAAGGAGAAAATAACTCTTCCTGTTGGGAAAGGAGCCTGCCCAGGTGGCACAGGATGGCAGTCTGAGATGGCAACAGCCTGCGGGCATATGACTTCCCACAAGGTAAAAAGGAGATACCACATGTAACTGCCAGGCAGCAGAGGCAGGAGCACATGGAACAACACTTCACACAGCTCATCCACTTCAAAAGGGAGACGTTCCTCCTGAGGACCTGCTCAGCACCACAGGTGTCAGATCAATTGAACAAGGGTAACAGGGACAGAGATGCAACCTCCGTGCCAGTGTGAAAGACTGGTTTTGCTCTTACATAAGATGACAATTCTCATATCCTCTTAGCAGCAGAAGCAGACCCACCCTTTTAATGGTACCTTCCTCTGACTAATTTTCGACATCCAAGGCAAATCAAGCACCTTGTCATACCTGACAGTATATGCATGTCCTACCAGCACCCTGTTCTCTGCCACCCCAGTCTGTTAAGCTGACTTTTCTAAGCAACAGTTTATTTAATCTATTTTGGGTAGATAAAAAAAAAAAACAAACTGTGCTAACAGTGTGCAACAGCAGAACACAGCAGTCCTCTTGTGGTGTCAAAATACACACTGCTTCAGGCACACATTAATGTTATCCCATACAACATATCACAGCTGCTGTAAGATGTGGGCAATTAGCCTCAGGTGACAGCAGCAAAATGAATTTGCTTAGGAATGTTAGAAATCCAAAAATTAAATGTAATCTTTTGAATAAGTCAGCAGATGAAAAGTTTTCCTTCTTGGTGACAAGAAATTATTTACTTCTAATTATGAAACTAGAGTTAACAGTGGGTAAGATAAAAGCAAGACATGAAATAGTACCCCTTTTCTGAGGCCTGGCATCCTACAAGTTTTGAAGACATTTTTAATTCAGCTTGAATGTATGAAATGATTTATTTCTATTAAATAATAAAAAAAGACACATCAGATAAAACTCCTGATCAGACAACATTTCTCTCCTGACACAAATATAAATCTGAAAATCTTCTGAAGAATAGCTTGCCCTCTGGGTAATAAAATTATTTCTGTAATTAAATTTTCAATGCAGAGAGTTATCTTTGTGCAACTTATTTCTTTCATTTCTTGGAATAAAACTTGCCTCCCATCCCTCTCCAGTCTCCTAAATACATCAAAAGTACTAGTATATTTAGGACACCACTTTACTGCATGCTCAGATACAGAAGTTTTGAATTACTCTGGAAGCATTTAATACACACTGTGGGACTGTCATATGATATATAATGTGTGGAGAAGCAAACTCATACTGAAACAAATTACAAGAACATGGTTGTATGGCTGGCAGCTCTTTTGACTCTAACCCAGACCCCCCACACAGCTGTCCATAAGAAGCACTCAATAGTTAAATCTGCTTTTTTTGGAAAACACTAATTAAACCATTGCTGAGAAGGTATGATATAAAACCACTGTTGCCTCGTGACAACTTCAAATTCCAGCCTTACTCTCTGCTCACGAAGCCGGGAAGGGAACTGGCGGTGCTGAAAGACCCAAAAAAAGCCTCGGTTACAGACCCACTGGATGGATTTCACGGCTGACCTCTCCTGGGCACCGCGGTTTAACGTCAGGACAAGTTGGACAGCCTACCTTGCACAACAGTTTGCTATCTCAACCTCCCCGGGGTTCCAGCTGCTCGCTATTGACGCTGAACACCAGCCCCGACTGCCTCCAACCCTTCCCAGCCATATTCTTCCACCAAAACAACTTCTGCGAGGGCTTTGTGAGTAATTTAAGCACGGCAGAGGTTACCAACCCTCCGGCTTTTGGCATGATGTAGGAACTGGCAGACAGAATGCCAACGTCCTGGAAGTGTGCCAAGGCCCTGAACAGCAGATTAGTGAGAAATTACGTTTCGGGTATGAGTCAAAGACGGAAAACACATTGCCATCTCACATATCAGACCTCAAAACAGTATGAACGTTCATTCTGAAACCAGGCAGAGAGAATGTCAACAGGCTACCACTCGACCCACCTACGAAAGATTTCTTTCTAATTAAAGCAGCTACATGTCATGTCATAATATTTTTTTCCTTGTATTTACAGAAGGATTACTGCCTGTTCCTCTGATAAAACTGGTAATTTAACACAGGAATCAATCCTTCACATTTAACTCGACAGGTTTCCAGCAAAACCCACTAAAGATTTTTTTTTTTTTTTTGGAGACAGTAAATTCACCCTTTTGTCCCAATATAATAAAAACAGTTAACACTGTAACAAATCAATGTGCCCTAGGATGATTTTTGCCTCCACTCATTTATCTTAGAACACCTGTCTGTACAGTAAAGTTTCACCTTAATCTCTCAGAAACTGGTAATAAAATTCTTATTAGGAGACAGAGCAGTCTTGAAATATGAAAATCCACTAAATATATTTTAGAACCAAGCCACTGCTATTTTGCAGGAAAACTCCAATCTCCATAAATATGCCAATTACATCCAATTCAGTACTTAATTTCTACTCACACACACACATACACCCCTTGACAGGGCATGTGACACTCAGAGACAAACATCTAATTAATACTTGGAGTGGCAAGACCAGCAGTCCCTTAGGCACACTATACCTGTGCCACAAATCCATTTGGATAAATATCACAAGTACCACCTCAACCTTTCAAATCACAAATCATAAAGAAAAGTAATGCTTTTGATATGATTTAACTCCAACTTAATTTTGCTCCAAGTCTAAAATAAGCTGACAGTTTCCATCTCAGATTAAATGCTGTAAATATTCATTAACAATTAGTTTCCTTGTAAGGTAACTATTATAATACTACTTCATTTTTTAAATTGCATTTCTGCAAGTCTAATCCTTTAGCTTTAACAAGGCTTAAACCCTCACCACAGTATTCAAAACTGCCCATACCAGATTAAAATAAGAATTTTCCATAGGCAAACATTTAAAAAAAAATAGACTGTGAAAGAGCTTAGAGGGAGAAGAGAAAGGAGAAAACAAAACCACAAAACTCACTTGACTGTAACTCGATTGGACAAATCCTGAAGATCTCCTGGGTGAAAAAGCTGAGCTTCTTTCAGTCCAATGTTTTCGCAGGCTTTCAGAAAAACATTTATATTATCCTGCAAAGAGAAGTAGAAAGCAGTTGCTCAGTTAAGAGCACTAAGCAGATTTTACAAGATGATTAGTACTAGCCTTTAAATGTCAAAGTCCAGCTCACATAAATGAAACTGGAAAAGCAATCTTCTGGATCATAAACGCTGGTTGTTTCTCATGCACACAGGCAGGCTGGGCTGCGATCGCAGGGACTGAGGGGTATGTTAAAGATTACCTGGCATAAGGCAGCAGTGAGCCAGTAGGCAGCAATCTCCACTTTGATGTCAGCTCTGCTCAGCAAACAAACGCCCTCTTCCTAGCTTTGCACGACAAGCCTCACCTATTGCCTTTAAAAATAACTCCAGCTACTGACATTCACCACCCAGAAACTCTTGGCAGGGAAGGAAGAAGAGGAGGGACTCTTCGTTTCTATGCTCACAGACTGATGAGGGAATACTGCACCTGGAGTCTGGCTTTGGTTGCTGAGCAAAGCTCCGGAGAGACAGAAACCAAACTGTATTCAGAGCTGCTGCTGCTGTCTCATTTGGAGGGGGGGTTTCTTTCCGAGTCCCTCCCCTTCCCCTTCCCACACCCCCCCCTCAACTTCACACCAATCTGTTACAAAACATAGGTGCAGCACCCACTCTCTGCACCTGCTGCAGGATGGACCAACCCATGACAGAAATGTTAAAAAAGAATAAATCTAATGATATATACAGAGATTATACAACTTATGATCTTTTTCCAGTTCATGAACAGTGGGCAATAGGCAAGAAATTCCTTCTCGTTAAGGCGGAATGCTATCAACAACAAAAGAATGTGCCCTCTTGTGCACTTGCTTCCTTCAGCTGCAAGCCAAAGGAAAAGGTACACGAAGTTACTTAATTCATAAGCTACGCACAGCCCTGTCATTAAGAGTTTCTAAGTCTGGTATCAGAATTTCACAGTATAGAGAAGCTCTGCTTTAGCAATTTAATATGCTTTAAATTTTTTTTTACACATAATCGACAGTTATTCCTTCATTTAAAATTCATTAAAAACAATCTACAAAGGAAATAACAGCTGTTTCTAATAAAGAAAGTAAAACAAACCCAAGAATCCCCTCAACCTTCTGTTTTGAAGGTCCCTGGGATTCTAGTATTTCTTATCAGTCTGTAAACACGGCTTAATTCAACGAAAATATTTGAGCGAGGTATTCCTTATGCAGGCTGTGGGCTCTGTGTTACCACATCTGAAAGATCCCAGGTGTCTCATACCGTGAAGGTTACGCCCCAAGGCTCAATGTGATGTGCCATGGGGGCTGCTCTGCTGCAGGAGGTGCAACGTGATGGCCAACATGGGGGACACGATGTGGTGGCAGATGAGGGGAGGTAGCTGGGAAGGATGGAGGACAGGCAGCCTCACCTATGCCCAGGCCCCTGCAGTGCCCAGGGGGCTGCCTGCACATTTGTCCAGGGAAGAGCTTCATGCTGTGAGATGCAGCCTCAGAGGGGCATTTATTTTTCCTTTCCATGCAATATGGGGAAAGCTGTCTAGATGTGTCAACTTTATTAAATAAATATTTGAGTGTCACATTAGTACCAAACCAGCAAGGACTTGAAAAGGCATTGTTCCCTCTGCATGGAAGAAGCCACAGGTCCCACTGCAAGAAGAGGAACTACTTGCTAAACAACCATCAGGTCAGTGTTCAAGGGACTAGGGAATCTATGAAACTGGCAAGTAAGGCACAAGAAGAAAGCAGCAGAGCAGAAAGAATGAGTAACTCCAAAGTAATGAACTGACACCAACACCAGTGAAGGCAACACGGTCTGATTGGTCTGCCCAGACACCACAGCAACTTAGAGCAAACTCCCAAACCAATGGGTTATGGCAACGACAGGGCTGAAAATGAGCACATTGTGCAGGTAAACAAGGAAGAAGAGTCAGATTTAGAAAAACAGATGTCGTCTACACCCTGAGAGAAACAAAAACAAAGCAGAGGAATTGCTCATCAGTGGATGCTTGGCTGCACAACCACCAAACTTCTGGAACATGAGAGAATTAATTTTGAAGGTGTTTCAGCAATTAAACTTATCAGGCATCAACCTCCTGATAAATAGCACTTACAAGCCCTGAGAACATCCCCACTGACAGGACTCAAGACTGTCAGGAATGGGGTCAAAAGCAGGGAGAGATAACATGGAAGGCAGAACACCGTTAGTTACAGTGCACACGTGCAGGATAAAACATGGTTCAAAATCTTCCTTCCCTCAGCTCCCAAGCCAGAGGTTTGATCACACTTGCCATCTCACTGCTCTAACACCAGCTGTTCTGCAGTCAGGGCCTGGAAATGACCCTCACAGCACCAAGCAATTACACACGCAGTAGGGTATTTATCAGGTTTGGATATCAACACAGAAAGGTACTATTTAAATAAAACAGCATTTCTAAATTCTGTTTTTGCCAAGTTATTCTTGACCATCTCTAATCATCATAGTTAATCAGCAAAGCTACATATCTCAAAATAGCTAGCAGCCATTTTAAACTCTACCAGAATAATGAATGGGAAGTTGAATTTTAAATAGCACCACAGAAAGAAGTAGGGAAAAAAAAAGACAAGTTATCAACCTTGCAATTAAATTTAACATTAGAAATGTGAACAGGAACATTTTTCAGTGATTAATCCACTTAAATATAGAAACCATTACATTGTTCCTTTTACCAATGTAACTGTACTTTAACAAGACTAATGGTCACTGTCACTGCAGCTTCAAAGGACATACTGCAATCTGAACCTCATCATACCTCATAAAATAGTTCTATTTAAACAACCAGATCTCAAAATCCTGGACCTATCTCCAGGTGACAAAAGTCACTGACAAAATGTGCTTAAGAGAAAAAGGCTCATACTTGCATCCACCACCCTCTTCTGCCACTAAGGTGTTCTCAATCTGTGTAAACACGAGCAGACCATTTAAATTTATGAAAAAAAGTTATCAGAGAAAAAGGATTATGAGGATAATGGAAGGGGAGGGACTTAAGACAAACTGGAAATTTTGATTTCATTATACCAATAAAGTGGATTATGAGAGGAAATACTGGTGCCACTTATCAGCACAAGAGAAGAAAAATCAGAGAGAAGAGCTGCCCATTTCAAAAGCAAGGATTCATTTTTAGATAGATCAAATACATTTTTGCAGAAAACATAAGGTTCTGACCATTATTAGAGAAAGCTCTTGAAATAACATGGATAAAATCATCAAGTTAATTTTTGTTCATGTTATTAAGAGAACTCAATTACTACATTTCCCTGAGCATCTGAAGTTGGAATAAGCATCAAAGAATTACAGGTTTTCACTCACAACAAAAATAAAGCCTGAAGTCTAAACCACAAAATTCAAGTGTAATTCATTTCTGGTATGCTATTCCTACTTCTCAGTGTCTTAGTAAGAAGGGGTGGGGAGGTTTGAATGAGACTGTGGGAAGGGCTGGTTTTATCCCCAAATGGTGGGCAAGATGGAACAGCAGAGCATTTCAAACGTTCCTAGCATGGCTTGAGTTTTCACATTCTGTACCGACTTATATCAAATGCACAACATAGAAAACTGACTAGATAGAGCTATTGCCCTTCAGCACTCCATTTTTGCCTCAAACTTCAAAATGAACTGCACCCAAAAGCTCTGCAAAGTCATAATATTGGAGAGATGGAGCTGCCAGTGGCAAGCAGGTCATCCACAAGCAGGCTTTTAAATACTCCTGCTGGGGAAAAGGCAAACAATACTATACACACTTGCAGCTCTGTACCTGACTTTCTGGTCCCCATAGGGCATCACTAGACACAAACCCTTCCCTCAGCCTGTTGTTAAAGCATTGCCCTCTAACCAGCTCTTTGAAGCCAAGATGTCATCTCTACACTGAAAATGAGACTGTGGTCCACACCCTCCCTCCAGCATCCATGCAGAGCAGGACTGCCTCTCACTCCTGCAACTCCATGGACTTGAGGAGAGGAAAAAGCTGAGTCTTTCCTCTCCTTCACTTGCTGGTTCTCAGTGCTGAATCTGCTCCTAGGCCAGGGGCAGGGAGGCTGTGCCAGAGCAGGTGAATGTGAGGGGAAGAGTGGGGCCATGGCTGCAGGGCTCTTCATTGCAATCACTTGCCTCCAGACCACAGACAAAGAACCTGATAATTCTATGGGGAAGCACAAGAATATGGACACCTTCCTTTAAAAATAACAATTTTAAAGGGCAACTTTAAAAAAAAGAAAAAAAAATTGAGGCACTGGCAGTGGTTCTGTGTTGCACCTGTGATCAGCTCCTAATATGTGTCACTTGGGCAAGAATTTGAGAAGAAAGACAGAGTGCTGGTGAGGTGCTGGCAGTGGGGAAGTACAGAGGTTCCTCAATGCCTAAAAAACCAAAGAACAGTTCTAAATCAGAAAAAAAGTCAGCATGAGTGACAGTAAAGTAAGAGAAAAGACAAAAGATGCAAAAAAAGATCAAAAAGAGGCTGACCTTAAGTAGGAAGAAAACCTCAAAATCACCTGCCTGAGAAGGGGCATAGAGTGTGGAGTGTGAATAACAGGAAAAAAAAAATGTCTAAAGTAAAAGCTAATTAAATCCCCATAAGAGCGTGTAAATACTATTTTATTTTGACTACTTACATGCAATGTGATATCACACTAAATTCAGCTTGTGTAATAGAGCTGCAATTTTACTTTGAAAAAAATCCTCATTATCATGATTATCTGAGACAGGAATATTAATTTTAACAAGTGTGCAAATACATTTGCTTTCTTTAGGGTGCAGTCATGCTGTGTGGCAATCCTGGTCTTCTCCTTAGTTAACTGTTTGTCTGAATCCCTGCATATGCACCAAAATACAATGAAATCTCGTAGGCATACGAGTTATGGCACATCTTTCAAATCACTTGGCAACAGGGAGAAAAACAATTTAATTAATTGCTTTTATGTTTTTCCTGAGTGTATCAGCCAATAAAAGACAGTACTAGAGGCTGTCTCCTATTCTGGTACAAATACCCGTTGTTGCAATCAAACTGCTTACTTCTACTGCTATTCAAGCTCTAGTTTGGAGGGGAGACTTGGGGAGGAGGGTACTTGGGTGGGTTTTTGGGATGATTTTAAGCAGTTATTTTCAGTGTATGAAGGGGATGGTACCCTATGCTTGCAAAGCCATGAAGAGTATTTGCACTGTTACACCATCATCCAGACCATGATTTGGTGCCAGAAGTTGTTTTCGGTTTCCAGGCTTTCAAAAAAAAAGACAAAAAAGGCAAAAAACACCAAGTATCTAGAGTGCCTAGCAACAAAAGCTTTTGACATTTTAAGAGAGACTGATGCATTTTTTTGGCTACAGAATTCTGAAAGTCATTTGAGTAGATCACATTTAACAGTCATTTTTCCATAGTACTGCATTTATCAAGACATTTAGTCATCTTGAAGGAGACACAGCTTTCAGCTCTGCATTCATGAAAAACCCTCTTTATTAGCACCCTCATTCCCTTAAGTAAGGGCAATTTCCATCACAATAACCTGGTATTTTTTCGAAGAAAATATTTTTGATAGGCACAGCATTACACAGTCCACTCAAGTTGGCTCAAATCAGTTTAATGCAGAATTTAGAGTTGCATTTGGCAGCAGCATCACCGCACGGCTCCACTTTGTTTATATTCAGAGGTGGGGTAAAAGGAAAGAACCTACAGCAGGAGCTCGCTGAACAAGTTGGGTGACTTGCTCTTCCTTGGAGGTATGTTTCGGTTATTAGCTCCGGCTGCGGGTGCAGGTGGGGGCAGAAGGGGTGAGAGGATAGCAGGGAACAAGGCTGAATACAAACCCTGTTTGTGTTCTGACCACAGGCCTGGGAGCCAGGAACTCCCCATTACCACCTTGGCCTTGAATGTCAGGATGTTTAGTGCCCATTACCCACCCATCCCATCTTGTAGTGTGTGATCCCAGCTACTACAGCTCTCTGTGTTTTTCTGAAGGTCAACAATTTCAACCTTGAACCAAATGCAGGAGGAGTGGATAGGATACCTGAACTGCTCTTTTTCTCCCTTTTTGGCCCTGAAACTAAAAATATTAATTAAAACAATCATTCTGCAGACATAATTTGACTTAGAGTGACCTCAGGGCTTCTGTTCAGTAACTTATCCCACCTATAACAGAGCGCACAGAGCACTGTGTTGGCCAAAGATCAGAAACTGCATTAATTGCTTTGCCACTCCCCTCTGCGCGTCCTTCATTGCTTTTCCACACTGGGTAAAACAATAAATTACTGTGATCCTTGACACAGGGATTCCCTGCTGCAGCTCTATGCATGATTACAGATACTAAATCTGTAATGATTCACTGCCAGCTTTCCTCTCAGAAAGCAGGTGCTCCTGCTATAAGAATGCAGGAATGAAATTTTGTGCACAAACTTTGCGGTTACCTTGGTGCTGCCAGTATCAATAACTGTAGATCAGCCAGGAAGAGGAGGAACATTCCCCTTTGCCATTGCAACTATTGTGGAAACCACATTTTGAAGCACCCTTAGGGAAAGAATCATTCCGGTTTCAGACAAAAAGTTTCATCTGTCTCCCAAACCTCAATTCCATCTGCAGTGACTGGAGCAGGTTACGGATCTCTGTAAGACCAAGGTGTGTATTGAAAGATCTTCCCCAAAACTTGTTATTCAGGTCCTGGCACTGCCCACCACCATGTGTAATGGCCAGCAGAAGACACCTCTGCTCAGCCCACCTCATTGCCTGCAACCTCTTGCAGCACTGAGCTCCAGAATTTCTTCACAATGGAAATAGCTGGATTAAGGAAAACACACAAGAGAAATTAATGTTGGATGTTGAGTTTTTTAAACGGGACTTCTGAGTTGACAGCCTTTAAGGTGTTTACCATAAGAAAGGACCAACTGTCTTCAATGACTTAAAAATGCCTCCCAGACTCAATCTCTAACCGTGCTACAGCATAACCTTCGCTATGACATTACAGACATATATCACAGTAACAATGTGTACCAAATGAGCCTTTTATTGATAAGAGAGTGAATATCAGGTTGTAAACTGCAGGTGTGTTTCTGGGATGTCACTGCTACCAAATAAGGCTACCTGGAATGGAGAAGGGCTAAAGTGCAGCATGTTGGCAGACAAGCCTTGTTAATAGAGCTAATCCACTCAGAGGCATTCATACTGTAACGAAAGTATGGGCTTGGAAAGCCAGTATGGAAGAACTAGCCTGGGCTATTTCCTTGTTTAGACAAGCCTTAACTTTCCCATCAGTTAGTTGCATTCCAATCAAAATCAAGGGAAAAAAAATAATTCAAGCAACATGCTTTACACCGTGAACAGTTTATACAAAACAGACTCTGCAAGCGAAGTGCGCTGAATAGTCCAATGCCAAGTCACCCCACTACACAGAACTGGAATGACAGTAATCCACTTAAAGGTGAAACTCCCCTGAAGCCTAATGAGTAATAAAAGAAGTAAAGACCTCTTGTTCTTGAAACACAAAGTTTTGGCAGAGCTTGCTTTCCTCCTCCACCCCCTGCTTTTTTTTTTATTTGTATACATAAGGTTTTTTTTTTATATTTTGCTCACACAGGTTAACAACTTGATATAGGTGAAATTCAGCTTCTTCATACACAGGACTTGAAACAGAGCCTCAGATCCTCAGTTAATGTAGCCCCTGATTTTTGGACAGTTATTCAGTACTTCATTCTTCATAAGAGAGCATTTGGAAGTTTCCTCTAACTTTGCTTCCTTCAAGAGCCAACCATCTTTTATTTCTTAACAGGAGTAGCATCCTAGTACTGCATCTAATCCTTCCTGCCCTACGTGGGCTTATCCCATGCTGTTGAGAAACTTTCCCAGCACCCTGGATCAATGAGTTGGTTTGGAGATGACCTGCCTTGGAGCCCACCTGAACCCCTGCATCAGTGCCAGGCTTCCTCAGGGCCCTCCCCATCCTCCTGCCACGCAGACAGCAAGCTCAGTCAGCACAGCTGGGGCAGCTCAGCACCCTGCATTTGGCAGCACTTGTTGCTGGTGTTGTTGTTAATAATTCTTTCACACACCTCACTGGAGGAGGGTGATTCAGCGCAGACACATGGGCGCGGAGGTGTTCGGGCAGGCGCTGGGAGATGTGGTATGAGGATTTTGTACCAAGAAGAAGGGTAAATAGCATTGCTGCACAGCTCCACCATGGATACCGCAGGGAAAGTTATCACCACTGCAGTTAACATCTACTTTCTTTGAAAACTGCCATAAATTTTAAGCACCTCCCTTTGATAAATATCTGACAAGCCAGAGGTGGTGGGGGGAGAAAGGTACTCCAGTGTCCATCTTATGAAGATCTAACACAAATAAACACTGAGTGCTGAAAGGAATCTCGAATCTGCCCTTCCTTCACAAAGGAAGGAAAAATCAGATTATGAATATCACAAGTATGAGTTAAGGTGTGTACTACTTCTACATGGTTGACATTTTTTTCCAGTTAGGAAAGAATGTTTCTTGACAAACAGACACAGTCATCGGTTGCTTCAGAAATAAAACCAGTATACAAACAACAGAGTATACCACAGACTACACCTGACTGAAGGGATAAATGGAAATTTCTTGGAATTCATTTGGCAACCATATTTATCTATTTTGTTAAGTGACGGCAAGCTGATGCAAAAAGGGTAATACTTTTTCAGAGCTTTGGTTTAGAGCAGGAAAAAGGAAGACAATTTTCCACATTAGAAAGTTCTTGCTTCCAATCATATTACTTTATAGTCAGTTGACAAGATTTTTAAAAAGTAATTAATTAGTTAGCATTTTGACATTTCATCCCAGTAACAGACTAAAAGCATTGGTTTGAAAGGCTTGATCTCATTTACAGCATCCCAAAATACTGCTTTTGATTCAGAGATCAACCAGCAGGCACAGCACTTACTCTCCCCCTGACAGGAGGCCAAGACAAGTACCTGAACCACCATTTCTTGGGGTCTGCATCCATAAACTTCCTCCCCACTTATGTCTCATAGACATATTTCACTTCACCATCACTCACCTAAAAACCTGTCAAGTTCAACCCCATGTCTGGCTTTCACTCTGCCTGATTAATGTCTTGAGCAGCTACTAAAAATTTCACAGAGTTTGTATCAACCTCCTCTTTCTCCACACCCTACATTTCAAAGTGTTTAGGCAGCAACAGAAAACAATTAAAGGAAATTCAGAGCTAAGGCTGAAATGTACCATATGTTTTCAAGCAGAGGGGCACAAAACATCAGTAAACCAGTGCTGAGATTACATACTCCCACTATCAGGCATTGAAAGACTACAGAACAATGTCATCTCTAACTATTAATAACCATACTTCCTCTCTAGCACACAATCCTTTTCTCTTAATTGTCTGCTAGAGGTTTTTCCATACAGACCACATTCCTCTTTCCCGTAACACAGCAGAAAGAGTACCAAAAGTGATTTATAGTTCCACATACATTCCCATCAGGTCTTGCATTACTCCTGACATTTGCTAATTTGCCCTTTTTTTGGTTTACAGTGAGATCAATGAGAGAAATGGACTGAAGGTCAAGATTTCATTCCCACCCTACTATGACTCGCTTATGACTTACTCTGACTCAGCACTAAAGCCACAAAAACTCTCACTAACCACACTCTACTATCTTTAGGTATAGCACTGAAACAATGGTAAAGAACTCTTTGTGAAGTACTCCAAGATTTGACACATTAAAAACTTCTTATATAAGAAGCAGCAAGACTTCTTAAACTTAACTATTTAAAAATTAGGTTTCTACAATGCCTCATAAATTTACAAAAGCATTTTAAAAAACTAAAACTGTTTATTGTTTTCTATTTAAACAGAATTTTCATCCCAGTGGCCATCATGTTCCCAAACTTGAAGAAACATCTGCTTAGGAGTTTGAAGTAATGTAAAATTCAGAAGTTTCAGTTGCCAATGGAAACACAGTTACTAATTTCCAACTGCAATTTTCTGAGCACTGACAAAATCTCACTAAAATACATTAAGTAAGAAATTTAACACTTTGATGGCCACATTTGAAATGCAGTGCTGTGTCAATTCCCAGGTGAAAACATTTTTTCTCATACTAATAACATGGGATCATAGAATAGTTTGGGTTGAAAGGGACCTTAAAGATAATCTTAGACCAACCTCCCTGCAGTGAACAGTGATATCTTCATCTAGATCAGGTTGCTCAGAGCCCCATCCAGCCTGATCTTGATTGCTCCCAGGGATGAAGTATCCACCATCTCTCTGGAAAAGTTGTTCCAATGCCTCGCCACCCTCACAGTAAAGGATTTCTTCCTTTCATTTAATCTAAATCTAGCCTCTTTATTTAAAGCATTACCCCTTGTTCCATCACAACAGAGTGCCTTCTAAAAAGTTTGTCCTTATCTTTCTTATAACCTTCCTTTATTGAAACCTAGAGCCTTCTCTTCCCAGGCTGAATAACCCCAACTCTCTAAGCCTGTCTTCATGAGAGAGGTGTTCCAGCCACTCATTTTTGTGTTCCTTCTCTGAACCTGCTCCAACAGGTCCATGTCCTTATAGCTGGATGCAGCCCTGCAGGTGGGGTCTCACCAGAGCAGAGGGGCAGAATCCCCTCCCTGACCCAGCTGCCCACTCTGCTTTGGATGCAGCCCATGTTTGGTTTCTGGGCTATGAGTGCCACCAGCACCTCAAGTCCTTCTCTGTACAGCTGCTCTCATTTATTTTCTTATATTAATTCTGGGGAGTTGCCCCAACCCAGGTGCAGCACCTTGTACTTGTCCTTGTTAAACCTCCTGAGATTCCCATGGGCCCACTTCTCAAGCTTGTCCAGATCCCCCTGGATGGTATCTCATGCTTTAGGTGTGTCAACTGCCCCACTGAGCTAGGTGACATCTGCAGATGTGGTGAGGGTGTTCTCAATCCCTTTGTGTCATTGATGAAGACATTAAACAGAACTTGTCCAAGCAAGAATCCCTAAGGAATGTCACTTGTCCCTGATCTCCCTCTGGACATTAATTATGACCACTACCTTCTCCATGCAGCCATCCAACCAATTCCCTAACCACCAAACAACCCACCCATCAAATCTCTCTCTCCAGTTCAGACAGAAGGATGCATTGTTCAGACAGAAGGATGTTAAGTGATGTCTGCATTCCTTCCCTTGTCCATTGATGCAGTCACTCTGTAACAGAAAGCCAATAGATTGGTTCAAGTGGGACCTACCCTTGGCTCTCCCAAGTCATGTCCCTGTTCACTATGTTCCTTAGCAGAGCTTTTAGGAGTAGCTGTTCCATGATCTAAACAGGCAAAGGGGTGAGGCTGATGGGTCAGTGGTCCTCCTTCCTACCTTTTTCAAAGATGGGTATAGTGTGTCCCTTTCCCCACAAGAAAAAGGAAAATAACAGTTTCGAGAACTTTTTTTACCTCTAGCATAAGAACATTGAACAAGAAAACTACTACTATAAAGAGGTACCTGGCCTCATTCCTACTATCCAACATGTTCCTGAGCCTGTGTTAAACATATAAACTTCATTATAATGGAGAGCACATTGGATGCAGGGCATGAGTTTGGTAGGTCATACCCACTTTCACTTTCTTCCTCTTTGGTTTTATATTTACTGAAGTTCATTCATAAGAAACACCAATTGCTATTGCAAAACAGAAGTTTTCCCTCACGTAAGGTTATGCCAAGTAGTAAGTCTCTTAAAATATTTGTCTTGTTGAATTTCCCAACAACTTGCTGGGCATAGTCATCCAGAAAACAGGTAATGTGCCTCTTTGGTTTTGTTTACACATTTAAATTAAAAACTTGAAAAAACAAACAAACAAAAAAAAAAACAGGTATCACCTTGTGCCTTGTCTTATGAAAAACAATACCAGACTAATTGCCTTCCTGGTGAATGATATCAAACAGGACTTGCTCAGCTTCACTCTTAGCAAGGCTGCATATGCACTCACCCTGTACCTCTGAATGTACATGCCATTGACAAATCAAAATCCCATGACCCAGCTCAGCCACAAGCGAGGGCCATGGAAGCAGGGCTGGAAGCAGAGCCCATAGCTACCACATTGGCTGAGATGTGTTCTGTTCTCCTACAAAAAGGTGGCTTAAACCTTCAGAAGAAATAGCAACACTCTATATCACTCAGTATTACTCCCTCATCACTGGAAAAAAAAAAAACAACAAGAAAAAGGTCAGAAAAGCACACAGAGAACATCAAATGCTTATCAGCTCATTAGTCAGATCTTGACCAAAATTTATGAGGCTATTTCTTACAAGCATTTTTGGACTTAATTGCTGCACAACCAGGAAATTTAAGTCTGTATTTTCTGGCGTTTGGTAGTGAAGCAAAGCAAACAACAGCAGCTTTTATATCAATTACCCCATGTATTTGTGTACTTGCCCTTCCTCATTTTTCATGAGGAATGGAAATAAGAAGTTTCTTTATGATCAACTTCTCATAGCAGACAAGATACCATTATTACTATTGTAGCCCATACTAGTCAAAATTCACAGAGCAGGAGTTTAAAACGAAAAAATAATAATTTTTAAAAATAGATAATTCAGGAAGACAGAAAAGATGTACCAATATAAAATATAAAGGCTATACTAAAGACTAGAAGGTGAACAGCAAGAGAAAATCATCATGAAGGAATGAATTTTGAAAGCAGTGGTGCTTTGAAAAAAAATTAATTTAAATAAAATTAAGCCTCTCATATCATCAGATTTCTTAAATTTAAGTGGAAAACACAACTAATTTGATTCTAGGTAATCTAGAGAAGGAAGTTTGTAGCAAAGCCCTAAATAAAACATACACCTGAACTAATATGTACATGTATGAACTTTGCCTGAAAAATTGTTTTGAAAGTGTCCTATAATAAAGTAAAAATGTTGTCTGCATACCATTGCCCTGCTATACAAGGAAAAAAGAAGAAAAAAAAAAACCACACACCACCAAAAAACCCCATCACCCTGTTGAGAAAATTTTCCCACAGAAAAGGAAATTTTGGCCAGCTCTCCTTGATGACAAAAGATAAGGAAATACCAGGGCGGTTCCATGGTTTGCAAAATGTTAGGCACAAAAGCACAGAAAAACATTTTTATTTTTTATGTTCTCCACCCCTTTCTTTATCTTCCCTTTCATTTTAGTTTAACTTTCTATCATATTTCTCTCTTTTTACCTTTATTATTCCCTACGTCCCTGCTTTAGAAAGTATATGCCAATGACCTAAGGACCAATATTTCAGGTGGTTGCCTTGGTGCAAATGATATTAATACCTCCTGATGCATTCAATAAGCACATTTTAGAATAGTGCCATATTACATTGCATTAAAGAGAAGCAATGATGTTGGAGTAGCAGCTGGAAGAAGGATAAGTTTCCTGTTGAATCAGGAAAACAAATGTTTGAAAAATGCTGCATGGAAAAGCATCAAGGTGCTCTCCACCCTAAAGGAACCCTAATTCCTGACCAGAAAAAAAAAATCCCACTCTACAGTATTTTAGATAAACATTTCAAACCTGGGACTGCTTAGAGATGCGCAGCTTTTTTTGTATGTGTGAAAAGGAAACAAAAATTCATTAAAAATCCCTTTAACAAAGCTGAAGAACTTTATGAAGATGGCATTTTTTGCTCATGCTCATCCAGCATGCACACAGAAAACTGAGTTAGCAACATCTCACCTTGTTCGAAATCACAGATCAACTTGAAACCAAAGTGCTAATGTCATTTCATTTACAGCTCTGAAAAACCCCATAGCTTTCTATTCTGCCCTGTTGTACGATCACAGCACTTATGTCTCAGATGTGAGAAAAAGCTTCCCAAACATAGCGCAAAGCATTGCACTTCCACCTTATTCGCAGGAGCTGCAAGCAAAAATAGATGGTCTTGGAAGACCTGATTGAGATATTGCAAAGCAAAAACTGGTATAAGCAATATTTCCATTTGCTACCCCCCTCTCCAAAGGAGACACTGGCTCCTACCTCAGAATTTACTTCACCATCTGGTCTCAGCTGGAAACATACCTTCACTAGAATTCTGCCTTGCTGAAGAGTGTACACTTATTCCTCCTGAGCAACAACCAATGTATTATTCTGACAGATATGTTCAGCTTGCATAAACTATACATAACTCATTCATCTTCCAACCGTCTAATGGCATCTTGTGACTTTCATTCCAGGTTATGATTCTCTGTGTTTAGCCAACTGAGTTGAAAACAGAACAGTTTTTGGGGAACAATGGTGCTGCAGCCAGAGATACATCTCTGAAACTGTTCAGCAAAGCCTTGTTGGAAAATATGCTGTCAAACCACAAAATCCTCCCCCTTGTGATTATATTCAAACCATCTTCAGATGCTGAGGTTCAAGCTGAAAACTCTGCATTTTTTGAGAAAAAAAGTTTTCCTCTGGGTTTGCTTTTGTTAAATACTCTTTTTATTTTTACCACTCCTACTATGCAAGAGCTGTAATCAAAGTAATTCTGCAGGATCTGAAGCCAGCAAGAGTTATCAATTTGAGTAATTTTCTTTAAACACCATCTCTGTTTCACACACACTAAAAAAAAGGACCAGAAAAAGTGGATCCTTAAAGTAATAAAGGGCAGTTTGCAATTTTTCTACTGCTCATAATGAAATCTCAAGCTTCCACAATCCTCTGACCTTTCTGTTATCCTCACCATACCCACCAGGAACACCTGAGGTCTTCAGGACCTGCTACTCTCTACTGGTTTGCTTGCCTTTCTGCCATACTAGGAAAAAATATGTGCACTGCTCTTTATATAAATTGTGTATTTTAGACAGAAATATAATCAGAAATTAAACTTTAATTTTCCAGAAACTATTTTAGTGCAAAGGTCCTAAATGGCATTTTAAAAAAATAGTCAAAATTAACACAGGAAAACCCAACAATTACCTCCCAGTTAACTCCCTTCAGGAAATCAGTGAGAACATCACTGGCTCCAAAATCTGCCACATGCTGTTAAAAATCAGCCTGTTGCAAATGGCAACTTTCTGCAACTACTGCTAGAGTTAGAACATAGCACCCTGCAGCTGGCACACATCACTGTCCAGGAAACCACCATAAAAACTGCATGGACATTTCTTGGTCACCTGTCCTGACCACAGCTTCCCTACAACCATTCTGGTACCCGCCTTACCCCCAGAAGTTCCATTTTCCAAACTGGAACAGAAGTGAACAGGCAAATGCAGCTAAGATGATGGCTACATCTCACACACATGCCTCGGGATGGAACTGAACAGTGAGGCTAAAGCAAAAAGTTGTTTTACGGATACCAGGTTATATCCAGATCCAGCTCTTCTTCCCAAAGTGTTCTTACAAACCCTCCCACACAAGGTGCAGCCCAGATTTCCCATGCCATGCCAAGCTGGGGAGAAGTTAAAACAAATTTTGAGCTTTCCTGGTACCAATTAAGCCAATTAAACCTGGTACCAATTTTTCATTAACTGAATACCAAGTTTCATTTCAGTATTTAATCCTCAAAATACATGTGTTTATTTTTCCATTCTGTCATGATTAGACCTGAACCACTGCAATCCACATCTAAAAATCACTAGGCAGCAGTATAATCAAACTAAAGGTAAATGCTAAGGCTTAATCTGAGTTGTGTAAAGTGTTCCTACTAACAAAGTCCCCATTAGATCTTATGATGGTCATAAATGAAAACAAGACATGACAAATCAATAATGCATTGACCTCATTAAAAGCAGCACCTCACACTAACTCAAAACAAAAAAACTCTAGCACACAATATTCCATATACAACAGAATGCTTCATTATTCCTATAGGCCTTCACTTACTATTTTACTGAAACAGTTTGTTTTCAAAATAACCATGAACAAAACCCTTCTGGAGATTCAACCAAAGACATCTATTCAACACCGTATTTCTGTACTGCTGTAAAAGCCTGTCAAATAGTTGACATGAACACAATGCTTAAACAACATACTTAAATGGAAATAAAATATATTAACTCCCTAGGGAACAAAACCAAAATTCAAGGAATTCCTGGAGGGGAAGAAAAACAAAGGGGAGGGAAAGCAGGGGGAAGGGGGGAAGAGAAACAAGATGTCTTTCAAAGCATTTGTTTCCTTTTGATAATCAGACTGCCACAAAACCCTCAAAACCACTGGGGGTTTGTTTCCTTTGAATCAGAAAAGTCAGGAGAGAAATGGATGCTAATTAGGCAATAAAGGCATAAAATGTTTTGGAAAAGGATTTAGGATATGAGTCTAGAGGAGCATGAAGAAGCTGTAGAAAGAACATGATCAGAGCTCCTTTTGTTTTTGAAAAAATCCTTCACATCTCTTGATATTAAAATTTCCATCTGGATTAAAAAAAAAAAAAAAAGACAAAAAAAGAGAGAAAAATGAGAAAGATAAATTTCACCCCTTCCAACAGTGATTTCTAGATATCATGAAAGCTTGCTGGGGACCAATTAGTGTGAGACTCAAAGGCATTGAAGACAGCACAAGTGAGAGACACAGAAATATATGTAACATTTATGAAGGAACAGAAAATACTAGAAGCAAATTTGTGGGAGAAGCAATCTACAAGCAATAAAAATATTTCCAGAACATGTCAAGCAAGCCTACCATCAAATTTCTTAGTAAGCTTTTTCTGTCTCTAAAACCAATATTTCAACCACAGTATCCTGAGCCTGTCAGGTATCAATGTCTGCTTTCTTATAAATGCAAATCCCCATATTTTTTAGGTTGCTTTTTTTTTTTTTTTTTTTTGAGTTTTACATGCTGGGATGAAACCTGGGCTCTTCAAAGCTGGTATAACTGAGAAGGTTCCTCTCAAGTCTGTGAAAACCAGTCTTCAACTATTGTCACCATAAGCACCATCTTCTGAAACTACCCCAATATGATCTTAACTGTTGTCTTCTGAAACTGAAGTGTTTATGTAAAACCTTTTCCACAGGTTAATACAAAATATCAGCTCTCTCAATTACTATCTTTAAGTTGTGTTTTAACAAAAACACTAGGTGAGCCTGATTTACAAGAAGCATTCACCTTTCCACCTCTTTATTTTTGAAGACTTGTAGGAACTAGAAACAACCTCAAGAAACAGTAATGCATTACAAGTAAGATATAAATTACACATCAAATGAATTCTCTGCATTTTTACATCTGGAAATAAAAAATGCATATAAAAACAAGAGTGCCTGAAGTTATGATTCAAGACAACATTTATATCACCACAAAAATGAAATCTAGTTATGGTTTTCTGGTTTGAATCTAATGGCTACTTCAGAGGCCATGTAGACCATCAAACCTCTGATCAAATAACTGTGCTGTCCTCCCCAGAATAATTTTAGCTTAATTTGAATTATTTTTGTATGCCTCACAGGAAAAGAATGTGCAGCAGTCTTATTCACAAGCCTAAATACCTGAGCTTTTCTGGGACAAAGGCAATTAATACTTTCTACATTTATTTCATGTGGAAATGCACATTCCCAGCTTGTGCAATAACTCATGGCAATTTAACCTAATCTTACAACCTCCAGCCAAGTAAACTACACTTATGAGAGACACAGGTGACCAGCAAAAGCTAATGTTTTGTTGGTGCATCCCATTAAAACATGTAAATAAAAGTATCTAGAGAAGTTTTGCATTCTACTACTAAGAAACCAGGTAATTTTCCCTAATGTTGAGGTTGCATGTTTGCCATAAGGTGTGATCTTCCATTTGTCACAGGAATCATACATATGTCCCTGTTCACCCAGGATCTTTTAATATGGGACCAATAGCATTTGTGACAGGACTAAATAGCCTTGACACCCTAAGTGACATGAACCGCCAACAAGGTTGTCATAGTGAAAAAAGTGATGAAGAAGGAATTCTTTGAACTCGTTTGCCCACAGAAGGGTTTCTGTAGCTAAATGGCTAAAAAACTTAATCTAGTCTCTGGGCAGCAAGTTTTCCAAACAGCATAGAGAAAATCCTTTACATTTCCTGTGAAAATTATGACATACATCTCCCACCTCTACCCCCAGCAATGTGATTTACAGCCAAAACATTGGCAAATCCTTCAGCTGAAGCCTGAAGAGAGATCTTTGCATCATCAGAGTTATTTTAATGCAGCTGAAGCTTTGCTGTGGGTGGAGTGAAAGAGGTTCTAAAAATACTTTAACTACACAGAACATTTCCTACTTTGCCTATTCCCTAAGAAAGGGATATCGGAAGTGGCTTTTAATGTAAGATAGGATGGTGGCCTTTATAGAGACAAGTAGAGACAAGTAATGCCACAGAGGTTTCTGCACAGCAGCCAGTGCTTGATACATCTGGGGATGATGAAGCTTGATGCAGTGACAGGATGACTGAAGTTAGAGATCCAAATGACAGATTAGGTACCTTTGTGGTCTAAGATAACATAGAAATGGTACAATCTTGAACAAAAAAAAAATAAAATGGAGCTAAAATTTTGAAAATTTGTTAAAAAGATCACTTGTTTCATACACCAGATATTAGATTCAATGCCATTACTTACCAAGCCAGCTATTGGAGTTGGCAGATGATTGATCTTCTTAACGATGCCAGGTTTGATCTTGTTAATCAAACTAAAAAAAAAAGTCATATTATTTTCTGTTAAATAATTTACTGCACTTAAGCATAAGCATGAGCATCAATGCTTATTAAGAAATACTTTGCATGTGGTCCTCACATAACATGATTTGAATGAGTTTGAGCTGAATCTATTAACACTCCCAAGAAGTGACAAGCAAGAACAGATTGTAGAAGCAAAAATGAAAAGTCACACACAAAGAGGTTTCTGGGAACAGCAAAGGAGAAAGAAAAGAAAATGCCTGAGGAGGCGTGGGGAGAAAAGGATCTGTCTTTCTACTACAGGGTGGTGATGTTAAATGGACTCAAATTTCCTAGTTATAGATTTTCTTCTCATAAAGGTTCTGAGCAGATGACAAAAATGTACCAGAATATTGATTTTCCGAGTTAAGTGTGATAGCACTAATATTCCTGTAAGGAACTCAGTTTTCATAATGCTACCAAATCCAGTGTGCTGTGTGCAGCAATCATTTTTGGCACGTGTAATCTACATGTACAAGTCATGTTCCATCTCAGTCAGAAGAGACTGTACCGGATATCGTTCTTCACGTAAAATTAATAATTAAGTTGAGAAGACAGGACAGGCTAACACATCACTGTTGAACACACAAGCCCAAATGCATACCTTATCCTGCAGTGAAGATGAGGCACGGGATTCCTTTCAAGTTTATACCCAAGTTTTCAATCATGGCAGTAGGGGAATATTATAGTTCACTAAATTACACACTGGACCAGAGGGTCAGTGGAGAACAGGGACCTCAGGACACCCTGCACACTTCATCTGCCTCTATACCTTCGAGGATTTTTTTTTGCTCTTCTTGTTGCTGCTTGTCTGGCCAGACCCTTTACCCAACACAAAGCATCAGCAAGGCTTTGTGATCTGCCCTCACCAGTGCAGAAACAAGACCTGGAGTTTAAAACTCTGTGTGGGGGAAGAGCATCTTTTGCTCAAGCAGAAAATGTATTTGGGAAATAAACACAAAGAACAGTTTACCTGTATACACTGGAATGAAGGATACATTTCTAAATATATGCAGAAAAAAAAAAGAACTGCAGGTCCTGAGATTTTTCAACAACACTGAGTTATTTAGCAAACAAGACACATTTGATTACTTTTCCCACACAAAAAAAAGTGATCTGTTGAGGTGGAATTAAAAAATTATTTGCATTCCTCCCCTTTTTTTATAATTTTTAAATCTTCCAAATGCATAATTTTTGGTTTATTTTACTGAAGAACATGAAGTAGCATATGTCCAGAAGAAATTCAGTGACTTTCTTTCTCTAGTGTATGCACACTAGAATTGGCAAAATGTAAAAGGCTTTTTCTTATTATTTATATTTTTATTTGTTATTTATTTATACTGATCACTCAGCCAACATGTACACTTAGTCATTGAGTAGGACAAACAAACTGACTGGATGCTATAGGAATATGTAGTGTAAGTAGAGGTCTTATCAGCTATGGTTTAAGTCAGATCTACAATCCACAGAAATAGTATATCCACCTAAATCAGCCATGCCACAGGTGAACCAAGGAAATGGACAATGCAATTTCTAGTTTGTCTCAATTGCTTGAGATCTTGCACTATATTGCTGTTGGTGAAAACTGGACATGAGAAAATTTTTGCCATCTGCTCTTTCCTTTTTCTATGGAATTTCTATGAAAATCACTCCTCTTTGTACTTCAAGTATGTCAGATTTAATATTATGGCACAGGAGAACAGCTATTTTAGTACAACACAATAGGGCATCTTTTGCTTTAAAGAAAGTTGCACGCCTCCTAAGGCAAGCTGCTCAGGTGAATGTCTTAGGTTGCAATGTAAGATGTGGCTGGGGATGTGTATTCTATTGCCATCTGCTAGAACCAGGTGGGGCAGTTATCTTCTGTTAATGGGCCATTGAGGGTCACTGCATGATTGATAAAATTACATCATCCCATTGTGATCAGCTCTGCCCAGAGGGAGGAGCCAAGCATTCCTACCTGGATAAAATCTGAGATTTGGAACACTGCAGGCAGCCTCTTCCCACCAGATTCCCAGCAGGGTAGCTTGCTTTACCACTCAATTCCCAGAGGAAGACCAAGCCCATCTACACCACCACTGGATCTTCAGAGGAAAACTCCACCCCTCTACAGGACCACTGCTTCAACAGAGCCGCACCTGTCGCTGCAGGAGGGCTGCAGCCACCATTTAATCAGACTGTTAACAACACCCTGACCCAGGGGTGTCAGGCTGTATTGTGACTCTGTCAGTGTTGTTTTCCATTACTGCATTTGTATTTTCCTAATAAAGGACTGTTACTCTTACTCCCATATCTTTGCCCGAGAGCACCTTAATTTAAAAATTATAATAATTTGGAGGCAGGGGGTTTACAGTTTCCATATCAAGAGAGGCTCCTGCCTTCCTTAGCAGACACCTGTCTTTTCAAACCAAGACACTGAAGAAATTACAGGGTGTTTTTCTTGCATTATTATTAATTACAGATAAATTTTACTGATTTTTCATTTGGCAGGTGGAGCCTCATTCTGTTGCCAAGTAAGTGTCAACAATGAAGATATCAGAAGATTAGTATGTATCAGTTAATAGCCAATTCTTAAGCATCTGAATACAATATATACATCCCACTAAACATATACATTCTTATTAAAAGTATAAGCTATTTTTATTACCACATTCACGCTCATTAACATTCAATTACATAAGTAATGAAAATAAAGCATCCAGTTCTACAATATTATTTAAAATTAATTCACGCCTCGTATCACTGATAACTTCAGAAACAGCTAGCAGGATAAGATGGGAAGGCAAAGGATCCAAAGCAAAATAAAGGCAAGGACAGAAAGCATCGTAATACTCACAGAAGAAAAAATTATATATAGGAGAAGAAGGTCAGAGAACTGAAGTTTCACAAATATTTTCTCAAAGTTATCTTTGCTGAACTGATTTTAGAGTGGCTCTGAGATTTGTGGGGGTTTTTTTTTGTTTGCTTGGTTTTTGTGGGGTTTTTTGTTGTTGTTTTTAGCATCCCAGGTAGTTCTCTAATGATATTTCTCATGCACTAGTGTTGTAATGACATTTACAACTGCTGTTCCTTAAAATACTAAGGGACTAGCACCACTTCCAGTACTGGAAGCCTGTTCCAGTAAACACCAAGATGTGGACGAGACCTGTTGAGTGGACATTTTACACTCTGACTCAGTCTAGCAACGAAACCAGGCAAGTCTCATCATTGCCAAGCCTACAATATATAAGCACAAGGAAGCTTCTTACAGAAAGTGCTCCTAAACAAGCCGAGTGTGAAGTTCTGTGATAGGAATAGGTAGTTTCAGGATTTATAGAATCAACACTAAAGGGCGGGGATAGAGGACAGAAATCCAAACCCAAACAACAACAGTGGGTATAGGGGGTAATAGAGTGCTTTGATCCCAGCCACAGCCACACCACCTTGCAGGAGCTGAAGGGAAAGCCCAAAGATATCCTGGGCATTATAACCAAAACCAATATAATCAATCAACAACAGCATGATCCTCTCAGTATCCCACAAAGAAGTGTGTGGAACAAAACACAAAACATGTGCATCTGGAAAGAATATGTCCAAAAGCTCCTTTTACTTCCCATGACAAACAATAGGTATTAAAAAAGAAAAATTATTTACTATAAAATTCTTCTGGCACACCAAAAAAACAATTCAGAGGCCAGGAAGGAAAGAGGGCAGCTAATGTTAACCTGAAGGGTTTTTATATAGGTACATCAATACTCACTCGCACAACAGGACTCCATTTTCTAGAGCTGCTCGAAAGTCTTCAGTTTCAAAGCTTTGCCTGGTAACTGCCTATAAGAATAAGAGTTGAGAGTTAATTGCACACACAGACAAAATCAGGACTAGCAAGAGAACCTTAGTAATAGTTATAAGCAAACAAACAAACCCAGATTTAACACTTCAGTTCGTACTATTATTTTCTTACATTAATTTCAAAGAAGCAAATATTTAAAAGCCAGTTCTTCATGCCTCAAAAGAAGTCAGATCCAACATCTTAAAATAGTTTCCTCTAGTGTAAGTCAATCTTCAGCTAAATTCTGTGGGAATACTTATTATTTTCTAAAGCAATACCACATTGAAAAGTCACATTGAAAAGCATAAAAGAAATTTCAAACAGAAATGCAAAAGAGAGAGAAAGTCTTTTATCTCCTACTTCATGTTACAGCGTGTATACCCATGATATCTAGCACAAAGTATTTTAATAGCAGGTTTTTTTCGTGCCACTTGCACCTAAGGCAGTGTGACTAAAGAACCACTCCAAGTCTGCATTACCACGTGCACATCAATTCCCATTCCTTGGCAAGTGGCAGGACTATACTAATGGGACTTGTTTGCATATTCAGAGTGAAAAAGCAGTGAACAAGAACAACTTCTTATAAAGGACTTAAGACACCCAAAACCAAAAGAATTTACTACAAGTTTTCAGCAAAGTAGTTTTCAAAAAATACCCCAAAACCCAAAAAAACCCAAAGATTTGCTCAAGCCTATACTCACCTGGAGCCACTACTAGATCCCCCCTGTGTGTACATTGCCTGCAAGGACCAAGTTTGGCAGATTTCTTCTAATCACCCAGATTAATAACCCACATGCAAGTCAAAAAAGGACTTCTTATTCTGCCATTAGTCCAAAAGAGGGTTTTTATGCCAGCTGGGGACAGAAATTAAATACTAGGAATTGTATTTATTTGAGCTTAGAGTCACCATGTTCAGCCACCAGGTAATTATGAACTGCCTTTTGGGGCTCCTGACCATCCTCAATCCTGTGCAGGAGTTCAGGCACACAGTTTAAAGTGCCCTGGAACCTGCATCCATCTAGAGCAAAGCTACTGGTTATCACAATAATTAAGGAAATTAGTACTAAAAAAAAATTATTTGTGTTTGGTAAAAAGAACAAAGGAGAGGATGAAACTCTTTTAGGATCTGTTAAGTTATTACATTCTCAGCCTATCATTTTTTTTCTAAATTCCAAGAGGGATGCACACTAACACCAGAAATCCTACAAATTAAGTAATTAGCTTTAACATAGGTTTTCTTTTCATTCAAATGCCATAAGTTCCATCTTCTGACTGAGAAGATAATTAGGTATTACAAAAATCTTCTTTTGTGTTTAAGGTTTTTTTTATAAACTGTAACAAATAGTGACAGAAAACTAATGATGGCACACCAACTCAAAATAAGAAAAATTTCAAAATTCAGGGAAAGGATGATAGTGATTCCCCTAGGAGAACTGCACTTTATACAATATTCATATAACAGTCTGTTCCTACAGAAAACTAGAAGCTGTATCTTAGAAATATAATTGTCAATAATCACTTAAAAACACGGATTCTGAAAACTACCCTTATCTCATATATGGCATAGTATTTTGTTTCCAAACCTGTCTATTTAGTGATAATGATTTTGAGGAAGCTAGTCAATGTAATATAATAGTGTGGAAACATTAAAAATAAATATTTATGTTCCCTAGGTTATAGGGAATATGAAGAATAGGAATACCTAGTTTAAAATTATGCCTTTCATTCTGCAAGTTAGAAATTTAACATTTGCATGTCATACTCTAGAACTGTACTGTAATAAGGGCTGTATGTCTGGAGTCTAGCTTCACAGCTATGTTTCAAACTCCAATCAATTCTTAAGAATCCTAAAGTTGTTCTTATTTTGGAGTTGTCACTGACATCTACAGAACTACACAGTCAAATTGTTTGTGTTTATAGAGAGTTTACTCGCAAGTCACTCATGCAATAGATGATGAGGTGCTCCCTCAACAAAAGTTGAGCCCATCCCAAAATCCTGCAATGTCTTCTTTATCCATATCAACCTTCACAGTGAAATCCCTCCTTAAAAAAAAAAAAAAATAAATGTCCTAGAATTGCAGTATGTAGCTAAGGCCCAAACTCCTCAAAAATCATTCAGAGGAAGACAAGGAACATGTGCCACTGAAGACAAATTACACTTCAGAGTAGCCCCTCCAGAACACAAGAATGAGAATGCCACACTGCAATGCATAATCCTGTTTCCTTGAATAGCAAGAGTCCAACCTGAGTACAAGGCTGTAAATGCCTCTATTAGACTTGCAGGCATCTTAAAATTACATTAGAAGACATTACACTGGAAGCATTTTGACTAAGCTATTTGTGCAGCTGCTGCAGCAATCAACACTGATTTGCTATACAGGATGGAACTGTCAGAACAATCTTGTGACCCACTGATTTTGACAACTACGTGGTTTGTTAATATTAAAATAAAAGCATTGGTTCTGCCAAGTTAGGTTTCATTAATATTGACTTTCAAAGGATAACTAATAATTAAGTAATTAGAAGGTATTCTCAAAGAACAATTTAACACTGGTGCATGAAACCAAAACATTTTCCAAGTTGCACAACAACTTGAATTTGTTGATGTCGCAAAAGTAAGTGCTCCATTTAAAAATCTGCTTTTGTACAGAGACTGAGGACTTTTCTCATTACGGACTTTCATCTGGCTTATACCCAGTGCAGAGCTTCAAGCTCAGCTGTAACTATGATAGTCTACCCAGGAAGCAGGTATCATTTAAAAAATCCAAAGATAAAGACTTCCTCAGAGTTCCCTGGCTTTTAAGAACCTAAATAAGACAAAATTAATCCCACCCTAAGATATAACATCTTCAAACTATGTCTATGATTTCTGAGTCACTGTTTGTTCATGAAAACTGCTTATACTGGGTGTGGCACTCTTATGTAATAGGCAGAATTGATTTTGAACAATTTTTCAACCACTTAGCTATGTGAGCCACCAAATAATAAAGAAAATACCTTACAAGAGTGATTTCTATCCATCTTTGAATAATATCCCTTTCCAAATTTCTCATTTCTCTCCTCCATTCAGCTGAATATATTCTGCTTCTGTCACTGCTTTTTTGATAGGATGAAAGCAATGATACAATTAAAGGCTATTTCATAAAATCAAATTTAATTACTGCTATAAAACAGCTTAATTTTGTGTTTGAAAGACAGAGTCCCCTAATACTTCAGTAATTTGCAATTGCCAGGTCCAACCAATTTTCTTCAAAGAGTAGACCTATTAAGTCTTTATTTAAATTTAGACATTTTAAAAATGCTCACACACAGAGGGTTAGTTTATTTTCAGGTTTGCTGCGATTCCTGTAGTGGGAGACAAATCAAGAAGAAATAACCAAAGATCAACCATTCTGAATATGGCATGACATCAAAATCATCATGGACTAAACAAAAAGCACATTATATGCCCTAGTACCAAAGTAATAGAGTACATTTCTTTCGCTTGCTATACTGGAGGCCAAATATAGCTGATCATAAGGTAGGGCTCCTTTGCCTTACAATTCATCCCAAGTTGAAAGATTCTTTCAGTGTTAATATAAAAAAAAAAAGTACTAAGGGAGTCCATATCAAACTGTTTCCATGGTTTACACAGGTTTGAATGGCTTTAGCAAAAAGGCAGCTCTACCACAGGCCAGTTGATGTTTACCACCACACGAAACTCAAAGCAAAGGGACTGGTAGGTTTCTCAATTTAACTTTGCTGTGATGGAAGCAATTAAGCTGGATTCTCCCCATCCAATGCAAGAACTGTACCACATACCCAGGCATGCTGGCTGACCAGTTCTCCATCACAACAGCATTGGCTGCCCAGAGACAAGGAGGCAGTGCTGTACCACACCCAGCCTGCAATCTCAGCAATGCCTTGGCACAGGTACTTGCCGCCCAGCCTGCTCTCTCCACCTCATTCAGAGCTCCTCTGCCTCCCTGCCTTTAGACTACAGCTTCTCAAACCATGCAAGGTCCCTGTGTGTCAGTTTGAGAGAAATGCTGCCTGCATCAGCTTGAAGCACACAGCTCCCTAATACAAGGATGTAGCTTAGGGATGGAAGGAAGATGCAAGGTACTGAACCACAGATGGCAGCAACTGCCTGAAGGAAGGCTTATGTCAGGATCTCATGGGGCAAACAATTACTCAGAGGGCAATTAATCAGATCAACACTGATTTATCAGTTTCAGGTCCCCAGCATGGTCTGCAGCAGGAAAAGACAAATACTACATGATGAAGAGAGGACTGGCTATCTTCTGCAGGGAACTGGGACAGTGATGCAACAGTGATGCAATGGTGCCATCCCCAGTACAGAATTCTGGCTACACCTGCCAGTTCCTGTCACAATGCCTGCCTGAGCAGATCACCCCGCGTCCATATGAATGTCTGAATTCCTACCTTTCCAATGGCCTTTCTTCTCCCTACCCATTACCACAAATCTGGATCAGACTACATGGCAAATGACTCCATCTTTAAATAACCCCAGCATTGCATTCCTCCATTTACAGAACTCCTTTGGCTATAACTGCCTTCATGCAGTGCAGAATGGTACTGCTCCTGCAAGGTACATAAGGAGATACATTGGCTACACCCCAGCCAACAAGCAAGCATGCAGGCAACTCCCAGTGTGCTGGCATCTGTACAGCGTGACCAGGTCTGGCAGTAGATCCACAACATGTTTTCAAGCAGTATTTTGAATCCACTGCATTTTCTATCCAATTGTCAAAATACGTTATACCTCAGCTTGACAGATTTTTATGGTCCATCACAGAAGAGCAACATCAAAAAAAGGAGTAAAAAAAGTAAGGATTTTTTTCTTTCTCCTATATTCAGATTCACTACCCAAAGTCATACCTTCCCTTTTCATGGCTATTTGCAGTTCCATTTAAATTCCATGCAGTACATGAGCTTGTGTTTGAATAGCTTGTGTGGTAGCTACCAGAAAATGCTGTCGTTATGCTTTGAAGTAAATAGCTTGTGGTGCCTGGCATTTGCAGTCTTCGCCTCCCAGATTTTTAGATCTCCTCCCTCTTTTTTAAAAATCAAACAAAAAAAAAAATGTAACATTGCCTCAGTTTTCTCATGTAGTAATTTTCTTTCTCCAAATCCCTCCCAAAAGGCATAGGGTGGTAGGAGCCATATTTAGAGGGTTGCTGTACACAGTCTTGAACACAAGTTGAAAAAATCAGCCACTTGGATAGAAAACATTTGGGGTTGCAGCCCAATCATAGCAATGACTAGATTTCTCAAGCAGTAGGTCAAGCAGTAGAAAAGAGCAGCTCATTTTTGAGGCCAGCAGGATCAAGGAGACCCAGAAAAATGCACAGAAAGAGCTGGCAGTCACAGTTCCCATCCACAGGAAAATACTACTGGCATTTAATTTCTGGTAGCAGCAGGGATGCCAGGCCCAAAGCAGGCAAGGTTGCTGTGGGAAAAATGCTGCTATTGTGGGAAAAATGCTGATCCTTCTGATCAACAGTTTAATTCACAGTCCAGTAAACTCCTGAGGGGTCAGTCAACAAGTGCTCCAGAAGCTGGTACTCACAGAGGCTCTCCCACTCAGCTCTCCAGCAATGAAAGGATGACACTGCCCAACCTAACCTGCACAAGGGTCAAGAGCAAGACCTAGGTTTCTAAAAAAAAAAAAAAAAAAAAGATCTTTATTTCAAATGCCCACACCTCACAGATAAAACCCATGACAGGCAAGATTCCACTGAGGAAAAGAACTGGGATGGCTGATTAAGAAATATAGCTATAAATAAAATGTGTTGTATAATCTAACTGAACAACAAAAGTAAGAAGGGGGAAGGAGATTAATATTTTTGCCATTAATCACTTATGACCATGTGAATGTTCCTCTTTATCTACACAACACTAATGTTCTTCAATTGGAATAATTCACACTCTGTGGCTCAGTGCAAGACTGTACTCCCCTGTTTAACCCCATACCCCAAATCCCTAGGCATCATTACATTTCAGAAAATGTAGAGATTTTCCAGTCTTCAGTCCAAACTGCTTTTGATAGCAAACCAGAACAGATATTTATAAAAGGAAATGGTTCATTATTGGGAAAAAAAAAAAAAAGTCTTAACTGTTATTTTCTATCATCAACATAATGATGGGGTCCTATTGTGGTATGCCTTCTGGACAAACATACCAAGACTTCTGAAATAACACACAGCTACATTTTTACAAAAGATGAAGAAAAATAGTAAGGGGTGAGCAAGAAGGGGAAACATTACTGGTGTAGTAGGTGTGAAAAAGCACAGATCTCTGCTCATCAACTGATGAGCTTATACTCTGCTTGTTTCAGCTTTTCTGTCAAATCACACATAGAAAGACAATCTGAAGGATGAAAACAAATTTTTCCTTCCGATTGTTCACGGAATGCCTGGCTTGAAACAATCCCTGCAGAGAGAGCAGGGATAAATATTTGGGATCAATTCACTCAGGCAAGCTTTTCCCCCCACAAACAAGATCATCCCACAAAGGAAAACAAGATTAATAAGCCTACTGTTGTTTACCCTGATGACTGCACTGACAGGTGTCAAACTAGGAAAACCACCATGCATTACTTTGTGTGACAAAAAAAATGTTACTTTATGTGCAGATATGGGCAGCATCAACTAGATGGAGGTAGGTGTTCCAGTAGTGCAAAGCTTGCCAATGCAAAGTGAAATCTGAATGACTAGACATCTCTGAAAAAAAGAAACAATTGACATTTTAATTACATAGCTACCTCTGATTTCTTGGGAAACTATTAATTCTGTAAACACCATTTAAATGCACACAAGCTCTAAAGCTGCCACCTTAAGTGATGTGTGCTGATTTCAACTTTAACCACACACTGAGTTTCCCATATGTATTTACAATTACTTTCAGTTAAATAAGAGTGGACATTTATTCACCTTCCCAAGGCAACAGAATACTAACATTAGTATTTTAAAATTTTCCAATTGAGCTCCATACTAATTTAGTAGTTTGTGGTAAAAGAATGGTGGTATTGGGCCCCTTAACCATAAATGTTCCTTATTAAACAGAGAAAAGGATAAAGTAGTCATGAAGAAAAGACATCCAAATGTTCTGTTCATCCTTAAAATAAGCAAAAAGCAAGCACTGAATTCCATAAATATGTAAAAATCCTTTTTATTGAAAGTTGTCTTTTTCAAGTAATTTAAAGTAAAACAGTGGTATTCTAGACTTCAGTGCTTCTTTCGGACAGAGAAAATAGTTAAACATATCCAAGGAACAAGAACTATGAAGGAATGGTTTCCAGAAAAATCATCAGCTGAGATAACAGAAGAAATTACAAGGAGAAATTCCAGTTTCACTACTTATTTTAACAACCATGTTTTGTAATATATGCACTCTTATGCTAGCCAGATTTTGAAAAGTCAGTCACTCCATACAACCATTTCTTATTCTTTTTTTCTGAAACATCTACATCTTCAGCACTGCACTGGTTCTTATCTGACCTCAAGCTGTTAACACCTTTCCAACTTGGGGGGTAAGCAATCAAGAGACAAATCCATTCACAGCGGCTGTAGCTGGATAAATGAATACATGCATAGTTACATCCTGTTTAGTGTCCACCAGGACCATAAAAAAAGCTTGTCCTGGACAGAATATCACTATGTTCTCAGTGTCTTCCTCCAGACTTAATATGCACAAGGCTTTGTATGGCTGGCTGAGCAGTCCAGTCACAGGAGAAAGCCATGATTTTCCTGTTATCCTGAAATTGCACCAGAGCCTCTATTCCCACTCTCTTCCTCATACCCATGTGAAGGGTCTGCATTTATGAAGTCTTCTGCAGTCATCCAGGCTATTTGTGCTTCAATATAGTACTAAATATATAAACCCAACTCCATCTCCATATAACTCTCTCACACATATCCCACCACCTCTCCCCCTTCCCAAAAATAAGCATATCAACTAAAAAAGGAGGGCCAAGCATCAGAGAAAGGCTGAAGCCACAGCACGCTGAAAATAAGAAAAGGACAAGATTCAGATTTTATGCAGATTCTTGAGAGGCTTGACATACCCAAAGATCCAGTAATTCAGAGCCCTGGCAGCCAGGCAATATGTGACCAGCGGGAAAGGGAGTCACTTGCCCTCATGAAGAACTTCAAGTTCAGACAGCAATAGTAAAGAAATCTGCCCCAAAAGCCTCTATGCAAAATCCATCTGTATCATTTCTTTTGCTAAAGGAGTTAAAAAAAAAGGCCTATGACAACTGTAGCAATTTTCCTTCAGAGGAACAAGAAAAAAAAATTATATTTAAAAGCTTCAAGGCAAATAAAGGCATTACTTGCAATATTATCAGATAAAATGTTATGATAATAAAAATCATATTTGTCTAGGGCAAACATAAAAGAGGACTAAAGCAAATACCAGCTTAGAATTTTTTAGCTGTAGATGTAATAAAATAAGAATTGTCTAAAATTTTAATCTATTATTTTTTATTTAGTAATTTAAATAATGTCTCAATTTCAATTGAATTTCTAAATTTCTCAATTGTAATTGAATTTCTAAATATGGGGTATTGCTCATTTAGAACAAAAGATAAATGCAAACTATAAAAAGCCTTTGGATGTTTGTATTTTCTAAGTTCATTTTTACTACTATTATAATTCTAGGTTGGAGTCTACACTGCAAATTTCAATACAGGCTCTCAATCCACTGGCATCTATTTTTACAGGAACGACCTTAAAGAAAACAATATCTTTGCTTACACTGATTAAGAAAAACATGCTAAAACTCTGGTGCTCTCTGCAAGTGGGTCCCTGTTGGGATTATTTATATAAGTGGCAGAGACATATAGAGATACCAGCTGAAATGACCAAGAGCAGAGCATGCTTCTACCCTGGATTACAGTTATCTCTTACAAATTTACCGCCTTGATGCCGAGTGAATTCAATACTTTGATTTTTCATATATTTTAAATACTTTTCCAGAGACCAGCACTGAGCAAACCAGGGAGCTAACCACAAGGTCTTGAAATAGCATTCAGCAGGAGGAGGAAAAAAGGCATTAGATAAAAGAAAATGCACACAAAGGGGAAATTTTTTAGATACAATTGTTTTCCCATGTTTAGCAAGGTTATTCATGCATGAAAGTAGTTTCTTGTTATTAATAGAGAATTGTCAATCCTTTCAAATTTTTCAGCCTTTACTGGAAGCAGTACTTTGAGCAGCAAAATACTGAGACGTGCATTGAGTCCACTTCAGCCCAAAGCATTCACCAACACCCCCCCACCACCACCCTCACTACACCCAAATTTGCTTGCACAGAAGGTTTGGGGAGCCAACAGCCTTCTCTGCCCATCTTCCCTCCTATACCCACATCCCCCAACTTTTATATCTCTCTCTACTACACACTCTGGTTTCCAAACCATTTCACCAGGTTCTCTAAGCTCATTAACAAGGAAACAGATGGACAGTGAAAAAAGAAATTGCGCGGAAATGAACATTTAACAGGGTCAAAGACACCGTAAAGGCAATTAGTGGCATGTACAGACCTGGGAAAAGCAGTCACAACATCACTTCCCAGTAAACTATGGCACTTGGCATTAACTGCAGATCTGAAACAATGCAGCTTGGAAATTTCAGTATTATCTAGCAGCAGTTATGTAGAAATAAACAAGCAGGTGGAAGTCATTGAAATTAATGCTGACTTCAGGTGGAGAAATACTACACTCTTCTCTGGAATTTGAATAACTCGGGGGGGAAGGGTTAGCTTAAAAGAGCTCCACTGATCTGACCTGTCTAAACAAAAATAAAAGCAAGATCGCAAAGCTCCTGTTTGGTAGCGGGGAGATTCCTTAACTACATTTACATTCCATAATATGATAGTAGGTAAGCAGCAGGAGAAGCTACATAGAACAGTGACACAAAAAAAAAAATTTCAAAGTTTTCCTAGCTGTTTTTTAGAAACTTTTAAAACATGGAGTTGAAAGGAATACAAACACATACAACTAATTATCTCGGGCTATTTGGAAAGCATTGTGCAGGGACCAAGTTACGACGCTGGGAGCAAGACTTTGAAATGCTCCCTTCCCAAGCTGGTGGGGATGATGTCCTCCAGGTGCGAGCTCCTGTATCCCAGCAGCGCCAGTGCTGCTGCCGCACAGCACCATCCCATGGGAGACATCCCCTACGACACAAGAGCACAGGCTCTGTGCCTATGGGCAGCCCTTCCCTTGGCAGGACATGAAAGAAATCGCCTCTGAAGAAGAAATTGCAGTCAGAGAAGGAAAAATGGCTGCGGAGGAAATTGAAGTCCAAGGGAGCCACAAAAGGATGGCGTGCATTTGAAAAGATGACAGGAGAACTAGATGAGGCAGAGTATCAGTCTGGGCAAAGGAATAAAGAAGTTTAGGCTCGGCAAGTTTTGCTGACCAACGTTTGTCACTGATTAGGTGTTTGCGGAGTTCCAAAATAAAAATGCTGCCCTTTCAGAGCATTTAAATAAAAGGGAATATTTGGTGAACAAGATAGTCAAGTGTTGTTATACTTTGAGAAGCCTGAAATGAGTATGTTCTTGGGCTTGAACACAGCTTTCAGAGGATCTGGTTGTAGCTACACCTCCTTCAAGACCCTTCCATCATCTCACAGCAGGCGCAGTGCCACCCTGAACAGTAACCACACATTATTCATAATTATAGATGTATTTCCCCACCTCTTAAAAAAAAAAAAAAACTATTTCATTTTTTGAAATTTTTTTTCTTAAAAAAAAAAAAAAAAAAAATCAAAGGTCATTGCTAGCAGAAATCAGGGATCAGGCTACTAATGACCTCAAAATCAGGACTCCACCCTATTTAACAATTTAACATGACTTGAAAAAGTCCCCCTTTAAGCACCATATTGCCCTGTCATCTGTCCTTCGTATCTGAACATTTTGGTGAAACTGATTTATTAAGGCAAGCATTACTAGCCAATGCTTATTCTCCAGGGATCTCTGATGCATGATGTGGTTTGCAAAACCACAGACAGCAGACACATTATCAGCTGCCAGTCACACACAGCCCCACGCAGGGATAATTGCTGCACCACAATTAAAGAGTTAAGGTGTTCCCCCTTCCCATCCCACTTTCTTCTTCAACATCATCACTCATCACTCCACATCAGATGCAGGGTGAGCATTGCACATGACCCAGGAGTTACTCAACCACCTCCAGCATGACACTTCCTCCAGCCATTTTACTGCTCTTCTGCAAATGCAGCTTTATTTATTTAATTATTTGAGGAGCCAGACTGGTTTGACAGAGTGCTTGCCTCCTTGCCTGGGTGTGCAGAAGAGCCCAAGATAAGACTGACTATGATAGCAGCTACACAGAGTTGCTATGTACACTGCCCAGAGGTAGGATTTGATTACTAGTCAAAAGCAGTCTATCTTCCCCTGATTACATAATAAAATTATTATTTGCTTGTATTTATTATGACATCCTTGCAGAAATGTTCATGACTCTTTGTAAACAATTCCATATTCTGCAAGGGAGAGGCAAAAATTTACATCACAGTCTCCATATTCAACCCATTAAGCATTTAAAATACCAATCTTTGATATCCACCTTTTTATATAAGGACATAAAAATTAAGAAAATTATGTGTTGATATACTTTTTTTTTGTTCTTATTCAGAGCAAAACACGTCAACAGTGTACTAAACAATTTATCTGCATATGGCAGATACATCCTTTCTCAAAGACACACACTGACCTTAAGTCCTGTGTAGAAAAAGCAGTGTTCAATCAGCTGATTCACAGATATTCACGTAATCTCCCCTAATGATACATCTATAGTGACTAAAAAAGCTCCACAAAACACAGACAAAAAAAGCTGTGACACACAAGCAGGCAAATTGCACTAGAAAACATAACCAGAGCTGTAACAACAGTCTTGAAAGACTACTCTCTTCTACACATTTAGTATGTTTGTACCATTAAACTACTTCTTAGCTTATGAGCAGATGCATGTTCTTTGGGCATTTTTTGTCTTCAGCTTAACTTTGTTTCGTCTTTAAAAATAACAAGGCATTAAATGGAGAAATACTATCAGTAATCCATAGAGTTTTTCATAGACAGAATTATCTATGCCCTGGAAGACAGATTTTCTTCTACCATAGGCAAGATGCCTCAAGCATTTCGGATTTGAGCCACAGTGGTTTCTGTGACCAGCTGTCTTCCAGGGCATGCAGACTCCAAGAATGTCTGAAATTTTGCCTAGCAACAAACAAAGCACAGACTGCCCCTAATTTAAACATTGTACTCCATATATGTTGCAAGAAGTTATGCCAATTTCTGCTGCTTGATCTAATAAGTGTTTGGGATTTCTACATGAAAATTTTTACCATTTGATGCTCGTAACAAAGATGTTTCTCCTACTGAAAAAAAACCAAAAAAACCCAAAAAATCTGGGAAGTGCTTTTAACATTAGGTCTACGGCTTTATCAAAGCAGAATGATGTCTCTGGGGATTTTTTAATTCAAATTCCAGAGAGAAAGGAATGATACTTCGTAGCCCTGATGCTATTTCCGATGCAAGATTTAATTCTGGTGTTGGGGGCATCACAAAATCACGTTTTATTGGTCGTACATACTCAGATCATTTGTTAGAACAAGAAGTTGGAAGCATTCAAACATGACTTGCACAACATTTAAAGACAAACAAAGGAATTATCCCACCGAGTTAAACTAGTTGTCCATCCCACTCAGCATCCTCAGCCTGATAGTGACACGTCCCAGGTATGTCAGCGCGTTTGCAGGGTGGGGAGGGAGGATTACCAGTACTTTCATATTTAGAGCAGAGGAGTTCCAGCCTTCTCTATAATTAAATGGTAAAAAACACAGATAGGGAGAGCAACATATCTTTTCATAAACACTTCTCTTGCATCAGAAATCATTACAGAAAGGAGAAATGTCACCCACCACTTCCTCCTGTGCCTGTATACCAAGCTTTTAAAGTACTTGGTTGCTTAAAGATGTCTTTGTTTGCACTACACAACATATGAAGATGTGCCTCCAGAAGAACACAAGTCGAACTTGTGATAAGTCCAAAATGATAAATGTATGCAATGCCTTTTATCTAAGGCATGTAGCCATGAATATGCTCCTAAAAACTCACGCATCTTATGCAGGACAGTACTCTCCAAGCCTGGTGCCTCAGATTGAGAGCCTGCATTGATAGCAAGTGGGAATTCATACCCCAGCTGGGAGTCGCTGCAAAACTGATCTCATATCTCTTGACATATTCTGACCTCTGCTGTTATAAAGTGGAATTTATTTTGACAATATTTTTTTTCTTTTAAAAGCCCTCAGCTGAATAAAAATTTTCAATATCTGCAATTATCCAGGGAAAAGAAATGATGGGAAAATCACTTTTTTCACCATGAAACATACACAAAGTTTCCACACTTTTTCCCTCCTCATCGTGTTTCTACCATCCTGTCATTTATTATAACCTGCATTATTTGACTATTACATAAACACACACACTTTAGGTTTTTCGGGGGATCTAGACAGACTGTATGTTCCAAATAATCTCTCTGAGAATGAATTGTTTTAGGTTTTTGTGACAGATACCAGCAAAAACACCCAGTGCATACCAAAACAGACTACCACTGATCTGAAATTATTCATACTCATTTTAGACAGCACTCTTTTTTTCCCATTGTCAATTGCACTTTCACAACCAAAATATTCTACAGTAGCCTAGCAAGCTCTAAATTATGTACAAGTCTAGGACTCTACACTGAATTTTGACAGTATTTCTTTCCAATATATAGGAAAGAAATCATATTCTAAATATGCCATACATTAACATCAGTGAAAGTGTGAATGTGAATGAAGGATGGTCTATTAGTGTCGTGGTTTGACACAGATAAAGAATCTTTTTGGAAGAAAGAAGTTAATTTGGATATTGACCCTTGGGGTGACTAATTGAGGGTGGACACGCCATACACCATAACAATTGGTTGGCAAACTTTTGAAAGCAGCAAAACATCACTTTTTAATTTATAGGTACACTTTGAGGGGAAAAGAAGAAAGAGAGGGTGTTCATCATGATTCTCTGCTTCCAAACTGATTTCCCTTTTAGGTAAGAAGTCTCCTCTCAGACCTTATATTGAAGATTAACATTTGAACCTGTGCTGTACTTATCACAAATGCCCAAAGAACATTTTCCCTCCCTTTGCCATTGTAACACCTGTCACACTTCAAAATAAAATTGCATGTACAGCTTATATGATTTCCACCAGACTTGCTGATTCCCCATGGCTCGAGAGATGATAAAGTACTTGATCAAATATTTATAAGCAGTATGAATTCAGACTATCTCCCAGACAGAAAACCTGTCTGATTAAGGAACACAGTGCACAATTCATGTTTCAGCACTAAATGCTAATTTTAACTCTAACTAGGGAAGAGACCCTAATCTAAAATCAGCTAGTCCACCTTTATGCCAAGAACCTACCTCTTGTAGTTCTAAACATAAGAAATAGTCTTGTTCAGCTCTTTTCAGTATGTGTTCACCATTAACAGTGTTCTTTCTAAGCAGTACTAAAATTAATGCAGTTTTTTTATTGTTCTGCATGCAACAACTTCATTTACACCTTCATGCATAGTTATTTTTTTCACCTTCACGCATAGTTAATTTTTTTAAAATCCTTGAATACTTTGCTTCTGCTGAAAGAAACGTATAGAAATTTGCCTTCACACCTTTACTGGAGTAAATACAGGAAATGCAACCGCATAATGTAGATAAACCATTGAATCTTAAAGGATCCTCAGCTACAGCTACAAAACAAACAGCCATTAAAACCCAGCACAGCACCTTATTTCACCATACATATTTCCCAAAACAGCCTGCTAGTTTACACACACTCCCTATCTCAATAAACATCCCCACACATTCTGTTTTGCCCCAGTTAAAACCATCATCTGCTGGAAACCAAACCAGAGTGCACCCCCCAAAAATGCTGCTGCACCTCCAGTAACTGATATCTAGACTGTTAGCAAGGATAGTAAACAATGAGTTATATAGAGTATCCTGTAGGATTTAGCATTACAAATGACTTTATAAAAATATGGAACTACTTCAAATAAGATATGTTAAACCACCTCAGCTTCCCACCTAAAATTTTTATTAATAAATATAAAAGTTTTGGATGATATAAGGAGGAAGCCTTAGCTGTGCTCATTTTTGATAGAGACCACCCAGCAGCATCCTGCAAGTGGTCTCAAGGCTTTATTGGTTTGATTGAACATCTGTCAGATTCTGTAATACCCTCAAAAAGCACTATGGTTAGTTTAATTTTGTATTTTGAAAAAAAAAAAACATAATGAGAAATTGAATAGCCTAAACCAAAGTATAACATGATTAAACAGGAAGTTTGAAAAACCAATTCACAAAAATAGAAGTGAATAAAATTCATACAACTAGTACCAAAAAAAAAAAAAAAGAGTCTGTCAAGTTTAGGTTAAAAAGTAACTAAAGACAAAGTACAGAAGAAATACTGTGGTCCTTCTAGAGGAAACAAAGGACAGAGCAGGCGTGATGAAAGTAAATACACATAATGAAAAGATGGTTATGATGTTCAGTTAAAAACCTGGCAGATGCTTCAGAGAAGCACAGGACTGGGAAAACAACCAATGAGAATATAAGCGTTGAGTTGGCAAAGCCTCGAAGAATCTGCATAATTGAAGTTCTTGTCTGTTCTAGAGCATGCTCTAAGCCATTAACAATTGTCTTCAACTCAGAGGACTGGAAAGGTCTTGTTGACTGAAAAAAAAAAATTAAAAAATACCCTTTTGAGGTGTGATGACATGAGAAAGAAAACAGAAAAAGGATTAGAAAAGCATTTAGACTATTCTCCCCAACTTTAGCTTCTAGAAGGGTGTTAAATATTGCTGACTCGCCACCAACACAAAGAGATAACTTTTTGAAAGGGAGGAGCTACTTTGGCCTGAAAAGATTTTTTTTCTTCCTTGCCTTGGCAAATAAACCGGTTTGACACAAGAAAAGCAGCAAGTGTGCTATAGATGAACTGAAGTTATGCAACTGGAAAAAAAGCCTTGTTGTTTTATTTAAAGACAGACTATGGAAATACTATCCAGGCAAGGTGATTAAAAGGCCATGACATGAAAGTCAGAAGACCACACATGTCAAGAGCAGGTTTCTACTGTATCAACTGGGATAAGGTAAACTGGAGCCAAGAGAAGTTATTTTAAATAACTCTAGTGTGTTTTTGACAGAATTAGGTGATGAACAATCACAATATTATTTATAAACTCAACCTGAGACATTGCATGGGACAAAAATTCCATGTTCAAGTCCTAAGCTGGAGCACTGGTACAAAGTTCAGCGAGAAAAATTCAGTGTTGGCAACAAATTCTTGTTCTTAAAGCAGGGCAACCAAACATATGAATAGGATATTCCTGTACATTTCACAACAATGTTAACTTTTTTTTTAACAGACAATGTCAGTTTGTAGTCAGTCACCCTTACACCCTTTTATGCAATGACACTGCTTTAAGTGGTTAATCACCAGTCTGTATTGGTGCAGTAGGTATCCTACTCTTAGTTTGGTTCATGCTATTTCATATCTTGTGCTCCAAGAAAAGACACTTAGGAGTACAAGGACTAAGTGCAAAGAAGAGATGGGAGGGAACATGTCTTTTTCAAGGGTATCAAAGCAAAATTTGCACTAATGGATTTACTTCACAGGAAAAAAGATTGTAATGCATTAGGGAGGACAAGTTAACCAGAAAAGTTAAGTACCAGTTTTTAAGAGGTTAAAATATATGGAGATGGGTAGATATGCCAGGAATGATCTAGGTATAAGACTATCCAATTTTACAAAAGAGTAGTCATGAGCTGCATGACCCCTAAGCTTCCCTGAGCCATATATGCAATTTCTACATAGAAAACTTTATTACTCACTCAGTCTCATCATCTAAATACCAAAGCCAGTAAAAATTCTTAGTTAAGCATGTATTTATCCCCATGATTTAAGGCACAAGAGAGAAATTGAGTTTCAGGGAGAGTTTGGGTGGTGTTTTGGAAATTACTTCACAGCAACTGCTCAACACACACAATAACCTAGATGTGAAACAACTCTACAAACAAATCAGTTTAGGACACACGCTCTAAGTGCAAAAGCAGAAATTTAAACCTGCAATGCCTACTGTGACATGGCATTGTTAAAGCAACAGAGAAGAAAGATGGTATAAGCACAGTGGAGGGGACTGACACGGTGGAGGGGACTCACACAAGTACTACCCCCCCAAGTACCTTTAATTATTCAGGATAATTGCCAACTCTGACAGCAAAACATTTAAGCAGCGCTTACGCTACCACATGTGACCCAAGCACCAGGCTCTGTAACTCTAATGTTGTGGTAGAAGGTGCACAGAGAGACAGGATTTACTTTTGAAGGCTACATCCAATTTATGCTCTCTAATGAATTCTTTAATCAATACTTTTGTATGGTTTGTTAATTCTTATCACTTGCTGGGGGTAGGGAGGAAGAAACTGATTGGTCTATATGTGCAAGGTTGTTGGTGTTACACTGCTTAGAGATGGCCCACCTGTGCTTCTCTAGTGACCCTGGAAACACTGGAGATGCCTGCAGAGATGGGAGAGTGCAGGGTGGTGGTGCTGAAGATGCCTCTGCACCACTGGCATTTTCTACACTTCCACAGAGACTACATGATAGTCAGATAACAAATAAAAAAATCTGGTTTCCCTTTCCTTGATGGAAGATGTCTTGAGCTAGAAAAAATGACTGACCTACAAGCTCTGAAGGACAAAGGGCTCCTCCTAGGCACCTGCAATGACAGAGTGATGTGGGAATAAGGCAGGTACCAGTGAAGAGAATAGTTACAACCACAGCAGGGTTTTCTTTGAAGAACCTCCAGAAACCACATAATAGCTTTTTTTTTTTTTTTGAAAGAAATATTCAAAATAAAAGCAGGTCTGGACTTCATTACTAGCTTTTGGTCACAGGCACATGAATCCACCTGCTCAAGGTATTACTTAAGATACATATTAAAAAAAAAAAAAAAGAACAAAAAATCAAGTTTTTGCCACCTCAAGGAAGAACACACAAACCTCAACATAGCCTTGCTGCCAGAGGTGCAAACAGAAGAATAACAGGACAAAAGTAGAGAACCCTAGAAGATGTGCAGTTCATGTTTGCATATGAGAAACAGGGAGATGGGAAGATGAGAAGAGCCACTTTTGTTTCTGCCCCAGCCCCTCCAGCCCACACTGGCAGAATATCTAGCACAGCCCTAACATAACCCACCCTCAGGTCTGCAACAGGGACATGGTATTTGCTGCACCTTGGTCTTCTGCCTTCATCCATACCCATGTATGCTGGAAAAGTTTCCTGGATAATTCCAGTTCCACTGCTTCCAGCGATCCTGTGCAACATTACTGCTGAATTCAGGGAAACCTGGCAAACTGAAACAGCCCCAAGGCCTAATGACTAAATGTTCCATGGTAATGACATTTGGCACCAGAACCTCAAAAAAATCAAATATGAAAGTCAAAAGCTAGTAAATCAGAGGCAGCCCTTCAAGGTTTTGTTTGGACAAAGATTTCTAGTAGTCAAGGCCACACTTTAAAATGTACAAAATTCACACCAATATATATCTCTAGCAAAAGAAATGTCGGTGAAAAGTCACTATCAGTCTTTGTGTTAGATTTATCAATAGATGTCAAAGGACATATCTGGGGTCAATAAAGTAAATTACCCATATTCCATTTAATTACTTTGAAAAAAAATAAAATTAAATAATATCCAACAAAACAATCAAGAAGCTTGTTAATATTCCTACCTCCATGGAGGAAGAAGGCTACACTGTAACTACCCAAAACACATTTTACCAAAAACAAAGGGGTACAATAAAACAAATCTGAAACATATATTCAACATTATTTGAAAACATCCTATTACGAAACAAAAGATTTCCTTCATAAACAGTGCGATGGTAAGTTGAGAATCCCTGCAAAATTTCTTCTGAATCCTTGGAAAGTTGCAACACTCTGCAACAGAAGACATTGTTACTTTAAAAAAATCTGAAAACTTAGCACAAAATGAAACTGGGTTAAGAAGCAAACATTTTGACATCTAGCAAATTCTTTGCAAGTAAACTTCTGATACCCATACCTCCATTAAAAAGTATTACAAAACCCTACATGGGGAAAATACTGTGTTAGAAAATTCTTTGCAGATTTTTACTAGAAAGTAATTTTGCAAACATTATAAAGATCTCTGTGCTACTCAAAAATGCACAGCAGTTCAGAATAGCTGAAAGTAACTGACATAAAACAGCAACTCAGCTTCTGTCTTGATTCTATTTGTTTCACATATATGAAACATCTGTGAAATTCATAGCATCTAAACACATAATACACATTTTTTTCAGTATGACATAGTAAGGGATATTTTAAGATGGTGGAATGTCATTAATTTGTGCCCCTTAGCTCAGCAATTTGTAAATAATTATTTCTAGAGCACCAAAACAAAGTAGAGCCTGTCTAAGCCCATTTTATCCAACCATGAGTGTTTAATTTAAACACCATTTAAGATCTAATGCCAAACCCCAGCATATATTATTTATCATAAAATTGCGAAGGATATCTGATGGCTTCCTGTAGGTACGTATCATATAAGAACAACATTTTTATTTTTCTTTAAGCTTAAATCTTGGCCCTTTCCATTTCCTAATATTTCAAACAAATACCTACCTTTCTGTTGGTAACCAAGTCCCTGAGGGGCAAGTTTAGCTTGAGTTGTCACTGTCAAGCCTTTTCCTATCGTGCCAGTTGGAGGGGAGGGAAAGAAGAACACAACTAGGCATAGTGCTGTTTAACTATCTGTTTTTCTGGTTACAAGAGAAATGGGATCCTCACAGCTTAAAAAGGAAGATCTGCACTATCAGATTCCTGTTCCCAGTTTTACAGGAAAAAGCAAGCCCTGAGCTCTCATGCTCTGGCACAGAAGGCTGCATGAAGGGTTAGAGAGCCATGGCAGCTCTGCAGCCTTGGTCTCTAGAAAAACCTTTCACTCTGCAGAGGATGAGAGACCCCTCAAACAGGGTTAAAAGTGAAATTACATTGGGATAAGTGAAGACCTCCAGACTGCTTATGAATGTCTGGCTCCAGGAAAGAAGCTCTCCTGACTGCAGACACTACTTTGTGTTTGTTTGTTTTTTAAATTCCATGAAACAGAACACACCCACCTCTTCTTTTTTCATCCTGAGCAATTCATTCAAAGGCAAATCTTTGGTCTGAAGCTTAAGGTCTTCTATTTTATTTTATTTGCTTCTGGGCTAGCCTTAAAGGAGCAGTGAAAGAGGTTTAAAACTGGCTGCATCATTCACCAGAAATACAAGTTTTCTGCTCTTAGGCACCTCTGGAATTCACTTGTTTCAAGCTCTTCAAGTTTGAGGAAAAAAATCTGGACTTCAAAAATTCCTTGCTTTAATTAATGACTTGCTTTAAATTAGTATAATCACTATGAAGGAACAGTGAAAACAAAAAGTTTATATATATAGTTTTATATATATCACATGATATTTTAAAACAACATCTTTAAAATGGTGTTGCACAGACTGCAGGGTCTCACTCCTAGCCAGCTCTCTCTGGTGGGGGTCTCTGTCCTAAATAGCAGAAAGGGATAGATGGCCTCTGTGGCACCCTGTGTTCCCAACACAAAAATTTCCATCAGATAATTTTAATTTACATATAAAAGTGAAATGGGGAGATGGGGGGCGAGGAGAGGGGAAGGGGTTTAATAATTCTACAAGTCTTCCTTACCTAAAAGTTTGCAGAAGCCAAATTAACATTTTGTGAGAGACAAATTTTTAAAAAGTATGATTCCAAACCCTCCACACATCAACTGAGAGAAGTAAAAATTAAGCATCTAATTTCCAACTTAAAAAAAAAATGTAAGAGAGCTCATTTTCAATCTGAAAACTTATCTGGAAGGTTTTAAAAGTCATTATTTACTAAAAGAGAAAAATTAATAAGGAAAGGTTAAGCTGAAGCACAAACACAAGGTAAATACTTTCTATATCTCAGAAAGATACTTAAAATTACTTTCCCTGGCAACTGTTTTTATTGTCCATTGGAAATATTTTCTATTTTGGGTTGAAAATAAAAAAATTAAAATTCAGAGGCAGGCTGCTGCAATGTTCCTGTTCACCTCAGCTGGGCAATTTCCTCACTTTGATGGGCACCACTAAAGCACTCAGATTGTTTAACATCCTATGCAAATTCCTGGAGATGAATGCTCAAATCTGCCAGCACACAGACAAACAGAAATCAGCAAAATCAGCAATATGTTGATTCAGCATGATGCTGAACTCAATGCAAACATCCCTAAAGGTAATCAACAGGAAATGGGAAGCAAGACAAAGTTGGGGACTGTAGCAGGATTTACAACAGAAGGTCCACATGATGATATTCAAAACAGAAAACCTCACTCTACAGACTGTTTAGGATCTGAAACCAAGAATCTTTAGCTCCTCCTAAAAAGACCCAATAAAACAAAAACCCACAGAAAACCTCCTCCAGCCATGAGTACAGCTTAAAGTTGTTGTCGCAGACATTCAGTACTAACAACAGTGAACCTTCTCCCCCACAAATTTAATCTCTGAAGAGTGAAACAAATATTAATAATTGAAAAGAACAAAAAGTGATTTTGCTAAGGGGGTAATTAGCAACTTCATTGCAGTTCAGCAGCTGATTTTGAGTTGGCTTTAAACCAACAAGAGTTTAAAAGAACCTATTACATGGATAAGTTTCTGAATAAACTTGTGAGCTACTTGCTGCAGTTTGATGTGGCCCTCAGACTTCAAAGGCCCCTTTCATAAGAAAACAGGACAAAGACAGAGAGGTCGTTATCATCATTTATGGTAAATAAGAGACAAATCCTCTACACACTAGAAAGCTGATGCAAGGAAAAGACTGAACTTTGCATGAGCTTCATCAGCATTTTAGGAGCCCTAAATTATCCAGGAGTTTTTTGATTAGATGATGCCACTAATTTGGAAAGGCAAGTAGTCCAGGAGCACAGAAGCACACAGATAAAAAGCTTCTGCTACTTTGCTATCAGCAGATGTCCGTGAGGACCCATCACCAGACTGCAGTGGAGCACGTGCCCAGGCATTTCCTCACACCTTAGGTGAACAAGCCAGGGCCTCCCATCCTGGATGAGATGCTCAAACTCTCAGTGCCCTGCTCAGCCTTAGTGATTCCCATTACCCTAGTCATGGACATACAGGCAGAACTGGCAATCCCTGGCATATGTGTTTAGAGGAATTGCATGTTAAAGTCATAGCACCAAATACACAAGCTGCTGATAATTAGGCCATACAGAAACATAAGGATCACCCCTCTACCAGAATTCACTGACAGAAACCAGCAAGGACATACAGCTTAAAATTAACATCGTGTGAAATGAGAAGTACAAGCCCTTAAGTGGAAAACTGCCAAATGTAATTTTCACAATTACCATTTAATTTAAGAAGCAGATCAAAAGCAGCACATCATTTACATTTTCAAACATTAAGTTTTAAAGATCAAAGACCTCTAGTATTTCCAGACTGCATATATGTAACTTGGTTCGAGTAATGAATCTATGCAGAGGGAGAACATGAGCTGCTCATTTGCTCTATGCAGAAGTTTCCCCATCGTCTGTGACTGCAGCATGTGATATCTGCAACAAGCATCATCGGCAAGCTCCCACTGACCCTAAAATATTAATAGAAGCAAGATGTTTTAAGGCCTAAAATAGCATTATACCAGTTTTCTGACTGCTGGGGAACTCTCCCTGAAAATAGCCATTGCTTCAGAGATTTTTTTTCACAACTGCAGCCTGACAGCTATGACTTAACAGTACTTACGCAATGTTCCAGAGGTCATTAAAGATCCCACATTACCAAAACTGTGTTCTTGTGACAGTGCTGTAGCCTAATTATTCTAAAAAGTTAAATACAGAGACGTGCACTATGCAAATATTCCAAACCATGTCACTTAAATTCCACGTAGCAATGAAATAACAGCAGAGGCAATGTTTTAGTGACCACTGGGAGCTACTGCAACAGATCTTGGTCAAATTCTATGTAAAGTAGAAAGTACCCTGGAATCTATAACCAGGAAACAATTGAACTTCTAGTTCATACTGAAAACTCATGCCTACTGCTAAGCACCTCCCAAAAACCCACAGCGCAGAATTCAGTATCAAAACCAGATTTTCCTTAGCAGAAAATCAGAGAGCACCATTACCATAAAACCCATGCTAAGAATGACATGATCTTTTAGGAGCCAGTAAACAGGAGCTGCTTGTGGAAGTTGAGAAGATGACCAAGACTTCTCTTACTAAGCTGGGGAACATGAGACCACCATACATGTAATGAGCAGCTGTGTTCACTACTTGAGTGCTGGTGTTACAATAACATTCAATCCCCAAAATCTTCCTCATTGTACACAAAGATCATCAATACACCACGCTGTCTATCAGAGTGGTCCCACGCATGGGATGGATTTTTAGTGGCCATGTCCCTTATGTTCCTATTTCCCTTCCAAATCCCAGGATTAAAACTACTTTAAAAGTAGACAGGAAGGGATATATAATACTAACATTTATAAAAAGACTTTAATTCTTATAATATGGCATTAACAGCTAATAAAGAAAAGAAAAGGGCATATGAAATCCACAAATCTCTAAACATGAGAGGGTTTGAAGTAGCTTTCTCAAGAACAGCTTTTCCAACGAACACTTCTCATGATAAGGATGATGCATTCTCTAAGACTATAAAGCTCTTGAAAGGATGAAGAGCCTTTTTACAATAGCTGAGGCCCTATGTACTAGTACTTTGGTAAACAGGTCTTCCTGACAGATAAAAGCACTGAAGCAAGTTTCATACTTCAAATCTTCTCTCACAAAACATAAAAAAAAGTGAGCAAGATCCAGGCCCTTTAGATGAAGAGAACAATGAGCTATGTCTGGCTGCAATTAATGCATAACAACCTAATCTCAAAGGATATTTATATTGCATAATGCTGTGGGTATTCTTGCCAGACCTATAATGGCTCACATGGACTTCTGTGTGACAGCAGCCATGCTGCTTCCAATTTCCAGCCTAAATCAGGTAGGCAGACACAGTCAAAGCATGTAGAAGTCTCAATCTTCATCTCTGTCAAAAATTAGTACCTAAACAACATTTTAGGCATTGATAGATTAAAAAATTGGTAAACTTGGTGTACTTCACCTCTGCCTCCACTAGCAGTCTGCAGAAGAGTGCCCCTACCCAAATGGGAATACTTATTTCCTGCCTCCAGAAAAAAAATCCAAAAAAATACACCTATATTTCTTTACTTGAGTGCAGAAACACCAAAGTTGAGATGAGAAGAACTTGAAGATACAGATTACGTCTCCACATCATGCCCCCCAGGATGAGTGTGTGTTCAGCTGAGTGTGCACAAGATTCACCTGCTCCCAAATTTCAGAACAGTGCAAAAATAAAGGTAAGACATGGCCAAGACATGGCTACAGCCATGGCACAGCTGGGTTAGGGATAACACCCTCAGGAAACAAAACAAAATAAAAGGAGGGTGAGGAAGGCTGGCATACCTTTATAAACAGCCAAGACACACCAATATCCTTTCCACATTCCATTCCCCCATATCGGAAATGTAGCGTGACAGAGAAGTCCTCTAGCTCCAAAGAGACATCCTCCTCTATCCTACCTCCTCAGCTAATCTCAGAGGGAAGAGAAAATAATCAGATGAGTCACCACTGGAAATCTGCACGGCTGGATCGCAGCTAAGCCATCCATGCACCAGACACAGGAAACCGAACTCCTGCCAGCTTCCCGGCCACGTCTGCCGAGGGGCCGGGAGCCGCTGCGCCAGCCGCCCGCTTCTTTACCACAACCAGGCAACCTGGGTCTTGCAAGAGACATGTCTGCATGCACACACCAAACCCTGCTGCTGAAATGCACATGGTAACTATTCTGTGTTCTGATAAAAAATTAACCATTACACTGAGAATCCCACAAGGTTTAACAGCATTATCCTTCTTAACTATGGTATAGCTAAATATGTTTAGGGAAAGAATATTCATGTTTTTACTATCATTTCCAAAGGAAGAGAGTTCTCACAAGGAAAGAGCAAAGATTCCACTGGAAAATGGAATGATGCAAGATTTTAGTTGCCACAGTAAAGAAAGAAAACTATTTTAGAAATACTTAGCTGTGGAGGAAAAAGAGAACAAAAAAGGAACCGTAAGCATGAACATATAAGCATTTTTCAGTCAGGTATAACAATAGGCTTCCATGTTCCATAGTAAGTAAAACAGATGAGAAACCAATTTTAAAATATGTGAAAAAATTAAGTATAATAACACATTCAGAAATTTAGAATAGTCTGAGACTGCATTCCCCCCAGTCTTTTAAATGGCTAAATGCAAAACAAATGCAAAACACCAGAAAACAACAGATTTAAAAAGTTGGCACATTCTATGAAACTTCACAATTTAAATACTTACAAGGTAAGAAACTCATGAAGGAAAAAGTAGCTATTTACAAATAACTTAAGGTGCACATTTCTCCTTGTCCCTTTCCAAGCCTCTCTTCTCTGTCATTTCTTCAGTGTGCGCAGCTCCCAGTCCTATTCCACTGACACCTGACATGCAGACCTTCCTGAGTCTGAGATCACTTTGCCAGACCTACCCCAAAGTCACAGAGGACTTTGGGATTTTATCAGACACATGAAAGCTAGGTCATTAGTGAGCAACCCAGTCTGTGCATTTTAATGGGGATTTGTCTTTGAAAACTTCATCCACACATAAGGCTTGTAGCTGTGAAGCAATACCCTCTTGAATAATCATCGAGTTGATGTTTATTATATCAGGGATTTTTTTTGCCTCCACAGCATCAGGCAAATGTCTGTGAAAGATATCCATCTTTACCTGGAGCTCACGCCTTCATCCTCACTCCATTTCCATCCAGCCTGAATAAGATCAACTACGAACAGCCTTTTTATTGAATGATGAGAACTCACAATGAAGATGCCCACCTGACATTCAAAAAAACCCAACAAACCAAAACCAACCCCCCCATAGTTAGTTAAGACAGTCAATGTCACCTTTTTTACAAACCCTTATATTTGTAAAAGAACTTGCAACCAAATGTCTGGCCCTGTTTCATTTAGGATTACATTTTCAGGTGCATCAAGTGTCAATGGTGCTGTTTAGGCAAACAGAGCATGGTGACACGGGGAAGAAAATGTTTTTCCTAGAGCAAAAATGCAGTAATGCCTTTGTCCCCTGTTTCACCTGATCTTAAATAGTTTCCAAAGAAGCATTTCAAGGCAGTGCAACAGGTAATGCTACACTACTCCTCCAATGCTGTAGTGTCAAACCTGGATCTTTATTTTTTTTCTCCTCCACAACCACTTTGACATCTGGCTTCATAGAATGATTAAGGTCGGAAAACATTTTTAAAGATCATCAAGTCTAACATTCTGCTTCTTTCAATGCCAAATAGATACTAACTAATAGGACACTTATTTTTGGAGGCATCAGCAAATGGGACAGTACTGCCATGACTGACCCAGGCTATGTGGTTACCCCTGGCAGAAAGACTTGACATGGTGCACCCATCCACCTCTTCCAGCATCCCCAACTTCTGACATTAGCTGCACAAAAGGCTTGTTGGAGCCCCATGGGGTAGTGGCTGGTTTTTCATCCATGTCCTTGAAGTAAGAAGAAAAAAATCCCACACTTGTTTCTGTTCTTTATTACATCTTTATTTATTAGCTAACATTGTCATTTGACCACACAGAAAATCTCCGATCAAACTCCAGAAGCTAGACTTCTCCATTCCTTCCTGAAGGAAAAAAAGTAACAAAATAAATAACAAATAGCAGGGTCAATAAAGCAATTCCAGGAAATAATTGATAAATAACACTAGAAGTGGGTTTTGGGATTAGATTGCTCCTGCAAAGGGCAGGTGATGATGACTGAAGAACTTTGGGGCAAGATATCCCAGTACCTCTGCAGGACCATCTCCCAGGCAGCACAGCCTCAGTGAGACACAAGGGCTGCTTCTTCCACAGTAGAAGTCAGTGCATAAGCACATCAAATACTTTCAAATGCTTCAGCTCAGAAACTCATGGCAGAGTTTCCATTTAAAACAGCTCCAACAGTATTTATAAACCTTATGAAATTCATCCTGAAGAAGTTATTTATGGCTAAAAGCCAGCCTCCCTAATCCAGGTGTCTAGCTTATACCTTGACCCTGAGCACCTAACAAACAGCTCCTGAGTCATGTAAGGAAGAGAGCCAGGCAATGGGCAGAAGCAGGTGACTGGAGAAACCTCCAGGGAAAGAGATAGCTTGTCTGAGTTCAGGTGTCTGCCTCACTTCATCCCACTAGTCAGCTGCAACCCAACAGTGAGCTGCTGCCAAAGACCACCTCCATCAACACTACCTCTTCCCTGGCTGGAGCACTGGTGCCCATCTTGCCTTTCAGGAGCCAAGCAAATACCAAATACCACAAAACACTGATTTTCCCCTGAGCCAACTCACCAGAGCATCAGACAAACGCCACTGACACAGCAAAAGGAGGCAGGGGAAGCACAGGCCAAGCACGGGAGTTTCAATGACACCCTGCTGGGATAACATCTCAGCACTAACATAAAACCACATTGTCGTGGGATCTACTGTAGGAGGACAGCTTGGCCCAAACAACAGATTTCACTGTTTGTGCTAGCTGAACTGATCTCAGCTACACTAAGCCCTTTAAATCTGTGATACATTACAAGGATTTTAACTTTTTTGGCCAACACAGTAATAACTATTTCCCAAAGTTAGTATATTGTGTTCTTTTCTAATAGTAACAACTGAAAGCTGAATCACATCCAGAAACAAAACTGAGAACTTTCACATGAGCTGGTACCAAAAAAAATGTGCCAGCCTTTGCACAACATGTGCCAACACTGTCAAAAAAATATAAAGCAAGTCTTATAATCTTCATGCCCTTCTAAGATGTTTTGTATTGCAAATTGAAAACACTGTTGAAATTAGGTTTCTTTACTCAATATAACACAAATGAAAGTTTTACAGCTAAGTATCCAATTGGAAGCTATCATGCTGTGAGACAGATCCAGACATCCTCCTTTTCATTGGAAAAATAAAAAATTAGCACTAATAATAAATGCTAAATTCACAACACCTTGCAGAAGCTCACAGCATGAACAACAGAACCTATTTTAAAGTAACTTATTCACTACATTCCTTTAAAGTTAGATTTTCACTTGGATTGCCAGTATTCAGAAATGTGAAAAATAGCAAAACCAAAACACTCCTCTCCAGATAATTAGGATAATAAGTGAGGTGTGTCAAGCACACCTTAGACCAGCAGAAGCATTTCTAGTACACTGGGTCTGAGAGCACATGCTGTTTTTCATTAAAATGCTGTAGCTGGAAAGCCCATTTAGAAAATGATAGTTAAGGGTTATATTAGTCTCGTGAAAGCAGAAAGGGTCGGGGTTTGTTTTGTTTTTAAAAAATGTCCTGCAGGAGTGGATAAAGGAACTTTAAAGTGGAGGAGTGGTAGGTACAAGAAACAGCTGGAATGTATCTGGTTCTTACAACACAATAAAACCCAAGTGTTTTCTAAAGCTCAGCAAGGTCACTGCCTAACATAATATGCACGAGTGCTCATTATAAACTTAAAAATTTCGACCAAAAAAAAGATAAGGTGCTAAAAGTGAGTCCATAGCAATGGGGGAGGAGGGGGCAATGCATGCTAAAAGTGGAAATCATTATCATCTCACCTTCTCCCAAACCTATGGGCAGAAAAAAATGCTTGGCCTCACAAAACTGCAGAAAGGATCAGGACACAGTTCAGAAAACAAACAAACAAAAGGACAGGAGAAAAATAACAAAAGTAATGCCACAACTAACTCTAGCTGCTAACTACAAAATACAGACCAGAAGAAAACAAAAGCCTGGTCAGAACTGTCTGTAGCTCCCCTTAAGCTGCTATGCATCTCCCCAGTATAGAAGACATAATCACTTCTACAGTCAACAAGTTAATTCTTTCTCAAAGTGCCTGCAAGATGCTGCTTTCATGTAAAATTTTAATGCAATGCTCAAAACTACAAAGAGAAACTTAGTAAAGGAAACTGCATTGTGAACTCAGCTCAAAGATGTGTATGCCCATCACACAGCTCTATGTTAAGACAGACTTTTGATTATCCCTGAGAATTTCCAAATATAGACTTGAAAATATATAAACCCACCTTACAGAAACCAGGAAACAGATTTTACTCTCAAGCAAAAATTAGTTCCATTTTTCTCTCAAACATATTACAGACACCTTTCCTGAGATCTAGAAGCAAAGGGACAAAGAAACAGAGGGAAAAGTGTTCAGCCACATCAAAGGGTATTACTGTCACCCTGTCTCTCTAACACATTGTTGCTAGCCCTATTCTATGGCATTTAACCACAGCACTTTCATAGTCTGCAGGTAAAGGAGAATATTATTTCCAGGATTAAAATTCCCACAGTATTTACTTCACAACATGTACATTTATACAAAAATTAATATTTATACCTCAACTAGATACATTTAGATTTATTCCATGAAATACTCATTGCCAAGAATATACACACAGTAATAAAATATTGATGCATCCATCTAAAGCACAGTTAAATACACCCCTTATGTAAACGTGAGCCAGGACTTTGGCAGCTGTGCTGTAAGAAGTTCTCCAGAAACCAGCCCACCCAGGTTTTATGACTTGACAGAATTACCCAGTATTAAACATGGTTTAGGGAACAGACTATATAGATTTTGCCTTTTCATTCACACATATTTCATTCTAGCACTATTTAGGATGCTGACTGGCTCTCTACAGACTATCCAAGAATACGCGACCCAGAACTAAGAAATTTTTTTTTTCATAATTATTAGTTCAACTTAAATAAAGGTTACTACAAGAAGAGGATTTGAACAGTGAAATTAGTCTTGTATCTCCACAGTTATTCTCCCCATACCAGGCTGTATGCATTAGATTCATGCTTGCGGAGAAACAAAATAAAATAATCACTGAGTTAAGATCTCTATGCAAATACAGGGATAACATCACTGCTAGACCTCTAGATGCATTTGCAGAAGTCATAAAAATATACAGTAGAAATGCAAACTCCAAACAGTTTCAATAAAAAGAAACATTTGGTGACCACATGTCAGAGACCGTTCCCTGAATTTGATTGCTGTACTGTTGGTTCAAACCAAAAGTTGTCTTGATTCTCAAGTTTTATCCTCGAGCAGACTCTTTCTACCAAGTTACTTTGCAAATCTGCTTTTCAATCTTCTGAGCAGGTTTGAGAGGGTGGGAGTAGCATATGCACATATATATACAAATTTGTTTTCTCCTGGAAAAAGAAAAAAAGGCCCAAAATAATTTTCCAACATTCACTAAAATGTTATAATGCACTAGCATGGATGTCAATAGACATCAGCATTCAAAATAAATAGACAATTTCACGACCTATTTAATGGTTATGACAGACAGGAGTAGCAGAGGTATCTTTAGCTGCCATCCAGATTAGCTGGGCTTTCTTTTCCTAAGACTGTCTATTAAAATTGATAAAAACCTTATCTTGCTATAGAAATCCTCATGGTGAAACAGCTCTCTCCATCATCACTGGGTAGTGTTAGGACCAGAAAGAACTTCTGCTGCAGTGGGGAGGGAGCAATTCCAGGATTCCAGAGTCCTCATTCTGACACTCTCAACACTGATGAAATCAGTACCTCTCAGCATATCTGACTTAAAACTCCATAAAAGTTATTAGAGAGAAGTTATTATATTAGCTCACAGGAAGAGCTGTAATAATTTGCAATATTAATAGTTACTTGGCTGAACACCCAATTTTTTACTTCAGTGGATTTGTTGAAGTTGCTCCACATGCTTTCCTACAGCTTTGCTGCTTCACTCCAACAATTCATTCAGGCACACGCTCACTGGCCACCCTCCCACAGACTGGATCTGTACATTTGACTACTTCAGGGGGAAAAAAATTCAGGCATTATTTGCCTCAAGGCACTTTAACTAAAGATTTACAGACTTTGTGGGTCAGGTTTCAGATTGCTTTAGCAAATAATTTCAAGCCATAGACATCTACCGGAAGATTAGAATTCATTTAAAACACAGAAGTAGAATCAAAAGCTGAGACATTGTACAAGAAAAGAGCACACACTTCTTTCCTCTCAGACTCTTCAAGGGGCATCACTCCTAAAACAGTGAAGCATATGTTGGAGGAGAGGGACTGTGTGTCCCCTTCATTCACAAGGGTGAACTTGGTGGTGGATTGCAGAAAGGGAGAGGCAGACTGCTCTCCCACATCTTGAGGCAGGAAAACAGACTCGGCAGTCTGGGATATTTAATAGCTAGGGGAAGAATGCTTTGGTTTGGAGGAACAGCTTTTGGCTTGCTTAAGTTATAATATGGAACAGAACACAGTAAAACAATTTAACCCAGCTATTTCTAGCTTTGGCAAACAAGCTCTACCTTCCATAGAATGAGAGAAAATCCTGAGCTGGAAGGGACCCACAAGGATTAAGTCCAACTCCTGATGCTGGATAGGACAGCCTCAATAGTCACACCATATGCCTGAGAATATTGTCCCAACATTTCTTGAACTCTGCCAAGCTTGGTGCTACTTCCCTGGGGAGCCTGTTCCGGTGTCCCACCACCTTTGAGTGTAAAACCTTTTCCTGATATCCAGCCTAAACCTTCCTGATATAACTTCATGCTATTCTCTGGAGTCTCATCGCTAATCACTAGAGAGAAATGAGTGCCTGCCCTCTCTTTCCCCTTATAAGGAAGTTGTAGATTGTGATGAGGTCTCTCCTTGGTCTCTCCTTCTTTGAGAAACTATTGCCAAGTCGTGGTAGTCAGTGTTTTACTCTCAGCATGCACCATCTGCCCAGCTGAGGTGCCAAATGAAGGCTGGGTGAGTTTGATCAGCACCACTTGCTCCAGGCAGAGCTCAGAAAGTGCCAAAAGTCTCAGATGCAAGAAGCCAACACCACTAAACAGTGCTGGCTTCTGTAGAAAGGACACCTGAGAAGAGCTTGAGTTTTGCACATAAGATGACCATTCCTTCCCTCAAAGAAGGAGACATCCTCAACAGGCAGCTCCCCCAGTGACTCCCACTCTTGTAACAAGCAACATCCCCTCCCAGCTCCCAACACATGAAACACAAGAGGCTGGGGACCACACTTTAAGAGGTCTTTGCACTGTGAAGACTACAGACATTCCTTGTCTGCATTATCATAAAATATGCCTCAACATGAACCTGAATTAAAGAACAAAGTCTTCCTTTAACACCAGATATCAGATGCAATTTTTTGTTGTTATTATTCTTAATCAAGCTCTTGCACTTTTTTGGTTTGAGTTGTTTGGAGGTTTGGGTTGCTGGGAGTGGTGGGGTTTGGGGCTTAATTGGGTTTTTTTTGGTTTATTTTTGGTTTTTTTTTTTTTTTATTATTGGTTTGGGTTTTTTTTTGGTAGCATAAGAACTAAGAATGAATATTTGAGCTCCCATGAGCCAGTGGCTGCCCTACAGCACTGAGAATTCAGCTGGGAACAGGCAGAAAAGGAACCTGACTAGGACACAGTTTTCTCTCACCAAAAAATTCAAAAAAATACAGGGTAATATTTTTTCATGGTTTTGGGGTATTTTTTACTCCTCTTGGGATCTTACAAATACAGCTGCTCATTCCAGTTACTGAAAAGCACTCAGCTTCAAGGTTGGAAGTTTTTTTTAAGTCTCAGAGTCCATAGAGTTCTCCATTGAAATACAGAAATATGTTAACAAAGCTTTCATTAGCAAAGGGAAAGAGTAACAGTTTACAAAGATATTTTGGCTTGTTCCTTTAAATACATAGTAGCTAGTGTCTGTATGCTTTCATCTCCTCTAATGTTAGGGAGAAGCTGGTACACAAAACCTTACCAAAACATCAGAAGTTCAAGTTTGTAAATATTTAAAAACTGCCTCATCTTCAAAACTAATCATTAGGACTCATCAAGTTTCACTATCATGTATACACCACTTTTTTTCACCAAGACTCACAAAACCTTGGGACATGCCTCATTACCCTAAAAATATCATTACTCTTCCATACAACAACGGAAATGGTTAGTCTTGGATTTTAAATCCATCTGGATCTAAAGAGCAGAGAAATGCAACAGTTCTTCTGAAACACAAACCTCATTTCATAAGGAAATAAATGTTTACATCTTCCTTTAACATTATGGAAGTCTGAGCATCCTGTTTGTCAATACCTTAAGGTTTGTAAGTTACTTACTCTACAGTAAATTGTTTCTTCAAGGGGTAAGTTTAAAAGTTACTTTAAAATAAGAACAGCTTTCACATATCAAAGGAGAGCCACACAAATTAGACTGGGCAAGGGGGAAGCTGAGCATATGTTTTTTCCCCTACATAAACAGTGCACACTACATACTCACATTTCTTTGCTAAAGCTCCCACATGCTACTGGCAGGCAAAGACACAAAACCTTTTGTAGGAATGGTACAACCAGCCAGTATCATATCAACTCAAATAATAATTAAAACAAATTTCCAACCCCTTAAAATAGGATTTGCAAAGAAAACATTAAATCACTGTAATGAAGCTTTTAAAAGTAAGCTTTGCCAATTTAAAGAAAGCAATGCAAGAAAGGTATACATGAGTGAGGAATGGTTTAATTGCTTAAACTCACAGCTAGCCCTTACAAAATTGACACATGGGGAAGCCAGGACTGCTGTAATTACCTACATTCACAGAGGACACAAAACTGACACTTGTGGAGGTCATTTATGATACCCCTGCCTTTGGTGCTCTCAGTTCAACATTCGCAATAGATTTTAAGCACTAGATGTCATTGTTTTACAGAGGAAACAAAGAAACCTGAACTCGGGTCTTGACAAGCTTGTAAAGATGAAGGGTAAAAAGTAACAAACATCCTTTTTTTAATATTTCCTCTTTCCGAAGTTATTGTGATAGTGGTTCTAACAACACTAAGTTTCATCTGAAGTGACTAAGCACAAAGAAATAAGCTTAATATGTCAAAATACATCTAAAGCAGCACTCTAAATCTCTTCTTTAAAAGCACACCACGACTCTAAGAGAGTCTGTTCAGTACTACAAACATTTCTCAGCTTCCAAGCCATCAGCCTCGCTCGCTCAGCCGATGCTGCCCTGGTCAATACTCAGGTACATCCAGGAACAACTCTCTCCCCACGCTTTAGCACGTACCGCACTGGTGTGACTCGGTAATCATACAGAAACAACGATATTTACATCAAGCGCTATGTGCAGTCAGACAATCATGTTTAAAAATAGGAGAGAAGAAAATGAGTGTTAATTTCAGGTTGCTCTCTTTCCCGAAGTCTTTCGAGACAGGAAGGAGTGCCTTTAATTCAGACTGTCTCGGAGCAAGCGCTAGAGAAGTCATTTACAAGATGGCAAGAAATTATAAGCCTTAACGACAGGAGGGCAACCAAGCTAGCCTTTAATTTGGATTGCGAGGAGGGGGCGGTGGCGATACTGCACAGATTTCTGCAAGTTGCCACGATACTTTCTAAAAATAGCAGTCCGCAGCTGCCGACAAAGAGTCAAGGTTTGGGGCCGCGTCCCGGGAGCGGCTGCCGGACGGCGGAGCAGCCCCGCGGGAGAGCGCTGCGCGCTCCGCCGCGCGGAGGCTGCGGCGGGACCACTGCCTGGGGCAGGGACCGGGGGGAGCGAGGGGCTGGCACCCAGCAGCACCGAGAGAAACCTCACCTCCACCCATCGCCGGGCTTCGGCGAACGCCTCCTGGAAGTCGCACTCCGCGTCCTCTCTCCCGTCCATGGCCAGCAGCGAGCGAGCGGGGGGCGGCCGGTGCTCGGCGGGGCGGGGGCGCGGCAGCGGCCGCTGTCATTCAGCTGCCTCCTTTTAACGCTGCCCGCGCCGCCTCCTCCCCCTCCGCCTCCTCCCCGCGGAACTCCCCCTCCCGGGAGCTCGCTGGCGCTCCGCGGCCGCAGGAATCCGAGGAGCCGCGGCCGTGCGGCAGCGCCGGGACCCCCGGGGCAGGCGGACGCCCGGGAGGGGCCGCGCCCCGCGGCGGTGGCGGCTCCCTCCCGCCGGGACGCGGCGCCCCTCGCGCTCCCGGCCGGTGGAGGCCGCCCCCGGCGGCTCCCGCCCCGCCGCATACCAGGAATAGCTGGGGACAATCGCACCTTTCAGGGCCGGTCCCGCCGCCCGGCCCCCGCCACCTGCCGCCCCGCCCGGCCGGGACTGCCCAGCGTGCCGCCGCCTCCCTCCCTGCCTCCCTCCGGCGGGGCCGCGGGAGCCCGGGCCGCCTCCCTCGCCTGCGCACCGATGGGGCTTCCCCGGCCAGCCATAGGCAGCGCCGCGATCCCGGGGAAGCGGCTCCACACTCTGCAGCGTTGTCCCGTCTGGGGACGAAGTTAGGAGCCTACGGGAGACATGAGACCCACACTTTGTTTCGGGCGCTTTTCGTACAGCGACCGAGGCGGAGGTGCTCCGGCTGAGCTGGAGCCACACGGCTCGGCTTTCATGCTTCCCTCCCCAGTCCCGCTGGCCTCAACTCTGGTTTAGCTCTCACTACTCACACTAGCGCCCATTGCTCTGGCTCATTCGTGTCCCTGTGCCCCGCTCACTGCAACAGATTTTTTGCGACTCGTCCACCCCAGACGCTATCCCAGGCTCAGAGCTAAAGCCCGGTCTAAGTACCGCTTGACCGTGGACCTGGGTGAGAGCTGCGCTGGGCTCTGCCCACTGCGGTGACCACAAACGTGGGGCAGGTTGGGATCACGCTGTGCTGCAGCGAAGGGTCAGCCACCCTGACAGAAGCACGGGGGGCAGGAGGGACGTGGTTCGCTGGCTGAACACAGTGAAATCCTTTCTTCCAATACAGGGGCGGGCAAGTGCTAAGCAGAAAAATTAAGTTCAGGGTAAAGTGTCGTTTCCTGTAATACTAATCCACAGCATTAAGTTGTTGTGCTTTGGTTTATGTGGGATTTTTTATTTCATTTTGACATTGTATTTAAGCTCTCTACTCCTACGTGAAAGGAGGCTGTGGAGAGGTGGAGCTCAATCTCTTCTCCCAGGTAACAAGCAACAAGACAAGAGGAAATGGCCTCAAGTTAAGGAGGTTTAGATTGGATAGGATAAATTTCTTCAATGCAAACACGGTCAGGCAGTGGAACAAGCTGCCCAGGGATGTAAGGGAATCACCATCCCTGGAAGTGTTCAAAATGTGTGGATGTAGTACTTGGGGACATGGTTTTGTGGTGAATATGGCAATGTTAATTTAACATTGCACTCAATGATCTTAAAGGTGTTTCCCAGCATTCATGATTATATTATCTTTTCCTGCTTGAACTTTTTGTAATATTTTTTCTTTCCGTATCTTCTCTGTAAGTAAAACTGAGTCGCTGCACACATCTTTTGCTTTTATAGCCCATGGCAGAACATACGAAATTTTTAAAGTACTACTGAGAAAAGATAACTTAAAGCTTTTGTACTACACACAAATTCACTTCTCCTGAGATGTTGACTTGGGGACACAGCTTCTGTTACAGAAAACCTCAGAATAGGGAAGGAGAATTTTAGGAGATCAACAAGCCAAGAAGATATGTGCCATCAATTTCTATGGTATATGAAAATCAGGTGTTAGGAGGGAAAATGCAGTGACTCTGGCTGAAATAAGTTCCATGGGAGATATGTGACATTTATTAAAGTTACAAATGTATAGAAGTTATGTAGTTAGCTCCTCACCATGGTATGATTTGAGACATCTATGCTATGGAGCCAGCAAGGAATAATATGAAAGCTGTAATTTTGAGTTTTTTTCTTACCCTTTTTTCCTGTTCCAAGCCAGATCTGCCACAAGACCAAGTACAAATGAAGAATCTGCATTTTTCTTGAGTGGGAAGCCTGAACATCAGACAACAACCCTCTCATCTCACTATTTAACATCCATGATTACAAAGGTTAAAAATGTCTAAATAAAACATGTATCAGCTGCTGCTGCTGGCTGACATAAATTTGCATTACCTGAGGTTACCAGATATTTTTCTGGAAAACTACAGCAGCCTTTCTCCAGTTTTTAAGGACTTTCACTTCATCTAAGAGTACAGTGCTCCCTAAGTAGGAGAAAGTAACTAAGAATTCTATGAAATAGGCTTCAAAAGAGGTCATGTTAAAAAAAAAAATCACATTTCTCAGTTATTTGTGCTTGCTTTATTTCACTTCGTAACAAAACAAATCACTTTTCTTACAAATGAAGCGTTTAATGTTTTATATCAAGTAATTCAAGTAATTGTGTAATTTGATTAACTCCTTAAGTAGACTGCATGGATCATAGCAACTTTCAAGTCTAAGTTCCTCACTAAGTAAAAAAAGTTCCAACACGTAAATCTCATCCTCAAAGTGAATTTTAAATCAACTGTCACAGACAAAATATCTATGTAAGCCTAAGCAATCAAAATAGTTGTATTATTCCTTTGTGCTAACAATGTAAGTCACCAGAGTCCTAGATCAGAGAAAGATTATATATACCAGATATGACTGCTAATTGTTGCTGTCAAAAGTAGCAAACGTAATATTGTTCTACTTGACAAAAATAAACCCTTTCAATGAGTGTGCTCCTAGGGATAAGTCAAGCAACAGCTTACATCATATTCTTTTCAAGGAGAGTTCTACAAATATTTGACACAATAATATTTTCTACCAAGGCAGGCTTCTTTCTTTAAGGAAAGACCGTATTTATTTTGTTTCTGTGGGCTGTTAAGTCTCTTTATTTTCCAAAACATACATTTCACTGTCAGAAAACAACTTTCTTCTTCTTCCCTTAACTGAATCATGCAGCCATCATTGAAAGGAAAGGGCATTGTACTGGTTATTAAATTATGATTTCTTTAAAAAATGTCTGTAAATAACATAGGAAAACTTGCACCAATGCACTTAAAAGAGCTTGAACAATCCTGAGTGCTTAATAGCGCACCAGCTCCACTCAGCTAAAATTAATGTAAGCGTGGAGCATGCATCGCCTCACTCCTACACACACCATTTCCATAAGATGGTATGTACAGGCAGCCCAGACTGCAGAGGCTGAGGAGGGATTTCCTGGCACTGCGTGCTCGTGGCAAAGCCATGCTCCTCCACACAAAGGTGTTGAGGCTCTGGGAGGGCTGCACAAGCTAGAAAATACAGTGTTATTTTCCCACCAAACTTGAGCTAATAAGCAGAGATTGTACAGCTCAGGCGATGATGCAGACATTGGGGCGTCACAGAGCCAAAAGCACCATGGAGTCCGCAGGGTTTATCAGCCTCTAGCCAGGACCTTGCTCGACTTTACAAGTCAGCCAAGTGTTCATACCTCACTTTTTTATCCGTGTTATACAGGTTATGTATTTATTTACTTCCTGTGCTCCTCGAGCCAGTGCCAAAGCCTGTGCCAAAGCATGGTCTCACAAGCTCCAGAAGGCTGTTACACTGTACATGTTGGGTGATGTGAATTTCTGCAGTACAGTCTTTCACAGTTTCTACTAAGAGACCATGCAGTGAGCAGATACAGTTCAGCATAAAAACTAGTGCATTGCTCTTTCTTTGGCATCTCAAAAAGTATTCCTAAAATGTACCATCTTACATATTAATAAACCAGAAATTAACACTGCAAATAAAAGAAGGAAACCTTACCCTGCAGAACAACTGATTTGAAGGCTATGTAGATGCTAAGCAAAACTAAAATATTGCCAAACTATGAAAAATTCTTATTTATAGGTTTTTACGTAAGAGTCAAGATGTATTTTTCAGCATGACCACAGAAAATCCCACCCCAAATTTGCTATTCTAACCTTATTATCTTTGTCCTGAATTTGTCTAGGCAGTCCTTGTACCCAACAACGAGCTCCATTTCTGAAGGGATTTTCCAGTAAACAGCTGCACAAAAGGAAAGACACCCATTTATTACTTAAACCCACTGAAATCTTCTGAACACTTAAGATCATACACGATGAGACCATTTCCCTAGACAATTGATGTAGCTTGTTTAACAGCTTTGAACTGCACGTCCTCTCTTTCTTCACCCTGTCCTCTGTCCTAAAAGGGCCTTAGCTAGATGAACTATGGCTTACTTGAGAGGCAATCCTCCAAGTCACCATTCGCTTAAAATATGCAATATCCCAATTCAGTGGTGACAACCTTTATTTGCTGATATTAGCAAGAAGACAACACAGATGGTTTGGTTACTAAAGCCTCTAATTTTTTTTTTTTTAAAGCAAGTTTCAGGGCTTCACTAATGAGTATGGCAACATAAATCAAGTCTTAATGATACTGCATTTTATTGGGGTGAAAAAGCAAAAGCTTCAAAAATAGAAGCTCATTAATGTTATTATACTCCTTTGTTTTTCCAACCAGCTCACTTACAGAGAACAGACTGTTGTTACTGGACTCTCCAGGTGACATGTTTTAGACAGACACTCCAACTTTTTCTTTAGAGTGCAAGAGATGTTCTTAAGTGATAAGACAGACTCACAGGCCTCTTTCTTTTCTATAAAGAAGGAAAACTCTGCCAGTGCTTCTGGCATAACCCCATTCATTTTTCCTGCAATGGATAGAGAATGAAAGCACCCTCTGGGACGTGGAGGGTTCAGTTTCCTTTGGCAGCAGGTTTGATTGGAAGCAAACCTAAATTATTCCACTTCAAAGGAGTGAATAAGGAATATTTTTCTGGAATGCCAAAAACATACACATTAACCCTAATCTTCACAAGAATCCTAATGTATTAAGATTGCTTAGCTAAAAAACCAAACCCAAACAAGATCAAACTCAAAACAACCACATTGTTATTAATTCAGGTATAGAAATTGGTCAACAGTACCTTAAGATCAGTGGGTAGAGTGAGAGGGATGGCAGTGGGGAAGGCTATCAGATAGCATTCAGTAATGCCACCTGAAAAACTTACAATAATTCCTACAGGGGAGAAAAGTATATGACTATCACGGCTGCCTTAAAATCTCCAGTCTGTTTGTTGTTGCTAAATAAAACTTCATTACAACAATCATCACTTTTCTAACATTTATTTCAGTTAGGTGAGGTACTTCACATTGCTGTATTCACCTGTGTGTGCCCTCCACAGTCCTACCATTTGAATTACTTAATGTGCCTTTTTGGGGGGGAAAAAATCCACATCATTTTTCCACATATGTAAATAGCAAACATAGGTTTAACTAAAGTTTTTTTGACAATTTATTAACACTAGTAGACTTCAGAAACAAAATTAAGTTTTATTCAAAATGTAAACATTTAAGATAATTTTAAAATGGTAGTGCTCACCAACAGTAAGGATAGTCCTTTTTCTGCCTATTTTCTTCCACATATTTATTTATAAATAATGCACTGAAAAATGTTTTTGTCACTTGAGTCACCTGAAGAAGTTCTTATAGTATTCTTGCACCATTATAAATAAAAGATGGAGATAGCCTCATACTCCAGGTTTTCAGCCATCTCCATACCACATACTCCACTCAGAACATTACCTGTGCATGACACAAATGATAATCCTGCTCTGAAGCAGCTCATCATTATTATGAAGAAATATCACAGACAGTAAGTCCCAAAAGTTTTAAGGGGGTGGAAGGGAAAAAAACCCACCACATAGAAATCTCGCACAAAATGCATGCCTGTATAGAAATACCCAAAGTTACTGTAGGAACAAGCAGCAAAATATAGCAAGGACAAATGCAAAGTTTATTCCACATATGCTACAATTAGTCGAGATGTTAAGGAAGTATCAAAATTTGTATTATTAACATATGGCAACAGTTTTATTCTTACAATACATTGCAATAGAGTTGCCTCACTGAAAAAGACCTTTAAGCTGCAGACAGTGCAATTGCATTAAATCTTAATTCTTCTGGGTCACGTTCCATGAATTTCTTGCAAACTTCTATTGCATCCTAGAGGAGAAAAAAGTACAAAGAAAACCAAAATGAAGAACACTATAAATCATATTTCTTATAAAAAACCAAACAAAACACAACTGAAATACAAAGATATGCTTTATCCAAACTATGCTCAAAATGGATTTTTCCATAAAGGTTTACTAAACAGTGTTACAAACCTACACAAATAGTATTTCTGATGTGAGTTATCACTACTCAAAATCACTCAGAGTGCTCATATAGGCAGCCTAAAAGAGCAAAAGTGTTATGAAGGACCTTAACAATGATGATTTTTGTGACTGAATATTACTTTGTGCAGCAGATGTGTTGCTTGTCTGACTTTCTAAATGCATCTCTGAAGTTTGCCTTAACTAGTACTGCTGCCTTCAGAAATTTTTCCTTTGTTTCAAGATGAATCTAAGCTGGGTGGGGTAATTGAAAGATTTTAAGTAATTCCTTCATCTAGCTTTAGGGTGCAATCTGGAGAACACATGTTATCAGCAAAAACGAAAAAGACACATACAGAATAAAGAAAGTTTTATCCAATTTGTTCCCCTGTCCAAGCAAGCACAAATTATTTGCAAACTTTATAGACATTAGTCTAGGCTTCTAAACGATAAAATAATTTTGTATTTTGTTTGTTTTAGTTTCTCTGGTTTCTTCCTTTTGTAATGCTAATCCAATCTCAGTATCATAAAACTCAGATCTATGCATTGCCTACTCTCAACTTCAACTTTGTAGCATTCTGTGGGGATGACAGTTTATCCTCCCAACTCAGTGTATCCCTTTCCAATTAATTTCTCAGCTCATGACACAAAGAGGCACCCAAAAGAAGCTGTGAAAGTGAAGAATGATTATTAGCAAGGGTCAGAAAGGAAATCAACTGCTGTCTAGCATGACACCTATCAAACTATAAACCAAAGGAAAGAGAATGAAAACTTGTAAGTTTTCAATCTGCTAACTTTTCGTTAGATGTACTAATTGAAAGGAGCAGGAGTATATGAAAATGTAAGAACAGAAGATAAGTCAGTCTGATCTTGTGTTATATATTTATATATATTTCTGATATTTATGTTATGATACTGTCATCCAGAGCCACAATGTGTTACAAAGTATCTCTTTTCAAACCTAATTTGGCCTCACCATCCCACTTGCTCTATTCCTCATCCAACTATAAATATAGCTAAAGTTGTTTAGGTAATTTCATATATCTATTTCATAAATGTTGTGGAAATACAGCAATAATTTAATATAACAACATTTAAGAAGTTTCTGTACCCCTACCTCTAAAAAAGAATCATCACTGGTTTCCCCATGGTTTATTGGAAATGGCTTGCGTCCATCTGTTGAAAGACAAAGTGGGACTGAATAACACATTTATAAAATTATAAAAGCTTCATTTTTCCAGTTAAAACTATTTAAACAGATTATTTTTTAAACTTCACTTTCAAAAATGCTATCTCATTTTTCATAAGGTTTACACATGCAACTAGCTGTTTGCTGGTCTCTCCACTGCTGACTGCTTCTACCACAGTATCATTATATACAGTCTGTTGCATTTAAAAAATAATCCAATCAAAATGATGAAATATTTTTCAGTATTTAATTTGAAAACTTCAAAGCTGTAAGTTACTGTTGGTTTTGTGCTGGTATAGTACTTCAGTTTTTCAAGTAAAGTAGAAAAATTTCAGCTACGCTTGATAGATTTATGCAGACAAGATAGCTGTATGTCTGTGGTGTTTGGCAGCTGTGATCAGGGACTCCGCAACAGACCAGAGTAGCAAACCCACCATTCTGAAGAGTCTGGCATCACTGAAAATGTTTCTGTCATTTAAAATAAATTAGCAAACAAACCCAACAGCTCTAAGTATTAAGTATCTTCACAGCTTTTAAACAGGGTTGCTATTTAAACAGGGTTATTTTTCTTTTCTAGATTTTTTTCCCCTTGCATTTCCAATAGAATAATGCTTGTCATTCTCAGCATTTGAAAAAGAATTTCATTCATATAAATATGCTTCAGGTTATTTGCAATGAGTTAACAGTATGAAAACTTACATCAGGGTATCTTAAGTATTTGCTAAACCAAAATCACTTCTGGCTCTGTCTTCCCTGTAAAAGGCTTTTCCCTCCCCAAAGATGCCACTAAAGTTGACAATTCCAAACCACATTTTCCATAACTAAAAATAGATTTGATGTTAGAAAACTTTTGGATTTATATGAACAAGATGTTGTTTATTATTTTAACTACCATGGCTGAAGATACAAGGCAAAACCCTCAGAAAATGCCATGGAAACATAACTGAATACACTGCACTGTTGCAAACTACGTTTACCTTAATTCTGGGGCTTTTTTATGTCCACATTGGCAGAACATTTTAATTTCATGTGGCTATAAATAATGTGTTTTCTATGACAGAAAGATCACATATATTTAATATCCATGTACTTCCTTAGCATTATCTGCATGCCAAAGCCCACATGCTGCCCACAATGTCTGAAGCCAGTGAATCAATTGAATAACCTTCTTCCAATCAATTGAAAAATCTTCCATTTCCCTACTTTTAAGTTGGTTTTTTTTTGCTTCCTTCCACTGGTACAAAGAGAAGTTATTTTTAGAACAAAAGAAAGGGTACTATTGACATTCCACTGTACAGCAGAGCTAAATGCCTCTTCTCATTTTTTCTTTTTAGGAAAAATTCAAATGGGATTTCTCTCACATCATACTTACAGAATATGTGTAAACATGGTCATCATAGTACGTAGTCTGCTTTTTAAGCAGCATAAATTAATGGGCAATGAAAATATATCAAGGAAACGGTAGCACACAACCAAAAAAAAGTGAAAGTCATCCCTTATGCCTTGAAATTTAGAGCCATGAAATATTTAGTGCATCCTACAGTACTTACTTTTTTGATTTAGTCCACTGACAGATACACAGTATCATAAAATACAAAAATGAGTGCCTATTGGTTATACCTTATCCCTGATAATACCCCTTAGATCAACTTAGTATTAACACAAGCACTTCTTATATATTGCTTATGCCCTATGTTGTGATTGCTTATCACCTGTTAAGGGCATTGCTTAATTACATGCTGATTTTCAAAAGATGAAAGTCTTATCACCATAAAATACTGCAAAAATTATGTTAGGAAAGATCAGTGACTTGCAGTTTGTAAATGCTGATCTGCTTGCTGGATTTCTGAAGAGCCTGCTGGAAAACCTAGTTGCCCAGCAACATATTTAAGATTGGAGTCATTAGAGAATATCTGAGCAAAACTAAGTGCTACACAATCTGAACAGGGAAAAAATAGCTGTATTTCAAAAATTAAGGACTACTACATAGTTAACTGTTTACTGACCACAAAAAGTAGAGGAAAAAATACCAGACTATTACAAACAACTTGCAGAGTGTTAATATCTTGTAGTATCCAGACTACATAATTTTAGTTTAAACAGTATCACACTGCTTAATAATATAGCTAACATTTCTGAAGCGACACACAGTTAATTTAATACTCCCACAAGCAGTTCAGGAACATAAATAGCACAAATGTCCTGTGATATGTTGAGTTTTTATCCATTTTCTTGCTTCCTGTTCTTATAAATGCCCACAGAAGTTTGGATGCAGACTAGTATTCTGTACCATCTTATCTTAATAGGATAGAGTTAAGGGAAGGAAAACAAAAAGACCCAAAAAACCCCAAAATACAAACAAAACAACCCCCCCAAAAAACTCCTAAAAAACAAGAAGGCTGCAGCTGTTTGAAAGAAATCTCCAGACCCCTAAGATGCAGATGAAAAGAACCTAAGCCCTACATAACATCAAGAAATCTCTCTGAAACCTTGACAGTTAACAGCATCACTTACATTTGTTTCTAACAAATGGAGAGAGTGGATAAAAAGTGTTCTTACCCAATTCATAGAGATGACCACCTACATTAACTAATGCAATAAAATGAAGATCTACTTTTTCATCTATACTTGGTGCCTGCAAGACAAAACAAGACAAAAAGAAATTGTGTTTATTAAACTCTTATTGCTAAATTATTAATGAGCACATATTATCATAATATGCAAAATACCTGGACAAAAGAAATCACAATTGGGAAGCACTTTCTGGATCTATACAGAATGGCAGAAGTCAAGTGAGGAACATTTTGAAATACAAAGAAACTGTCTGCAATGCCTATATCAGTAAGAATCCATGAAGAAAAGTATCTGGAAGTATTTCTAATTATAGCTCTACATAAAAGCTCTATTTTTCATTACTGAATTAGAAGTAAAATCAGCTCAAATACATAAACATCAAAAATAGACTTTCATATAAATAACAAATCCTTCACTAACCTATCTCCCATAAAAAAGTGATGCAGGACTCGGAACCTGCAATATTTTAGAACTGAAAATATTAACTTGGTCAAAATAGTATTTTCCTCATAAACTAAACACAGTTAACCACTTTCCTCTTCATGGGCAGTCAAATACATCTTAGGTGGGGAGGAAAGATAATAATAACCAGAGGTGCCCAGACTGAATTTTCAAAGTGGCATCATACTCATCATACACAGTAAGGACTGAAGTGCAGTGACAGCACCAAGTGACGTGTCATAAAAAATGTTTAGTTCGTGAAGATCTACCTAGCTCAGTACTGTGCTGGCAACTACAACAAGCAGCAGAAGCTTTTGCAGAAGTTTGTGGGCATGCACAGCATGGTGTTCCACCAACACATGTTCCCAGCACCTGCTGAGCAGTGGTGTTGGAACCTGTGAGCCAGAAGATCTATCATCATTTCTAAGCCAAAAGCTCTATTACCACTGTTGTGCTCAGTAGCAACTGATGCCGTTAATTCCTTATCAGTCTGTCCAGTCTGCATCTGAACACAATTTAAGATGATACAGTTTTGAGAAAATGGGGAAAAGGACTTCAGGTTTTCTTCACTATCAAGAATCTGACCTGTGTGAAATATTTCATGTAATTTTCTTTCATCTTTTAATTACTGCTAGGCTTACGTGAATTTGCTAAAAGACTCCAAAAATGTAAAAATGTAAAAACTTGCTAAAAACAGATTAGAGTGTAAAATAAGTTGTAGAACCTCAAAGTCTTTTAAAGACTGGGTTCAAAATTTGCTTTTTGATGATGGCCATGAAAAAAGACTTGAAAAGATGATATAAATTGATGAAATTTGGCAAAAAAACAGAACAATAGAGTGAAGGACAAGAAGTCACCATAAGTCCTTCAAATACATCAAGAAGGCCAAAGAATGCAGTGCTGTGGAGGAACTGCCAACAGCTTACAGAAATTCTGTACAGCAAGCTCAAAGATGAGAAAAAAAGAAAAAGTGTCAAACCATGACAAAACCACACAACTTCTCCTCACACTCATTTAAGATTTATCTCCATGACCAGTTAGAAGTGTGAAAGGCACAAACACCCTGTTTCATCACTGTTTCAGAGAGCCTAGAATGGAGAAAGGGCATTCTGGCCACTGAAGATGAGGCATCTATCAAAGGGGCAAGAGGATCTTTCCACCAGAAATTCAGGCAGTCTAAGTGAAATGGCCTTTGATAATTTTGTTTCACAGAAGGCCAAATACAGACAGGACTTCACAAAACCAAACAGCCTCAAGAACTTGACTACTCCAGTTGCAAACTTCAAAGGACCACAGGTTCCATAAAACCACACAATACAGTAAGTAATGCCCAATGGCACCTTGTTGTTACAGCTATTGACCACCCAGCTTTTTACAGACATCTAAACTGTAGCGCTACAAAAGTGTGCAGGCAGGCTAGGCTGAGCATACTTGTCACCTAATTCCCTTCACAGACATATCGCTTCACAGCTGTTCACTTATAAGTTAAACATATCAACTAAGAAATATGGGTTTAAGAAATTTCTGGGTTAGGGGGAAGACCACTGCCAGTCAGTATCACTTTAGGAAAGAAATGGCTTAAAATTTGACTCCTATATCTGAACATTCCCTTCCTGGGCTCAAAGTGACACGAAGTAGGAGAGTACATCATTATTTCAGAGGACTTTGAGACATTTAGGAGTTGATTTTGACCACATTTAGAAACAAGATATAGTTGCCCTTTTGACCATTTTGGGTGTTAAGTTCATTGTCAAATTCTAATAAGCACCCTTTCTCTAGAGAGACACCATGGCATGCTTGGAATGCTGAGTCTGTATCTAGAAAAGATGAATAAGGAAGCCATCAAAAAAAGCATGATTGACTTTTCATTAAGTTTACTTAGAGACAGACTTCTATAGAATCCTGCTGAGTTTTTGTAGAAGACTAATCTAAATAACAAGTTTTCATTGTGCTATTGCCATAAACTGTGAGAAATGTTGTGTTTTTACATTTTTAATTCCCCAAGCTCACAGAGAATCAAGTGCCATACCGTTATTAAGTTTTCTACCATATGTTCTAATGTAAGAAGTCTCCTTCCATTGAGATTTCTTTTCATCTAATCTAGATAGAAGTAAAGTTGATTGCTACATTTCTTGAAAAATTAGGATTTCAATAATTTTTGACAGAAAAATATTTATGTAATCATAAGCACAGTGAAACAATAGGGTCTGAATAGGCATAATGACCTAAAAACTTTGTATTATAAAAATCTTTTGCTTATAACTTAAGCAAACAAGTAACTGGATTAATTTTTCCCAGTGTGACAAATCTGATTCAATATCCTTCCACCTCTCCCCTCCTTAGGGAAAATAACCCCAACACATCCATACATGTGCAAGCACACACACATACACAGATACCACATGAAAAGCCTAGTCAGCCCAATTTCCACTTCATGGGGAAGCCCTAGAAATTCTAACTCTTGAACCAGAAGCCTTTGAATTTCAAAGGAGTGGAAAAAAGTGGGAATGTCAGCTCCAGGGAGATGTTTTTGTGGTCTCCTCAAAAAGCTACACCTTTGGCTAAGTTTTCAAGTTTCTAATAAAGTGTCTATGTCAATGCTTAAAAGAACAAGGAGCACAGCTTTAAAAAGTCTTCCTGTACATTTATCACGATGTAGTATTGCTTAGAACAGTTACAGAGGATTTTCTCTTGATTGCTCTTCTTGTCAAAGACCACCGTAACACAGACATCAATCAAGTGTTCAGATGATCTGTTCCTCTAGATTTTTTCACTTAAAAGCCCAGTCAGTGTGCAAAAGGTAAAAGTACATTTGAAGGACCACAAGGAGAATGACATGGGAGTCTAAATTATGTGATTGTCTAATCAGAATTTGGAACTAACCTATGGGATTCAAGACTCATTTTTCAAGTCTTCTGAAGAGCTGTCATGCTGAGTACAGGAAATTTATACTCCTCTCCTATCCAAGAAAGACAGAAAGAGGACAAATACCAGCATCTTGAGTACCTTACAAAACTTACATTATGGTTGCAATCATAGTATAAAAAGTAAGTTTTGGTTATTTGGGGCAGCAGACATAATTTTTCAAATTTATTTCTCCAAACTAAAAACATACTGAAAAATAAAAACCAGAAGACACAAAACTGATGTAAAGAAGAAAAATACAAGAAGTTCAGTTCTCAAAGTGACGGTTTGGGTTACATCTCAAATGTAATTCTTTCCCAAGGAACTAAGGTAACATTCAATTATAATAATACAGATTATTTTCATGAATACTCAGTCACACACACAAAAGAGACAGACAAGGTTGTCTGCCCTCTAATTTTGGATACCACATTAAAGGCACTTAAATATCAGAGTCCCAAGTTTTTCAGAGGATTTGACTGCCTTCTCTGCTAACCTGGACATTCAAATTGAATAACAAAGAAGTGTTGACCTTTGTGTGAAATCAACTAAATTGACTTGTCTCAGGTCAATACCCATTAGTTCATGCTATTGAAACAGAAACTCTACATTTCTTCCTCTCTTCACTAGCAGGTATCAAATCTATAATTAAAACTGCATTTCCCAAAGTTTTTACAATACAAATGATAACCCTTCCTATGCCTTCTTGTACTAAGAAATTCCTTTAGTTTTACCTTTCACCAGTGCATGCTGCTGTCTCCTCATGAACTAAACCAGTCTTTCTAGAGGTTGCACTAACCTTCAGAAACTCAATGGTACACCCCAGATCAGTGTTTGCCCAATCATATCAGTCTGTCTAATAAAGTATAGTTCATCACCTCCACAGTTTATCTTGAAATGCACTTAGACCATTATCCCAATCTAAAAGCTGGTATTCAATTTTAATGCATTTGAAATCCTTTGATCTTCAAATGTTGCTAAGTCAAAACATAACTGTTTGTCAAATTTATGTGCAACTGGTTTCTTTTCCTAAAAGCTTCGTTTCCGGGACAAACACAACTGAGAAAAGAAATGGTCTTGCTGCCATAGATCCCCACTGAACAAGCCTTACCACACCCTGTTTAAAATGTATTTATGAAAGACCACATTATAAAAGCAGATTCAGTGTTACATGACTTGCTTTTGAAAAGAAGAAGCAAAGCAAGAAGCCTCACAAACCAGTTTAGTAGAATGCTTTGCAATATAAGTTGTGACTGGGAAAGGAAAAAGAAGTCGCCTGGTGTTAAGTCATGAAACTGGCCTCAGGAGTCTGTTAAGTTACGGAAGAGTACTGAAGACTGATAGGGAAGAGACAATTTTGCAGAACCTTCAGGAATAAAAAAAATTCAGATACATCCAGTTGAAAGATCATGACAAAAACACCTGTGGTTTTAGAGGTTTATCTATACTAGTTCACTCATAAGGTATTACAAGAAGCCAAAGAAAAACATATCCAAAAAAGACTACTAGGTATGGTTTAGAATAAATAAATTCTGAAGTAAAGATGCAATTGCTGTTGAGTAGATCAGACATCTGTAATTCTGTTCTGCAGCATGGGATGTGCTTGGGCAAATATACTGTGTAGGACTGTGAAAGGCATTTGGATCTTGGTTAAAGTACTGCAACTAAAACAAAGACCATTGGAGTGATGGTCACAAGTTTTTAGCAGGACTATTTCTGGCTTTTCCTCACAAAACAGTGACATCTTTATTCATACTCAATATACTGCAGTGAGTTTGACATATGAAAGGCAGCAAAACCTAAGGCAAACAGAAACACTAAAAGAATAGATGATCTGGAAAAGAAAGTGACAAGGATGGAGGGAAAGTCAACATTACTAAACAAGCATGCTGTTAGCTTATCTTAAAAATTGCCACACCTACTGCAATTTATCGGATTTGTACAGAACACTTCAGGAAAGTATTTTCATTTTTCCCTCCCTCCTCATGTATGTTCTTAACTCATCTAGAGACCTACTCTAAAAAGATGTATTGAGTCTGGCTGAGATGGAGCTCGTTTCCCCAGAGCAGCCCTCCCAGTGCTGAGCTTTGCTTTGGTAGCTGGAAAGGGGCTGGTAACACCCCCGTGCTTTGGCCATTGCTGAGCAGCGCTGGCACTGCACCGCTGCCACTGGAACCTTTCACCCTCACCAGCAGGAGAGGGGTGGGCAAAATCCTGTGAGGGGACACAGCCAGGACAGGTGGCCCAAACTGACCAAAGGGGTATATCTCAAGTATAGACACATGGTGTCTGCTCAGCAATAAAAGCTAAGAGAGGAGGAAAAAGAGGCAGGCATTAGTTATTGTGACATTTGTCTTCCTGACCAGCCACTACACACACTGAAGACTGGCTTCCCAGGAAGTGTCTGGACATCCCCTGCTGATGGGAAGTACAGAATAAACCTTTTGTTTTCCCCTGCTTTCATGTGAAGCTTTTGCCTTACTGAACTGCCTTTATCTTAACATAGGAATTTTTTTACCTCGTATTTTCTCCCTGCCCTGCCCTGCAAAGGAAGGGAGTGACAGAGCAGCCTGATGGGCATCTGGTGTCCAGCTAAGGTCAACCACCATTGAAGTCAAGGAAAGTTTTCAACTAGAAAAAGTGCTTTTATTTAAGGAGCCTAGAAAAAGCCCCCAGCATCAAAACTTTTGCTCTAAATTTTCAAACAATCTTCTTTCTGTTTATCAATGTTTTAGTAGTAGAAATGTACTCAGAACTACAAGAAAGTTCAACTATTATTTTAAACACAATATATAGGATGTTCCCCTCCCTTAAATTCAAGAGCAGAGGTTCCTCAATAAAAGCAATACTAAAATGCTTATACATTTCTCATACACTGGCCTCATGCAACACTGAGCAGTTCTTTGTACACCTAGCAGAATATCAGAGCTGTATTAATACTACTTGTTAACAGGACATTAAATACTACCTTGTCATTCAAATTTTACCAAGCCAACAGAGACAGCTTTAATGACAAAATGCCATCTGGTTTCTTGTATATTAAACTAATTTACAAATGTGTTGTGTGTTCTTAATTTTCTTGTAAGGCATGTTATACAAAAGTGTAAAGTTGAGAACAACATTTAGTTACCAATACATACCAGACTATATAGTATTCACTGATAAATCTTTGTGTATAAGCCTTGCAGTTTTAATCTGTTGAATGAAGACAGGACATAAGGGGAATTAAGGTATAATATTTTAAAATCTTTTAGCAGCAAGGTTCTGCTTTGCCAAATAGAATTGTATTGAAAGGTAAACTAATTTTCTGAACATTTTTAAAGCAAATGCTCACTACTAGTGGATGAGGACTCATTTTTAGACATTTTCTGAAGTTAACAAAACTCTCAGCTTGGTTTTCTGCTATAATGACAACAGGTTATGCTGTAATGTCTTAGATAAGTCATTGTTTGTTTACTGTTGAAGTACACTCATGTTCAATTAATGGTTTTGTTCTAGGCAGGCATACTCAAGCTCATGTCTCCTTCAGTAAGTATTTTCTTAATTACAAGCATATATAAGTCAAATTCAAACAAGATCCCAGTTTCAAAATACAGAAACATGACACAGAATTTTCCAAGGCTTGCTAGACAATAAAATACCCAGGTAAAATGTCAGATGTTTGTCAATGTCAGCAAAACAAATGAGGACTAAGAAACACGAGTTGGGAAGAATTTAAGTCTGTACTTCACACCTCCTCAGATCCCAAAATATTTAACTAGCTCCAAATGATAACATCAAGAATGGTCCATAATTCTGAATACTACATGAGAGCTAGATACTTAATAGAAGCAATTACTATTCACATGAAGAGAAAGGAGTCTGGGAAAAGGCCTCATCTTGAGATATTTATCAGGACAAAAATAAAAAAGCTATAAAGAAGTGGAAGCATTTAACACTAATTTTTAATAGCAGTAAAACATTAAGGATTTTCACATGTGCAAATACGTATCTGAATGAAAAAGAAAATTATTTGGACCACAGCTAAAGTAGTTATTTCACTTCTGTAAAATATCCACATATCTCAAAGAAGAATTTCCAGGAACACAGGTGACATGTGATGAGTATCAAAGAATGATAAAAACAAAATCAATGTCCCAATTTTGCATTTAAGACCATTAACTTCTACATACCAATATTTATTTTTCCATTTATGTATGCGCTAGAAATGTGATCACTCCTTAAAAGCAGGATGAAATAGCACTGAAAGACTCTTTCAGTTTAGTGTTTCTGCTGGTGGCCATCAGGCCATTTAGAAATACTGGCTACTCTGTACATATAATTCTTTTTCCAGATTTTCAAGATACATTTGTGGTCTGTGAGTGAAGGAGGAGAAAAGTTTAAGTATTTGATGACAAGCTTTTCTTACTGGAATATCTTCCTTTTCAACTACAATGTCTGTGTACAAACTATATGAAGAAACAAGATGTCAAGTGAGAAAGTAACCGGCCCCTTGGGATTAAAGGAAATTTCATTACTGAAATATCCAGGGACCATTAACCAAGCGTTAATGAAAGAAAAGGAGACTAGGTTTAGGATATGAGAACTTAAAATCAGGTCTCAAACACAGAAGAAATAATATCATGTGGCAAAAAATTAGAAGCCCCTTGGTTTAGCAGTTCCACATGAAAGATCATGAAGATGAGGTGAAAAGAAGAGGCTGGATGTGGAGCCTATGGCAAAAAAGTGCGCCAGTTCATGAAAAGTAAACTTCTTCTATGCTTTGAAAATGTCTTGGCATATGTATGGAATCAAAAATAGATAGACAGCAAAGCACGGAATTTTGTACTTTTGCTGTCTGACGTGGTGGAAAGGGAAAAAAATAAATCAGGAAGAAAGAAATCTTAAGAATGGTTGAGAAAAGACCCCAACAAAACACGATGCCTTGAAGATTGAAGCTACATGGCAGAAGGCCAGTGGTGTCAGAGTAAGAAAAGACTGAAGATGGACTACACTTACAACAGAATGAAGCCCAACAGATGGAAGGCGTATCAAGGGCCGCCACCGACGCAGACGGATTGACGGACTGGGAGCCTTTGCAGGACCTACATGATTACGTTTGGCCCAGGAGAGGGATGCAGAGTGACACAATGGTGAGGCCTTCGTTCTGCTGTGGCTAACCTGAGGCTGCGATGAGCATGGTGGTGAAGACAGCGAGGACGATGACGACTACATAAACATTAAAAAAGAACATACTTAGCCCACTTAAACTGGAAATAGCATCCCTGCAACTGCAGCAAATAGCAACTGCAAAAGTGCCCACTATTGAGTATACTGTCACAAGGATAATAATCAAGTGTTGAATTCAAATGAGAAGATGAAAGAACCCTGCAAATAAGCAAAGAGATGGTTCAAATCTGAAGTTAATAGTCAGATAGTTAGAGGTTATTCACACCCAGGGAACTTCACAATAGGAACACAAATTAACTGACTCATTCAAGAGACAGTGTTGCAAAGTGAGGAGGGAGGGGCTTCAAGCATCATTTAATAGAAGAAATAGTTTCTAACAGAGAAAGAATCAGTTTTGCCTACAGCTACAAAAGCTGTGAGCAATCGTTCTTTGGCAATTTGGGAAAGCGAGACTGTGCTGCTCCGGGATTTAAGATTAATCAAGTAACTATGGTAACAGAACCCAGAGTTTCTTTACTGTTCCATGTCTAACATAAAAGGAAAGCAAAGGAAAAGGGAAGCTTACCGTGGTGAGGTATGCAACTTCCTAAGTTTTTCACCTATTCTTCTAAAATAGCAGGCCAGTGGCAGTACTGCCATTAACACTCAGGATCCCTTTAGTATCCGTGGAAGCAGTAGGACTATGTTAAACCATTCAAATTGTTACTATTAGAAGAAAGACCATAGAAGTATTAAAAATGACTCTCATCTCCAACTGACAAAGTTATAGTAAATATATTAAGAACAGAAAGGACCATTGTGATGATTTAGTTTTGATCTTCTGTCCCACACAGGCCACAGGACCAAACAAGTTCAAGTTTTGCTTGGATCAGAGCATACTTATAAAACAAAAACAAACATTCAAGCTTAACAGTTTTTTACTATTGAAAAAAAATCAGAACAAATAAAAAAATGAATCAATCCTGTCTATAGCTACAGAGATAATAAGCAGCATATTCATAGAGTTTACTAGAATTCATAATAAGTGAAAATGAAACCTTCTTAGTCCTATCAACGATGACATAACACGAACAATAGATCACATTATTCATCCGGCCATGATGCCAAACCAGAAGCTCATCTCCAACATTTCATCCCCTATTATCTTGTGATACATAAAACTTTCCAGCATTATCTAGAGCCTCTCAGAGAGCCCCTTGCCTTCTCTCAAGAAATGAAGTTAATATTTTGTACTAATTACATAGCTTTTATTTGGCCTCAGAAAAACACTCCTTTGTTTGAAGCTAATCTAAAGGGCAATCCAGATTGTCCTGTGTGAATATCTTGTGCTTTACTGTCTCTTGATTTTTTTCCACTGCCTATAAGCTTTGAGGTGTATTTTAATAACAGATCCATGGAATGGTTTGGATTGGAAGGGCCCACTTTAAAGATCATCTAATTACAATTCCCACACGGGCAGGGACACCTCCCATCACACCAGGTTGCTCAGAGCCACACCCGAATTGGCCTTGGACACTTCCAGGCATGAGTCATCCACAACTTCTCTGGTGAAGCTTTTCCATTGCCTCACCACCCTCACAGTAAGGAATTTCTTCCTAATGTTTAATCTAAACCCAATGTCTTTGTCTGAAGCCATTCCCCTTAGTCCTGTCAAGACATGCCCTTGCATAGTCTCTCTCGAGCTGTCTTGCAGCCTCCCCGCAGGTACCTGGAATGCTGCAATCTGGTCACCCTGCTATTGCCTTCCATGTCACTGACAGACTACTTAATAGTACAGGTCTTACAACCAATCTCTACAGAGATCCACAAGCTAACAAAGTAACTTATCACTGACATCCCACTTACTTGTCCTGAAACCTGCCAGGTTAGGGCAGGCAGAACGAAACTGCAGTTCCTTAAGGTATGTCCCACATTATGCATTCAGTGGAATGACTCAAGTAGGGGCTGTGAAAACCAAGCATTAGATAGCTTCTCTGAAAAAAAAAATATTTTCACTCTTATTAGTCAAAATAAGTCACTGTAGTGCCAGTCAAAACTATTTACTTTTTTGAATTATTTATTATTTTTGAAGCAACTAATCTTAATTCTCTTTTTTTCTTTTTCCTATCAAGAGTGGGACAATGAATTGGTTTTTTCTGCTCCCATATTGCTGACCTTAAAGAAGGAAGATAGGGTTAGGAATTCTTCATGAAGAGCAAGCATCAAGTACAGTAAAACTTAACTGTAAATCTCAAAGACGTGGAATGTTACCATGTCTCATAACCTGTCCAGAGAACACAGTTTTCCACAGGTTTGTCAGAGTTTGTTTTTTTTCCCTTTAATTTCAAACATTCTGATTCACATCTCAGCAGCTCCTCATAAAAGAGGACAAAACCAGGAAACCTAGAATCCAAAAATCAACTACCACAATAAAAAGGAATTAAGCAATGGCAAAACATCTACAAGAAAGGCTTACAATAGTTTAATGGCTATTACATTTTACCTGTACTACTGACTGGGGTTTTTTCATATTCTTCACTTGAAGAACTGATCTAAACTGAGACTTTTTGTATTTAGATAATAAATCAGATGGCTTTAGAAATTATCTGTTCTCAGCTTGCTTAAGAAAGTTTTAAAAGATGACTAATAAAAGACTGCTTCTAGAATTCCTTATAGTGCACAGTTCTTCCAATGGAGAGAGGAACCTATAAGATTAGAACCTGCTGTCAGGCCGAAATTTAAGAGCTTTGCTGACTAGACAGTTCATCATATAAGGCAAGAGACACTTGTATGTTTTACGATTTTGTAAGCTGCTGCCATCATAACAGACAGGATTGATAAGTCTTCCAAGAATCTGAATTGTAGTATCTTTTTAGTGAGAAACAGTTAAAAAAAATTGACTAGAAGCTGTTAAACTGTATTCTTTTGCTCTGAAAAAAATCATAATTTTTTAGACTTCTGTATAATTACTGTGAAACCATTTATAAGATTTTGAACAATACCAAATTTAAGAATTGCTTAACAGTACAGGGATAGCCACAATACTGAAAGATTTTCTTTAGAGAGCCTTGTTTTAATTTTGGTACAATTTTTACCACAAGTCTATACTTCTAACATTCTTCTCAACTGCACTTGTCTTCTGGCCAATATTGCTAAAATAATGAGAAAATATTAAAAATACCCCTTGCCTGAATGTAACAAGACCAATAAATACTTTAGCTCTTCAAAACTGAATTTACACCATAGAATGCCATTTAGGGCAACTAATATTTTAGTATTTCTAATTAGTATTTGTCCTGATTTTTACTTCCATTCACTGAATCTTTTTATCCTTTATTTCCTGTACTAGTGGCTCCCCTAGTGAGATCAACTAAGACAAACGAGAAACTTCCTCTCCATTGAAAATATACTTTTGTATCTGTAAGAGCAGAATTTCAGCAGACAATATATAGAATTCTGGAAAGCAAACTTAATAGTGGATTATGGCTAATTAACAAGGCTGTAATAACCAGAAAATTCTATGCAGTATTATAAGCACAACCTAAGCTATGTGAACTGAGGTTGTTTTCAAATGAATATTAAAAAAATAAATTAGAATTATATGTCACTATTACTATGAAATTAATGTTAAATACACATCTCCAATAAAGAATACCAGTCATACAATTCACATTTAATTTAAAATATGGAAGACAAATCCTAGTTTGAAATACTCTATTCACACAAAATTTATTAACAGCTAGAAACTGCAGAAAAGAGAGAGTTAGTCTAGCGTCACAAGAAGAAAAGATCACAGGAGCATATTCCTGTGCTGAAAATTATAATAGGTCAAATATCTGAAGTGGTAAAACAAAAGCTCTGAAATAGAATTGAATATTATTGTATATAAACCAGTAAACACATCAAGTTTATTGTCTGAAATGCAAAAAATACATTATAAAGAAGTTAAAAGCTACATGGAGTAGGTCCAGAAAATGTTCAGGCAATTACCATCTGCCCCAATCCAAAACTCACTCCTATACATAGCTGTTACTAAAATCTAAGACCTAAAAGGAATCACATACAAAGTTTGTCAGATACCAAGAGCTGTGCTTTTACTCATACCTAAAAGTGCCTAAGTTTGATTGTGTCAAGGAGATCATGGCTTGGTTCACACCCAGACCTGTCAGGTTCTAAAAACAGGGATCTGTTACTTATCTTTTTTGTGAAACCCAGTCCAGCAAATTATTTCAGTCCATGTGTAATGCACTGAAGACCTGACAGGACAAAGCAGCATCTGGTATTGCATGACCATTTCTAAACAGAAATACGTATTATTAACTTGCTAGTGGCTACAAAAATTCATCTAGCTGGAAACTCAGGTTTAGAGCATTCTTGCAGTGGAAAGTTCAAACCCATGCTACCTTCCTCTTTGGAAGCTTCCCTGCCTATCAGCTCACAAGCTGTCCTGGGACAGGGGCTTGTCTCCTTTCCTCCATTTTGAGGTTGTGTCACTGTGAAGAAAGAAATGCCAGCTGCACTGGGACAGAGATTATATGAGCTTTAACTGCATAACAACATGTCTGGAAACTTGGGAAACAGAAGCAGATAGCATACTTTCAGTCCTAGTCATCATTTCATAGGCACAAGCCTGGAATCAGAGGCCCTGGCACATGTTCTGCATCTGCCACCCAGTTGCATTGTTCCATAAGCATGCAGGGACTCCTCCCAACATGCTGTTCATTATACAGTTCCCATACAGTAATCCTTGGAGCAGAGATGGGAGATGGTGGAAGCAACAATAAAATGTACAACTTTTCCAGCCAAGTGGGCAATATAAGGGTTGTAACAGCTTTATTATTCTCAGAGAGGGTGTACTTAGTATCTATCAATCACTTTTCCCCACCACCTTTTGAAGCTTTGTTTTTCTTAAATAATTGGTCATTATTGAATTAAACACAGTATTTTAAAGAGTCTGTAGTACAGTTAAAACTAAGTGTTCTTCTTCCTTAGTCATAAGCGTTACTGGGTTTTTTACATGCAAATTAAATCTATGTATTACACTGTCTGAAAAAAACCCTCTTCCTCCTCTTTCTTTCACAAGGGTTTTAAATTTCTCAACAGCATTTCAAGCCTAGGTTGGTGGTGGTGAAATCTTGAGAGACATTAAGTTCCTCCAAGTTTTTATAAAAAGATAAGCAGCCAGACAGAAGAGAGAAGTCTGACAAAGGAAGAATTCCACAGAGGCAGAAGATGCTTCATAAGCTTATCACTAACATTACACCACAGAATTCACATGAACTAGAGACATTGTATGTATTTCGACTGCAAGAAAAGCTTGTTCCAAAATAGATATTCCTTATGTGCAACAAAAACCTGACCAACATGCAAATTCTTAGAAAGTTAAGATTCACAGACTCCAGTCTTCACAAATCTACTAATTTTGCCAACATTACAATTATTAACATCAATATTATTGAGACTGAGTTTAGAGATAAAATTGGGCTGCATCTGCTAGCAGATCTACATCTGCACCAGTCACTTTAGTTAGTCCTTCTGCAGCTGGTAAAAAAATATTTACAAGTATTCTCATGTAAATTTAACCCATGATCAAGAATGGACAATATCCCAAGAGTATTACTTTGCTAGAAATATGGGTAAAGACAAGAAAAATGGTGAAATCAGAGCACCCCAAAAAAAAATCTTTCCAAAATTATTGCTAATTTATCTCATCCTGAAGACTTAAAATAAAGTTCTATGGTCTATGTTAGGCAAAAGTCAAGCTAGATTATCACAATGGTGACTTCTGTGATCAAAAAAAAGTTTAATCACAAAAAAAAAAAAGAACATTTCAAAGGTTAGGGAGTTCTGCAAAAGCTATTTTTTTTCCAAATAGTTTTTCCTTCACAATGCTTTTTTCTGAAATAAATTGAACAGCATTGTTGCACACCAAATACTGTATTTTTGGAGTGCTTCCTTGAGCAAAGTCAGTTGATGCAATATCAATTCTCTGAGTGGTTTTAGCCCACGCTCTAGCTTCAGACATATTGATAAAATGTTGCAAGTCTTAAGAATTGTAAATTCTTTTAATTTTCTCCTTCCAAATTAGTGGCTTGATAAGGGAAAAAAAAAAAAGGAGAGAGCTGTATAATTTTCTCTTCTGCCTAAAGGCAAGAGGCTGACTGTGAACTCAGCCATTACCTGTCACAATTGACTATACCCTGATGCTTGCTGTCTCTTACAGATAGTGCAAGAACAGCACAGGAAGCATGGATTGGAGAGATGCAAAAAAACCCAAAAAACAGACAATAAAAAAAAAAAAGAAAAGAAAACCAAACAAACTTATGGCAGTTGATTGGTTGGGATGTTGGATGCATAACTGCAGAAACATTTTTTCATTTCTGTTACTTATTTCTTATAGACTTGTGATTTAAATCCATGGGTGGCTTTATGGGTGCGAATATCCTCTATAGTTATGTTTCATCCTAGGAATAAGAATTCCTTCATGCAGATTTTATGGTTAAGCAAAAGATCCAGAATAACAATTCTACTGTATTAATACCTTTTTAGCAATTTGCTCAGTAAAGAAATCAGATTAATGCATGTCTCAAACACTAACACGTTAGATAACACGGCAATGCAATGAGTCACAGATTAACCAAGCACAATTTCTAAGACATTTCTCATGATTCTGGTAAGCTCTTTTTTTACACTTTTAATTTGTAGACTGTAAAAGAAAGAAAGCCATACAAAAAAATGTTTAGGCAACTTCACCACCTTTACAGGAGATTATATGCTTGTTCTCTAATGCTAAGTTAAAAATCATGTATGAAACAGTTAGAGAATTTATTTTATATTCTCTCAAGATGCAAATGTTTCTTTAGAAGACTATGGATTATTCAGAAGAAACATCAAGGAATATGGGTGATTTAAGAAAAAAATCCCACCATATGCTCTTGGCAGGAGCAAAAAGGAAGCTCTTTATGTTTCTTCTCTAACAATAAATTGTAATGCCCCAGGGAACCAGAGATCTTTGAAAGTTCAAGTTTTATAACAGTTGGGAACAGAGTGCATTGATTCTACTTAGCTCTTGCCAATGTTAACGACTGTTACTGTGATCAAAGTCTAACTTCGTGCATTCCAAGCAAGATTATGGTTCTCCAGGCACATGAAACAAGTTTACAGACTACAGTTTGCAGTTATGTTTTGAGTTAAAGAAGAAATCAAGCTGTGGTAGTGTTTTTAGAGGCTGCCAACTTCAATCCATGTTGAAAACATCCCTGATCATACTTGTGAACAAAAAGTGTATCTAAGTAAACACACTGATGTGCACCAGTATTTCAGCTTTTTGTGAACCTCTAAGACATGTTCTTATTTGTGACTTTTGACTCTCTCTGCATAAACACCAGTTTTGATTTTTAAAGGCTGATTTTTTTGATAAGGGTCTAATGAGGTGTAAGAATGTTGTTTCCATTTGAAGTAGCAGCTCAGATGTTGCACCTCAGTCCATTCAATTCTGAGCCTCATTTCACTTAATATAGTTCTAGTAGCCAAAGCTGTCAGTTGGGAAATAGATGTACAAAGTGTACTAAAATAACCCAAACAGGAGGATTTACAGAACAGTGTTTTCTCTGCCCTCCCTTAATAGTTGATATATTTTATTCTGCAGTTCTGTTTTCTTCCATCTTCCTCTTCTTAACAACTAATCTTAAACACTGTAGGTTAAAGTTTGTTTAGATGGACATTCTCATCAGACTCTAAGGAAGAGGAAAGAAAATACATGGATGTAAGAGCCCTTAATTTTCTCCTAATAATTTAGGTCATGAACAAAATCAAAAACTCTTATTACGCTCTAGCTAATATCCAACACAGTTCTTACTACTCACTAACCAATATCCAGAATAGGCATTTCAAGTGGCTATATCACTTGTGTTTATTTGCTTGATTGAAATATCACTTTGAGCCATGCTGTAGTAACACTTAAACAAGTAAGCTTCCCAAAGACCACAAATCACATTCTGCTAAGCAGTAGTTGCTAAAGCATAATGTTGCTAAAACTCCCCTGTCCAAAGTAAGTTTTACCTCCATTTCAAAAGTGATTCCATATGCCACAAGTACCACATGACATAACAAAAAGTTCACTCCATCACTTGTACTTTACATCAAAAGTGATATGGAAAGCCACTGGCAGCAGTTAGTGATACCTTGATGTTAAACAAACAGCCTTCCAATCATTTAACAGCACAATTATTTGAGTATTTGCTGTTCCCAAAAGCTGATCTAAGTCTAGTCTGTTAAACTTCCTCCTCTCTTTCCAGGAGTGTGCCTGTAACCCCTCTGTGCCTACAAGACTATAGGATCAGCTGTTTCAGGAAACTGTTTGGGAAGCCCATGAAGATATTGCAGGAAACCCGCTAATCCAGGATGATTTTAACAGCCACAGATACACACAGCTGGCAAAAACTTCGGATACTATTACCAAAATAACACTTGAACAGGAGTTAAGCATGTCAAAGCCTTGAGAAATGAAGAAATTGAATACGAATTATTCTCCAGATCTAACTCCTTGCCTAAAGGCCAATTAATTGTTTTAAGAGATTTCTGTGGCATAGATTGCCATTTTCCTTACTGTAGAATTGAGCTGTAATGAAGCACAGTTGTGAAAGTATTGGATACAGATGCCAGTAATATGAGAGCAGAATGAAAGTACCTTCTATATTATTATATTCACATATTAACAAAGCAATTTATTTCAAGAATCAGGTAATATTTTATGCCTGGAATAACTTCCCTGAAGCACGTAATTGTTTAACTGAGCTAAACAATTTCTACTGGCTTATTTCTATACAAACTGTGCCTTTGCATTTTCCTCCTCTCCTACTCTCTGAGGTAACTATATAGTAACTTTGTATTATTATTATTATTGCAAATGAGGGGGTAGGATACAAAATAAGTTTCTTCCCCAGCTCCAGTTTCAAAATTTATTTACTCTGCAAAAGACTCTAGACCTGGAAGTTTCTCTCATTTAATAACATACTTTCCTGTTTTCAAAAAATGTTCCCCTCAGATTTTCTGCTCTGTTACTTGCAAAGAGTTACAACAATTGTTTTGAAAGCCTCATCCTGATCACTGCTATAAATTGGTACTTTTCCTCCCTCAAATATTGCCATAACTTAGTTATAATTGATCACTGTTGATTTGACAGCTAATGCAGATCCACAAACTGTCATTTTAATATTTTTGAAAGGTTGTGGTTTTTCAAAGGGAGAGGGTGGTTTTGTTTTTTTTTGTAAGAGGGCATCAGAAATGTTAAGGTATGTGGCAGTACAGGGTTTCAATGCTTATGAATTGCTCAAGGAGGCATCAGAAGAACAAGAAGGGAAAAAACCCCAAATGCAAAACAAAGGGGAAAACTCAAAGACAGCTCAGCACGAAGCAATAAAATAAGGATCAACTTAAAAGTATGTACAGTTCTGCAAAGAAGCAGGTTCTATTTTCCACATCTTAAGACATCCTAGATATTATAAATAGAAGTCTATGCTCAGCAGAAGACTCATGGAAGAATAAAGAGGATCTTGAGTATCTGGTACCTATTCTACTTTCAACAATAGCTGCATTCAGGAGCTGTCACACAGAAAAAAAATGTACACTGGATTGATGAAGCTTTAAGGTAAAGATCTAGATGATTTTTTTTTTTGGTAGCTTTGGATATGAAATACCTGCCATTTAAGAAGGTGTAAGCTTCATCATAAACTTCAACAGAAATACTGTTACAGGAATCATACATTAATTGCCCTCATTATGGTACTTGAACACACAACCAGAACCAAACCACCCTTGAAGCCAACAAGCCACTTCTTCTGTGGAATCATTCCCAGATCTTACTATTTGCTACCTAAGTAGTTTTAAACAGACCTACATTATTTACACAGATGTATCCATAAAAAGTACCCATAAGACTGCTTTAGCTATTTATTTGCTCTACTGTAGCAATAAAGTGAGACTTGGAGACACACAACCCAGAAGTATTAACAGAACTTGGTCCAAAACCTGGCTTGAAGGATTAAGTGCAAACTTACAACCCTTTTAATTAGCATACTTGAAATGAATTACCAAAATGAAAACTGCTTAACAGTTCTTGAAAGTTTAATCTCCTTGAAGGAAAATAATCTCTTTGATTTTTAAGAAAAGTGGTTGGGTTTTTTTTAACTAAACAAATTAATCACAGCTATCAAAATTGGGAAGTCTGTTAAAGCACCCATCAAGGGAGAACATTCTACAGTTTTCAGCTTCAATCCATTTGCTTAGCAATTCATCCTCATGTTCAGCCAAATAGATCCCACAGTAATGACACATTCCAGAAGCAAACTGATCACTGCAAATTCCAGCAGCCATCATGTGGAATCTCGAAGCCCATTACAAGTAATATCTTGCCTAGTGTGGGGTATTTTCTCCCTGAGAAGAGCTCTTGAAAACACATGAAATTTAGTAAAAAAAAAAAAAACTAATTACAGATTATAGTAAAACAGAAACAAATCCTACCCATCAGACAAGATGACAGAATACACAGATATTAGGAAGACAGTACTGCTTTATGCTATTTCTTCTGATTTTTATTTTGAGCTAGACTTGTTTTATTTTGAGGTTTGAAATACTTACGTACGTGAAACAGAAAAAAGCAGAAAATGCATTAGTGTACTGTAAAAACTAAGTAGTCACTGAGATTATAAAAAAGTCTGTGAAGACATAGCATGACTATCAAGGGCAATCAACAAATAGAGATGTGACTTTACAGAAGTATTAAAGACTGAATCCTCAAATATCTGAAATTATCAGAACTCAGGAAAAAAAAACACCCAAACCCACCAAATAGTATTATCAGAAGATAATACTCTCTGTACTCTGTGCTATTTTTAAACCTTCTGCAGCTCATGAATCCAGAAAATTTAACTTTATCTTGATCATATGATGGTGTGTTTTTTATGGTGGAAGGAAACATCCTTCCTTCCTAGACAAATCAGTGGAATTGACTGCTATCCATCCCACTTTTGCAAGTTATTCTAACACACATAAGTTTTAACAAGACTTTGTAAAACTGTGAGTGGACAGTAGTATGCAATACATATCTAAGGGACAGAACTACCCATGGAGCAGGCTTTTCTCGTGGAGAACACAAGCCAAGTTAATCATCTTAAGAAAAAGTAGGCCTGCATGTTTTTTTAATCTTTACATCTGTAAGAGATCTAGAAAGGATCTGTAAAGACCTAGAAAGTGCTTTTGTTCACAAAGTACTAACTATACAGCACTTAGTATATCATTAAGCAATTAAATAAGCCACTTTACTCAAAGGAATGATTTCTATGGAACATGCCTTAGGTATTTGGGCAGTGGGGGGGGTGCATGGAAGTCAAAACCCGCAGTCATACGAAGGCAAACTTGTTCCTTTCCAGTTCTCTTAAAGGAACTTTAAATTAAAGTAATTCTAACAAGTAATGGATATGCGTGAGGAATAGGATTCTCTTCTTTCTTTCCCAAAAGGTGCTAGAAATCCTCAACTTACCCCACAGGACAAATTAACAACCTCATATGACTTGCATATGGTTAACTCACCCACAAGATCATGCTGTTTATCAGGCCCTTCAACCCCTACATGGAGAGTACACAGCGACATTTAAAATGTACCCATGGAGGAAAAAGATTACCTCACTCTATCGCCCAGTTAAAACTCTCAGCATATTTGTGTTTCATATTTGGTTTCACTTAAAAAGAATTTTACTTTAAAGTAAAGCAAGTCCTTAGGTACCAATGAAAGGGGAGGCCTTGCTGCCTTGTTTAACTACTATCTGGTAGGACAGGATTTCCAGGCAATTTGATGTTCCAGTAACAAAACTTGTTTGTTTCTTCCCTCCTTGGTTGATGGATGAGAAGCATTCTGAAAAAAAGATCCTGGGAAATGTATTCAGTCTTTGTACTATTTCAACTTGGGAAACAAAAAGACAGGAAAAGGTTATTTCACTAGTCTAAGGAATAGCCATATTGAATTACTTACAGATAAGAGTTATACAAAATGGAATAATAAATTACTGGCAAGGAAACTAGCTATTCAATATCTGTGTTTAGGCATGGTTGCTAAGACAATCTTGTAATTTTTTATTATGAAAAGAAGTCTTCATCTTTCCACATAATTATTAATATTTTGTATTGTAGTTATCTTGATCAGGAAACAAATTAGTTAGTGGAAGTTCAAGAAGTTAACTGTCCATTATTAAGAGATTCCATCGTCACTTAGGTGCTTCCTGAATCTTCATGAAGACTCTCAAAACACATAGCCCTTGTATTTTCTTTCTCAGTCATTCCATAATATCTGCCAGAAGAATGCAGAGACAAATCGTTCCCTACATGAACCTCACAGTCCATCAAAATATCTAAAGATGTTTCTCTTTCACAAGGATCTTAGGAAAAAATTCAGTCTTCAGCAATTCATTGGGAAAATCACTCTTTCTGAGCTGGCCAAGAATATCTAGAAATTGACTCATTTGGAAAAAAAAACCAAACAAACCACATTTTTTGAATCTTACTTAGAAAAAGAAAAAAACCACAAATTTGTTCTGATGCTTCTTCTTGAAATATAGAAGCTTGGCTAATTTAGGGAACAAGATAAGATGAAAGAGTGGTGTGATTTTTAAAATAAAATACTACAAAGGAAGTTGATTATCTATAACAGAAATAGTTAAACCAATTCTCATCATTTCCAGACAGCGCAAGGGGGAGAAGAACGGACTGCTTTCTCCTACATTGTACAGAAGTCACTGCACTATAACAAAACAAAACAAAAAAAAAAAAAGTAGTTACCTAGTGCAATTCAAAAAGAGAGAATGAATGAGTCACTGGAGCCACACCAAACATAGAAGTATTTCCCTTTTTGTCAAACAAAGCAATGCTAGCAACAATACAATCTTTTTTTTTTTTGTCAAACATATACTGAAATCTAAACTAGAAAGATGGAAAACTGACTTAGTCTGATTGAAGCAGAAAAATGTTGAATGTTCAAGTTTATGGTTATTTCAGGGTTCTTTTGTCAGCTATCAGGTTGTTTTTTCCATATCACACAATCTGTTGGATCATAAATGCTTATAAATATATGTATGAATGAGAAATAATCCAAATTTGTATTGTATACAAACAGCACACAAACAACTGCAAACCAACTATTGGACTATTTCTTTTCCTGAATTATAACTTTCCGAACTCTCCTAAAATGTTTGATACGCTTGTATGGTTACCATGAATCTTACAGTCTTACCTACAAATGTGCAACATGAAAACCTCAAGTTTCTGTCTGTTTTACTCTGAAATGAAGCTTAGAAAGAACTTTCATATTATATAAGAGCTAAAAAAACCTAATGCAAACAACCCCCACCACCAAAACCCACAAACAAACAAACAAACAAACAAAAAGCCCCCAAGCTTCAAGTTTGGTTTCCCCCACTGCAATGCCACTTAATTTTGGACTAATGACACAATTCTGAAAACCAAGCAATAATCACAATTTCATTGTAAACCTTTAATAAGTAATTGATTTCATGTCAATTATATTCAACTCAACTCAAAGTAGATATAAACAAAGACTTTTAAAAAAAATGGATACCTCAGTCTGACCTTCATGGGCACTGGATTCATGAGTGACACGAATAGCCTAAAATTAAAATATATTTCAATCAGACATTAAATGAGAGACTTTCAGTGCTTTAAGAACCATTTTTGCACTTCATTTTATAAATTACATAGATTTAACTAGTATTTTTAAGTGCTTATAATAAATAAATAAATAAAATAAACAAATAATCTCCACCTTCAAGGATCTCAGAAGACCATTATTTCAGTTTCATAACAGTCAATTCAGATCAAATACCTGAGAGTTTGTAACGGCACTTTTGCACACAGAAAACACTACAATTTTTTACCTATCATTTTGAGCAGAAAAAATAATTTAGATAGAAGCTTGGATCAGTCATTTTGTGTCCAACATTACCATAGAAAACATCATAAATCTCTGCTGTTTGTTTTTTACTACTTCCTTTAACCAGATGTTAACACTCATATTCCTGAGAGCTTCACAATATGCTAAAAGTGAACTCTGACTTAAAAATCATCAAGGTTTTCATTTTGAGAGAGGATCATCATTACCATCAGGACAACAGCTTTGTTCTCCATCCACCACTGGCCAGATGTTTCTGCCACATCCTTTCAAACAGCACTAATGATGTGGCTAACCACATTATCAGCTAGCTCATCTCATGGTTTAGGATGGCAGGGGAAGGAGATCATATTTCAACCAAATCAGCTCTCTGTGTGCCTCAACTGCTAAAGGCATGGAGATATGACTAGAAGGCACAAATTAAAAGAGGCAGCAAAAGGACTATCCTTTCAGCAATAGCCCCAGATCAGCTCAAATTGACCATTAAACTGTATCCTGAACCCATAAAAAGAAAAGATTATGCACACATTTCCCATGCATTTCAAAGTCATTTTAAACTGAGCCAGGGAATTGACAAAATCTGTTCTGCTGACTGAGCTATAGGCAGGCAGGAATACTCTAAAATACCAAAGCTGAGTTTCCTTTGTATCAACTGTCTGATCACAAACTCACTGTAAAATCAAATTTGTTTAGCTGCTTCACCAAGTCAACCCCCAAGGACAGGACCTGCTCATGCAAGTAATTCTTACACCATTTTAAATAAAAGTAAAAACACATGATACTAACTTCATAAGTTTCTAGGTATTTGGCCCTCTCTTCAGGAGTCATAGATAATGAATCTTCTAGGAACTTTTTCAGTGAAGAATTAGTTTCTTAAAAAAAATGTTAAAAGACATAATTAGTCTCATGTTTTAATTCCAACTTCATTCACAGCTTACAGAATCCAACAAAAGATCTGAAGATAGAATTGCACTGTATTTTTAAGACACAAGGCTGACTGCACTTTGCAATGTTTCAAGTGCCTTAGTTCATAAATTAGTATAAAATAATAATTTTCTAATTATAGGTAAAATGTACTCCTTCAGCCTTTATGAATGGTTACATTTAGAGAAAATAGAACAAAACATACCCTTCCCTCCATGGCTTCCCACAGTTGAGGGAAAAAAAGGGAAAAGCCAACAAAAATCAAACCAAGAAAATCTTACCGAAGTTCATTTTATCTCTGTTGTTTGCAATAGCATGAATTAGCCCAATTGTCCCACAAGCATTATTAATGGTCTGCTTCATGAAATACACTGATGATTTGACATCTTGTCCCTTGGCTTTTATCCTCTCTTCTTCTTCTGTTCTGAAGGTTTCATACTAGAAGGAAAGTTAAAGACACAAGTAGTTACAGTTATTTCACAAGTAGTATAACATCATTCAAGACAACACAATTTATAAAATACAACATCTAATTAACACTGCCATTTGAAATGTTTAACACATGTGGTCCAATAAGTATATGGAAACTTACCTGAAGTGCTCTACACTGTTTCTTAACCCAATGCCTTCACACTTGAGACATCATTTTGAATATGTGTTATCTAAAACAACTTTAAAAATTTTCAAAGTATTTCCTTGATCTGAGCTCATGTCACCAACTCTCTTCAATGCAACTAAAGGCTTTTTAAGGACAGAGGTGTCAAAGTGCTATCAAGAAAACCATAATACTTCAGGTGATTAATCATCATGAAGCATCCTTTAAAAATACCACTGTTATATTTCATTTTTCTTAGGAATATAAAATAAGATCTACATAACACCCAAGGCATCAAAACAGGCCCTTCTGAAGCAATATTTATAAAGTAAACTTTTATATTCTGTAGCAAAAAGAGAATTTGCTTTGACTAAACAATCTAAAGTACTTGTTTTACAAAAATCATATGTGACTAAAACCTGTTATACTGTGCAATAGTGTGTTGGTTTTGTGCTTTTTTTTCCTTTTGTTGCTGGCTGTGATTTGTTGATTCTTTTGGTGGGGGCTGTTGTTATGCATTATTTGGGTTTTTTTTTACTAGATTTGTTTGAGGTTTTTGTTTATTTTCTTTTGTTAGATTTTAATTTCAGACAGAAAAAAAAAGAAATAAACCCACAAATGTTCCAGTCAATGCTTCCTCCTTTGCCTCTTTTACAAGGTACTTTTGCAGACAAAAAAAAAGAATTCTGAAGTGGATGGGCTTTTTATACAAGTATAATGAAAGTAAAGTAAGCATGCAGAATGTTACCAAGGAACTCCTCCTGCAAACTCCTGAGAAATTTCCCTTGGGCTGTCTGTACTGTCACTGACAAACAAAACCAAAAGACTTCCAGCATCATATTCCACTTTTGTATGTTGTGTCAATGGTCTGAATAGGCTAAGTAATAGCAAGAGCATTATAAACCATTTTAATTTAGTTTGTCTACAAGCTAACAAAAAATAGCCTTAATTGAGATAAAAATTTCATAGAGTTTAATTGAACAAAAAGTTCAGACTAGAGCAGTGAACAATACAGCTGCCATTCATTCCCTTCCAACCAAAATAAAATCCACAGAAAAAATATATATTTAATGCTGAGAATACCAAAAATACAGTTTTGAACAAGGGATAGACCAGATCATCTCAACAGATTCCTCCTAACCTAAGTTATATCCCATAATTTAGATTAATTTAGATCTATTAATTCATTAGGCCCAAAATGCCAACACCCACAATAATCACTTTGTCTACAACATACTATGCTGACTATGAAAGCTGCTGATCTTTAAAGTGTACAACAATCCTAAAATTATCTGAATGCTAACAAGAGTAGCCTTCCCTAAAAGCAAGTTCTAGGAAACTGATATACAGGAACCACAAAACCACTGAACTTCCAGACAGAAGAACAGATAGACATGTGAGGAAAGTGTTTACAAAGGCAGCAAAACTAATAGGCACTTTCATAAATGTAGACACAGCCAAGAGACAAATAAATCATAAATTAAACAAAAGTGAAATTTTACAGGCCATTTTGAAAGGGAGGCAAAGGAGGGAAAAACTACTCTAGAAATACAAAGTAATGCTCAAGGGTCTTGTGGAGTTCACATTGACCAATAAAAGCTTTAAAACATTGGGAGCTCCCATGAAACATTCATTGTTCACACAGCCAGGCTAAACAGTTGACAGAAACACTTGCGTCCCCGATGTTTCAGGAGGATTAACAGGCTCAACACTTGGCTGGTGCTCAGATTTGACTGATAGATGCAACAGAGCAAATGTTGTTCCTCTGGTTTTGTTTGTCATATGTTTCTTTAGGATGAAATCAGATACACCTCCTGGAAAAAGAGCAAGGCTTTTTCCTTGCTCCCATGCTTGCCTTGCATGGGATAATGCTCCCATAGCATGATCCAAAAAAAGGTTTGCACAAGCAGGGAGTCAAAAGAAAAGTGACAGTCAGACCTGTACCTCAAACAGCCAGACAGAAATGACAGTACACAGAAAACAATGCCTCAAAGGTGACAGAAAGAACATTCCTGAGGACAGGTGAGTTGAAAGTTTGACTAAGCTCAAAACTGTCAAGGTGGCTGAAATCAAGCTTGAAAAGTACATTCTCAGTTTTGAAGAAACTGAGAATGTAGAGATTTACAGGACATAATGTGTAGGAAGATTGACCTATCACTCCTGTCTATTTAAACACCTTTTGTTTAGAAGTTAAGCTTCAATAGCTAAGTGATTTGTCCTTATAAGCTACACATTTTTTTGAGAGACATATTAAAAGAATGAATTGTGGACAGATTCACTTCAACCTTTTTGGCTGACCTTATCACAATCATGTAATACTGTTATAAATTGAAAGTTCAATATGAATCACACTACATAAAAGCACGTGATAAGCACAAAATAAGCACATTGAAAATTTAACCAAAGTTCAACATAGTGAAAGCCGGGGGGGAAATTGTCTTTCATCTTAATAGCATGTCCCATCTGTCCAAGAAGTGAAAGCCACATCAATACTGATGACTGAACTGAAAGTAGATTAAGTCTGAAGGACTGTCATTGTAACAGGACAAAAACTCAAAAAGGAGTTGCATATTGTCCTACACCTTATTTCTTATTTTCATTATGCTATTGGAGCTTTCTGCTAAAATTAGAAAATTGAGCCATTTCACAGTGCTTATTATAAAAAATACCTTAAATCGCCTGTAACAGAAAAGTTTTAGGCGCATTTCTCTGTGCTTCTAAATTAGCTTTCCCCATCCCATTCTGATTTGAAAAGAAATCAGAAATATATAGGCAAGATTATCAAAAGAAGGCTCTGAAAGAAGCATTTTTTGTGCTATTTTTAATGAAGAAGTCTCCTGAATAAAGCTTGAGTTTCATCTTGATTCTAGTATGACACCAAAGTACAAGATTTAAGCTTTCATTCCCATCTCACTTATGACAAAAGCAATTAACTGATTATTAAATAAACATTTACCTTTTCTGTTATTGGAAAGAGAAGTAGTACTGCACATACAGGTCTTGGCACCATGCTAAGCAGTTCTGGTTCCATACCATAAACATCTACAAATTGCCAGTCAGGATGTATACCCAACTGTTTCAGGAACTAGAAAAGGAAAAAAAAAAAAAAGCATTATCTTAAACAAAAACACTCAAACACCTATCTTTTCAGAAGCATAACAGAGTATCCACAATGTGAAATACATTAAAACAACCCATGCTTTTTAAAAATTAAGGAGAATACAAGAGATACATGTTTTATTAAATAAGGCTGAATAAATCACACACAAACACACACAAAACCCCCATGTTTAATGTATTTAAATAGTCTTTATGGAAGGGAAGTGGAAACATTCCCAGCACTATTTACTGAAGCATCAAAGCATTTCAACCATTTTTATAGTGTTCTGTCACAAAACAGAAGATTTTCTGAATCTATTTTTACTGAATATTCATGTTAACTAGAAATCATCAGAGCCATCAGTCAGCACATATGAACAAACTTATGGCTTTATTTGACTCCATATGCTATTATTTGACTTCAGAATATGTGGCACCAGTGCTCATATTGGAGCTCCTACAAGCAGAAAGACGTTAAGAGCAAAACCACACAAGATACACACTTTAGTAAGTGTAGCTTTTACAAGAAAAATCCCTTCAAACTATGATGGAGTAACATATTTTGAAGATTGGATGCTCATTTTTTAATTGGATATTCTTGTACTCAAGTAAACTAGGCATCACAACAACAGTTGAAGAATTAATAACCACAGAAATGATCAAAGACAATCTGAAATCTTTTCATTGTCAGTCTGGAAGAACCTAACTGAACTCACTAACAGTTGCTACTATACACACACAGTGGCCATTCACAATTATATGAAAAAACTAATTGTACACTGTGGCATATACAGATCTTTGAATGAACATGAGGAAAAGGGGAAGTGTTAAGAATTTAGTAACTGATGAAACAGAAGACAGTGTATTTTGAACTTCTATTCTAGCCTTCTATATTGTGAAGATAATTACCACTTTGTGAATAACAAAAAGAAAACTCCAAAGAGAAGAGACTACATGTATGGGTGCATGAAAATATTAATTAATAAGAGAAGTACTTACAGTACTTCTCTTATTAAGCCAGTGACTAATCTATCATTTTTTATTGCATGAAAAGTAACATAACTGAAAAAAACTCCACTTTCCATTCCAGTATCATTTTATATTTTGCAATATTACATGAAATAAGGGTACAAACACCCAAAAATAAAAAAGGCAACACTCACCTAGAAAAAGGCCCCACAAACCAGAAAAGACAATGATAAAGAATTCCATTAAGTTACTAGACAAGTAAGTGGTTTAGATTCTCTTGTCCTTTCCTACACCACTGGGGAAAAAAAAAAATCACCAAGCAACCAAAAAACCAACTAACAAAAATAAAACCAACCCCTTTAAAGATGAAGTCAACAAAATGCTAACTAAACCCAATAATGGTTTACTCAAACTCCTGAATTAAGAATTTAACAGAACTAAAACTCCATTGATACAGGGCACCTTTCATTATTCACGTTACCATACCACGTAGAAACTTTACAATCTGACAAATTTTAACTTCCAGTAAGCAATGAGAGTGACAATGAAAAATGATGGTCAGCACTACAGAGAACATCAAGAGCATAGGCTTAGTACAACAGGCAGCAATGTTAACACACAACCAGACTAACTATACTGTAGAATCAGAAACCAAAAATAAAATACTAATAATAAGGACAGATTCAAATTAGGCAAAGAATGTATCTCTCTGTTTATCAAGAGGGTTTCATTCAGGCCTGGAAAAAAAGATGGAAATAGCCTTCTGAAAATCATTAAGTAGATTTTTAAAACTGTGCAGAATAAGTCCCTATGTAAGAGAGAGTGACAGATGGGTAACAGATGAATAGATGGTTGGATAGGAAGACTAAGTCATTCCTGTTTTAGGACAGCACAAAGTTCATTACACATTTTAGACGACATCACTGTCTAAAAGGATGAGAGATCTCTGCTGTTTTCCTTTCCAATTATTTAGGAATTATCCTAAGCAATTTTATTCTACAAATACCTACTGTAAAGAACAGTTAGGGTTCTTTGAGGGCTCACTCATTTTCAGCTGTTCACTTTCTCTTAAATTATTGATACTCAGTATGCAAGATAACATGAAATAGCAGCTTCATACTTCTCTGGATTTGCACAAGAGAGAATCAGAATCTTTTTCTCAGACACTGCTTATCACACTGCTGACAATTCTTAATTTATAGGTCTTTGAACTTTCACCTTATAAAAGAAAAAAAGAAAAATACTTGGCTATATTACAGTAGTCTTAGAGGAGCTCAGGAAGCAGCATAAAACCCCCCACACATCTGTATCTAGTATTCACTTTTTCACAACTTTATTTTTACAGATTGTTGTCATAGTTTTGGTTATCTCTTTTCTTCTTGTCTTAAAAGACCTTGCTGAAAAACACTTTATGGCTTTTCACTGGTCCAGCTAACTAGTAAACAAGAAGCCACTTTAGAAACTACTTTATACCTCTCACCCTTACCTGCACTTCCTATTAATTTGTCCTTTTTGCCCCAGTATTCCAGAAGGCCCTTCTTTCTCACCCGAGTACTACTGTTTGTAACTGGCTAAGGGAGAGGGCAAAGAAGATGGAGACAGACTCATCTCAGCAGCACACAGTAAAACAGAGAAACAAGAGGCTGAAACACTGGGAAATGTAACTTCATAAGGAAGGCATTTAAAAATAAAAAGATAACAAACATAGTAAAACACTAGCACAAACTGTCCAGGAGACTGGGGAGTTTGTGTCTTGAGAAATTCAGAACTTGGCAAGTTGCTGAGCAACTTGTTTTTAACAGAGTATGGTTGGTCTGCAGAACTCAAAAGCCTCTTCCAGCCTACCTCATTCTATTTTAAATCATCACAAATTGTAAATCTGTATGTCTAAATGTTGGTTAATAGCAAAAACATTACAACAGGCACTTCTAGGCACTCTACCTACAGAGCATGTGGTATAAGCTATTCTGTTTTCATTGCTGGTACCACTAATTCAGCCTACTAACTGAAAAAAGCACAAAGCAGTTATCTGTAATGTGAGTTTAGAATCCTACTTCTGCCAACAGTTACAGAGCCAGTAGGAAGATTTGATCTAGCAGGTTTATGGAGATGCAGAAAGGATAAGTGGGATAAGACAACATAAGGGTAAAATTTATTATAAATTTATGTAGTAAATGCATAACTGAAATACTGTCTAAGCAGCAATGTGCTTTTCTACTGTCACTTGCATGTAAAAACAAAGTGAGGACAAAAACTTAAAACAAAATAGGAGCTTGACATTTAAGTGCAATTAAAGGTGGACCGCTTCTGCAAATAGTTCAGGAACGTCACATTTTAAATACTAAGGAATTATACTCAAGACCTGGATTTTTTCCACATTTTATTGTGGTATTTATATAAAAGTTGGAACCATGAAAACATAAAACTGGCAAAATGCACCAACACTTCCAGACTCTCAGATGGGGAAGTCAAGACAGCTTCTGTGAGAAGAACCAACGGTTGCCATCCTCTTCTAAGTGCAAATATAAACCCAACACCCACAGCATCTACATGTTATTGTACTTCTGCTGAATGAATTACAGTATCTCTATATCACAATGAAACCACGGTTAAGACTCTCCTCTGCAAAAATGAAGTGTTCCAACGGCTTTAGGAAACTGGCAGGACAATATATAAATAAACCAATTAAGACAATCATTATTTTCTAACTTTTTCATTAAAGCACAAGAATTTTTGGCAGGTAATTGAATTGAAGGTATTTTTTTCCCTAAACAGTAGTAAGGCACTGAGTTAAATGTAACTGATTGAATTATCATCAAGAAGGGGAAAATAATTAATTTCTTAAAGTATCCAGTTCTTATTAATCAATATTAAAAATACAAATGCACAATATTTTGCTTTTAATTCCTTACACATTATTAATTTCTAGAAGTATGTAACAAAACCAAGCCTATTTCTGAAATAAGGGAACCACCCAAAAAGTATTTTATTGTTGGATCATTACAAGGATATATTTCTTCATTCTTTCATCATGACATTTACAGAGTTAAAATGAAGGAATAATTTTTCAGTACATTTTAGAGACATATCATTTCAGTCATATGTAGCAGCTGTAAAAACTTTAGTTCTGTACAGCAGGTCAAAAGGCACAACAGGAGCAAAGAGATAGCTAGAACTTACATAAGCTGCATTATTGTTCTTTACCAACTACTCCTCACTTAGAATGGCCACAGTATGATCTTTTACAAACAAGAGATGACCTATTATAATAGACTTCCCTGGGAAAATCAAAATTCATTACAAAATTTTTAATATCTTCAGGTTCTGTTCTTCAGGACGTCATAATAAAGTTCAAAGAATCAGCCCATTGCAATTTTTTTTTCAAAAATGTGAGAAAACTTACATCCCCAAAATTATTATCCTTCCAGTTGTGTTCATTACTTTATGATGTCTAAAAGAGCAAAACTGACTCACAGTCAGTGTTCCTGTTCTTCAAAATTAGAGGTATATATTTTTCATATATCCATAAAAGTTTTGAAATTTAACACTCAGAATACCCAGGCAATGCTGTACATATTCAAGTAGGGCATCCCACAGGCAGCAATGCAAAAAAAACCACTCAGTAATCTGGATGAACCAGCTGACCCAGGCTTCCTCCAAAACCGGTGAGCAAGAGCTTTAAAACACTTCCAGCAGAGTCCTCAAGTGTTGATACTGAGACACTGATTCAAAACAGAATACTATGTTGTTCTGTGAAAAAAACACTTGACAGACCTGTTTCCATGATCTAAAAAGCTACTCGTAACAGGAATGAGCTGAATCAATCCACTCTTCTAAATAAGCTGTTATACACATTTCTTTTTTTACAGTTTATTGAAACAACCACTGGATTCTACTGACTCTGCTGGTCCTTTAAGCAAGGAAAACGTCAAAGTGGGAAACAGCGTTTCAGAACAGCAAGATAACTTATAAGGCATGAATAACTGTCACTTGTTTTCTATTTGGTCTTCAAGACAGTAAGGGTTTCCATATAAGAAACTGAGCAAAAATGATCATAAGAAAGACCAGAAGTGGCAAGAACAAGCAGAGGAATGAATGACATGGTTTGTTAGCTTTCAGTTACTGAAGAACATACAAAAAACTGAGCTAATTCAATCTTTTGACTATTCATATAAATAGTACTCTAAACCCCAAAACAAGTGACAGTTTTCCCTGTGCAACATATTTACCTATTCAAACTCAGTAAGATGGTTACATAGTTGGAGGTATTTTAAAGTAGAAGAAGCCATTCAGGAAGTGCTCTCACAGTGGTCACCTACAATTCCTTCATATTTATCCTTGTGCTTATGCTTTGCTGTGCAGCATCACAGGCTCAACATTCCCCCTTTGCTGGCTCTGTGAAAGACTTTCTGGGATATTGTCTTTACAGAAAGACACAAACTCTAATCCTGGTTTTCCACTTTCTGAAGCTATATAAGTAATAACAGGCTGTTTTCCAAGCATGTACACTATCTCCACTATTTTTCCCTCTGCTTACCACAGAAGAGTTAAACTCCATTCCCACACCTGAAAAAAAAAAAATAAGCTGAGCTAGGCATTTTAGAAGGACATCTGTGTTTCTCCACATCCAACATCCTTTCACACCAAGACAGTACCTCAGTACTTCATCTATGAGCACTACCTCCCAATGCACTTCAGGCATGGTGCGCACCGCACTTTGAATTATTTTGATCACCACAGCTTTTCTTTGGGAAAGCTTGTCGGATAGTTTGTTTCAGGGTTCAGGAAATGAAAAGACCTTTTAGGAAGACTAAGGCCTGCTTCCAAGATACTTAATTCTTCTCTGTATTTGCCTGACACCCTGAAGAGACGTGTTCCATAAATGGATAAAGACTGGCTGTATCCAGTTTCTGCCATTTGTTCTATGCTTCGTGAGCTTTATCGTCCCTGTAACTTTCAAGTCACAGCTGTCAATAGTGTTCATGAGCTAAAATAATTTTCTTTATGCAGCTGACTCTCTTAATAGCTTAAAAAACTCAAAACCCCAAACCCTCCCCAAAAAGTAGGATCAAAGGCCTACAAATGACGCTGGAAGGTAACTAAGAGCCAGCAACTAAGCTGTATGGGGCAAAAGAAACTCAAGCCACTCAGTTTTCTGAAGGCAATGCTTGAGCTTCATAATCAGATACAGTCAATTGCTCTATCCTTATCTGGACACAATGAAGGAATGAGTTGAAATGTTATCTTATCCAGGAAGCAGGGATATTTCTTAGAATGTGTAAGATGAAGAGAAGAGAGAACGAAAAAAGGTGAGACATCCAAGAAAAATATCCACCCATACTTTTTGTTTCTCTACACTTCCTAGACAATCAACTGTGGGTTGCAAGCCAGACTGAACCAATATTATGAAGAAGAACAATCAGCTTGTGTTCTGAACTTTTCACTCAAAAAAACTTATATGCAGTCTCCTTTTTTTTTTTTTTTTTCAGAAGAAATTGGGAACAATATACACAAACATCATATAAATGGTAATTGACAAACATGATTTTCTTGCTTTCTCTGAGGAAAATCCCCTAAGATACCCAGGAAGGAGGGTAGTGCCAGTCATGTCAGCCCCCACCAAAAGAAGGTCAAAGAGAAGAAACCATTCCCTGTCATCACTGTACACAAAATGGAGCTTTGTAAATGCTGAATCATCAACTCTTTCTGTATCAGAGGTAGAAAACAATTCATTCTGTCAGACTGTAGAAGTGAAGGAGAAAAAAAAGTACTGTGACAGTAACTTAGCACTGTATGGTACATTTAGCTCCTGACTTCATTCATTACAACCAGCACTGTGTGCTGCATTGAATGACTGTCTTCTCTCTTGAAAACATCACTTACAGACACATGGCACATTTCCACTGCCACTGGAAAACTTTAAAGCTAAGAAAGAATATTCTTGTTTACCCAGCAGGTTCTGAACCTTCAAATAATTTTAACACGTAGCCACAAAAAGAGATAGATTAAGAATTTATAAATTCCTGGACTTGCATTATAATATAAATATTTCCAGATAGAGAAAAACTTCTGGGATATTTTTGAAAGATTTTACACATCTCTAACTGAGAAATACCCTTTTTTTCCATTACCATCTGACTTTCTACCACAAAGACTGAAAACCTCAAAATAACATCCTATATTTCAAAACCAGAGAAGACAAGTATTTTAAGAACATACTAATAGCAAATGAACCTGCATTTAGTGCACTTTTTTACAAGTTACTCTTAATAGGGGGAATAAAATGATAGGTAAAATAAGCAAAACAGCGTAAGCACTTGATCATAATTCTAATTACAATCTAACACTAAGAATCTATACATCTTACAGGTCATTGAAATTTCTTTTTTGGCCTTCACTACCATACCTAGCAAAAATTTTAACACTAACAAAAATAGTATACATTAGGGATAGTCTAACACTCAACTAAAACAAGCCAAATAACAAAAAACAAACAAACCCCAAGAAGAAACACTTGGCTAGATGTCTATCCAAATACATGTATTAAATGACTACCAGACAAAAATATTAGTTTATAGAGACACACCATTGGGGTTTTCTAACACTAAAGACTTCTGAGTATTTTACAGAGCACAGTACAGAGTACTGTGTAGAAGAAAGATGCCCATCCTTGCAATTAACTCAACAGGATTTTCCAAAAATTATTTAGCAACTTCATTAGAATTTCAAATTACTATTATTGTTGTTTTAAATACAAACAGGATATTAAATAACTTATGACTAACAACCCTGTTGCTACACAGTTCACCACTTTACTGATGAGATTAAAAGAACAACAATTAATAATGTACAGTGCATTCATATTCAACACCCACCTTTTTTTTTTAAATACACATCTCTCAGCCTAGATAATAACAATCCCCGCTCAGTCAAGACTGCTCTGCTAATGAAGGAGGAAGTCTAATTGGTTTCAAGTGGCCTTTTCTACACAGGAACAGTAACAAGAAAATCCTTGTAGATTACAAATTCCTATTATCCATGATCATCTACACTGCTACAATTATCACCAATGCAAAACCAATGGGCATAAGAGATGCATTTTAAACACACCTACGATTGTACATTTGACATTCCTCTTTGGATTTTCTCCAAACAACATAAACACATAGGGATACAAGATACTTCAGATTAAAAAATGTCACTATTTTTTCCTTCTCTATTTCTACTTTAAAGGTGGTCTTAATTTGTATCATGATGAGCTCATCTCACCATCTGGAAAGTCAGAAGAAAAAGTTAGATAATTGGAAATTCTCACACATTATTTATTCACTTATTTCCTTCCAAACTGGAATTTAGTCTCTGAATTTCAAAATCAAAAAAAAAAAAGAAAAAAAAAGGAAACTATAGCACATGTTCAAGATGGGCCCACAGGAAAGGCTGTCAATTTTAACTCAGGAGACTGGGATTATAGACTTCTCAAATTGCTCCACAGCAGCAACACTGTAAAAATTGTAAAATTATTTGCCCTAGGAAACTATAAAGCAGAAAATGACCCAGCATCAAATAACCCCTCACACTCCTGTAGCTTGTATATTACAGCAACCACAACAAAAAACCCAAACAAAATATTGTTCATACACAGAAATTCCCAGTTTCCAAAATATTTCAAAAATATAGTTGTTGAAATTGTTCAATATAAAATTTTGGTGCTGGAAGTTTCAGAGCCCTTGGCTTAAACACCTTGGCTTTAACATTATCAACAAGCCTGCTGAAATCAACAACTGACCATTAATGCTATGCTTAAAATTGTCACTGAGAACATGATGCAGGGTTAGAGTATGTGTGATTTCCTTTCAGCTAGAGCTTATTTAGTAGGAACATTGTTTTGTGTACTAGAACAAGCTTCCTTTCTCTAGCATGGGTTCTACCACACTAACAAAAACAGCAACAGCCAGTCATGTACATATTGTCATTAATAAGCAGGGAAGTGCAAATATGGTAAAATTATATTATTTTTTTATGGTCAGCCAAAGAAGAATGAGACTACAACACAGTGATGCAAGTAGATCCATACATGTGCCCAAAGCCAGCATGTACAGGTCCACGCCTGGCACATGTTATATATAAATTAACGTTTTAACCACTAATTAATGAATCAAAACCCACCTTGAAAAACATCAGAGATATCATTACAGCAACAGCCAGGCCACAACTATTCTCCTTTTACAGTTCGCTTTTCTTTCACACAGTGTCGTCACGGGAGAGGTTCCAGTACGGTCCGACATGGGAAGACTGCGCGCAGACACGCGTGGCGAGGGAAGGGGGCACTCTCCTTGGACAGCAAGGAGCTTTTACTACACGAGACCGACAGGAGATGGGCCCCAAGCTACAGACGCTAAAGGTTACCTCAAATAAAAGCTTCTTACCTGATTCGTGACCTGAAAAGAAAGCAGAAAACAGAAGGTAGTTAACACCCACGGGAATCCACGGGATAAGACCCTCCTCCATTCCTACCACTACCAGCCAGCCCTTAAGAGGCGATGAGGTCCGGCGCGGCCCGAAGCCCTCGGCCCGGAGCCCGGTGCCCTCCGCCATCCTCCCGCCAAGCCCACAGCAGGCAGGCTGTGGGGCGGGCAGCCCCCGCGCACACGCAGCGCCCCCTGCCCAGGCCGGGCACTCACGTCGGGGTTGGCCTCCAGCGGCAGCCAGCGATGGGGCTCCATGGCAGCGGCGGCGGATGGCGGTGCGGAGCAGCGCGGCTCTGACAGCGCCTCACGGAGCCGCCGCGCCTCAGCCCTGACCCGGGGCCGCGTCACCGCGCCGCGCCTGCCAGGGGGGGCGGGCGGCGGAGGAACCTCCCGCCCAGCGCCCGCCCGCACCGCCGCGCCGCTTCGCGCAGGTGGCCGAGGCCGCGCGCCCGGCAGCGGCCGCCGTCTGTCCTCGGAGTGCTCCGGCGGCGAGCCCCGGGAGATTCCCCTCTCCCCGCCCTCCTGGCTCCCCCGGCAATGGACTCTCCCAGCGGGGCCACGGGTGGCTCCTCTCCCGCGCCGCAGCCGCCGGGGGGCGCGGCCGCTCGGTGTCGGGGCGCGGCGGGGCTGCAGCCGATGGCGGCGGGGCTGCGCGGAGGGCCCGCCCAGCGCCCCGGCGCCGGCCTCTCCGGAGGCCTCCAGCAGCTACGCGGAACCGCGGCGGGCAGGCGTGGGCAGCGCTCATGGATGTGACGCCCGCGGGGGACGGGGCAGGCCGCGGGCGAGGCGGGACAAAGGCAGTCAGAGCAGCTGCTGAGCAGCAGTGGCAGTAAATTACCCCCGTGCCGCGGAATCACAGAATATTCTGAGCTGGAAGGACCCGGGGGGATCATGGAGGCTCCCGGCCCGGCACAGAACCAAGAGTCACACCATGTGCCTGAGAGTGTTCAAACGATTCTTGAACTCTGCCAGGCTGGTGCTGTGACCACTTCCCTGGGGAGCGTCTTCCAGTGCCCAACCTCCCCAGGGATGAAGAAACTTTTTCTGTTATCTAACCTAAACCTCCCCTGACACAACTTGAGGCCATTCCCACAGGCCCTAGCACTGACTGCCAGAGAGAAAAGATGGGTGCCTGATCCCTGGCTTCATCTTGCCTGAGAAGACAGTGCATCAGGAAGGACTTGGGTGGTGAGGTCCCCATATGTCTTGCTGAAAATTACTGCAAGATGTGTTAAACACGATTAAACACAACATTTATCTTCTATAGCTACAAATCCCATCATACTTCCCATCTCAGGACCATTAGTGGCATTTCTTGGCCTTTTGGCTAAGATGAAGCACAATCTAATACATACATAGCATATACATTACATTTTATATATGTACACATACCAGATGTTATGCCTTTAGTGTTATGCCTTCTTTCAAGTTATTTCAGAAAGGCTAAAAATAAAGGAACACATCATGGCATTGGTGGAAGCACACCTCCTGTACTGTGTCCATTCTGGAATCCGCAGTTCAGCGGTGCTGAAGTGAATTCAGAGAAGGGCAGCAAAGCTGGTGAAGGGTCTGGAGAGTGCATCCTCTGAGGCACAGCTGAGGGAGCTGGGGTTGCTTAACTTGGAAAAAACGAGGCTTGGGGGTCCTCATCACTCTCTACAACTGTTTGAAAAGAGACTGTCGACACATTGGAGTCAGCCTCTTTTCCACAGATAGGCAGACAAGCCAAAATCGATTCATATTTCACCACCTTCACACCTTCTGTTCCAAATTTTAAAATTTAATGCATATTTATTTGCCAATGAAAATAAACCCAAAATATTTTAAAATTTCAGCAAATGATTTTGTAATTACCTAACCACCAAGATACAAAACTTCAGCTCCCATCTCCACATGTTGGAGATAGAAAGTAAGAAAGAAAAGTACCATAATGAATATTAGTCATAGTGCTAAGGGCACTACTGAGAGACTTAATGAAATTCTAATATAAAATAATATGTAAAGTTCTCTAGATAATAAAGTATGTATCAAAGTTAGGTAAGTTAAGAACAAAGGGATTGTTAAGTCCTCAGCATCAGAGACAGATCTCAGTGATGCATACATTGCCAGTATTTTGACAACCATGAGGTCGTAAAAACATAGACTACTCATAATCATTTGCACACTTAATTAGATTCTTTAGAAGGGAGAGGCCAAGATCAGACACGTCATAAATGTATAAAGCTCATAAAAACACACCATGTTCCATAATGAGTAGTCTTTTCCTGAAATATGTTACAGATTCTGATGCCTGAAAGATAGGCTGGAAATAAATCCCCGCAGACCAATGTCTACAGAGCAGGTATTTGTTTGTTGCAGCGCTGGTGGTGAGGGGGATTTCTCCACCTAACTCACCCACCTTGGTCAAGTGATGTGGTATACTTAGACAGTAAGTATTGCTTAGTGTCACTATGTCACTACAGCATCATCACATACACACCAGAACTAATTCACACAGTATGATCTCATGGTTATTAGATCATTCTTTGGCACTGCACTTGCATCTCCCCAATTTGGGGGTCATCAGAGATCTTTGATGAAGGCTTCCAAGGTCTTCACATCTTAACTTTTCAACTTTGTCTTCATAGCATGTGCAGTTATGGCATTCCTTGGTCTGTCTGGTTTTAACCAGCCTAAGTTCTTTGTTTTGTGGCTAATTGGCTTTGCACTTGCGAATAGATTTAGTTATCACTACTGTGGGATGAGTTATGTTTTACTATTGTCACAGTCTCAGAAGAGCTCTACTGAGATTATAACATTATTATCTCTATATGTATTTAAAAAGTTAAAAGCAAAGGTAAAACTGATACTAGAGAAGTGTAAAAATATTATTTTGACAAGTGAAACTGCTGAAGGGTCAGTGTTGCCTTAGTACTCCAGCCACAGTTCAAACTTACTACCGGTTTGAAATGCATATTGAACACAGTTCTATTTGTAGTTTTACAAAAGGTGGTTATTTCCCCATAAAGCTGAAGCTTACAAGTGGCCCCGAAACCACACGGTTTATTTGAAGGCGTATGGGCTGATTCCACAATCCACGTGTACAAAGCACGAAGCACAGTCATTCGGTACCAAGTTACCCACTGTGGAACACCTACACCCAACAGGCATCACTCCCCAGCGAAGACAGGCCGAGGAAGCTGGAGCTGTTCAGCCCGGAGGACAAAAAGTCGTGTGGAAACCTCATGGCAACCTTCCAGCGTCTGAAAGGCACCTACAAGGAAGCCGGAGAGGGACTCTTCGTCAAGAAATGTACTGACAGGGCGAGGGGAAATGGTGGGTACAAACTGAAAGTGGGGAAATTTAGTTTAGATATTAGTTAGATATTAGTTAGAAATTCTTTACTGCAAAGGTGGTGAGGCACTGGAATGCGTTGCTCAGAGAGGCTGTGGATGTCCCATCTGTGATGTGCTCGAGATCAGGCTGGATGGGACAACCTGGTATAGTGCAAGGTGTCCCTGCCCATGGCAGGGCATTGGGGCTGCATGATCTCTAGGGCCGCTTCCGTCCCCTTAGCATTCTATGGTTCTATGATTTGCGTACTTGAGCCTTTGACAACGAGCACCAAGAAAACCCTGTCAGCAAACCACTCTCAGCCGACAACTTCTGGTGCCGCCCGAGCGTGCCTGGCTGCGGGGTGGTTCTGCCCATCCCGCCGCTCCGCCCCCCGCTCCGCCCCTCGCTCCGCCCCTCGCTCCGCGCCCCGCTCCGCGCCCCGCTCCGCCCCCCGCTCCGCCCCCGCTCCGCCCTCGCTCCGCCCCCGCTCCGCCCTCGCTCCGCCTCCCTCTCCGCAGCGCCAGCGGCAGCGCGTGCTCCCCACGCCGCAGCCAATCAGCGCGGCGCCGCTGCCGCAGCCTCGCTCTGGGGGCGCTCGGAGCCAATCAGCGCGGCGGGCGCCGCGCGGCGGAAGCGGGGCTCGGCGGGTGCCATGGCCGCCGGCTCGGCGGGCGCGCTGGCGCGGGCGCTGGGTGAGGGCGCTGGGTGAGGGAGCGGGGGGCTCGGGCAGCCGGGGCTTCCTTTCGGTACGTGTGGGTTAAAATTAATTGCGTTCAGTGACGGTGAATGCATGCCTGACGGCCTAGGCATTTTTCAGAAAAAGATTTGATTTATTGCTGTAACACTTTATTTAGGCATTTGCTTCTGATCGCTACTGTTTTGCAGATGGTGGTGGTGCAGCAGATAAGATACGTTTAATACCTCAAGACTTTTTTGCTGAGCTGGTAAGTAGGGCGATAAATGGGATGGGGAAGGGCTAGCACTCCAAGAAGCCTTTTTATTTAAGTTCTTTTGGGTTTTGTATTATGCAAAGGGATCCTTAGGTATGTGGTACCTTGACTTAACTCATAAAACAGATCAGTCCTGCTAAGAGCAATGGGTTTGATTTAAATTTATGTTTTTATCACAGAAGGCTTCTAAAAGTCTTATTTTTCTATCATTTAGATGCTATATCAAGGTAACTGGTCTAAAAAACATTTGGCTTGTTTAATGTAGTGGGTACTTGAGCAGTTAATATGAAATTGGTGTGTTCATTAGCAACAGTGAGGTAGAAACTAAAGTCTTGATTTGGTTCGTTTTCTTTCCTTGGCTTTGATGGAATTTTAAAATCAGTCATTTCAATTACTTTAATCTTTACTCTGCACTCTTCACTTTTTTTTGTCCATTTTTGTATCAACAATGTCTTCAACCTTTTTTTTTTTTTCAGTGTGAACAAATAATTCAACATCTGAACCATAAGATCCCAGGTGTAAATACAATTGAATTGTGTCAGGTAAGTTGACACACCAGCCTGTGTGTAGTAGCTGTATCTGCTGTTAAGGATAGAATTCCCAACTTCATGTGGGGTTTCTTGTGTGTTTGTATATACAAAGATGCTTTCACTAATGCAGAATTTATTATTTGTAATTATTTAAACATTCTGTTTCTAGAGAATTCAAACATCGGGGATTGACATTAATATTGGTGACCTGGCAAAAATAGCTAACACTCTTTCATTTCTGTTTAGGTAAGCACAAAATCATTTACTTTGCACATTTCTTTTTTCCTTCCACCACAATGTAATGGTGGTATTGAGAAGTTATATCAAATGTCAGTATAAAATGAACTGATTTGGGAAAAGGGCAAAAGTTTGTAAGTCTCAGTACACAGAAAAGAACATCTGGGCTTAGATTGTGTCATTGAAAAGTGTAGGTACTTAATATATAGTATCACTTCTTGTGATTAAAAAATTAAAATAGGAAATTGTTCTGAGATGCTGTCTGCAAGCTCTAGAACAAGTGGCAAGATAGGGGAAGTTAAGCTCACTTTTAAAGCTGAGTCAGCTGGGCCTTTGCCTTGAAAAAGTGTGTTTTAAAAACTTCTTGTTTCTTGGAGATCAGAAAACAGCATTGGTACCTTTTTGAAGGATACAGAGCATATAATATTGCATTCTGCCATGAGTTGAGTTTTTAGGTAGTATTTTTAGTTGATAAATTTTTCTATTTTTAGAAAGATAAAATTTTCAAGATCTTGCTTGTTCTTTTAATATCTAGTATCTAAACGTTTTATGTAACATTAATATAATTCAGGAAAATATATCAGTAGAAATTTAAAATACTATTTTCCCACCTATAAAATAGAATGTCTGGAGTTACAGTCAACTATGCTACTTGGGGGACCAACTCACTTTCTCTTGTATTAATGCTTTTTTAAGAGGAGTGAAGCTGCATGAGCAAACATAGAGTAGGATTTTTTGTTTACTTTTTTCTGTAAAGGAAATCAAGTGGCAATTTTCTTTTGAACTTGCTGCCTTTTCAGTTGAATTATGGCATCATTTGACTTCTGTTAGTAACCATTATACTGTGACCTAGAAGTCCTTACCTTTGGCGGTACTTCAATTCCTCCTGCTGAGTGTTTAATTAATTTTTTTTTTAAAGTAATGATCCTGTTTAACTGTTCTACACACACACACCCCTCACTGACTTCAGCCTTCTTCCAGTTGCTGCAGCACTTGGAGGCTGTGGTTATTTTTGGCTTGATGTTGGATGTTATGGAAGCCCTGCAAAGCTAGGCCTTTGCATATTAAGACATATTAGGGTCATGTTGTTTTTTGCACATGGATACAAAAGATGAGTAGCATTCTGGAAAAAAAAGTAATCACAGGCTACTGGATTGTTTTAAAGTACATGCAAAGTAGAAATAAAAGCTGTCTCTTTGTATTAAACTGGTGGAGAATGAAATTGATGCAGTGGTCTCTGGATATATCTATTACAGCACAGCAGCCAGAAACAACCTCTCTACAGAAGAGCTCATCGCCACCTTGGGCAGTGGCATCAGCACACTGCCAAAACATGCACTTCAAGTTATCCGTCACGTGTGGAACGAGCAGGGCAAAGCCATTGCTGTGTCAGAAGATGCAAGAAATACGGCCACAGTGGGGCAGGTAACTAAAGGACAAAGTGCAGCTGAGCTCATGGTGAACATTTCAGAAATGTCAATGTCTCACTGTGCGAGTTGTATTGTGTTGTCAGGCAGGCAGTGGTAGATAGGCTGCTGAAAGCTTTCCTACCTGTGTGCACACTTGCATGTTGCCAAATACCTTCCCACATAAAGCAGCATATACAATAAAGGTTGTCTACATGCTAATGAGCTTTCTAATATTATTGTTTGGATAATAAAGTCACATTTTCTACCTTTTTAAAAATTCATCTTTTGTAGTACTTTTAGGGAGGATGAATGGCAGTCAGTCTGTCTAACTGTTGAATTGGCTCATTATGTAAATCTGTTTTAAGTGTAAATTGTTCTTTAAAGTTGTTAACACCAGCACTTGACTTCCTTTGTTTCCCTCCTCAGCACATTCTTTGTCTCCCTTAAACATTATTTTTAAAGATACTTTCTGTCAGTTTCCAGCATTTCCTTTTTCCTTGAAAAAGTAGCAATCTGTTTACATTTTAAGATTTTTTTTTCCTGAGTTTAGAAGAGTATAGAATTAGGAAAGGATTTTTTTCTGAGGCATGATATAAACTTCTAAAGGATCTTCTTCACGAAAGGCTATAAATTATTACTCACTTGTCTGAAATGTATCTGTTATGTACTTTGATTTATCTAAAATGTAGTTATGAAATGCCATAATTTTTCTCTGTTATTGCTATTCTGAATTATTTGATTTAGACTTAGAAACTTCTAAAAAAAAGAAAACATGACAAAAACCTGCAAGCATTATATACAAACTGGGTGAACTCTGTGGCTTAAGCTTCTCTTACTAGAATTTAAGAAGAGTGCACTTGCCTCTTGATTGTACTTGAACAAGGGTAACAGATAAAGTGAAATAACTTATTCAATTACTTATTTATTCACCATTAAAGGTAAGGGCAAATGATTTGTAGTCACAATAATACCTGAATGTTTATGTTTGTTTTCCATTTGGGTAAGATCTCTAGATGTCCTGTATTGTCTATGAGCTATCCCCCCAAGTGAATGGAGGGGGGGTAATGGGGGGCCAGATGTCTGTCTGTGACACTATTTCCAATAATTTTCATCTTTGTAGTTTGTAGATATGAAATGGAAACTGGGAGTTGCGATGAGCTCTGACACCTGCAGGTCTCTGAAGTACCCATATGTCACAGTGACACTAACAGTGGCAGACCCTTCAGGACAAATAACAGACAAATCTTTTGAAATGACGATCCCACAGTTCAAGGTCTGTCTGACTGTTACTTGAATATTCAGTCTCCTAAAAACAACAGTGCCATTGTTGTGAGGGTCAGCTGTATACCCTGATGCATGATTGTGCTGCTTGTTTACTTGTACATTCATGCAAACAGGAAGCATTAAATAACTATTTAAAACACAGACTACTTCATAGTATTTAGTTCTACCTCACTTAGCTGAAAATGTTAATTTAACAATAATTGATAATTTCTCTTACAAATAAACTAACAACCAAAGACATGAAATCTTTCAGAGCTTGCCAGCTATCATTCTGCCATATTAAAAGTAGAAATATTTGTGTGAGAAAGATTTTTTTAATTCTATTTTTTATGGCACAAGAGCTACTTTTAATTTTTTATTTTGTAGCATCTTTTTCTATTAATAAGCAAGCCCATGGTAATAAGGTATCACCTTTATAGGTTTCATAGTTAATGTGTTCAAATGGCAACCAGCCCACAGAAAGAAAAGCAGAAACTTTCAGTTCAAGCTGTACATTGAAAGAGAGAAGTATGGACAGTGTTTATTGTCTAACACACTAGTTTGAACTGCAGTTTGAGCTTTTCTTCAAGCAACTGAAATTTGTTCAAATTCTTGCTTTTTAGAACTTCTTCAGACAGTTCAAGGAAATGGCATCTGTTCTTGAAACAGTTTGAAGGGAACTTTTATTTCCAGTGACATGTTGGTGGAAGATCAAGTAAACTTTCCATTCTGCATAGGGAATAAAGTGCCATTGTTCAGCAAGGTATGTATCCTTGTCTTCTTGACAGGAGTTGGACAGCATCACCCTTGCATTGCTGTGAAGATTTCTTCGCTTTTGATTACTTGAAGTCAACTCTGCAGTGTTTGTGAAAACGTGTCCAGCTTTGCTCATCCTGGTAGACAAAAGATCAGGATGTATATGGAGAAGCATCTCTATAGACTTCCTAATACCACGAGTAAGAAACTACACACTAAATTCTGTAGTGCATAAAGATACCTGAAAGTGTTGACTGGGAAGATATGGAGAGAAGTGTAAATCCCACGTTAATATTTTTATTAGTAAAATTAGGATGGGCTTGGACTCAACAGTAGTATTACATATAAGGAGAATATGAAGTTACAAGCATACAGCTACTCTTGAAGAATAGCATTGTCAGGTAGTTGATTGCAGCTATTTGCATATCTGGCTTCCAGTCTTTTAATAACTGGAGAACGTACTTGTCCTAACAGCTTGTTTATTTAAAGTATTTATTTCCCACCACCTAGGCTTATAAAGATGGAATTAATGCATTAAGTTTTTTCAGAGACTCAAAATTCTCTCAAATGAAGCCCAGAGGCTAATTATTTCATAAAGGTAGAAAGGCAAATAAATTCAAAAATATTTTAATGGGTTTCTGCTTTTTCATTTCATCCATTGTTAATCTGTGGCATTCTGCTTGATGTTTTGGTCAGCAGTCTTCTCTCTAATTAAATTAAAATATTGATTTAGATACCTCACTTCAACCTCTGAACTAGAAAAGTCAAGAGAAAACTTGAAAATCCAAGCTAGAGAGGTAGCCAAGCACATCAGAGAAAGGACCACACTAAAAGATTTCTTTGCGTGTTGCTTTGTAACAGGCAGCCACTGGACTGTGTTCTTCATACATGCCCGAAGAAGGTGTCCTAACCAACAAAATTTTGACTTTGATGTTGAAGAATGGGGCATTTCTAAAAGGCAGTGATTAATCCAATGTGCTTGCATGCTCTCCTCTTAATTTTTTCCTTTAATTATAAAACAAAACACACTGCAAATCTTGTGGGATGTAAATAAAGCAATACTGTTGCATCTCCAGACGTGCTGCTGGTAGAGTAGAATAAGTAACTCTGAAGAAAGATAATTCACACTGATAAGCAGATTGAAGTTTCTGCTTCAGCTTCAGGCTGGCAGGGACTGAGTACCAGCTTTGCTGGGACAGATCCTCAAATGATTTCAGGCCCACTTAAAATGCGAACATCTACTCTACCTTTCTAACTCAAATCTGTTTTTTAAATTAACATTTTTAAGAGCTGGCTGAAAGTCATCGATACAGGTTATGCCTGCCTTTCTGTGCTATGAAAATAAACTGCAGCACATTGTGTGTGCTGCATATGCTACAATCCTTTCAGGAATGCCCCTATTTTAGGCATGTGTGATGTGTAAAAGCAGTCCTTGGACTCGATTAGAAGCCCAAATAAGTGAAACAGTGTTGGCTTTGACAAATTTTTTGGCCAGGTCCATGGATCTGGATAAGACTTTGTTTATGTTAGTTGAAGCCTGAGGTGTTTGCTTTGTGGCTGGGGAGAGGAGATTGGTCTTTTCTGGCACCCTCCTGGTGTAGTGTCACCGAATGCTCTTGGGAGCACACTTCCCATTTGTCTCTTCCGTTGTCTGTGTGCAAGGGCTCAGGGCTGAATGATAGAGCAAACAAATGTGTATGGAAAAGGGATGTGAGCAATTGATTTCATTTGTTGTTTTTTACTTTGCAGAAGTGGGAGTGTAAGGCAGCTATAACTGGAAAACATTGTCATGCTTTGGCCTAGTGAATTAATCGTTTTACATCAATATAAGAGTTCCAGAAAAAAATAAGTTTGTCTTTTCTTTTAGTAAAGCTGGAGACTTTCAAATAACTTCCTATGTGTTCCAATGCACATAAATTCTTCATATAGCTGAAAATACTTGTGCCTTCATTGGAACTGCATGGAGAAGAAGATTTAATTGATCATGTCTTAACAATTCAGTAGATGTTGGAAGGTAATGAGGAAACTGAATTAGCATTTTTGCTTGCTCCATCAGCAAGAGCAGAAAGTTGTCAGCTTTTGTAAAGACTTTTATTTTGTCAAGTCAGATATTCTAGAAGTATTGATGAATATTTTTTTAAATGTCCCTGAACTCCAGCATGCTGTAATTCTGGCTGGAAGATGCTTGGACGTGTATACTATACTAATTTACTGTCTTGAGAATTTTCAGAGGAGGTATGATTTAAAGTTGGCTATACACTCAAACTTTTGAAATGTGTCCTGATCACTATCAGCAGGAGTTCCTCTACTGAGTAATGGAAGAATTAAGTATTTTATTAAAAGGAAACCAAACAAAAATCAGTTTTAAGGGTAGCAATACTAATATGTCTAAACAAGCTGGTGATTTGTCTATATGTGCAGAAACCAGATCTTTTCAAAGAAAATCAGGAGTCCTTATGTGTTCCTAATTCTAATTGTTGATTAATAGAAACTGTATAACATGAATATTTTTGTAAGTCTACAGTCATTAAACATGTAGGTAATAAAGACCAAGCTGATCTGTGTTTTGTTTTAAACCTACTTAATGGAAGTCTGTCTTGTAAATACTGCAATGAGTAAAGTTCAGGACTACACAATGACTAAATTTCTTTCCTTATTAAATTAGGATGAAGTTCAGACATAAGCAGTCTTTCTCTGTGATGAGGTATCAAGGAGTTGATAGGTAACTGCAGGCTGCAAGGACTCTTTGTGTCAATTACTTAAAGCTAGACAAAATGTTGTATTGAACCAGGGAAAGACAGAGGACATGTGAGATTAATGAAATTTGGCAGGAAATTACATTCAAGTGATTTTCTTTCCTTAACTGTATTTAGGAGACAAGTAAACCTTTTATTTTTTAAAACATTTGCCTAGAACAGAGCAGGAGGAAGGAAAGGTCTTGCACAGTCAACAAATTCAGGGGAGGGAATAATGAAGGAATGTCCTAACCATGACTGTTGTCTTCTTTACGTTACTTTTTTCCCCCATACAGTTCAAACACACCAGCACACTTGAAGAGAGCTATTTTATAGAAAGCTCCACAGACGGAGTGCACAAATAGCTGGACTATGTGTGTGCAATAGTGTTTTATATATTTAGCTTCTGCATACTTAGGCCAAGTAAAAGTATGTCTCTGTTTCTGCTTCCATAAAATTGTACTGCCTTTCTTTAAACACATTTTGAAGGTATGTGACTTTCCTGTTCATTGTGAGCCCACCCCCTTTGTTTTTACATTCCCCCTTTTAGGCCTTTGCACTCTATTTGAGCACTTGAAGACACGTTTCCTTAGATGAATTAAAAACAAAGGTGGAGAGGTGATAAACTGGGGGAAGAATGTTTCTTTTTCCTGTTTGAATGTTTTATTACCCTCTTGGCCTTAGGTGTAATGAGAGGGTAATTTCCACTCCTTTGCAGAGGCAAGCAGGGTGATTCTGTTAAGACCTTGTGGGCACTAGAATAACACAAACATGTGTCTTGAGTCATATGATGTACTTGCAGAGAAAAAAATGCCATATCTCTGAGGAACCACTGCTACTGGTTGGGGACTGTGGGGGGGAAACACAATAAATGGAGCTGTCTCTGTCCTCTCTAAGATTCTGTGGTTGATCATGGTAGAGCTCCTTTCCCAGATGGATTTTTAGTACAGTTACATAGCTGTTGGTTGGGCTGATAACTTGCCAGGCATTCGCTTCATTAGGAAGCTGGATTGGTGCAGGTCAGTACCTGACCTGAGTGCCTTGACCTCAGCTTGCCTGGTATGCAACAGCAGTGCTTCCTTCCTGAGGCTCAGCCTGCTCATAATTGGATTTGCTTGTCACTTTGAAATTTTGGCCAAATACTTCCTTAACTTTTGCTTTTATTGCACAGTGTCCATACTCATACAGATCTGCTCTTGGCTGTTTAGTGTATGAGGTGCTGTGGTTTAACCCCACCTGGCAGCCAAGCACCCCACAGCTGCTCGCTCAGTCCCCCTGCTGAGGGATGACAGGGGCAATCAGAGGGTGAAAGTGAGCAAACTCATGGGTTGAGATAAAGACAGTTCAGTAGGTAAAGCAGGAGCTGCACAGGCAAGCAAAGCAAACCAAGGAATTCATTCCCCACTTGACTGTTCCCCCTTTTTTCCCCCACTTTATATACTGAGCACGATGTCATATGGTATTGGATATCCCTTGGGTCCCAACTGTCCCCTCCTAAATATTCGTGCACCCCGAGCCCCCTCACTGGTAGGGTGGTGTGAGAAGCAGAAAAGGCCTTGGCTCTGTGTAAGCCCTCCTCAGCAACAAAAAAAACCCCATCTCTCCTATTTTTAACAATGTTTACAGCACAAATCCAAACCAGCCCTCTACTAGCTCTGTAAAGAAAAGGAATTATTCCCTAGCTGATACCAGCACACAAGTCAGAAGGATGATACTCAGCATTCCTCATATCCAGTCCTATGTGCTTGGAAGGACTTCCTCATTCTTGTTTCCAAGGCTTTTCTGAGGGAAGGTGGAGAAATGGCCTGGCATTTAGTTGAGTTACTGGGATATATCTAAATTATGTATGATTTTGTGTAATTGAGGAAGTAAGGAAGCTGAGATCGCTGATCTTCTCCATGAAGGAAGGCTAATTTTAGTATTTCTGGGTTTTCTCTTCCCTAAACTGCATTTACTTGCTATGGCTAATTACAAAACTGCCCAACTTCAAGAACCCTTTCTGTTTGATATGTGTAAGTACTATAGTTTCCAAATACTCTCTCAGTGTTTATATTACAAATATTGTTACATATATATAAATTGGAAGTTTCAATGTCAGTTTTGCACTTCACGTAATGAGCTTTGGAAAAGTTCAGGAAATTTATTATTTCATACATGTGCTAGATAATAATTCCAGAGGACTTTGTCCCAGCATCAGTCACCAGGTGGCACTGCCACATACAGTCTTGCCTCACAGCAATCCTTAGACAGCACGTCTGGCTATGGGATAAGGACTTCTGGCTTCTTCCCCTCTTTAGTTTGATCTGGAACTATGAATTCATGTCACCGTAACTTCTGTCCCACTTCCTACATTGTAGGGAAACAAATTAATTTCTTTTTAAATTATTATCAAGACTAGCACAAAAATTTCCAGTTACATAAACAACATTGAGCGTTTTAATGATAACAGAATACATAACATACGCTGCATGTTTGCAGCAGTTTAAATCTGTGACTTAATTACACTAACATTTCTGCATTATGACTTGCTCTTCAAATAGTATCATTTTGCATTTGGGGCCTGTTCTCATTTTACTCTTTTCCCTGCTTATACATCTGTCAAGGAGATTTTTCTAGATCTGTATATTGATCATAGAAAAAGCATTTGCATTTCTCTGCCCAAGAGAAATGCCATTTTCATGCCATTTGACCACTCTAAAATTCTTTCTCTGTATTATTCTGTTACGCAGTTATCAGTGTCTTTGATTCACATTTAGGAATGCACTTCTCTGCCAGTGAAAGTGGCCTGGGTGCTGAATTCCCCTGTGAATTACCTCTGAATTTGAAAAGTCATTTTCAGATGTTCTTGGTATTATTGAAGTTGAAAAGAATTTTTCTGTTCCCCATGAACGTCATCCCTCCTGAGTCTTTGGCAGTTTGCAGGTGTTTATAAAAAAAATACTCATTTGAAAGCTTGTCCAAATTAAAGCAAGACAGGCTTCCTTCCCAGTGATGCTTCTGAGCAGGGAAGTCCTGGATGCTGCAACCAGACATGAACCTTGAGAATGGTACTGAAGTTTACATTTAAAATGAGGAATGTAAGTGCATGTCTGGCATGAATCACCGGTGTGCTGTGTCACACTGCTTCTCACAGTTGGGAATGTGGGGAGATGAGAGATACTCAGCAGACAACAGAGTCAAGACAGCAGATGTCGATTTACCTAGGAGAGAGTCAAGGACGATGAGAAAGAGGATTAAGGAGTTCCCATCTGTTCTTTTTTTTGTAATGTTAGCAGCTACACTGGCACCATTCTTGGTATTGTGTTGGGCCTGCTAGTGCCCTGCTGTTCATGCTAAGCTGTACCTTCTTTTACCACACATGTAGTACAATGTGGAGAAACTGCAATAACACTTCAATAGTGGTACACTTGAAGTCATAATGGTATTTGCATTTTCCTCTTGAAGAGACATAATTTGTGTCCTTTGAAGTACTCTTGCCTTCCAAACCATCTCCCTTGTTATCTCTGCACTCTACTCCAGATTTGCTAACCTTTCTAGCTTATGGTTCATTCTTTGTAATCTTATATATGTGACATAATATCAATATGTTCTTTTAGCTTTGGCAATGACAAGAAATTCTGTAAGTTTCCATTGCTAGAGAATTGGAGCAGACCGGGATCCCTTCTAAATCACAAATGAGGTAGATGTAGCAGGCACTCTTAGGGAGAGAAGTAGACTCCAGTAGTTGCAGTACTTCATCTCTTTTTCTTCATTTTTTGTATGTTACTGTTACTGCAGTGGCTGGGGAATAGTAGAGAAGTAAATGGCTCCTTTTTTACAAAATAAATAATATGGAATTTGGAAGTTCTTGTTGCAGAAGTTGCTCTATCTCCTGCAGTAACTAGCTTTGCAGCTGATCTGAGCTGCTGACAGCTGCCAAACTCAGTATTACCTCAACAAAAGGGATTCTAGTAAGCTGATGTGATGCAGTTTAGGGGGCAAGGGCCCTATCAAGAAAACCCAAAACAAAAAACCCCAACAAATTTCAAATACTTCTGCATGGAAAGATGCTGTGATCACACAGGACTCCAGATTAAAACTTAGTTTTAAATAAAATGCATTGTGGTTCTTCACTGGATTCAAAGTTTGCTGTACTGGAAAGTTTAATGGGATAACTGTGATATGAAAAAATTACTTAAGTAAAAATCTTTCCCCACTCAAGTTTCTCTTTGAAGAGAAATATAATAATTTAATTAATTGTTTCTCCTAATCAGTGCTACATTAAATTGAATAACAATGCACTGAACACAGACATAAAATGTGCCAGGTTGCTTTAAGTTCTAAAGATGTGATAAAATTTCTACCTAGGGATTATTCTTGTATGAACTTTGCTCATTCCAGTTCTGTTAAATCTGTTTTGGAGCGGGTCTTGTTGGCAGAACAAATTCAATCTGTCATTTTGATCAAAAAAGATTAGTGCCACTTAAGAAAACACTAAAACCAACCCACCCCTTATCAGATTAATTTTTCATCATTTTTATTGTTTTAACTATAAAACATATAACATTGCATTTTTAACTATTGTAATCTTTATACATACTGCAAAATTAAATTTTCATTATTTCTTTTTTTCTCTATTTATGTACTTTAAAAGAAGAGGCACCAGAGTTTCTGTAGGAGCTAAAATTTAAAGGCCTGGCAATATGTCCAGTCTGATGAACTTTCTAGTACTTCAGTTGTATTTCCAGAAGTTATTTCATTACAGTCTTCAAATAAGACCAGGTATTTTAAATTAATTAAATTACTTTTAAAGCAAAAATGCTTATATCTCAGATCTGAAAAAAAAAGGCGATCTGAAAGTAAAATAAAATATGACTAATTTAAACTAAAACAATAAAGCAAATATGGAAATGGACCTTGAACTCCCAGACAGTTAAGTGAGATCATTCTTAGAAAAGCAATTGAATCAGAAGCAATTCTATCTTCAGGGCATATTACTGAAATAATAGTCCAAGGTGACTGAAGTTATGCATAAATTATGGGATTGTAAAGTCAAGCCTACAGCTCCTCTAATAATATTTTTTCTGCAATTAAAATTGTGGCTAGAAAGCTTAAGGGGATGGATAATTACTAGCAATTAACAGTTTGATCATGTGAGATGCTGAGGTCTTTTTGCTGCTTAAGAAGTTCCTGAGAGCTATGGTTGCTTACCATTTTGCAGATCTGAATCCTTTAACACTGAGTATGAACTGAAGACACAGATGTGGTATATGAAATGGCTGCTGTGTTGCCATGTGCAGTAAAAGCATATATTATCAAGGTATGGTCTTAGAGAACTAAATATGCTTCCTCTAATAAACGGAAGGAAAATATATTCTCCATTTTATGTGGATAAATAACCTTTACATGTAGTACTCCATTGACAAGCATATCAAATCCAAAATGTTCAGAGGCACTTACATTTAGTTAATTTTATCTCGTTTGGGTCACTTTAATAATATCCCTTACTTTGAGAGGTTTTCCGTCTAATGTCTATGTTTGGAACAAAAAATAATGGTAAGTTATCAACAATTCAAAAAAGTCTGGGTCTGTGGTTGGTTTCACTTGCAGCACATGCTTATGGCAATTATTGCCCATAGTACTTTATGTACTTCAGATCTTCCAATAGAGTGCTCCCTTCCGATTTACAATTTGTTTCAAGAAGCTTGGCCAAGACTAATGCTAATGAAAATAAAAAAGAAATTGTTATAAAACTCTGTCTCCTCACCAGAAACTTTATCTGTCATGTCTCTGGCATGGGTGCTGCATTTACACTTCTGTTTTGGATGATCTGGAGAGAAACTGTTCTTTCATCAAGAACAGACATGTATTTTCAAAGCTCTGTGGATACAGACTGAGGAGAGTTGCTTTCTTCTCTGTCCCAAAGTTTTTGATTCCCATTAACTGAGCTATAAGGATTATATATTTTATGCTCATTCCTAACTACATTGTGCAAATAATTAGGGAAAGATACTTTTGTTATCATTATAGTTTAAACACCAGAAATTACATGAGAGGCATATCAGATGTCATGGGCAAAGGAGAACTGTTTTCAGTATGAGAGAAATTTGAATTTTTAACTTAAAGGTGCATGAAATCTTACTTCAGAGAAGAAATGAGAAAAGGGGACCAACTTTAAGAAGAAAAGTTACATAACACAAGGGCTGACTTTCTACTGAAACACTGGTAATGAGGTGAGGGGATAAAAAGTGTTAGGCAGATTAAAGGATAAGAAATGAAGTAAATGGATAAAAGTAATAGACAGCTAAAAGGGATTACTACGAAGAATCGATTCATAGAGACATAAAAAGCTGAAGCAAGAAGAAAGCATGAAAACTTTGGATTAACATCTGAGAATTTGATTTTGATGGTAGTTAAAATATTAGTGGTAGCATTTATATAAATTAATTTCATGTTCTAAAGGATTTGTATAAAGAATTCAGTAATAAAAATAAATTAAGTCAAAATAACCAGCTCTCATACCATATTATGCAAATCACCCAACAGAAGGAAAAACCAAATAGCTTTACAAAACAGGCACAATAGTGACAACTGAAGAATTTCACATTCATTTTTCACATTTTAGAATTTCATTTCTACCTGATAATTTTTAGTAATTGAACTGCATCCTTATCAGCTGAAAACACAGCTCTGTAACATCTTCTAGTAAAGATTTCTTGTTGCATTTGCATGATGTGAGAACATCAAGGCATCTGTAATAGCTTAAAATAATTTTTTTTGCTATTTTAATGTGTTTGCATGATTGTCTTCAAGTTTCCTGATTACTATTAAATATTTGTATTGCCATAGCACCTAAAAGCCTAGGTGGCTGTCCACAAACTGGTTTTGGTAGTTCGTATACAAACATAAACCAGAAGGGATCTCGTAGTCGCAGAGATGGTGGTGGTAAGCAGCTGCATCTATTCAGTATGTTGCAGCCTCCCCATTAGGTTGCTACATTGGAGTCATTTAATGATTATCCCATCGGAAGCAGTTACAGAAGAATGTATGAGGGGGTTTTGCCGCTGTTCTAGGGCAAGCCCAGTGTTTAGTTCACTTCCCAGGTAGGTTAAATTGGTCTTTGCGCTCAAGTGACTGAACTGCAGCTTCACGCTCTAGATGAATCGTCTAACCAAGCGTAGCCAAAAGGGGCGAGTAGCCTTGGCGCTCCCTTCACCCCCGAGCAGTCATTCCCGCTCCCTTTGTGCCAACAGCGCTCTCTATATAAGCGCTGTCACTTAAATTAGGGCTGGCTCACAGAACTGAACTGGCAGGAAAGGAGCAGCTCACTGCAGCATTAAACAAGTGCCAGTGCTGCTGCCAGAAACCAAACAGCTCTTCTTCCAGGAGCACTGGTGAGAGGCTCACAAATTGTCCTTCCACAATGCTGTTGCAAAAAAGCTTGAGTACCATTCTCAGCCAAAAGGTTAATACTAACTGTGAGGACAGAGAAGAAATTTTTTGTGATCCACAAAATTTGGCCATTATACTTCTAATTACCCTGGTTGTAAAATCTACTGTACAACAATGTAGTTCAGATGATCAAGTATGAAAATAGTCAGTTTGGGAAAGCAAGTCCAATCTGGCTTTAACTTGTACCACTGTAGCACATATTAAAGCTGGTTCATATTCATGTGAACATATTCAGCCTGCAGAAGACTTTTTGCATTAGCTCCCCTGTCTTAAGGGACATTGTAAAATGTCCCTTACGGCTTGTAGCATGCCATGAGAGAACATATATTTGAAGTCTTACCTCGAACAACAGTATTAAATTAAAAATTACAACTGATAAAACAGAATGCATAAAGTAGATGGTTAAACCGGAAGAAAAAAGAGAGCAAAATTGTTTGCTCAGGAAATGAGCAGAGTGGTTTGTAACAGTATGAAAATACCACAAATGCAACAGGTTTTGTCAGTTCAGACTACTGTAGGCTGTGTCCTGAGTGCTACATGACCCTTCTCTGCACAAATAATCATGCAGTCTCAAATTACACGGAGCAGCTCTTCAGCTCAAACTACGGTTTTATTAGTAGACATGGTTAACACGGTGGCCATAACAACGTGTACTGTGAGTTACCGCCGCTGCTGCTACAGATTTAAACGGGGGACAGTCGCTACAATTGCCAATTACCAAACGGTACGGATGCTGTATGGCTGGCAAAGCTTTGTCCAGCTACTTTCTCAGGTGCAGGAGACTAGTTACTAACATCTGCAGTGTGGAGGATTTGTCGTTGACAAGAGGTGTTATCGCGATAGCGACGAGGAAACCCTCTCCTCCCCCGCCCGATTAAAAGCTCAAGGAGGAAACACAAGCTTAGGGGGAAAAGGAGAATTAAAATCAGCCGTAATGGAGCTCCTGACTCAGCAGTGTGCAGGGGGAGGCTGCGTACACGGCCGCCGCACGGCTGCCCTGCCCGCAAGGGAGAACCAGCCGGGGGAGAGGCAGCCGTGGGAGCGAAGCCGCCGCGGGCGGGAGCTGCGCGGGCCCCCGCTCCTTGCCGAGACCCTTCTCCCCAGCGACTCTCCGACTCTTCAGAATCAAATCCAACTCAGACAGCGCTTGGGAGCTTCTGCAAACGGGGCGGGCCCGGCAGCCTCCCCACCTCCTCTCCGCCGTTCGGCGACCTTCCTCCCCTTGCGGATCTCCTCCTCCTGCCTCTCCCTTCACGGCCAGCCACGCTGCGAGCCGCAGGCAAAGCCCAGCACTCGGCAGAACCGGGAGCTGAGCGCACGCTGTGTTTTCCTCTGGGATCCGGGTCGGCGGGGCTGTCCCACCCCTGAGCCGGGGGTGGCCAGGACTCGGAGCCCTCTCGGGGCGTAGCCCTGCCGCTCCGCCCCGGGGAGTTAAGGAGGAGGAGTGGGAGTGGGGTGTCTCGGCCGTCCTTCCCCGCCCCGCGGGCTGACCCCGCGCGGGCAGGCAGGAGGCGGCGCGGCGGCGGGGACGTGCCCGGCGGGATGCGCGTTTAGCAGCGGCCCCGGCCGAGCGCAGGCCCCGCGCTGCACCTGGCGCCGGGGGAAGCGGCCGCGGAGCCCCGCGTCCCGCGCCCGACACCCGCCATGGAGAAGCGAGGGGAGGGCGAGCCGCTCTCCCACCCCCTGGAGCCCGAGCCCGAGCCGCAGCCGGCGCCGCCGGGGGAGAAGCGTTTCAGGCTGTGGTATGTGGGTTCGTCGTGCCTGGATAGGCGGACCACGCTGCCCATGCTGCCCTGGCTGGTGGCCGAGATCCGCCGCCGCGGCCAGCGGCAGGAGCCCGGCGGCGCCCCGGGCAGCGGCGTGCCGGCCCGCGAGGTGCTGCTGCTGCTGGGCTCGCCCACGCTGCGCTGCGTGCCCGCCAGCCCCGGCCCCGCCGCCGGCCCCGGCCGCCCCGCCAGCCCCGCGCCCGCCGTCTTCATCTTCGAGCACAAGGCGCAGCACATCGCCCGCTTCATCCACAACAGCCACGACCTCACCTACTTCGCCTACCTGATCAAGGCGCAGCCCGACAACCCTGACTCCCCCATGGCCTGCCACGTCTTCCGGGCCACCGACCCCAACCAGGCGAGTGGGAGCAGGGGGCGGGGACGCTGCCCGGGGTCTCCCCGCTTGGCTCCTCTCCTCGCCAGGCGGGACCCCAGGCGCTGCGCTCCGCGGCCGTGGAGGGGCCGATGCGCCCGAGCGGGGCAGGGTGGTGCCTGCGGGCGGCTGCGGGACCGCAACCTCCGCACGCCCACCCGGGGCGTGGGGGGAGCCCGCCCGGGCTGGCCGTGCCCACCAGGCTCGTCCCGGTGTGCCCTTGCAGCTCAGGCGGCTGCAGCGCCCTTGGGCTCGGCGGAAAGCGGGGCAGTGGGGACACGGAGCCTCGCGTGGCCATGGGGTGCCTTGCCAGCCCCTGCCAGGCCGGGGGTACCAGCCCTTGCCAGGCCGGGGGTACCAGCCTCTGCGGAGCGCAGTGCCCGGCGGTATGGAGCCCCTTTCTTCCCGGCCCACCCTCCCTGGGGAGGCCTCGCATCCTGCAGCAGCTCAGTGGCAAGGGCACGGTTTGCTCTACGAGCAGGAGGCAGGAATTGTGTTAAAGTGTCCCAGCGGTGCTGTCAGTGTTGGGCAGGAATGCAGTAGTGGAGGCTGGTGCTTTTCCTCAGACCCCCGTGGTGCAGAAACGATCGTTCGTGACCAGCGGGTCCTGTTGTGCTCACGGGTCACGCTAAGGACACCTGGCCGTGCTCAGGCATATGCAGTAGTGCTACAAACAGGGTGGGGACATTTTTGATAAAGTGCCAACTGAAAAAAAGACCTAACAGTGAGATTGTATTTTCCTGACTATCTGGTTGGCTTTGGCTAACACAGCAAATGTGCAGCAGACTTCTTTCTCTCTGGTCTAGAGTATGTGAGCAATAGCAGGTGGACAAGTGGGTTAGATAATCAATTTAGCAAGATGATAGCAAGAGAAAGACCTTTTGATAACAATCCTTTGGTTGAGTAAGTCAGAATACCTTCTCCTCAGTTTTGACAAACTTAAGGAAGAACTCTTGCAGTCAGAAGATAGCTGACTTACTGCATTTACTGAACAGCTGCTAGGGTTTCTTCATTGGTTTGAGTTTTCTTAAAGGAAGGGGAGGGTAGGAAGTATTAAGAAAACTACTGAAAAGTTCTTGGTATATTAACTTTTATTTGAGCCAGCATACTTCCAGGGAGAACATGGAGGCATTTAGATTGCATTCATAGCTGTGGCTTCAGAACAGGCTTAGGACAGGCAGTATCCCAAGTGGAGGTACCTGTGCTTAACTTGTTGGCAACTGCTGTGGGTTGTGCTCTGCCAGGAGAGCATGCAGCAGGAGCGTGGAGGGGATCACTATCTGGCTGGGGAGGATCCAGAAGGTCCTTTTAGGAGTTTAGCAGTATGGCCTGAGGCAAACTAAGGTTCCAGCTGCTGGCAGAAGATGCTGGATCAAATTTATTTCTGGGGTAGGTCTGTACTGGTACCATGAGTTTGTAAAACAATCTTGCTTTAAAATAGTGAATCCATAGCAGTCCAGTGAAAAGTACTACATACATTTACATTTGAAGGCTGTTTCTGACTACAGCTCTATACATATATCTTTCCTTCTTTCCTCATGGGGAAAGTGCCCTTATGTGCATTGAATTAAATCAAACTGATACTGTAGGTAAAGTCTTCCTATTGAAAGAAGTTGTTAGTGTGAATGTATCTTGTTCAGGTTTTAGTTATATCTGTTAAGATTTTTTAAACTTTGTTATCATTAATAAAGAATATATCCCTCCCAGGAGTGTTACTCAGCACATGATTTTGAACTACAGTGAGGGTAAATGCAGAGCTAGCTATGTGATCTGCAACTGTCTGATTAACAGGCAGGTTTTACTAAGGTACCAAAAGGAAAAGGAAGGAAATTCTCACCTCCCACCTCTCCCCCCGCCCTGCCGAGTTTTGTTATCAGTTTGTCCAGGCTTTGTTGGCTAAACCTGTGCAGCTATCTAGCTGTTGGTCTGTGCTAAAGCTTAATACTGAGTGGGTAAAGTCAAGCAGTAGGTTACTAGCTCTAAAAATCTTCTTTCTAAGCTCTTAATTGTTTATTTTAGAATTGATGCTGTCCTTGCATGCTTTCAAGATCTTTACGGACTTCTATTTCATAGTGGTTATATGAGCCTTGTGTTGTGTATTAACTTAGAAAGTATTTTTCACAGCTGTTATTTTAAGACAACCTCATTTTCCAGCTTAGGCTATAGTGACTTTTAGCCTACCTAAGTTGGCACTGCTGCTAAGAAAAGTGATCCTGCCCTCTTCAAGCCTCAACCCCTTGTTTCTTCCTCTCAGCTTTGTCCTCGTGGCAGCACAAGTGTTTGTGCAGCCATATGGCAAACAGGATCTGGGAATTGAATGGTGTTAAGTTTGCTTTTCCCTTACCTTCTCTGGAGTGTTTCCAAACTGCTTCCCTCGTTTGCTTTACTATGTAACCCTAATGACAGTTTACATCAAGGCAGGTGAGTTAGAGGCACATGGTATCAATGAATGGCCAAGAGAGGGAAGGGTCAGATAGTCTTTCCTGAAGTTCTGGAGAGGATAATTTTCAGAGAAGTTGTGGATACTCCACCCCTGGAATTGTTTGAGCTTGGATAGGGCTTTGAACGACCTAGTGTAGTGGAAGGTATCCCCTGGCAGTAGGGGTGGAGCTAGCTGGTCTTTAGGACCCCTTCCAAGTCAAACCATTCTGTGAATTTCTGGAAGTTATCCTGACTTCAGATTCTCCAGAGATGACTGCAAAGCCATGGTATTGTCCACTTTGGTAGTATTATGTTCAGCAACACCCTAAGTAACTCAGGAATGAAGGAAAGGTACAGGAGATGTCTTGGGGTCTCTGAGTTAGAACACAGCTAGCCATAATTTTGAATGGTGGCTGTTAATTATAAAAGTGAGAGGTTAATGATTGACTTTTGAGGGACTAGTGCTACCGTGATAATTCAAAAAACAACGTAGGTGAGAATGAAAGTTTTGGCTTCAAGCCTGTAGCTTTCTCCACCAGCTGTACTGCACAATATTTAGGCAGCACGTGTATTCATTATGATCATAAAAAGGGCTGGTATTCCTAGAAAAAAGCACTGCCTTTTGCCATTCTCTGCAAATCTCTTTACCAGATGACCAGTGAAAGGCCAATGTAATATGTGCTCTGATGACATCAGGCGGGAAGATAACATCTTTTAATATTATTTGCTGTGACTGGAGAAAAATGAGAGAGTGATCTAGTAGTATGAAACAACTTCATGTTTTATTTGAAAGCCTGGAAATTTTAGTCAGAGCTGAAAAGTAGGAGCCAGTGAGGTGACTCCTGTTCTGGAGTAGTACTTCAGCAGAATGTCAAACCCAGAGCTTGTTGGCGTGACTGTGGATGCTAAGATACTTTTATTGGAGGGGCCGTGTGGGTGTATGTCTCTTTCTTTTGCTCCCCTTGTTTAATTACAAGGAGAGACATCTGAAGCCATCTGACTGGTGGAGATGAGAACAGAAATGTTTGCCCTTTTTTTTCCTCCCTCACAACTTACTACAATGTTTGCTGCTTCTTCTAACTGTTCAAAGCAGTAGCCAGCTGGAGTGGATAAGTTTATTTAGTGTTGCCTGGTAGCTTCGGAGTAGCAGCCAGAGATTTGTTATTTTGTGTTGCTGTCATTTGAGAATTATTGAGTATGCACAGACTGTATGTAGACATCAGATGACAGGATTGTCTCATTATTTATATTTGACAGATTTTCTTTACAATCCTGGGAACAGTTTTTTTTTAACCCAAAAGTTAATGTTGAAATATGACAGGCATACCCTTCTTGCAGCCACTGAGAAAAGGCTGTTTAATTAGTATTTTCAAGTTCAACCTTTTACCATTAAATACTGATTGTATTCTGTAAACCAGATTTTAATTGTGTGGAACAATCAATGCAGTCTGACAATTGCCTCAAGTTCCCTGTTTGCTGGGGGAGAGGTTTATGGTGTGAGCTCTTTCTGCAGGGTTTTTTTTTGGTTTTTTTTTATTATCATGCTGATCTAGATTGTGTGTTTCCTGCTTGAAACATGAATAAGCCTGTTTTGAGAGGATTTTTTTTTAGCCTGAACTGGCATCCTAAATCAAATTATACTTACTTGATTCTTATTACTGAAAATAGTTGTTTTCTCCAGTTAAGTAAGGATTCATTTCATGCATTTGGTTTTCTCTTCTCTAACTTATAAGCATGGTGAAAATGTATTGTTACAAGGTTTCAAAAGTAACCCGAGCTGGCTGTGGAAAAAGATGTTCAGGTGAATTCAACCTCAGTTGAATTTAACTCTTGTGGGTATAATCTATGGCTGTGTCTTTGTGCTACACCTGTGTGTTAAGGGTCTAGGCTTTCTCAAGGTGAAGCAGAAGTAATGGAGCCTTTTGGTAACAGTGTAAAGCTGTGATAAGAACTGGAGAGACAGAAGCTCAGAGATGAGAGCTGGAGACAGCCCACTTGTCAGAAACACTTGTATATGCCAATAACAAGTTTCTTTTCTGTTGGATAATGTGTTTCAGTAAAGCAAGGACGTTAGACAATTGTTCTGGAAAAGAAAGGCATCAGTATACAAAGTCTAGTCAAAGGAGGCTTTTATACTGTATGAATATCATGTTACATAAAGTTTCTTACTGAAGAATGTAAGTAAGAAATGTTTGAAGAACTAAGTTTGTCAAGTTTACATTCATATTTCTGTTGTCCTTTGATTTTTATGTGATATAGGAGCATGAGCTGAATGGCAGTAAAGTCAAGGTGTAGGAAGTACATATATACAGCATTGTTGGAATTCATATTGAAGTATTGCACTGGTTGAGTTGTCTGATAAGATGTGTTTTGAATAGGTATAACAGACATGACAAAATAGATACACTGTAGATCTTGAAGGATCCTGTAGCAAATGGGAGAGCTGACATTGGGTTGATAGCACAATTTGGTTGCAGAGGAAAGATTTGCCATGAGAAAGATAGGTTATCCCAGTTTTTACCAAGAAAATGAGTCTTGGAGGGACCAAGAAAATGAATGTTTTTTAAGTTCGTGTGGGTCAGCATTTTGTTCATGGGTTGAGAAACTGAAAAGCAATCACTTAGAACAAAGCATGGATATTAAGGACTTGCAATGAATGCAGAATTGTTTGGTGAGAAGCCTTATTATCTCTAGCTTACATGAGCTATACAGCATCAGATGAAAAGTCTTGCACTCCCTTTTTTTGAAACTGAAAGTTGAGACCTTAAGGTTTCATTTTTTATTTCCTTAATCGATTTGGCACTTTTTCTTTTCCCTGAAAATGAGAGTACTTTTAGTTTTATGATTGTAAAGCTATCTTTAAATTTTGGTTTTGAACATCCTCCATAATATATTTTCCCCACATCACAAACAGAATAAACAAAAAAACCCATTAAAATTGTTTAATGTTTCTAAATGGTGATATGTAGCCTTTTTATTCCTGGCTAATATTTAGGAGAGGAAAGGGAATGTTTTTAAATACCCTTGTCTGTCATGTTTATAGAAATAATTAATTAATTTTTCCTTTTGCAGTTCATGGAAACCACCCATTATTTGTGGAGTAGGAGGACAGTCTTGGAGGACTGTATTTTCAAAAAGGCAAAATAAAATACATGAAATTATGTATTTCACTGAGAAATAGGTAGGTAACTAGTAATAACTAATAACTGTAGGTAACCACTGACCAGATAATAGTGCTGTCTTAAAGAAAGGAGCTTGTGTGTACCTGAGAATATCAAATCAAGGCTTCTCTTCTGATAATTTGTTTCTAGGGTTTGGTTTTTTTTTTTTCTTTTTTTTGTCTTGTCTGTCAATGTAGAGGCAGTTTCTTTTAAAAACAAATAAAAATCTGACTTGAAAAAGATTTAGCTAGCATATGTGTGTCTTGGCAACAAGGAGAGTCTGATTTTTAGAGGTGACAAAAATCTGACCAAGATGCTTGAAGGTGGTTATTTATAAAAGTGAATTCTAGAAAAGATTTAATTTCTAAACAGCCATTATGAAATAGAGGTGTTCCTGATGCCTATCAGTCTCTGCTCTTTGCTAAGGTTTGGTACAGCATTTGATGTGCACAGCTTACCATTCCTTGGATCTCTTCCATCAATGTTCCCCATTTGGAGCTCCCTGAACATCTTGAGTTTCTCTGAGGTAAAGCGGTGAATGAATACCGCAGTGAATTGGGACCACTTCAGAGATTGCTGTCTGGTCTGTAGGTCATGCAGATTTTCAGCAGCGTTGGCATGGTCCCCTTGTGGTACCAGCTGTCCTCTGCCACCTGGTTTTGTTTCCTTTCTGGTTTCAGATACCATTTCAAGTGCAGGGACCAGAAAAAAAAGGAGGAGTTTATTTCCAATGTGGCTTTTGTCACTTGTCACGTATGCGAACTGTAACATCTTCCACATTTGTGTTATGTGCTGTTTTGAGACACCTTTAGAGACCACAAGGAGATAAAAACACCTACAAGACCTTCAAAGGTTAAAATCTACTTGCAGAGGTCATCAAATAATGTGGTGCTTCCAGGGCTGCTGAAAACCAAATTTAGGGCCGCAAAGTGAAGTGATTTAATTCAGAAATAGGCTCTGTTCTTTCCTGTTCTTTGTCATCTGTAATACACTATCTGTCACCTTACGTTCTGACACAAACATGTACATCAAGACCATATGCAGTTACATGGGTTCCAAAATAAAGTAGACCATCACCAATGCAAGATAACATATAATCACTTGACAAACAACTGTATTGTCCCTGGAGAGGTCAAAGTATAAAAAGACAATACTGAATGTCACAGGGTAGGATAAAAATATGGAAGTGGTTATACCAGGGATGCATTAACCATGTGACTTCCTATTTTGGGATTAGTTCTGGGTACCAGAGAACACACATAAATTTTGGATATGCCCGTTTTCATCCATGAACATGTTGGGATTTTTTACTCATTTTCAGGTGTACTAATCAGGTGACATCTGGTAGATCAGTGAGGTGGGCAAATAAATATTCTTGATAGTCCTGTAGATCTGAAATTACTCTGGTATTTCAGTTTTCCTCTTGGCATTGGTCAAAGGTAAACATGTCTGTGCTAGGTGGGTTTAGTTCTGATAATGTATTTAAGACTTCAGAGAAAAGAACATAAAAACCCACACAAGCAACAAAACCACATGCATTTGACTGAAGGGGCTCATGGCAGCCAATATTAGAGTCTTAAGTTTTGTATTTTATAAAAGTTAACTATGTATCTTGAGAAATCCAGTTAGTTTTTATTCTGAATGCAGTCACTCTCTACCAGTGCAAAGCCTATGATCATCTCAAGCCTCTCTCCCTTCCTTGCTTCTGCCTCTCTGTAGCATCCACCCTGCTTGAAATGAGCAGCAACTGTGCCTCGCTGTTTGAGGCAAAGCCTGCTTAAAGCCATCCCTCTTAGGTGAAATTGGCTGCTTAGCCCTCCACCCCCTCTCCCTGCTGCAGGGAATTAGGACTTAGAGTGAGAAGTTAATGACTTGGTCCTCGTTTGGAGAGGGTGGTGCTGCCAGGATTTTCACTGCTCCCTTAGCAGACTCCTTCTGGATGAAGAAAAAGGAAAAAGCTTGGCACCAGCAAGACTATTAGGTATCATTTTACCTTCCCAAGATCAAACTTTGTGTTTTGGCTTCAGCTGCAGTGCCTAAACATGGTTTTCATGTTCTTTTGTGTAGTTTTAGTTGAGTCAACTGAACAAAAACATGTACCTGTTTCAACAAAGGGTGTCAGAGCATGAAGTTCAGATAAGGTGGATGGCATATAGTAAATGCATGTATGACATAGCTTAAATTTTCTGTTCAAAGCCTCAAGAAGATTTAATGAGCTAATAATTACATAGTTGTGTTACATCTCATTTCAGTTTGGATCATTTGATTAGAGTGGCAAAATCCTTCAACTGAACCACTGCAAAAACGAAACACTTTTTTTCTTCATTGCTAAATTTTTATTGGACTCATAATGCTATTCAGAAACTCTGCTTGATGCTTTGGAGGAATTGTATCTATTCAACCACATTTCATGACTTTATAAGCTACTTGTAGTAGTGAGTTGTCTTCATTTCTTTTCAGAACTGGTTTCTTTTTCATGGAATTCATAATTTTCCTTTTTAAAATAATTTAATATATTCAGAATTAGACTTTTAAAAATAATATTTTCTAGAAATTTGGAAGGGTAATATGGTGAGGATTTTCTTCTGCATCTCTGGAACTGCTGAAGATAGGTAAGATTCCACAGTATTGGAAGGATTCTACAGTATTCAGAAGGATTAAATAAATTTAAAATGCAAACATGAAAGAGAGCATTGTTCAAAGCCAGTGTGAAAGACTTGCAGAAGCTGTTGGGTAAGATAAAACCAATACCATAGAAGTGTGGCTTTTTTTCAGCTCTACCATCCTTAGCTCTGTGTTTTTACCTCTCCCATTGCACCTGACTTTAAAGGTATATTTCAGTCATGAAGTTCATTTTTTTATGTTGATAAACCTTGACAAAGAGCTTGCTCTCTTAAAGTGACTGGGGTTATGTTTTGTTTCATTACTCTTCTTGGCAGGAACATGTAGATCTGCACGGCACTGTTTAGAGATCCTTGATGCATTGAAAAACATGTTGAAGGAAGTCAGAATATTATCCTCCAAGGCATAGCAGTGACTGCCTTCCAGACTGTTCATGATTTTGTTTTTCCTAGCAAGATAAATAAATATTTATTTATTTAGAATGCTGATGTTAAATATATTTCATGTATTATGTGACACAGATATGGGTTTCCTGTTATGTTAATTCAGAAAAAGGGCAAAAAGCAGCAATGTCCCAGGAACTTTGGGAATAGTCAGTGGTCTGTGGGTTCTTAAGTATTTCTGAAATAGAGTAAATACTAAGTAACAGAGCAGTGAAAGACTAGGACGTGCAGAGCTAACTTGTTTAAGCATATTTTTATGTGCCTGTTCATAGTTGGTTTCCTGCTTTAGCTTGATTATTCCTAACTCCATCTCAAGTTACAGTAAGATTTCTAAATAAAAATAGAGTAGGCTAATGTATATTTAACAGTGCTGTATTTGCCAGGGTGGAACCAGTTGCTTGCTTGCTGTTTGGCTGAAGGGCAGAAATGAACATCACACCAACTCCAGCTAAAGCCCGTGCTGAAAGCTGATGTTTGACCTTCAGGTGCTGTACAAACGCAAAGGTCTGCAATTCCTGCCTGCCCCAGCTCTATCACAGCGTGCAAAATTATAGCTTTGGTAGTTGAAGGTGAAAAAATTTATTCTTGATTGTGTGTATGACCTGCTGCTGTACTTGGCAATGAAAATAAATACCAAACTGCACTCAGTGTCATGGTACTTCTGTGATAATTAAACAGTTAGGTCAGAATTGCCAAACAAAATACTGTAAATATACTCTACAAAAGCAAAAAAAAACAAGAACATAATTTATGATTCCAGAATGCTGCTCTGATGTGCAAATCCCATAACAACTGATAAGAGAGCTTTCTGTGGACAATGCTGCTGTTTCTGTAAAATTTGGTTTAGGCTTTTATATAAGAAGTTGTTTGTTTGTTTTTTTTTTGTTTTTTTTTTTTATGGAGAACAATTTAAAATAAGTTTCCCTTTTGTAGGCAATACTTCTGGCCTGATTTTATGGTTGTACTCACTCAGGGCCTCAATTTTCTGTGCAGCATGACTGCAAACTTTAGCAGTACAAAAAAATAACTTGTAAAGAGGATACACTTTTTTTGTAAACCAACTACATTATAAATAGACGAAAAATGTTTGCTTTTCTTCAGCAGCAGTTTTTTGGGTGAACCTTGCCAAAAGAAAATCAAGTGAGCCTTTCAGCAGGAGCAGCACATCATACTTCTATTTAAATTATTCACGAAGAAACACGCCCAGATTATCCATGGCATATGTGTGCATTTATTCAGATTTAGCCTTGAGAAAATTTGCTGACCTAAACATGGGAGCCAAGTAGGAGCAAGGCAACATGATTAAAGCCAGCTCAGGAGGAGTGGGTTTACATCCTGGCACTGTGCCTTGGATTCCCTCTCTGCTTAGTGTTAGGGAGAACTAAAAATAATATCTGAAGTTTAATGGGATAGTGTGGAAGTTTACAAAATTAGTAAGTTTCTTCCGTAGTGACCTTCTGTCTGCAGAAATCACCACAGAAGAAGGTGATATTAAAAAAAATTAAAAATACATATAGAGAGCTATCAATCAATCTGTACAAATGCTGTGGAGTTCTTTAGGTGTTGGGGAAGATGAAATAAGAAGGCCTTATAAGTACAATTGCCTTTTGGGGGATTTGGAAAATGCAGAGAATGCGAGCCAGATTGAGAGGAAAACGAGCTTTGAGATGGCAGACCTTGGTTGCTAAGCGCTGGTAGGTAGTGGTGTAGCTAGTAGAAGGTAACTCCCTTTTTTGACCCACAGACAAATCAAAGGATCAGATAAAGTGTTCTGTCTCATTCCTCAAAAATGTAGAGTCTGTCTTGCACCTGTAACCCTCCCCTGAAGTATGATGTATCTGTAATGCCATTGGTCTAAAGTCCTTTTCCGTGCCTCCCTCTGAAACCCCCTTGATAAGGTGTTCCCAGGAGACCAAGCTCTCCTCTCCTTCTTCTCTCCTCTCGCCTCTCTCCTACCCCTCTCTCCAGCCCCTTCTCCTGCTCTCTTGGACCCTCTCTGACAGCTCTCTGTCTCTCCCTACTCGCCGCTTGCTGCGGCTGGCAGCTCCGAGCAGGGCCCACAATCTACTGTGTACCCTGAGACCTGACTCCAGAGATCTCTCATCTCCATCTGTCCTGACCATCGAGGACCAGCCCTCACTGCATTTGGGGAATTTTGTTCTCCTTTGTTCAGTATGTATGTTGTCCTTAAAATATACAGCATTGCAGTTGGGAATGTGAGAAACATAGAGGCCAGACCAGACTGCTGGGTTTGCTTGAGTTTTGTGTTTCTTTGTGTAACCAAGTATTTGTTTCTGTATGATTGCTGACTGTTCTGCATTTCATCTATTTTACTTAAAATTGTAGTCTTGCTGGTTGTAGTTTGGAAGTTTGTAGTATGGAAGTTTGAAAGGTGCCTTCATATTCAGTGAAAATTAGAGGCTAAACCCCATTTTTAACAATACCATCGGTAGTAAGGTGAATGGGAGCTTAGTTTTGGTGCCATTTTATTTCTTATCTGAGTTTAAATTTTTGAAATTTGACAACCTATTTGATATGCTTCTGCTCTGAGTTCTCACATGACCATCATAAAAAGGTTAGATTTTGAGAAGATAAAATTAATTCTTGTATTTCTGCAGCACAACAGATGGGAAGCTTTAGGATGTAACTTCTAGTAGTGTCATCCTCAGCAAGGCAGGGATTTATATGTTTATACTGCTGTTCATTACCTATCGAGTAATAAATCTGCACGACTCACATCATTATCTGGATTATGATAAGCTTTCCTATTATGCTAAACTTGAAGTATGAAAATGAAATGTTGCAGTGCTATTTCACTTTGCCAACCCAGCCTCTAATATTTGAGCTTCTTTTAGCTGTTTAGTCCTGCTGTTATATTTTGCAATTCTACTGTTAGACTCCTACACGTAGTTTACCATCACATGAAAAATTTTGGCAGAGTTCCGCTAGCTTTGACACTCATTTTGCAGATTTTAAAATTCTTACCATAGCTCTGGGGAAAGCTCAGAATATTCTGTGGAGTCCCACAGGTTGTTGCTGTCCTTTTGGAAGCACAGCACCTAGCCCTGTCCTGGGCTAGTCTGTTAGAAATAAAGAGCAGGCTTAATAGTGTCCTTTTACACAGGTCAGTTAATTCACTTGAGCGTACTGCTGCCACGTGGGCTCCCCAGCCATGGTACAGGGAGCAGTGTACTGTAGTGTATTGTGAATTGTGATGGATCACTGCTCCTGGAAGGGCTGTTGTTATGCATCCACAAGAGCCCTGCATGAAACTATGCAGGGTCTGCTTCATGCTTTCATCCCCTGTTTAATTGCTTTGGGTTTGTTTCAGGGGACTATTCAGTGAACAACTTTAAGAGTGTCTAGAGAGCCCTGCTCTGAATCGGGATCCAAGGCACACAGATCATTGTCTGGATTGCAGTGTTTTCCTGTAGGATCACCAGCTGCTAGAAGATCATACTGCTTCACTACTCTGTTACTGCTTTAAGTGTCATCCTACTAATAAATATAGCAGTCTCTCACTATTACTGTGTCATAAAAGTAATACTCTGGAAGGTTTTTGTTTCTGCCTGTACCATTCCTCTTAAAATGACACAATATCTTTCAGCTCGATTGAATAAACAGGTAAGTAAGGATATGTTAGGTTTCTAATGCATTTTCAGCATGGGTTGCTATTGTCATTTGGAACATTGCAGGGAGCTAAGAAAACATCAAATCAACATGCCAACAGGGCGTTCTGCCAGGGGAGCACACTTCTTGAAGGGATGTTTTCTCTAGTTGACACCTGTTAGTGGTCACAGTGTAGGTGGGATTGGGAACCGCACCATGAAGGAATCAGGTACAGAAATCAGAGCTGCCCACAGAACAGTGAAGAACACAGATCCCTGTGAGATCCCTTACTGGTTGTCAACAGATGCATTACTTTTTGAATTTTTTGACTTTTCCAGTCTTCTTACTCTATGTGTATAGAAGGTTACTGCTTATTATTTTCTTATGTCATATTTCTTGCTCCTCTGTTTCTCTCATCTCCTTGAAATTGTCCCAATCCAGGATTATAATCTTTGGGCTTTGAAGGAGTTGTTGGTACTGCAGGCAGTGCCATCAATCATGAAGAGTCATGATTCTGACCATAGGGGAAAATACATAATGATCCCTTTAACCCTACTGCTTACCACAAGTTTTCCAAATTAAAACTTGAAAGTAAAAAAAGCAGTCATTCATTCTTTTGATTGCTTGCTGCCAGAAGCTGCTCTTATCAGATACAGCTATCAGGGTTATAAAAATTTTAACTTTATTCCTGTTTCTATTGCTTGTTTCGAGTTCTACACTTTAGAAGTATCACCAAGACTAGCCTTTTTTTTTTTTCTTAATTAATATTAATAGTTTGGTTTTGATTTTTTTTTTAATGTATGCTCTGGTAGCAGCTGTTTATTGAAAAGAAACTCGAACAGAAAATTTTATGTGAAAGTAATAATGTATGGTGTTAATTTCAATTTTAATAAAGCTGTTCTAATGTTTTTACTTGTTCAAAGTTCCTTTGCATTTGAAGTTTAGTTTCACCTTCACACCCTTTTTTTAAAAACACATGACCTGGCACAAATTCATTTTTAAGTTGTACTGCCAGTGGCTGATGGGAGGTGAAAGCTGGTCTCCTCGGTGACCAACACAAATGTATTCTGTTTCAGGAGGAAGGTATGAGTAACAAAAAAAAATCTCAAACAGATAAAAAAACCCCCAGCTTCTGCTGCAGAGGGAAGGGATGGTGTGCTGTATGGTAAAAGTCTGTAATATTAGCAAAATAACTCCTGGAGCCTAATATGAACAGCTGAGTCATTTATACCTGGTAGTGAGACAAATTGCTGCTGAAGGATGTTTGTTATTGCATGGCTGCTGCTACAGCTGGTGGATTGCCTGGTTAAGAGCAAAGTAAACTTGAACCCGGTAAAAACTGCTGTGAAAAGTACACTTCAGATAAGCATGCTTTAATCTCTGGAACATTTAATTGGTTCAACAGCATTTTCTAGTGCCTCAGGATTTCAAATATGCAAATGTATTTATTACATTGACATAATTATTAGTTTCTAATTTATTTTCTGTCAATCCACTGATAATAGTAGTGGAGAACACATTCTCTTCTCCTGTTAATACAGATAGGGCTCATATATCAAATTATTAAGTTAATTTCTGCCCTTGAAAGTCTCCTGACTATTAGTTCTCTGCTTCTTAGTGCAGTACCAGGCAGCTATTGTAGGTCCCATGCTGGTGGTCATGTCTATCTAGTAAGGTTTGAATGTGTTTAATATGAGCCTCAGAGTATGTAACTATGTAAAACTAACCCTCTCAAAAATTTATATTCAATTTGTTATCTCTGAACATCATGTCCATTGGAAGATTGTTTTGATAGATTAGTTAACCAATTGTAAAATAAAGAGGGCTTCTACCTTCCTTAATATTGCCTTTGCCTCCCTGATGCTTTTTTACAAGCAAGCAGTCTCAAACCTGAGCATCAAGAATAATTAAAGCCCCTGCCCTGGTGCACTGTGGCAAAGGGTGGGTAGGTATAGTTTTTAACAATCCTTCAGTTCTCTCGCTGGTTTTAAAGAAGCTGGTAAATTGATGGGACTTGAAACAATATGTTACAAAATTTCAGAGAGGGCAGCAACCGAGGTTAAAGCTAAGGGCAAAAGTAGGGCAATTCCCCTGCTGCATGGGGGCATGGTAATGCTTCCATGGGAGTCTGCTGGTGGAATGATTACTGGCCAGTCATAGGAGAGGGAAGCTTTTAGTGTCCTGTATGATAATCAGGCTCCTGAATAATTAACCAGTGAGTCTGACAAATACACTCCTCCTATTTCTCAATTTATGTTATTTCTAACACCAAACACAGTTAGTTGCCAGTTTGCTTACAGAGATGTAGCACTGCAGCACAAGTTTACAATATTAGTAATTGAATACCCCATTATCCATGTGACCACTTATCTGCACAGTTTGAATAACATAAAGGCAAAACCCCCAAACACAGCAATAATTTTTTCAAGTATATTACATCTAACCACTCACTGATTCGAGTCCCACAGAGAACCATGCCCCCTGTCTTTCTACCAGATAGCTCAGAGTGTTCTCATAGCTCTTCATTACCCAGTAACTTCTTTCTGACAACCTGGATGGTCTCAGCCTGTAGCCCCAGCATTAATGACAGAATACATCAGTGCATACATCTTGCTTGAGCCTCCAGAGTATAAACTAACAGATGGGGTTGGCTAAGAAAAGAGGGGACATTAACTACATCAAAATTACTCATCAAAAGATGCTATTGCATGAAAATGTTTTTGAATAGCTCAAGCATGGAAATTCCATTTATAAAAGCATTATTTTTTTCTGCTGTAGAAATAATAGAAATAGGTTGGAAATATTTTTTTTTTATGATTAGACTAGGTGTAGTTTCTTTAGAGATGAGTAAATTAAAATAAACTGATGGAGGTGGGTTGACTTTATGTGCAGAATGCTTATTAGGACTATAAACAAAATCAGTTATTTTCAAGAATCAATGGAGTCACTGGCAATTTTTAATAGTCCACATTAACAAAAATGCCTGTTTCACATCTCTGGGGAGCTTTCATGCTTGTGTATTTCTGCAGCTTTTCAGTGAAGGATGATTTTGTTTCAATAAAATTTCCCTGCAGCTTCTACCATAATTATATTTTCTCAAGTATAAGTGACTTTCACTTTGCTGTTTCAGTCGAAGTATCTAATGTTTATGTGTTACATCTTTCACTGTGTATCCCAAGAATTCCCACACAAAGTGGTGTAAAGCAAAAACATCCATGGCTCACAAAACATGATCCATGGGAACACTTAGACCTTGTGAAGTAATTTGGATGCCATCAAGCAGAAGTGAATTTTTTGCAGCTCATTCTGCAGTTTCACATAAAGGAATCTGCAACTGTGGTGCTGATGGCTGCTTTGAACAACATGAGTCCTTTTTCAGCAAACATCAACCTCCTGTCTGTGGGACTGATCATCTTTAAATGTCCAGCTCTCTCTCTATTGCATAGATAAACTCATTTCCTTTAAGCCCTTCCTTCTAGATGCCCTGCTGAGAACATGGGATCATATCTATAATTTCTAATAAAGGACCTTACTTCAGGTTATACCCCAGCTTGTAAACACCCTTTGTCTGTGACCTTGCAGTCATGCTGCCGCCTTGTGAGCTGCAGTTCCTGGTTGAACACAATCGCTCACTGTTACAGCTGGGCTGGCACAAAAATGCCAGTTATCACACAGAACTACATTATTGTGCTGATTTTACATGCTTTAATACTTACAAGTGGTGATTCTTTCCAAGCTGATTTCTAAAGGCACAGGCCTTTTAGGTGTTCTTGGACAACTCTGGCTGACTTCAGAGACTTGGCTTGTGTCTGAATATTCCCGAAATTGGCTGCAAGCCCAATATTTGACTAGGAAGGTTAATCTGAAGAGCACTAAAAGTTCTTTTTTCCAGATGAAAGGTTTTTGTAAATTTTGTTTTTTTAACAAGGCATATGTTCTTTCATTTATTCACTAGCTGGTTTGAAGTGTACTTTAATGGAAATATGTATAAGATGTTACCTATCCTCTTCCAGCAGCTGCTTCAAATAATTGCAAGATATTCTAAGAATAAGCTTGTTTTCCCACAAACTTTGGAACTAAAGAACTGCTATTCTATATTTTCTTCCATATATTTCTTGTAGTCAATTATAGTTTTATGTGACCTTCTGATAACTTAGGGGTGTTTTAGAAAAAGCAGTTTTATTAGAAATGTGGCACAGACATTAAGAGTGAGTCCAAACTGAAGAATTTGCACAAGGCATTTCCAGGCACCTTGAAAGAATTGCTTGTGGTGATTTTATTTTTCAACAGAATCCAAAACCCAAGTTTCCTTAGCAGTTGCTGAGTTATGTTGTGTTTTCTGTTATATTTTAAGCAGTGAAGCACTGTAGTTTCCCTCCAGAGGGACTGATAGACCAATAAGAGGAACTAGAGAGGAACCCTAGCCTTTGGGGGTAGGGGTGGCTCTAAAAATAGAGATCTCTTTTTAAGGTCGTCTTCAAGAAGGATGGAAGATGTTGCTGCAGTTAGCTCATCCTTTGCTCATGGTCTCATAGTCTTCTGAACAAACACCAGGAGACAGAGCATCTTCCTGGCACAGCAGTTTTAGGGTTATGAAGAGGTGAGCCTCAGCAGACCTGTTGGTCCTCTCTTGTATCTTAAGAGCAGGCAGTAAAGTCAGGACACATGGACTATATATTGTGTGCAGTCTGGAGAGCTGGTGACACCCATACTTGTGCAGTCCAGTGCTAAGCCTGCTTCTGCTAGAAGAGAACCCTAAGAAGATGCTTTTCAGGTCAGATTAAAGTTGGAGGGAATTGCACATCTTAGCCTTAAGCATTTAGAGCTAAGTGTGTGATAGATACTCCCCTGATGCTATGGAAAAGATAGATGAAAATCTAGCTATTTCTGTAAATTCAGAGATGTTAAGAAATACTAGAATTTTATTAATTCCCTGCACACTTCAGTTGAAGTAATTTCATTTTCGAGAGAAAGACTTTCCAATAGCATTAGAAGTAATTTCACATCTTGAATGAATTCAGTCACGCCTCTGTAGTAAAGAGTGCATTACCCTTTTTATTACCATCTGTGAAAAATGCTTTCAGCTGCATTTGAATTTGAGACACAATGGTTAGACTGGGCTGTTAATAGTTGAAAGTGACTGATCTCATTTTTGAGAAGGTGTTTCCTGATAAATGCATCTGTTTATGAAATAGAGTTTCAGAAGGGAAATGATTACTAATTTACTGAATTTAAAGAACAGGCTTTTATAGCCTAAATTTTAGTAACCGCTCTGAATGTAGAGCAACTACTTTTTAGAATGTTAGCATGTATTAAGGGCAGATAGGACTTTGAGAGGAAAAGTCTGTCACCTCTTGAAAATTCACCATTTATCTTAAATGTAAATGTGAAATTCACTCATACCTTTGAGACACATATTGAGTATTTAGAAAAAAAAACATTTGGGCATTTCTTCAGATTTCCTTAGGTTTTCATTGATTACCTGTAAAGACCTAGACTGCCTGTAAGGACAGGTTTATCTGTCCACACACACTTCCATTTCTCTTCGAAGTTTCCAGGTCTGTCTATTGGTAATGGTTGCTTTCTCTCTTAATTTTTTTTATAGAGTGGAGAAACTGCAGCAGTTTTTAATCACTTTTAGGTATTTCTGAATTTGAAACAATCAGCTTGGACAGACTTTATTTGAGACAGAAGGATATTTGGCACCCTGTATCCATTCAGTATTACAAACTTGTTTAATAGGTTTAAAATTAACAGATCTTATTTTTAAGTATGAGCTGATATGTGAAGATCAAAATTCTTTGCCAGCTGTGGGCAGAGACAAATGGGCCTAACAGGGACAGAGGTCTGTTAAAATACATAACACTTTAAAGAGTCTGCATATGCTGGGTGGACCATGTGCTTTATTTAAGAATTCTACTTCACTGAATCAGCCAATTTTACTTGATTTTGGTTGTCAAGTGTTTATATCAGATGGAGTTCATTATGTGCCTTTATGGTTCCAGGTAAATTGCATTCTCAAAAGAATTTTAAGAATCAACCTAACTAGATGTAAATATAAAAAATTCAGAAAGTAGCTGAAATACAACTCTCCTGCAGAGAGAGTGTCATGGAGCTTGGCTTCTTTTTGACATAATGCTGCAAAGAGTGAGTACTATATAAAAAATATCCAAAACCACCACAACTGAATACAGACTTGATGGAGGATAGTCTTTCAGTTTTCATAACTTTTCAAGAAGGCTGGAACTGGTGATGTAGAGCACTGTATCCTCACCTTTTGAATAAGACAGTAACTGGGAGCAAAAGTTGACGTGAGTCTTATTGTTATATTAATATACATATATATACACACACCCCAACTGTGCTGTTTAAAGAGAGGAGAAATTCCATTCATTAAGACATTCACTTTTTTTTTTCAAGACTGTCAATGAGCCAATGAGGCTCAGAAAGCTTTGAAACAAACACTGTGATGGGAGCAGTTATTTGCTAGCATATTGTTTCAATTAGGATCGCAACAGGAAAGAAATTTCCATGAGAGATTGCCTCACATACCCATCAGAATACCAGTCTATTTTAGTTGTTCAGTGCGAGCTTTATATAATTCTAACTCGAGTTCAGCAAAATGGCTCTGTTTTGCACAATTAAGCTGTACAATTTGCACTGTTCTAGTTTTCATATCAAAGGTAGGTGACATATTTGTCTTTACAAGGTGAAATTCACTGGGATTGTTTCTTGATGTTACAGAATAAACTACGTCCTTAGTTGGACTTGTAGTATTGAGAGAGACCAGGAATGGTTTTCAGCTTATGATTCTGCTTTGCTCTGTCCATGACATAAGGTCCAGGTTCACACTGCCTTCTACATGCTGTTTTTCATTAGACAGAGAGCCCCCAGAGCAGGAGCAGAGCCATGCAGCACCCCAGAGGAGACCTCAGCCTGAAGAGCAAGCCTGCCTTATTGTTCAGAGGGCATCATGGAATGGCCTCACCTCTGTCATATCAGAGTTGATGGCATGTGTTACAGAAGAGGGTCAGAATCTGCCTCTGGAAACCAGGCATACTAAAAAAATCCCTTTTCCTGAGAAACTGGATCTGTGTTCTTACAAGAATTTTTTTTTTCTGCTGCTTTCTGTCTTTTTGAAAGCAGGTGTTTGGCTGCTGACTGCTCGCTGATCCCCAGTGTGAAAATATCCTAGCTACATCCTAGATCTGTTGATTAGCTGGAGCTGAGGCTAGTCCCCAAAGCACTGGTCCTGTCCTCTGAGCAGTGAATCAGAACATGAGAGTTCCTTCCATACAGGCCATCACTCGGATGATACAATTTATTGAAAAAATATTTTAAAAGTTACATGTATGTAGTCTCACTTTACAGTGGCCCGAGGTCAACCATGTAGAACCTTCTAGTTTAGGGTTCCTTACCTACATACAACCTTTATTGGAAACACCAGAATAGGTCTGAGGAACATAACCTTCAGGCACCATGGACAACTATTGTGTTATGAAAGAGCTATTTTTAATGTATTAAAGATTAACATTGATGTATAAAGTTAATCAGGAGTAAACATCCTGTGTTGATAAGGTAAAAATCATTCTCAATTTGTTAATACCCCTATTTTTAAGAGATCCCAAATTAGATTTAAGTCTTGGTTTTTTTTCTTATAGCCAGACATTGGTCCATGTAGTAGCCAATCAGGAATATAACTGTTTTTAAAGAAATGTGTTGCTTGTAGTGACTGACATTGTTTCCTTTGAATTTTCATCTTAATTATTAAATAGAAAAGGTAGATCTGTTCCTTTACTTTTCCACTGTTGCACATGTTAATAGAGGTAGAAACCTAAAATCTAAGGAAGCACTGATTGTAATTTTTTTTTTTTTTTTTTTTTTGCATCTAGCATGTGTGCAGGCTGAGAAACAAACTCATTATTAATTTTGGAATATTAATTTACATTTTGTGGTTCCCAATCTAAATTTGACACAAAAAAATACCATAAAAGCACATAAGCCAGTAAGGAAATGATGAGCAGTAGGAGTTCCAGTGATGCATTCAGAAGGATTTTCTTTAAGCACAATTTGAAAGCAAAGTCATAACATTTCCAAATACTTTTCAGCAGTTTTGCAAGTGTTAAAGCTCAGGTATTTCACATGGTTTCTAACCAAAACAAAAAGCTCCCATGTAATTGGGAAAATGTGGTTCAAGACTGCACGATCCTGCTGAACCTTTTTTTGGCTGCATCTCTCATCAGTCAGAAACCATGGTTGTGATTATTTCTGGAGTTTGCTTAAGCTCTCAGCGATTATGCTTTATGATTAGCTACTACAAGCTCTCTTGTATTCCAAATAAGCTTTTAACTCTTAGAAGTGGAATAGAGAATCATAACTTGCACTCAAGAGGTGTCTTGGAAGATAAATGCTCCTTGGCATACATGAGAGAGGCTTTAGCATTGGCTCAGAATGGTAGGACTTGCATTCTTTCACATGCAGCCTCCCTTAAATGCCAGAAAGTTTTTATTGCTTCTGCAATTTTTTCATCCTCCTGGACACACAGTCTGGCTGCTTCCAGGGCTACCTTTTCCCTACCCATTTAGATGTAAAATAACACAACAAGAGCTAGTTTGCAGAAGCAGATGAGAGAAGTAGGTAACTTGGAAGCCATGGCCTTGTGGATATTTTCCTCCTCCTGCCCTGGCAGGAGAAGAGCAAACCACAGCAAGCATGTGTTACCTTGCTTCCTACTCCTACCTGTATTCAAACCTAATCCTGTTGCAAGCCATATGCTGCTTCTTCTTTGGAGGAGTGTGGAGTATTGGTAAGGATGTTAGGACAAAGGCAGTGCAAAGGCAGTCTGTAAAGCTGTCCTGGTTCAGTTTCTAGTATTTCTAGCAGGCAGCAGGCTGTTAGCCAGGGTGTTTCAGTTTGTGTAAGTTTAAGCTGACATATTTTAATTGAAGGGGAAGGATACCATTTATTTGAAGCTTCCTCCAAAGGTTTTCACAAATTAAATCTGCTATAACAGTGATGTTAGTTGCACCAATAAAATGCTTCCATCTCAGCAAACGCTTTTGCTAGCTCTCTTGGATATATTTCTTGAACTATTTGTCTCAGCTGCTTAACTTCAATTTCACTTGTTCAAGCGCTGTCAGAAAGGTTACCAAACTGGCTGAAGATGTCATATCAGCCAAATACATTGGAAGGCAGCTTAAATTTTTAAACCCCAAATCCTGTAAAATACAGATAAACAGGGAAAATGTTTCTTCTACAGTAATTCATATGAAGTTATTTATACCTCATCAGCTTCTATATTTGTCTTGCAATTTTAATTCCAGTAGCTTAGAAATATAGGAGTAAAAATATGATGTTTTTAAGAAATAATATTGTGCTGTTCTTTCCTGAAAAAAATAGTATATTAGATAAAATACATCATAAGTGACAGGAAGGATTAATTTTGACAGTAAGCTATCAAGTGATGTGCTTGGAAAAAAATTTTAGCAGATGTGGATATTTGCTGAAGAATCTGGATTTGCAGATTATTAAATGTAGTATGAATTACAAATTAAGACTACTTGAAAGCTTCTCCACCTTCTATGCCTAAAACTGTGTTCTTAGACTCCATATTCTGAGAAGTTTTTCTTCTAATTTAGAAAGTGCTAAAGAGTAACTCAGTTTTGTTAGCTCATTGTTCCTTAATGTTCTGTAGGATAACTGGGTAACAATCTACAAAAGCATGCATTTTGCTAGTTACCATTAAAAAAAAAAAAAACAGCCAAGAAAACATTTCTTTGAGAAAGGAAGAAAATGGTAAGTTTTCATTATTTCTCTTACCATGCCTTTTTTTTATTATTATTATGTCTGTTATAATGTTTTTATTTTAAAATAAACCTGAATGTTTTTTAGGGGGATGGAAGCACATTTTGCAGAAGAGCTGGGCAAACAGCAACAGGAACAGCTAGAAACAGCTTGGGAACAGCTAAATGGAAAAGAGTTCAAGGGCTGTTCATATCTAAGTTTGGATATCCATTGGTTGAGTTGCTGTGGCTTTCCACAAGAAAGCTACAGACTAAGAGAAATCCAGACCTCTATTTACAAGAGATGCTGTCATTCCCTAACTTTAAACATAAGCTTTTAGGGTGGTCACAGCACCAAATTATAATTTGCTGCATTTTAGTGAATTATTTCACATGTTCTTGTATTTTTGTAGGATGTGTGTTATGCCCCAGTCTGCTGACTTTTACTCTGGTTGATGCATGAGAGAAAAAAGAAAATTCACGGGAGGTTCTGTAACAAGCTTTTACTTGCCAGCTCTACAACAGTAAGGTAGAATAAGGTGCTTGGCAAATTTTAAAAGGTATTTGTTTTGGTTAGAAGTGCAACAATAGAAAAACAATATAACACATAAAAGAAGGTGGAAGGGAAAGGAAGGAAAGGGTAGCAGTAGAGAGGTATATAGTGACCACCCTTGGATCCGGTGATGAGACCTCATTGCTGCAATTTCAGCATGTGTTGGTTGAAGTCATGGTCCCAGCCTTGACTGGGGAATGGGGAAAGCCTATGAAAGACAAAGTCCAGTGGGTTAGTATATGCTGGTGTTAGGTGGGAACACCCAGGCAATGTTGCAGTTAAATAAAGTATATGTCCCTTACTTATTTTTTTTTTAATTTACAAATTATTTTTTTTTAACTCCTAAATGGTAAGCATCTTCCAGCCAAGCATCCTGTCTGGATGGGACATCATCTTACAAAGAAGGTCTGTAGTCTTATGTTTTTTTGTTGTAGCTACAGCAGTGCTTTATTTCACTGTAAGTTGAAAAGCTCATATCAGACAGGTCTTGACAGGCAGATACAAAAAAGAAAAATCAATGTAATTTAAATTAACTAAGGGCTTCAGCTTACGTTGCTGAGTATTTGAAAAGGCTGATTAGCATTTACTTTAGATAATGGAAACTTTGGCTAGGTTTTTTTTCCTTGGGAGCCAGTGACTGACAAAATCAACACCTTAATCAGCTGCCATGGTCCTCATGCACAGTCAAAGCCCTTGCATGTTTTGTCATTAACCGGGAATGTTTACGTGTTCCTGACTGAAATGTTAGTTCAGAGCAGGTGTCCTATGGACCTGGTCTGCCTCCCAGCAAGGTTAGCTGCATTCATCTTGTAGGCTCTGCCCTTAGTTATCCTGATGAAACTCCAGATGAAATTTGCAGCTGTAGGAGAAAGTAGTGCAATTGAAGGCAAAAGTTTACTGTTGCACTTTATTTGTCAGCAAAAAAAAAAAAAATGCAGCTTCCCCTCTAAAACAACGGAACAATAGTGCTTGATTTTTTTAATATTAAGCTGAGATATCAGAACAACCAATGAAGCAAAAAAAATTATTGGATTATAAAAGGGAGGTTGTCACTGGAGTACCAGAAAGTTAACTGTCTCTGCTGTTTTTTTTGGAGCTACAAAAAAGCACCTGTCCTAAAACACATGGAAATTATTTGTATCTGCTGCATTGGAGCTCCTGTTTTCCCATGCAAAATCTGTACTCTAGCCATTTTTACTATTCCTTGATTTCCTCTATTTGTCTTTCTTTTTCTATGTATGTTGTTATGAGAGTTCCGTGGTGTTGCCTTGAGAGTAAAACTATCTAGGATGATGATGGCTTTAGAACAGGTTGCCATGTGGGTTGTATTTAATGTGCCATCTGGAATAGTCCCTTTGGAGAGAAATTCTAAAATGGTTTAGCCTTCAATAGGAAACTCTGATTAGAATAGCTGCATTGTTGGGACACCCATTATTTTGAGGTGGACTTTGTACTAGATAAAAGCTTGACTAGAGATAAGGAATAGACAAAGTAAGAGTGCAAAAATCGTAGCGTATTCATCTTTATAGATTTACAGGTTTCTTAAATACAGAGATCTCTAGTGTATATAGTGTTTCTGTGTCTGGTAGAGTTGGGACATCAGTGCTGTGGAGCTAGTGCTTCAGAGATCTATGAAAATGAGGGAGATGAAGGAAAGGAAGCATGCTTTGGGCAATGGGTCTCCCTCTCCAAACATTTGGAGGGCTCAGGTGGAGTCTAATTATTATGTTCTTTCAGTTGTGGGAGAAGAAAGCTGAAGCTGGGGAAAATAATTCACTGTATTACACAGATAGAGGCTTTAGTGCACGCTGTTATGCATCAGGCTGTTACCTTCTTCTATCCAGAAAGCCTTCACCTGCTACCTTCACATTATAGCTGGGATTTCATATTGAGAAGTAGTGAGAGATAACAGTAAAAATCCTGTGACTGTGCACATATTTCACAAAACACTACCATTTTGAAATGACATCTCCATGCAAGGTGCATGCAAGGTGCATCTGTTTATCAAAACACCACTTTGGTGTTCATATAGGAGCAGGTAGGTATTAGATGTCTTATGAGCCCACTCCTGTTAGATTCAGTGTGCTACGATGGGATTTGTTCTTGGAGAAGAGTCTGCTGAAACAGTAAATGTTAAACTTATTGAAACCAAGAAGCATATGAAGGCATCACTAGTTGGAACACTCCTGGAGAATAATGATGTCAATGAACAGTTTGTGCTGTGCTGAATGTTTTAAGTAATGTTTTGAGTGGCAGATTTAATCTAATTACCATGGAGCTGATAGCATTAACAGTTGCAATCTCTCTTGCACAGCTGAACAGTTACAAGTCAGCGCTGCATTGCAGAGGGAGTTCTGCAGATGTAAATAAAGACATGATCTTGTCCTTGAAAAGCTTCCTATTTCAATTGATGTATATCCTGATAAAGGTATCTGCTCTGGGAAGTGGTTCTTGACACCAGCACCAAACAGATGGGAGTTTTGTGTTAACTTGCCCAGCTAGCTCCCTCCAGAGGGTACTGGTTCTGTCCACACTGGCCAGCATCTGCTTGGAGTTTTATCTGTGTCTCTTGTGGTCACAGGACCTCTAAAGATAGGTAGGCACTTTGCATGGTTCAGGGAGCTAAAAACATGAGGTTGGAGCTGGCAGTCACAGGAGTGACACAATGGTATGGTATTGAAGTGATGGTATCATGTCCTGGGAGTTAGTTGAATCATGGAATCACCAAATATCCTGAGTTGGAAGGTGTGGGAATAAATCATGCAGACTCCATTTCCTTCATGGTGGAAAAAGCCCATTCCTTATTCATGTAAATTATTTTTCTACAGTTTTTCAGACCTCGTGTGTGACTCCAATTGGTCAGTGTCTTCCTTGCCAATTACTTTATTGGTTAGTAAAAAGTTTTTATCCTGTATTCATTGGTCATTCAAAACCCCAGTGTGTACAGGAAAAGTTGTTTGTGAGAGATAGTTTTCTGTTTTTTATTTAATGGTGTAAAAACAGTTTATACAGGTGGCTAGTTGTTTTTCACCCAGGAATAGATTGTTATGTTAACAAACTGCTCACACCAGGATTGCTTTCACATGGGAACTTGCAAATTGCTAGCTTGACAAGGCCAGCCACTGGTTTCAGGAGAGCAGACTTGATTTTAAGAGGCTTTTCTTTATAATTATTCTACCTTACTGCAACAGGATGGGATCTACAAGGATTATAATTCCACTTCCAGTCCTGAACACAATTGCACTATGTGCTTGAGAGCATTTTTCCAACACTTCTTGAACTCTGTCAGGCTTGGTGCTGTGGCCACGTCCCTGGGGAGCCTGTTCTGGTACCCAGCCACTCGCTGGGTGAAGAACCTTTTCTTTACACCAAGAGTAGTAGGGGGTACTGAGGGTGGAAAATAGCACTTGCATGTAAATGTTGGAGGTATAAGGGGAGAAAAGGTCAGATCTAATGCAATCTCACTGTTTTTCTGTATTGTCCTGCAAACAAGTGCTGCTAGGCTTCTTCCTTAATGTTTGAGCAAGCCAAAGGGGCAAGATAGTAAAAGCCAACAGAGTACTTGGGAGTGGGTTTATATGCACAGTGTGGGTGAGGAGGGATGAGGCTTTGGACTGAAATTGAAAGCAAGTGGCAGGCTGAAAGGCATCAAACAGCATTTTCAAGGGATTTTATTTTGAGGGCCTTAAGAGCACCAGTGAAAATATTTGGCCAGCAACTTATCCACAGTGAACAAAGGAAAGCTGCTGAATGACTTGATAAACTGATAAGGATCTGATTTTTTTAAAGGAAAGCAGGTGTGAGGAGACCTTTTTTGACTGGCTGCTGCACTTCTCAAGAGGAGTTTACAGGCAGCTGTAGCCACTCAGACTGGTAGTATGAGAAGCAAATGACTGAACTGATCCCCGAAAAGCTTCTGGGTATGTAGGGAGTGTTAGCTGTTGGGAAGCTGGTCACTTCTAATAGGAACTGTGTCTTCGTGCTCGTGTAAAGGAAGTAGTCTTAACTGAGGAAGAGGCAGTTTCTCTAGGAAGAGGGAGCTCCTGCAGAGAACTGGGTTGGACCATCTTCATTGTGAAGAATGTGGCAGTTTTGGCATCCAGTTTTACAGCTCATTTTCTTTCCATTTATGCATTAAGTAGGTCACTAAAAATTGTTCTTTTCATTGGCACAAAATAGAATGTTTGTGAATAATTGTTTATCTTTAGCAGAATGCATCTTAAGTAAGTGAATTAGTTATTCCTAAAGAAAATTAATCTACACATTTATAAGATGGTAAGTTATTTCCAATACTATGCAAGAATATGAAAAAAGTGCTGTAAATTCCTTGGATTATTACTTGTGTCAAAAAAGGAGTTTTCCAATGTTTTTCTTAACGAATGATGGGATACTCATATGACAGTTGGATTTCACTGCCTTTGTATTTAATTAATGAGAAATACCTAGACCCCGAATTGCAGAACCAGAAGTATTTCCTTAATGTTTCCACAATAAGGTTGTCAAATTTCCTGCAGATTAAAAGTGTCATGATGAAAAAAAACCATAGTAATCTTTTCTGCCAAGATTTGTGAAATTTTGCATTATATTGTTTAATATAATTTGATGAAATCACTTCCATGCCAGACTAAAAAGAAGTGTCAAACTATAGAGACCCAGCCTATGCTAGTCATAATCCTATGATTATGGGATTTAGTTGCTGACAGTGCTGTTTTCTTGTTCTGTTAGAGTTGCTCTGTGAGTATGGAGTAAAGTTTTTGTTTTGTTTTTGCTTTAATACTAGTATCTGGGTTTTCTGGTGGTCCATGTTTCTCATAGCTTGCAAGAAGGAATGTTCACTTATGCAATTACAGCAAATGCAAAATACTGATTTAAGATCTTCAGGTCTTTAGGACTAAATTGTTCTCTAGTAGTTGTAGAACCTAAGTGGTACTGAAAATGCTTGTTAGGTATTTTCTGCTGTGCTGCCTTGATACTATGATTTTTCTGGCTTATTAAAGTAGGTAGGCAAGTAAGGCTCAAATGTTCTGCAGGAACAAGGTCAGCTCTTGAAATTAAGTTGTAGCTAAAGAATCTGATATACAAATAATGATATAAACTGCACTTAGTTATGAGCTACAGAGATAGATTAAGAAAATGGATTAGTAATGTGAAGGGGGGAAGAATCAGATAAAACATGCATTATTTCTTACAGCATATATGGGAACTTCTTGTCTCCTTTGCTTTGTTACAGCTAGAAATTACATGTCTCGTCCCTGCTGTTTATTCTTCCACTTGATTACACTCAACAGCAAGGTGGTTCATGCTGGTTTGGTGGTTAAGAGTGCACATAACATTTGCACAAACATGAATTTATTTGACACATGCTCTGCTATCCATAATCTGGCACACCACACCTGCAGCCACCAGCTTCCTAAGGAGTGTGTATTTTAACCTAAGCTCATTGTTTCATTGACCAGCTGTATGATGAACTCTTTTCACTCTTCCAGCAGTTTTTGTTTAAAGGAATGTAAATAGAAGTAGTCCATTCATAAGCTTGGTGTTTAAGAGGTCCAGCGGTGAAAATCATGATAAGATACTTCTACTAGACACATTGCAACGATGCTAGAGGAGATGAGTGGGACAGGAGAATTGTTGTTGCAGGAAGAGTGGAAATAGTCTGGAGAGAAAAAATAATCTCCATTAGTGTGTCTTTGCAGTCGTCTATGTAATTTCTGTGATCTTGGAGCTCTGTTGTAAAACTTTTTTAAAATCCCCCAAGTCTTATTACCTCCTTGTAACCTTGTATTAATCCATTGTATTTTTCCACTGATTTGTGAGCATTATATCTCCATTAAGATGGGAGACTACTTTTTTTAAAAAAAGTTTTATGTCCATTCCTTTGTAATTTTTGGAGTTATTTAAACAATGTGCTTATGGAATGGGTGCCAAGCTTTTGCATGTTCTGCATTTTTAAACTTCACCACTAAAACCCAGTGCAGTTGTGTGCAGTCATGTACAAACAAATGATTTAGATCTAATTTAGTTACTGTAATGCTTACATTTTACAAAAAGGTAAAAATGGAAGGGTTTTGGCCCTCAATTAAGTTGTTTCATTTATCAAAAGTCATAAAACCTTAGTTGGAAGACATTCTACACTTGTGCATCTCACTCTGTATCCACTTTTTAGAAGCTGCATGTGTTTAGTATTTCACTACTCAAGTGCTTGCATTTATCATCAATGCAGTAAACACTTGCATAGCAATATATCACTTATGTAAAATATTAGTTCTTTCCTACTTCTCTCACTGTTTCCCACCTTTCTATCCATGTCCAGAGCTGAATGTGTGAGGCCTGGCCTCACAGAACATTTCTCATGCTGGCTGAAAGAGGTTCCTTAAACCACTGCTCACAGGGGTGAGCTGTGGCTGCGTGTGTGCTTCTGTAGCTGCTTTCAAAAAGGGAAGCTTTGAAGTGCTTCAAAGAACCCAGCGGTATCTGTACCTTTTGATTAAAAGGATGTTCAGTACAAATAGGAGAATATACTGAAATATTAAGATAAGCAAATTTTGTGGTCATGAACAATAATTCCTGGGGGAGAGCTGATGGTGACCAAAGTGTACCTAAGCAAAACTGTACTTTCACCCAGCTCATGAGGGCTGAATAAACAAACAAACAACCTTGATTAAAAAAAGAAAGTGGGCTGAAACACAGTAGTGACTGTTGTTACTGCCCTGTACTAGAAGAGACAAGCTATGGGTAAAGCTAAAATCTTAATGCTTTTGAATTTTTTTAAATGTCAGATGAAATATGTCAGGGTTTCGTTTTCTATATTTTACTGCCAATACTAAATAAATAATGGGACTAGCTATATCTTTTTAAGTAGGTAACCTTCCTAAAAAATGTTCTTACTTATGTGGAGGTTTTTCTTTCCCCTCTGGAAACATGAGGTTAGGGTTTTGGCAGAGGAGAGTTGTCTCTAATGTAACAGAACTTAGTTCATCTCATGCCAAACACCAACACTTGATATCAATAATCGTTGACTCAAGTATTGCTCTTGGGTACATTAATCATTCCCATTGTCCTGTAACACAGTGGGAAAAACACTCTTTAACAATTGCTACCCAGGAAAATTGCACAGTGGGAGCTGAAGCCATTCTTACAGTTGTGTAACAAAACTCCAAAATGCTGGCAACACTCTGGGCCTGGAAGGGATTTTTGTTCATGAATGCTAGCAGTAGATTCAGACTAAAGTGCACCATCATTTTATCTTTTTGTGGTATCAAGTTACACTGCATGTGCAAAAATGTAATTCTTAAAGGATGTGTTCTTTCTGCTTGCTGTCCCAAAGAGGGGAACTTGTAGGGAATGTATGACTGGAAGATTGTGACAGTATGAACTTGAATTTCCTTACTGAACAACTGTCAGTGTACATTTGATGGGTGATACGTTTGTACTGTGTAGTCAGATCAAGATTTTTTAGCATTCAGTGGTGCTAACCTATACTTTAGAGCATGCACATTTCAAGAGAAAAGAAGATAGAGATTATTTCCCTTTAGTTTCTTCCCAGTAAGAGTAACTAAAAGTCCAGAATATTGTCTTCCCTCCTGTACTTCTCTTCACATTGTTTTTACCACAAACTGCTTAGAAAGAGCAACATCACTTCATAAGACAAATGGTTTTAACTAAACTTCAGGTGAAGATCCCTCTGACTTCAGAAGATGAAGATCATTTGAGAAACAAATATTTCAAAGGAAGGCAAAAGATGATGTCTTCCCCTGCTCCCAGTTAAAGGAATCTCTTTCTTTACATTTGGGAAGATAATTGGAAACTCTCTGATGCTTACGTACACTGTTACCTTGATGCTTTATAAAGTGGAGAAGGATGAGAATTTCGTATCTTTTAAATTGGTTCAGTGTGTCTTCAAGACTAAACCCAAGTTCTCCTTCATTGGACTGTGGCACTGGTGTGCAAAGTCTTCAGACCAGCTCTGGGCTGTTCGAGGTGCAGGTCAGAACACGAGGTGTGTTCCAGCTCTTGTTAAGACCTGTCCTCTTGGCAGCAAAGGTGCAGGGAAAAGAGCTCATGTGCTGACAGCTCCATGGGAGCTGTGCCTTAGCTGTGTTTTACTTGGAGTGGTAACACAGCAGCCATACAGCACTTCCCTCCAACCTCAGCCAGGTGTCAGCACAGCCGGCATGGGAGGTGCTGTACCGAGAGCAGGTGAGAATGTTGTGGAGCTCTGCTGTGGGGGTGATGTGGTCACTCATTAGCTGCAAAGGTGGAATTTGCCTGATAACTGTGCAGTGTCAGGTGTATGCTTTGACTGCTGACTGGTCATTGACACACTTAGCATTTCTAAATCTCTTTTCCATTAAGATTTTGAGTCTCTGTGGTAGTACAGTTGGATTCAAAGGGACCAGAGTTGGGGTTAGAGAGGAATTTCTTTATTAGGGATTGATCCATTGTAGAACTTGTCACACAATAAATACATAAGTTTTTTAATGTGATCTATTGAGCGTTTTAAGCATTTATTTCAAGTTAGTAATTCATTCTTCTAGAATGTTTGCATGCTTCCTTTCAGTTAGTGGTTTCAAAGGATTTTAAAAATATCCACTGGCTGATGACATTGCTCTGGCTTTATGGTTCCAGCTACTAGGATCTGGTAAGTTGCTAGCCTGAGTCTTATGCCTCAGCATAAATATTACACCCACAAAAATAAACTTGCCCTATCTCAGGCCATCAGAAAACAATTTTTGTTCTGGGTGCATTCATCTAGTTTGCATTTTGTAGTGGGAACTGCTGTGTCCAGTACCTTTATCTGCATGTCTGCTTGATGCACAGGCCTCTTCTGTTTATGTTAATGGTTTTGGAGAGATTGCCAGACTGAATCACTGATGTAGCAATAGTATTTTATAATGCTGAGAGATAGTTCCCTTGACTCCACACCATTTTCAGGAAGAAAGTCAAGATAGGGAATTATGTGCTGTCACAGTGTCTGCCTACGTATCAGAAGCAGAAATGCTGTTCCATTAGAGCTTTAGTGTGGGAAAAAATCATGACCTCTCTGGAATATTTTATGGTGTGATAGTTTGCAGTGACTAAAATAAAGGGATTTTCCATTGTAGGATGTATGGATGACAAGCTATATTCCTAGTTTGTTTTATTGGTCCTTTTAAGCAAAGAGCAACATCTGTCCGCTTAGCATTGGATTGGGCTCTCACTATTGAAGAGATCTCACTACTCTTTGTGCTGCTTTCCCCTAAGCACTGTGAAAATGCTGGCTGCTGCTCTTCTACCCTCTGGCACCATGAACAAAATCCCTTACTAATTTTTTTAGGCTTCCTAGCAATGTCTTTTGACTCCTGCCACAATTAAAGAAAAGCTGTCATGTGAAAGATCTACATCTGTGTAAGATTTATCTCCAACAGCATTCTTCATATTTAAAACTAAAGTTCTTCACTCTTACTCAGCTGTTTCTCCTTTGCAACTGTCTCTATAGCTACTATAATTTCTTGGATAAAATCCTTTAGATCATAGCTGAGGGCAGGAGTTAAAAAAAAGCAACAGGGAGAATATGTTAGTACAGGTGGTGTTACACTTGATGAAATACTTTGATAATGGCCCTTACGAGCCAGGAATTAACTGATACGATGCAGCTTGGTTTTTAGCAATACCTCGTTTCCCAGATGATGGCATTGGAAGGAGCTCAGCTCATTGCCCTCACAATGCCATGCAACTTCCAGCAAACAGGTTGTTTCCTACAATTTATTGTCAACATTTGTAGATTACACTCTCTGATTTATTTGCATCATTTCACCCACAAAAAATTTTCCAGTTGTCAGAAGTCAAATTGCAAAATATGATCTCTCTGGTATAGTAACTATAAGGCTTTTGTATTTGAACCTTGATACAGATTTTCTTTTCCTTATTTTTTTCCTGCAAGTTTAGGTGAAAAATCAGCTTTCCTTGTTCTAGTAGTTCAAACAAAATAAATTGGAAGGGAGATTACATGCAATTGGCAAGGATTTAGCTTTCACAGGACTATGTGTCTCAGTATTTTATCTTCTCTTTTCAGATCTGGTACACTTTGTTTTGTCTAAAATAATAAAAACCCACAATAATCCAAAAAATTAAGTTTCTTTGTATGTCTTCCTCAAGCAGAGATTATTGGCGTTGGGGTGCAAAAATGTTTTCTTTTTATGCATAATTTATCACTGCTATGAACCAAATTGTAAAGTCGTCTTTCTACAAAATCATAGGATGGTAGAATGATAGAGGAAGATTTCTTTGTACAACTCTCTAGACAGATTTGGTTTTTCTGCTACTTGCTAATTACTTCCCTAGTGGACTCTACTGTTTTCTGAAAGGTCATACACTTTCACAGAAAACTGTCAGTGCAAGAGACAGTTTTGGTAAAGCTGGTCCATGAATTAAGGTCTCTCAAAAGAACTTTGGGCAGACTCCTTACATTTCTTTCTTCTATCTCAATATTTTTGCTCAAAGTTAAGCAGTTGGACATAGCAGGATCACTTTCCATGCAGAAGAAAGTCTGTATCTCTGACTGATTTTAAAATATGTAGTTGCTTTTTGTGAGCAAAGGTCATCAGGAAAACATTGATTAATGTCTAAAACTTGAGCAAGGATTTTTTGGAAGCTAGAGAATCCCTGCTATAAGGGAAGGGCTGGAAGGTTTTTTTGCAGCTGCCAGAGCTGTCAAAGTGTGTGTGATAAATTGTTCAGTAAATGCACATGAGCTGATCCTGTAGCAACTCACTGGAGCTTTGTGATGGGACTCCCTGAGGATCCCAGGCTTGCTAGACACAAATCAGCATAAGTCTCCTTAGGATTTATCCTGCTAACCATAAATTCTGCCCAGAAAGGATCCAGAGCTGGGAGCTGGATCCTGCTCCCTGTGAAATCAATGCCTCTTTTCAGGCCTATGGATTAGGAAGGCAACAAGCTCTTAATGGCCACGTGAGGGTGTGGTGGGGGTGGTAGGTCAGAAGTTTTTATTCTGACTGGAGTCTGGATGTGTGACCTTCTTTCTATTAGCTGGTACTTATTCCTCAAGACTACAAGTGGATGCTTTGGATGATAACAAGTAGTACCCCTGGTCAATAAACTCGCATCACAGTTCCTCATTTAGCCAAGCTTGAGGGTTAAAGAACCCTTTGGAAATTGTTCTTTAGGAAGATAGGAAGATATGATGGGTTTTCTTTCTTTTTCTTTTTTTTTCTTTGTGTTTTTCCTTTAATGCAATTATTCTCTTCCCTGAAAAAAAAGTTAAATTCTGGATAAAGTCAAAATTGAAGTATGTAAATTGTTATAATTAGATAGTTGGATGTTAGGAAGTACCCCTGTTGCCTCAATCCATTTTTAAATGGTATCACTGAGGAATTTATGAAGGATTTGCTTTAGGAAAAATACATTTCTTAAAAGTAAACATTAATTTTTGACTTTTACAAGGCCATGAGAGAAAGGTAATAGCAAATAACTAGGAAGAGAATGGCAAGTAAATGAAAAGTTTTAATCTGCTCAGTATATTTTGAAATACCAAATCAGGATCAGTAAACTTGGTTCTCATGAAGAACAAGTATTCCCAGTTACTTTGGTGGAAGCCAGACTGGATTATTTTTTCTTTACTGTTAGATAGTTGAATAAACTGGTGTCATGGTTGAGGAGCTGCGTTCTACAATTTGGTGCTCCCATGCTGCAGCTTCCTCTGCCTCCCCCCTCCCTCACACAGGTGGCTGGAGAGGAGAATTGGAGGCACAGAAGGCAAAGATTATGGGTTTGAGATAAGAACAGTTTATTGGAAACAGCAATAAGATAAGAAAACGAATCATAGCAGCAACAATACTAATTACAGAGGGTAAAAAAAACCTATTCATATGGGAAAAAAACCCACCCAATAATAGATAATAATGGATGGCTCTGTCCACTGTATTTTCTCAACCAGATGGAATTCCTGAAGAATTCAGATTCTTCAGTCCAACTCATTTCAGAGGGTGGGAAACAGAAAGCTGTTCAGGGATGGGCAGGGGATGGGATTCCACAGGGCAAGTTTGGGATTCAGCTACAGGTTTAAGTTCTATCTCCTACATGAGATGTCTATTGTACCTAATTCACATAGAGTAGTAAAACTCCTTTCTACCTTTTATTAATCCCTCACTAAATTATTAATCTGGTCTGTTTACTCACAATAAATAATACGCTTGCCTAAAGCTTGAGAATGTTGTGTTTTGATTGACAGTAACAGAAATACTGTATGCATGAATTGCTTTAGGTCAGTTTAGAAAAGACAGTATAAGACTCAGACTCAGACTAAATAGTTAAATATTATATAGCTATTATATAGCTATCTAGGATTTGAAGATTTCCTGACTAGTCAAACACAGTAATTCTACACTAGCATTTTATGTGCTGTTTAGAGATAATTTTTCTGTTGAAAACATGTATGCCAAGAAGTTAACTTTAATGATTTTATAATATTGAATTTGATTATAGCTTAGGTAGTTGTGGCATTATCATACAGGATGGCAAAATCCTTGCTGTCCCTTCCAAGGTTGAAGATTTGTTTCTGTGCATGAGGATTGTGTAACCATCCTTGAGTTGAAACACTTAATCATTTCAGTCCTTGAAGGCACATAACAGATATGCCAGCTTGGTAGTATAATGCTCTTGAAAAATATTTTGTGGAAGGAGGTGAGGGGTAATCTCTTATGCATTTGGAAAACCTGAAGTCTTAACATGTAGCAGCTCTAGATGTGCCCTGTGAGACAAGCTGATTTCATGTGTGAGGCTCTCTGCTGTCCTGCTGGGATCCAGCTCCATCTTGTTGCTCTTGTGAAGTTCAGCTGTTAAGTCAGCAGTTTGGGCTCAGAGGCAGCATCTAAGCTAGGGAAATGCTGTTCAATGTTTTCAGTGTTCTTAAATAGTGGGTGGTGTTCAGTGACATGCTGCAGAGTGTAAATAGGAACAGGTTGGGCTTAAACACACAAAGTTGATGTAGCATTGGAGATAATGAAAAACGTAGTCTTAATGTGCAACATTTAGCTTAATGCTGTAGAGAGCTGTGTCTGTAACTGATGAAATGCTGAAATGTGTGTATGGCTAAGAGGGAGCAGGAAGGAGGGATTCAATTTGTGATCTTCATGCCTGAAATAACACTGTGCTAGCATTCATGTAAAACAGCTTATCATTCACAAATTGGGAAAATCCAGATTGCTGCAGAACAAACACTTTTGCCATTTCATAAGTTACAGACTTTCTTGTTTTGATCCACTTCCTTCTGTTTAAAAGAGATAAGAAAAATGTTTTATAATATGCTGGGTACCTCAGAAGATTCAGCTAGGCCTTCAGCATTTCCTGGAAAACGAATGTGAAATTGTCCAGTGAGGTGGAGCCAGAAGTAAGAAGGAATGTAAAAACACACAAATAAAATGCACAATAAGAATTTCTTTAAACTTCTTTCTATAGAGCAGTTTATGAAGTTCTTTGTTTTACACAGTCTTTCAGTTTTGGTGCTAATTCTGTGTCCTCAGGTAGTTGCTGGACGAGAAACAGCGTAATGCCAGCTGTAGCTGATGTTGGCTGTGCACACACTCGTGTGAGCCTTGGCCAGCAGAGCAGAGCAGATGCCCTTAGTGCAAGCTTGTCAGTTCTGCTCTGTGTGGGCGTCTGTGCTTTCCACAGCCACTTGGTCACTTCCTCCTCTCGGCAACCCACTTGGCCTTCCCCAGCAAAGGTCAGTCTAAAGGTAGACAAAGCAGTCAAACTCGGTGGAAGACGTGAGCCTTAGGTGCTTTTGAGAATGGAGAAGACAAGAAGGGACTGATGATGTCATTTCAGAAGCATTTTTTCAGCCAGGAAAGGAGATGTACAACTTTCCTGTAGATGGTCCTTGATGTTTCACAAGGGACCTGTGATTATTTCTTCCAGTCTCATGGCTGGACCTGCAATTCTTTCATTGTGAGAAGCCTGCTAGCACACTTTGATCCCTTACAAAGGCAGATTGGACATCTCCAGGTTAGCTGTGGGAGACCCCAGTAAGGTCTTTCACTCTGATTTTCTAAATAGTAGGTGTTTCATTCCAAACACTCTTTCCTTTTGCTGTCTAGGTACTGGGAAGCTCTGCTCTTCCCTGAGACGTTCAAATATCTGAAGCAAGGAATGAAATTGAAGTGCTGCACATTGGGTGAAGCAAAAGAAAGCCATTAAATGTATGTTTTCTCTGTCTGTGCTTGAGGATGCAATTTCTGAGCATTATCCTGCTATGCCTCATGATGCTGGGGATGAAATACAACTGCCTGTGCATGAGCAGCATTCTTATATCCCTGACTGCTCCCCAGAAAATGACTGCACTCACCTCTGTGATAGACTAGGCTCATCTACGAACAGAACTACGGCTATGTGGGATTCCAGTCCTGTTTCCAAAAACTAGTTTCATGTAAAAAGGAAAGAAAAAGCACGATGTTATTGCCTGTTACACTGTACCTTTATTTTAATAGTTTCATTCTGTGAAACAATAAATGATAATGTTTTATAAGCAGAAATCAGCCCTGCTTCCTGTGCTGGAATTTAATATAAACCAAAGAGTTTATGAAAAAATAAATCTCTCAAATCCTGGTTGCTACAAGCCCTTGTTTCCTTGTAGGAATGGTTAAACTGGCTATGCTTTCAGCAAAAGTTAAGATGTGCATGTTGCCTGGTTTCTGAATCCTAAAAACAAGCTTTTCAGAACAACTGAATTTCTTCCCAGCCCTACTGAGCTGAACTGAAGAACCATAGGTAGGCAAATAACTTCATTCCTAAGAGATGAAGTTTTAAGTAGCATATATAAATGTCCTGTCTGTCATTCATGAGCCACCACAAATCAGATTATGCTCTTCATGCTACTTATGTGCTATATTAATGTAAATCAGCTTTACTAGGGAATGAAGTATCATTTTTCAAGTATGAAAAAAATAGAACTTGATGCCTAAAAATTAACTTGGATATAAATTGAGTATGACTTCAGAAAGTGAGAGCTTTTATTTTTTTTAATGCTGTTCTCACCAAATTTGTGATAGTGCTTGGCAGTGCATTGAAGTGTTCCCAGTCAGAATTCACTGTAAAGCACCTGCATATCTTATCTTATATCTTATCTGTCCAAGTTCACCTTCAGCTTGCATTCTTGCTGTGTTTTTGATTGCTTGGTGCATAAAGACTCCGTGCTGTATTTCCAAAAATAAAAATTATTTGATGGTGGCTATTTCCTGTTGCTGAAGTTTGAGGGGCTGACATCTTCCAGTCTTCCATCTTCTACCAGATTCCTTGAATGTGTAGAAGAATGATGCTAGCAGAAGTGACTTCAGAAACACTTAACAGAGATACTAAGTGGACACTTGGTTCACCTTGTGTGAGCTACTGTATTGCTTGCTAGAACCTGGCTGTTTTAGGAAGTGCCACTGTGCAGCTGAATGTACAAATGACACAGGTGACATGGAGGGAAAGCTTTGCCTGCTGTCATCTACTTCTTGGGAAAGATGAACTTGATTATTTGGTTAAAGTTTTGGGAAGAGATACTCTACCCTCCTCCTCCCTGTGCATATGTGACTTATTCATTATTGGCTACAAGACATAATAAAACCTCAATTTTTTTGTTCTTTCTTTTTTTTTGTTCATAGATAAGCTGCTCTTGTTTAAACATTCTGATACAGATAAAGCTTTTACAAAAGTGGTACTAATTCTCATACAAAAGTTTTCTTTTTTTTTTAATTTTTGTACTGCATAGTGTTTGTAATTACTTAATAGAAAACTTATCATGTACGTCAGATTATGAACCTTTGTAGGCATTTAAAAATGATCTTGCAGATTGGTTTGAGAGGAAGACCTTTTGTCTTTTTACAGAGTCCTGCTAACTAGAAATGATTGATCAGTCTGTCTGGACTCTTCTGGGCATAGCCATGGAAGGAAAGAGATTAAAGCCTGCACTTTTACAATAATGGAGAAACAGAGCTGGTGCAGGGGCGAGTTTACTGCCAGGGGTCTCAATTTCTCATCTAATTATTGAGTGTCTCAGAAAAGCAAGATCTTTTTTTCTCCCCAAGCAGTTGTACTGTAGAAAATTAAATATTGTAAACTTATCCTTTTAGTGGTAAACTTGAGAGATCCACCAAAGAAATGAAATTGTATTTTTAAATATGATGAATACGGTAGTAAACATTTTTTTCCCTCCAGAGTAAAAATAAAAAATAATTTAGTAGCTTCTGCTTTTAAAATTAAAAGCACTTGCAGAGGGTCCCCACAGAGCCTAAGAATATGGGAAAACAGTGTCAAAGGGGGTGAGCATTGCAGCCTCTTGGCCACACTTCTGTTCCAAGAGCCAAGCACTCTGTGCATTGTTGCAGGGTTGATTTACTGCACCTTTCGATGTGGGTGTTGCCTGGCCCCTTCCTTGATGACCTCAGGACGTTATTGAAAGAGAAAACAGAAGTCTTGCAGTCTGTTTTCTGGCTGTCTAAATGGGAAGCTCTTGGCTAGATGCTCAGCCTGATGTGGTTGATGATATTAGAAGGTAAAGGTTAAGATGACAAGATCTCAAGAATAAAAATAAAGCAATGGCAGCCAGTGTTCTTTCAGGCTCGCAGGTGTGCAAGCTGCTGATTAAATCCAAGCTGAGTACATAAAGCCTGAAATCATCTGTTTCTCTGCTGCTTGTAATGGGGCTCAGGACATGTGTTCACATCCCAGTAGGTACAGCTACCTTAGCACAGGGTGTTTTATCAGGAAAGTGCAGTGTGTGTTTTGTTAGATAGCACAGGGTGGTGTTCAGATAAGCAGTGAAATGATATAGATCCACCCTTGTTCTTAATGTGATGAAGGGGCTTCTTGTGTTGTAAAAAGCAGCTCCCCCTCCCCTACTCAGGCTATTAAATATTTTTTTAATTGTCTGGGAACTTAAAAGCTCTGAGGCTTCAGTTTAGTCAGTTTATGAGCAACACCTGCTGGATACAGTTGCAGCCTCAGTTCTTTGTGTTCCAGAAAAGTCTGCTCATAAAGCCTGTGAAAGTGCTGGGGTAAAGCTGGGGTGGCAAAATGGGATGGTTTTTGTAAATGAATGTTTGAAAGTACACTCTTACCTTCTGTGGGTGTGAGCATCCAACCAAGCTTAATAGAAATACAGTGATGTCTGCAGTCCTGTTTCTATGCAGCCATCAGGATAAATCATAGATTTGTTAAAGTTGGAAAATGCCTGTAAGGTCATCAAGGCCAACTATTAACCTAATGCTGCCAGGTTCACCACAATTTTTGGTGTGATATCTGGGGAGAATACTGGGGAGGTGGTAGCAGGGAACTTCTTCAACATCTCAGCTCTGAGATTAATCTCTTCCTTTCCAGCTGCACGTACGAACCCTTCTAAGGACCAGCAGTTGGGGAGTTGGGTTTCCCTTTCCAGTGGGCGTTTCTTCTGTCATCTTGTCACCACTTGGGTAGTTCTTGTAAATTTGAGGCTTTCCAATTATGCTGTGTATAATTATAGGTTAAAAAACATTTAGGCTGTGCACTGTAGTTTTGATACATGCTTGGGAGTGTTGATGTCAAGTGTATTTTTAGCAGCTTACTCTTTTTAAAATCCTCTTTTTAAATCCTTCTAATTACATAAATATTTTTTCCAAATGTCTGTTTAGGTTTTTTGCAGAATGAGATTGTAGGATATTCCATAAACTGGGCAAAGTGATGCATTTTTTTTTCTTAGAAGAATAAATGACAACTATTTTATTGTAAATATATAGAATATGAAACAAGACATGACTTAAAGTTTGAGGGGAATCCCAATTTCTGAGTAGCAGGTGTGCATCCCCAAGTTTTATTGAGGTGGGGCAATTTGTGAAGTCTGTGTATTATGAACAGTTCTTATCTGCTTGGGAATTCACAAGCAGTCAGTGTGTCTTATAAACAATACAGGATTATTGACTAAATCTGCTTGCAAAGATGACTCTGCCTTGTTTATTTCTGGTAAAATACTTGTTGCAGTCAACATTTATTATAGCCACATGACCTCAATTTGATCTTTATTTCCTGCTTCTGTTCATATATAGAGAAAAAAACCCTAATGAAATACTAGGATTTCCAGCTGTTCTTCACCAGTATCCTAATCTTACACTATTTGTATATTTGCCATTGGAAATAAACTCTTGGTGTCTTAAACCCTGTATTTCACCTTCATGCCACTTGTTGGAACAAGGTATAATACCAGGATGTTACTACATGACATACATCTGTTAGCTAATCTGTTTCTTTGAAGTGCTGCCTTAAGATCATCCTCCTACTTACCAATTTATCCACTTAAACCAGTGACTGATTTCTAGAAGTGACAACTTCTGACACTTTGGATAGTTTTATTTTTTTAACTCAAAAGACTGTTATTCCTTGGTTGTACATAAAAATTTCAGACCTGTCAATCCAGTAACTTGTGACAGACTTTGTTCTGTGTCCCTGTAATTAACAGAGTTCGTGTGTAACAGTCTTTTTTGTTTTTTTCTTTCTTTTTCCTTTGATTACCTCTTATTTCATGGATTGCTTTCCTCTTGTGTTCTGATTATGAAAAGAGGGCACAAGTTTTAAATTTGCTGTTCAGTAGCTGTTTTTTGCCATATGCTATTGGGGCTTACAAATTCCTTGCAGCAACTCTATTGTGTCCTTCTAGAACCTCTGTCTGCTATGGTCAGCCTCAGAGCTGGCATCATCTAAATAAATTGGGCTGACAATGATCATGAATACTGCTACTAACTGAAAGTAACACAGTGTTTTACATGTTATGTGCTGGTAGTAATTCCAAATTGTTTAATTGCAAGACTGGTGTTTATAAATGAGGCGTCTTTGAAGGAGTCCAACAGATTGCAGAGATTGTGATAAGCATAAATGGCTCTTTTCATACTTCCTCTGCTTGGGTAGAGGAGGTGCAGTACTTTAAGTGTGATATTAAATTGAACATTCAAGTAGTTATTCCAGATAGTTATTCCCAGTGTTCCCATGAGGGAAAATAGGATATTAAAATCTGTTTATGGAATGTAGTTTTGAGCACATGGGGAACAACCTCAGCTGGGCAGGTTGTAACACACTGCAGAAAGCTGCTCTGAATTGTCACTTTGAAACTGTGTACATACCCAGTACTGGATTTGGGAGCACACATGCCTGTTTTTATATTTTCCTATTACTTTCACTTATGATTTTGTCATTGTTTATTCCAATGGTTCACAGCCCTCTCATAAATGTCTCCCACACTTAAGAAATAAACAAAACCCAAACAAAAAAATTTACACGCTGGTGGACTTGGCTTCTGTTTATGAAAAAATATGGATTGAGGTGTTAATATAGTCATTTTGTTCCTGTTCATGTAAATCCCTTTTAACTACATCTTGGTCCATGAATTCCACAGTGGCTTCTCAAATTGATTATGTGTTTTTTGGATTTTGCTTCCAACTGAATTCCATATTAATTTCTGAACTCTTATAATTTCTGATAAAATTCTCTTAATAAGGTATGAATCTGATAAACCCACTTCATTGTATCATAACTCTTTTTTGAAGTTACCTAATTTATGCAAGAGGTTAAGTTTTTACAAGAGGAAAAACACAGAAATGATCCAATTTACATCCTATGCTGGCTTCAGCTCTCTGAGAGCTCTTGAACAAACAGAAACTACAGCACTTTGGACTGTGCCACAAGGTTTAAAAATTCCCTAGAGAATAAATAAATCTAACTAGTGTTGTATATTTCCATCACATTTGAGATTACCCTTGAAGTTGAGATTTTTGTTGTTTCTCCTTGAAGTTTGCCAGTATCTACTATATAGAAATGTATGGAAGTTGTCATAGGTGAAACTGGAAGGCATACTTGTGAATCCCACCAGAGAGAAACACTCCTTGTCTTCCAAGTTTGGATGCTGGGAATCACATAAGAGGTAGTTTAGAAATATGCTTAACTTTTATGATACAATGTTTCTTCACTGGCTCTGCAAAGCAAGTTTCAGGCTTGACTTCAGTGGGAACAGGACATTCAGACATGACCAAGAATAGATTCCTAACATAGATAATTCCCAGATCAACTAAGCTCCCCCAGGGGAGAGAGAGTTGATGAGCAGGAGGAATAAAGTTCACTGTTTAGGGGACCTTTTTTCTGATTTCTGTTAATAGTTTGTGTATTCACTGCTAACTCTCATCAGCAAGCTGACTTCCAATTGCAGAGAGAAATCTTTCATAATATGAGCTATTGGAAGTACAAAATAAGCTGTAGGACAAAGTTGTGGATGAACTGAGTTTTAATTTCCTCAGTCAAGTGGGGACTGTTGACTTCCATGAGAGATCAACTCACATATTTACTTCCGAAACTTTAAGTTATTTGACGTTGTATCTTGCTTTGATGGCAGCTGAGTATGACAAGTAATACCTTAGGTGAAATTATAAAGAAACTTGTAGTTAGCTGAAGTGAATGGGATTTACATTATCCTTCTAAATAGCTTATTTAAATGTTATGAGAACACTGCTGTGTCAGTGACAAAAATCACTCTTCACTTCTCATCCCTCGCCCATCAGACCAGAAATAAGAGTTTCTATTTCCAGCCCAGACAGCAGCCACATGATGGGATTTGCCATGTTACAGCTAAGTATATTTTTACCAAGCCCTAGACATTAGGACTATGCTGCCCTTCTCCTTTACAAGCAGGGAACATACCTTACACAGGTATCCAGCTAAGATGTGTTGATAGCACTGGTGTGGGAGACTGCCCTGGCTGGACACCAGACACCCACCAAAGCCTTGCTCTCATTCACCCTCAGCTGGGCAGGGGTGAGAAAATACAACAAAAGGCTTGCGGGTCCAGGTAAGGACAGGGAGAGATCACTCAATTACTCTCATGGGCAAAGCAGACTCAGCCAGAATTTAATTTATTACCAATCAAATCAGAGTAGGGTAATGAGAAAGAAAACCTAATCTTGACAACACCTTCCCCCCACCCCTCCCTTCTTCTTGAATTTAACTTTACTCCTAATTTTCTCTACTTCTTCCCTCTCAGCAGCTCAGGGGGACAGGGAATGGGGATTTATCACACATTATCTCTGCCAGTCCTTCCTCCTCAGGAGCAGGACTCCTCATACTCTTCCTCTGCTCCAGTGTGGGGCCCCTCCCACAGGAGAAAGCTCTACCAATTTCTCCAGTCTGGGTCTTTCCCACGGGTGCCGTTCTTCAGGAACAGCGTGGGCCGCTCCCACAGGGTGTAGTCCTTCAGGAACAGGCTGTTCTAGCGTGGGGCTCCTGCTGAAGTCCTGCCAGCAAACTGTCTTCACTGTTGACTTCTCTCTATGGGTCCAGAGGTTCCTGCCAGGAGCCTGCTCCAGCGTGGGCCTCCCATGGAGTCACAGGCTCCTTTGATCTTCCACTGCTCCAGTGTAGCATCCTCCAAGGGCTGCAGCTGGATCTCTGCTCCAGAATGGATCTCCATGGGCTGCAGGGGAATCTCAGCTCTGGCACCTGAGCACCTCCTCCTCTCTTCTTCACTGACCTTGGTGTCTGCAGGGCTGTTCCCCTCACGCGTTCTCATTTTGCTGTCCTAGCTGCATTGCACAGTTTTTTTCCTCTTCTCAAACACATTATCCTGGAGGGGTTACCACCATCACTGCAATGCTGGGTCTGTCCTGGAGCTGGCTGGCATTAACTTTGTTGGACACTGGGGAAACTCTGGGAGCTTGTCATGGAAGTCACCCCTGCACTCCCCTTTGCTACCAAAACCTTGCCACATAAACCCAGTAGAACTACTAAAATGAAGATGCTGCTATGGAAGGTGAAGCAGTGTGGGCTTTGCTCTGCTTTAATAATGAACTGAAATTCTAGAACTCCTGGGTTAATTTATCGCTGTATTGCTAGGACTTCATAATGCCAATGCTACTCTTCCTGTGAATATTGTTATCAAAACGTTAGCTGCAGTTAGCTGTTCTTCTTACCCATGTGGTCTCAAGCCAGTTCCAAAAATCTTACCGTTTATGCTGTCAGGCACTGATGTCCAGCTGCTGGTGCAGAAATACCTAGCATATACCAAGCACAATAAATTCAGAATAAAAGTTTAGCAGTACTGAAATAAGTAGCATCTACCAGTAGCAATTAGTGAAGCAGTACAAAAGTTGCTTTACGTGATGTATATGAAAATGTACCTAAAAAATGAATAGAACTTCCCTGATGAGCTCAGAAACAATTCCTTCCCACCCATCTTGACTCTATGTACCTGTTGTGCTTTCTTACTTATACAGTGATTAAGTGCCTCTATGTTCCCTTTTCCCCTTCAGTTTTGTAGAACTCATAACAAAAACAAAATGCTCTCACAGACTTTTTGGAAATATATCTGATGGGTCTCATGGGTCTCTGTCACACCCTTAGCTTACTTCATGTAAGTCACTATTGGTGCAAGAGTCTTGCCTTATAAAGCTGTTTCTCTGGAAGGTCCTTACTGTGTGTTTACTTTATTGACCCCTTTATATCAAAGTTTTCTGGGAAAGCATTTTCTTTTCTGTTCCCCTTGGGTCTTGTGAGTGGTTTTTGTTTTGGATTGTTTTTTTAGGTTTTTTATAGTAGTAGTAGTAGTAACTGTAAATCTGTAGCTCTTTTACAATTTCTCTATGTCAAAATGTGAAAGGACCGTGAATTTAATTCACCTATTTCAGCTCATTATTAAATAGCTTTATTCAGCTACTTAATAGCTTTCAGCTATTAAATTTGAAATACTTGCCCATCCAGCTGTGTCTGTATGGATTTACATTTGAACACTATAACTACCTAATGATTTAATTCTCTTTACAGCTACTAACAAGCTGATGAAATCTTAATATTTTAAACAGTTAGTGATTGACAAAATTAGACTAATGTGACTCCCAGGATTCCCAGGGAATACTACTCTTAGTAGTCGCTATTTTGTCCTGTGCTAACTTTGCCTTCAGGTGTGGTATTCATTATTCCCCTGACTCCTAGCAAAGTGGTGGTTTAAGACTTGGGTGCTGAAGGAAGTCTAGTTAGGTGGAAGTTCCCAGCACTTCATTTCAAAGCAGTTGGTAATTCAGCATCTGGATGAGTATGGCTTTGAAATCCTTCCTTGCTGTGTTTAGGCTTGAGTTCTTTGCTGGTTGTTATCTGGGAAGAGTTAATTGTAATGCTGGTTGCTCAGGCATTTGATACTGTCACAAGACAGGGCAGTTGCTTTTGTGAACTGAGAGATTAGCAGACAAGCTGGAACGTGTACAGATGTGTATTTCCAAAGTACTAGAAAACTACTGAACATTACTTGGCAGGTATGGCAAAGCTGTTGAAATGCAATCTGTTTTCTTTATACTCTGTCCACATTGTCTGATGAATCATGTGCATTTGTCTTTCACAGTTTTTTAGTGAATGTTCTTGTGACTAAAGGAGCCTAGAACCCAGTAGTAACACTTTTTGTCTCTGCCACAGACAGAAGCACCTGCTTCTTGACACTGCTTTTGGTGTCCAAATTTCTGTAAGCAGAACCTTTTTAAAGGAAACTTTGTAGCCTGAAACTTCCCACTGCAGTTGAGAGTTTGTGGCAAAAATCAAATATGGAAAGAAGGAACTCCTTGGTTTCAAGTAATTGAGGAATTTCTAGCCTCATTAAGGGAGCTAAAACTTACTGCAGTGCCTGACTTTTTGGACCAAGTATACCCACATCTGCTAGACTGAATAAAATCTAACTTTTCCCATCTCCCAGAGCCAGCACTGAATTAAACCACTTACCATCTTCTTTTTCAGTGAGAGTAGAAGGAGGTGGTGTTGTAGTGAACAAGCTTTAAAAGTGGTGTCATGCATGGATATCATGGTAAGTTTTATGCAAATCTGGGATGATGCTCACTTTAGGGGTCTTCATGATCTGCCATGTAGGAATCCTGAAATCTTGATCTCTTGACTAGGGAAAAACAGACCAAAGTGTGTTCATTTCATAGTAAATCAACATGTTAGTTAATATTTTAAATTTAAAATCTTGAGAACTTCTATCTGAAACAACAGAATTAAAAAATTGCCACCTTCTTAAACATGGTGCATGGAGCATTAATTTCAGTATTGCCACTTTCAATCTGCTAAAATGAAGTTCATGATCTTCTGATCTGTATTGGAGAAGTAGATAGTGACCATAAATGGGCAAAATACTTCAATGAGCTCTCCAACTTTCCCTACCACCCCCCCTCAAAAGGAAATGAATGTGGAGAATGCATTAATTGTTTGGGACTGTCCACGTGACAGCCTTATCTTCTCAGGCAAGCCCTTTTAAAAATAGGGTATGTGTTAAACATGATGGAGTTCAAAAACAACATCTTTAATAACCTCTTACTAGAACTACCAAGTTAAGCTAAAACACAGTTTTCAGGAGAAAATTCCTAGCTAATATCTGAATTTGTACTTTTATAGTTTGTAAGTACTTGTGTTAAAGAAGTTTAAGAAGAGCTGCTTCCAAGCAAGCTGTACTTTGCTGTCTTTCACTGGGAACTGTGTCCTAAACTTGGAAACAAATTTGCATATGCTCAAAGTCTAAAACGGGTAGATTAATTGTTTTACTAATCTACATATTCAGGAACATAAGGATTGTCATGAGACCTCTGTACCATGGGTTGCAGAGTACTCAAACTGAGTGAATTTGAGCTGTATCTGAAAGGTGGAAAAGCATTAAGCCTGACTGGCCTAAACATAGGAGCAAAATGCTGAGTGCAAGAATCTTCCTTGTGCTTCCTTGTGCTGTGCTGTCACTGCCATCCCTGAAGTTCTTGGTTACACCGCTGTCTGTCGAGTGCTTGCATAAAGAAATCTATTGTCTGCTCAGGCATCTAAACCATCTCTAGCTCTTAGACATTCTTTCCTCTTAAGAAACTTGATCCACTTTCTATCATTATACTGCTTAGTTAAATTTGGGCATTTGGCATAGAAGCACCTTGTGTGTGTGTGTGTGTGTGTGTAACACACAGAATGTGTTAGGTGATCCACAAGTTTCCAGCTGCAAATTAGATACTGTGATGGTTTGCTAAATGTATGCTGTGCATCTTTGGTCCTTTTTTCTGCTTGTGGATTGTATCAAAACTCATCAGTGTAAGTAATTCCTGAGTTGGTCCTGAATAAGAATTATTTTGAAAACTTAATTTTATTTTATTTTAACTTACCTATCCAAAAAAAGATTTCTCCTTAGGGTGGTGTAGTAGTAGTCTTCAGCTTTGCCTTCAGCAGGAGTATGTGATCTCCACAATATGTGGCATGAGGCTGAATGTCAGAGTAAAATATATGCACTGCTCTGTAGCAGTGCTTTAGAAGCAAACCTAGCTGGGTCTTGAGAGTCACCTGGGAAAAATATAGGCCAGGCAAATAGGAGGAAGGCTGTCTCCTGAAAGCAAAACTATTCTATGCAATCCTTTAATATTCCTCTGTGCAATCAGTCCTTTAATGTGTTTTCTGATGCTTTAAGCTTTGGCTAAATTAATGAGCCTGTAGAGAAGCTGCCAGGGATGGCAGTTAGCTTGAAGCTACAAAAGCTGCTTTCACTGAAACTTTCTTTGCCAGTCCCCATGTTCCAGCTTTCTGCTACTGGGCTTGTGTTGTGTTGGCCCAGACATGCAACAGAATGAATTGGAGTTGATGGCAGATGCTTATTACTGCCTGCTGAGAACCTGACTTGGAGTTTTCTAAACTGTTATTTTTAGACTGTACAGTAAGTGCAGATGGGTTATGGAAATGCTTAGTAATTTGGCTGTTACTCCTTTCTCTTTGGGATAGCATTTCTCTGGGCTGCCAATCCTCCTTATTTCTGTAAAAAAGAAGATAGCAGTATTCCTTCAGCAGTAAGTCAGCTGAGGAAGGCAGATTCTTCTGTTCTAGTTTCTAAATAACTCTAGCATAAACAGAGTCAGCAATTTGCTTGTGTGACTGCATAAGTTGAATCATGCTGAGCTGGTCTTTTATCTTTTTATCAGAAAGATGCATTTTAATGGTGAAAACTGGTAAGCTGAGCACTTTCACCAGATTGGAAAGCAACAGAATGCAGTGGTTTTAGAAATACAACAGATCTAAATGATCAGTGCTGGATGGGAATAAAAACTCCTATTGGATGGCAGTAAACACATTTATAGCAGTTAAAGGAAAACATTTTTTTCCCTCTCCCACCCTTCTTTTTAGTTAAGAATAGTTACGGATATCTGCACTTTGGCTGGCATTTGGTTGTGTTTTTTTTAAGATAAGAACTTTGCCTCCTTGTCAAATGCCTGGTACATAGCAGGATATGATATGCAGCTTGTTTTGTCTCTGTTCATGTTTCACTACTGTGGCTGGATTCTCCTATCTTTTGGGTATGCAAGTTAACACTAATTAAAAGGAGACTCATTCCAATTGTTCCTAATTTTTTCTCACATTCTTATTGATAGATATCAAACTCCCAGTAATTAGCAAAGCGCAGGGTGTTGATTTCAGAACAGCATCCTGTTTCTCTTTTGTTTGCTTTCAAGTGTACATAGCTTGATGATGAGTGGGGTGCATTATTCAAATCCAGCAGCGTGGATGCTTCCAGCCCCAAGTCAGGAAATGCTTGACTTTTGAAGAACAACGGCCGCTGCACGGATTTCTGGCTCTGTGGAAATGCCGTGACAGCACTGCCAGCTCTTTGTGAGAGGGGGATCCTTTCTGCATACTCTTATCCCAGGAATCTGTTCTTGGTGTTCATGACAGTAAGGTTTGGTGACAGCTCTACTTGGACATGCCTCTGCTTCTGAGCTGGATCTCACACCAGAAGGTACTGACTGCTCCTGTCGTGTGTGCATGCAGTTCATTCATTTCCTGTCTCTGTACGGTGGAAGGGATTTGCCGCTGCACTTTTTGTGGTGATGGAGTGAGCAGGGTTGAGCTTTTTCCTTGTCTTGAAAGTAATTGCCTTGCTAGAAATGTTGTCACTAAGTAGCCACATTTGTTAGGCATGTTTGTTAGATTAGAACTTCACTGTCACACTTGATTATAAACCTTACAGTATGAAGAGTAGCTTTTCTTTGTTAATAAATTCCAGACTGAAATTTTCCATGTGGAAGCTAGGCACAAATTAAGAAGGACTGCAGCTTCTCTGCACAGCAAAATTCTCCTCATCTGTGGAAATAATGGAATCCAGCCAGCAAATTTTGATCTTCTTTGTAATATCCATAGCATTCAAGTTCTAAGTTTGAATTAAATTGAAAGCACTGCTCAGTAATTACCGAGGGATGCATTTGAAAGCTATTACTCCAGCAAAAAGGGAACATCCACCTTTGTTCACTAGAGGCTCTTGTAAATTCAAAGGATTGGATTTTTTGGGGTTTTTTTAATGCTTCCACTTCTGTCACTGCTGTTCAAGAAAGCATGTGGTGTTACAATGGAGATGCTCTGCCCTTTCTAGGCTTATGACAAAATGTTTTACTGTTATGCTGCATCAGGCATGATTTAGTAGGCTCAACAGGCCCTCTATTTTGCAACTTAAAGATATTGGTGATAAATACTCAACTGAAGTCCTGTTTTTGAGGTTTTAAGGGTTGCAGCAGTTGGAATTAATTTTAACAAAACCTCAGCTACATGACATGAGCTGAATTTGGTGGTGATTATTTTTCTGCACTCTTCCCTTTGGTTTTAATCTACACTTTGGTCAGATGAAAGACCTTGCATTGCTTATATTAGTTAAAGTGATGTTTCTCTCTAACATGAAGATGTTCTGTGTAGAATGCCGTGAAGAGTCTTGATGTATAGTAGAATATTTCTTGGCAGTACTAATCACATGCCCTTTGTGCAGTGTGCTACTAATGCATGAGGAAGGTGTTTGCTCTCCTTTATGAATTAACACTGTTGCAGGCCTAGTCACAAGGGACAGAACTAGATCTGGCCCTTGAATTGCAGAGCAGGAATTAGCTCAGTGCTGCCTCCTTATTCTACAGTATCTGGCCAAGTCAAATGGATGGTGGGTGTGCTGTCCTAGCTCAGAAGGTCTCCAACCAAGATCACAGGTGTGTGGTACAAATAGAGGAGACTGGGGATCACCTGGCTAAAACTGCTGCTGTCATTAGTTTCAACTATCAAAACTCTACTGCCCGTGGTAAAGAAATTTTGTGTCAGTGTCATGCTTTACTTATTATGTTACTTTTTCAGAGTAGAATCTAACTATAGGAGATGCACAGCTTGGGCAGTGCCATCTGTTCTGAGTACAGCTAAGTTTTCCCTTTTGAATCACCACATACCGGATCTGGTGTTTGGATGAAGACTGGTTCATGCAATCTTAGGCTACTCGGATGTGAATAAAAAATTTGATTTGGGTTCCCAAGTGTGGGGTTGTTTTTCTTTTTCTGTAATTGCTCTTACTAGATCAAATATATTTCCCTGGAGGAAAATATTGCTGCTTCAGTGACATTATAGAGCACTTGTTACTTGCCTCTTACATTGCAGTCTTGTTTTGTTGATTTTGGTATTGGGGTTTGTTTTTTTGGTTTCTTTTTTCTCCACCAAGTTTTGTAGTGTTGTTCACACTGAAGAGCCAAAGTAGTATCACAGGTTTAGTTTTGTACTTATGGTACCCGCTGTCCATCCTTGTCTTACTGAGGGCATTGCAATTGGGGGTGTTTTTGGAACTGGCCCGAGGAAGGATCTCTACCCTGGAGTTCTCTTGGCTCTGTTCAGAGATCAAGGAGTTACTGTGAGCACTGTTTCAAGGTCTTAAAGTACACATGCTGCTGTTTCTTCCTGACAGGTGTGGATGCTCTTGACATCCTAGAGGGGAAGAAAGCTCACCTGAAGCTCTCAGATCCATTTTGTTTGGTTTCATGTTATTAATACCTGAGAAGGTTCAGTGTGCCTGTCACTGTTCAAGCATGAGGTTACTGCTGCTTTAGAGAAAGCTTTGTGTGCTGTTCTAGCATATTTGAGTTGGTGTATTGGGGTGGGGGTAGTTTCCAGAATAAGAGACCATTCAGTGGAAAAAGAGCTGCATCTTGGAATACAAACAGGCAAGTGCAAGGTGAGCATTTTGCATGTCCAGCTGAACTGCCATGGCTGGGAGGAAGTGCACCTTGGGTGATGGTAAAACAGCCTGGTAGTGAAAATGAGGGAAAAAGTTCCACTCTTGTATCTGTGTCAGTTTGAGACGTAGCTTTTAGCCTCACTGAAAACTGAGATGATGGTGACGTCTAAAGGGATAGAAGCCAAAGGGTCAGCAGACCTCAGGGTAATTGAACTTCATTTTGCAATAAATGAACTGGAAGCAGATTTGAGTTGAATGCCCAAGGGATGAGGAGTGTGTAATGGGAGATGGGGATTAAGATGAGGTAATTTTCCACTCTGGCTTGCAGAAGTGCTGGTAGATGAGATTGCTGCCTCAGTAGCAAGCTTCAGCTGGTATCGTGTGACTGAAAGAAGGAGACACTGTAGAAAGAGTGGATTATTTAAGGTGTGACTTTGAAGTTACCTTATTTTAATAGAAAAACTCTTTGCAAATATCAAATATTTTAGTGGGAAGCTGTATAGAATACAAAACCTGTTGATTGTATTTAATTAGTTGAATGTTGAGAACTGATTTCTCTTGCAACAAAAATTGGATTGAAATTCTCTTTTTGTCTCATTGTCACTACTAACTTCCCCAATGCATGTAGTATGATGCCATTCATTATACTTCTAGAGAAAATGGAACATGTGGGAAAGAGGTTATGGTTCAGAAGAGTAGGTACTGTCAGAAGAGCAACTATTGCCACTCTGATCTACAGTTAGTAGAGTTGGGGAAGTCCTTGTTTTCTTTTGTGAATCCAAAATGAAAAATGAGCTCACATATTAAATATGTTGGTACTGAAAGCAGATTCCTCCCAGCCTGACTGGGATAAAATGGAGCAAAAACCAGATGTCTTTGAAAGAATGTGTGATACAGGGCTGAAATTGTGAATTTCTTCTGGAGATGTGCAGTTTGGGCTTACAGGGTATTGTAGGGGTCTGTGCAGAGGGGAAGAGAGATTTGTGTGTGCTGCTTAATGACAGAAGGACTGAGGCAGCAGGGAAGTGTGACCTTAAGGTGAACTGTGTCATAGGATGGATGGGGCAAGGTTTTTAGAGTTGATAATAAGTGAGACCTAATTCAGTTGTACATGGTACTTCAGTAAAATGTCCATATTCTTGCTACCTCTTTTCCAAAAGTGTCAGTTGAAATTGATGGGGATCACTGGTCTCCTTTCCACAAAACCATTCCTGAAAGTTTTAAGAACAGAATAAGTGTCTCTGTAGAATAAAAACAAAGGAACGGTGATGGCCCTTTACAGAACACAGCAGTAAAAATGCCAATGTGGGCAGAGGACAATGGGAAAGAGAAGGTAGTCTCAGTAAAAGCAAACAAACAAAAGGACGTGAACATTTGCCAGTCGGTAATTTAAAACCTTCTGGTAATTTAAAACCTTATGTACTGGAAGACATTCCAGGAAAAAAATTAGAAATAATTTGTTCTGCTTCCACCACATAAATTGTCCATACGGAATTTAGACTTTACTGATTTTATATTCTTTGCCAAGAAGCTTGTGGCACTCTGCTGGAGAAATAGCTTGTGTAAATACTTATCTTAACAAATGCTTGATGCATCACTGTCTCTGCTGTGTCATTTGTGGTTACTAAAAAGGCCTTTCACACTGTCCCCTTAGGTTCCTGATGTCATCAGCAGCATAAGACAAGTCTCTAAAGCAGCACTGAAAGAAGATGCCAAACCAAGTAAGGATAGTGAAGATGCCTTCTATGACTCTCAAAAATTTGAGGTCCTGTACTGTGGGAAGGTGACAGTGGCTCACAAGAAAGCTCCCTCCACACTAATTGACGACTGCATAGAGAAATTCAGCCTTCATGAGCGCCAGCGCCTGAAACTGTTAAACGAGCAGCGGAATAATGAGTCGAGCTTGGACTTGCCCCTGTGTGAAGAAAATGTGCCAGCTTCTCCTCTGGACAGCCCTTTTGAGGAGCTGGACAGCCCAAACAGCACCTCAGGGCGTGCTGCAATGTTTACAATTGGCAGCCAGACCAACTTGACCAACCTGGCCAGCACGCGTGGCTGCTTTCCAGAGAGCATTTTAGAGGACTCTGGCTTTGACGAGCAGCAGGAGTTTCGCTCCCGGTGCAGCAGTGTCACTGCGGTGATGCAGAGAAGGGTTCATGACACAAGCCTGAAAATACAGTCCCGTAGAAGGCACGCAAGTGCTCCCAGTCACGTCCAGCCCTCTGATTCTGAGAAGAACAGGACAATGTTGTTCCAGGTGTGTTCTAGGATGAGCAATTTCCTGTTGGTTTTGTACTGTATCTTCTTCCCCTGTGCACTTTAAGACAAGTTTTTCAAGATAAGTAATGTATGGCTTCATGATTTGTCATAAATACTTTTGTATCTGTTCATAAATGTTTGGAACACAAGTAGCTGAACTTTCACCTCAACTCATGAGCTCAGGCAAATTTTAAGAAAAAATAATTATTTATGGAGTAATCATTTAAAGGAGCAGAGCTTTTAGTGAAAAAGTATTTTATATGCAGTTCTGGATTGTCGGTGTTGGTGATATTTAGAACCTAGCTGAAAAACATGACTATTCTTTCAAAAAGAGAATCAATGAAGACTACCATGCAAAGAAAACCTCTTTTTTTTGTGGACTTAAAAAGAAAAAAACTTCACTTGAGACTTCACAGCCTTGTGTTTGAGCCAGTCTCTTTTTGATAATTTGTATTATGACTCCTCTTTACCAGATGAGTATTCAACATCTTTGCACTGAAGGCTTCTTCCTTCAGGCTACAATGGTTATTTCTTCTCATGGCTGAAGTGCATTTCACATCTTTGCAACTAGTTTTGAGAAAATAGAAGGGCGCATAAAGGAGGTGACCCATAAAAGGAAAAATCTGTACCTTAAAATAACAGTGGGCTAAATGTCTGGATTTTGTCTTTCCATTTGTTTTAAGGATCATTCTAGTTTTTATTCTCTTGGGGAAATGATATCTGAAGTGAAAATGCATTGCCCTTCAGAAAGTCACAGCTTATCACTAGTAATGAACAAGATTTAGCTGAAAAAATCTGATGTCTGTAGAATAAATTCCATGGACTTGAGAAGCAGTTTAGGAAAGCTGCAAGGTAGCTTGCTGCAGAAGCTCCTCTTTTTTATTTGGAATTACTAACCAAAAAGTATTATCTTAGTTTCTCAGCTAATCTATGGTATAATTTAAAAACCAAGAATTCCCTTTTTTTTTTCAGCTTTTAATTTAGCCACATTGTTTCCTAAAGATTTTAGTATTGTCTGTCACACATGATCTTTGGACTAAAATAACTTGAAAAAAAAAAGATGGGGGAGGGGAAGAAAAACTGTGGTTTTTCCAAGTAGTTTTTGTTATTCAACTGAGTGTATTGCTCTTGCTGAAATACTCTTACTCAACATAGGCAGAATTACAGCACCCTGGCACTCTTGTTCCTGCTGAGTAAGCTGTTGTGCCAAAAGGTACTCTATGTGAGCAAGAAAGGGCAGGATTCTGATATTTTTGTTGCTTTAAATGCTATACCCCCAAGACAGGCATAAATTAGATTTATTTTTCTCTCCCTTAGGTTGGAAGGTTTGAAGTTAACCTCATCAGTCCAGATACCAAATCTGTTGTGTTTGAAAAGAATTTTAAAGATATCTCCTCATGTTCTCAGGTAAGCATTAATAAGAAGCAATATGTAGCTCATCAGAAGAAAAAGATTTTATTTGTTCTTCAGCTGTGTTGCCTTACTCATCTATAGACAGAAGTAAAAAGTAATGTACAATTCTTTTTCCAGAACAGTCCAGAAAATATGAGTGCAAAATAACCAGTCTGAGCTGTGTAACAGCAGCAACCTCAATCACTCATCAGGAAACAAAATATAAACTATTTCTGCTTTGGGAGAGTATTAAGTATGGTTTTGGAAGCAGTTAAATCTCCATTTAGGATGCTCTGAATGTACTGGTTTTGAGCAGATAAGCTCCTAAAAGCCTTCAGAATGAAAGGGGGAGAGCATCAAATCAACCCTTTGGAATAACAGCAGTTCACCTGCATAATTTCTTCTGGACAATATGGTAATAGGTGTACCTAGAGATATACATTAATAAATAATTATTTATTGTAAAGTTAAATATCGAAGCTAACATGTTCACCTTTCCATCTTGCTCTTGTTCAGCACCAGTTACTACAGACACTTTTTGACTTTGCATTCTTGAATAACTCAAAGAGGCAGTCACAATACTTTTGGTATTTTTTCTTTTAATGTGAAACAGTTACTTTAGAGAAGTCAAGGGAGTTCTAAGTTCAATAGAAATAAAATACTAATTTGTTCAAGACTAAGCATTGGTTGCATAAACCTCATCAGTACTTCCTTTTAGAACTTGGGGCTAGCTCCAGGGCTCCTCTGCTACAGATTTATAAGGCAGTGATTTACTATGTATTGTGGGACTGTGACTTAGGAATGTTTGTCCTTCCAAGCTTTACAGACAATGAAAAGGAGATGTCATTGTCAGTTTGCATTCTGGATTCTTTTAGTCTTGTCTATAAAGGTATTTTTTATCCTATAGCTTAAGCATGGTTGAGCTGCTGCATTCATGTAATTATCCACACTCCTTATAATTGCAAAGCAGCAGACATAATTGATGATAAAGCTCTGTGTGTGCAGTCTAAACTCAGATATCAAATAGCTTTAGAAGTTTTATTGTTGGAGCCTTCCCTTTGAGGGAACCCAGAACAACAGAAAACTTGGCTCTTTTGTCATGACCTCTTAAAGCCACCATCTTAAAGAAATGTGATGGAAGTACTGTTGATTTAGGAACATACTGTCCTATTTGTGCTTCAGCAGGGTAAGTGTCACATCTCTCTCCCCCCTCAAATGTTCTCCTGTGGGGACTGAGAAGTCACAACAGCAGGAGACTTGTTCAGGCACTGTCAGTAAGGAGGGAACTGGCATCTCACCAAACCACCTTTAATAATTATGTTTTATTGCAAAACAGAGCTCAACACTTCACTGTTCTATAGATCAACATATATCTGACTTTTATTATTTTATGCTTTTGAAGACTTCATATGTCACAAGAAAATGAGGTCAAGATTAGTTGGACTACCATTCAACTAATGCCCTTTGTGTCATCTTAGTAACCCTCTGCACCTCTTAAGTTTTAAGTGGCACAAAAGTGACTTCTGGAATTTTGTTTTTAAAAACAACAGTGTGTAATGACAATATGTTCAGTCTGTCACGTACTGCATTTCCAATTTTGTCTAGAGTGTTCTCTGAAGTGACAGGCAAGTTGCTTTGCCTCCTCCCCTCTTTTATGATATAGGTGTTTTCTTTGGAGATGGATCCAAGCAGCTGTGTTCTGATTTTTGTTGTATTTAAACTTGAGGGACTAGGTTTTCATTTGGAGAAAATCTACTATTACCATACTCCGATGATAAAAACATTGGCAAAAGCTTTAACAATAGTGAGTCATGTTCCATGAATTGAGACTGGGAATATAGTGCTTCTTAGGAAGCAGCTGTCTTTGATCTTCTCAGTGCTGTTTTTAGCAAGGCAGTGTTCCCTCTCAAGCTGTTATACTAAGATCTTGGAAAAAAGTGACAGTAGTAATGTGTAGTAAGTCTTGAAACTTGTGGCATCTAACTCAGTCTCAAAGAATTTATTTCAGAATTTAGTTGGAATTCTGTACGTTACCACTCATTCCCTTTTCTTTGTTTTTTGTGTGTAGTCCTAACACAGAAAAGCAAGAGTCTGCTGTTACCCTGATACTTCTCCAATCCTCTGTTTTAGCATGGCTTATAAAATCAAATTTTCACTGTGGGGGCAATTCCAAATACAACCCAGCAGTCTTTAGTTGGCTTCCCTGAAAATTCAGTTTTGCTGATGGAATAAATTGTGGTCCCGATTTATTGCTGTATTTTGTTTTGATTATATAAACATCTTTATATAACTTAAATACAAAAAAAAAATTAAAAATAATTATACTACTGGTAAAATAGAACATTAGGGATATGCATTTATAGTTATTCAAATTTTTGGAAACTATACCTGTTTATAATATAAATAATCCACTAATGCTCTTTTAAAATTCTTTTAGGGTATAAAACACATTGATCACTTTGGTTTTATTTGCCGAGAATCTGTGGAACCTGGGTTAAGCCAGTATGTTTGCTATGTGTTCCAGTGTGCAAGTGAGTCTCTGGTGAGTATTTATGCATGATCCTCACTGTTTCATCAGAGCATTTCCAAGGCGTTTCCTGAGCAGTAGGAGTCTGTTTTTCTGCTGTGTCAGCTGAGCCTCAGTGCTCACATCTGCTCAGGTGCAAGATGTCAGCTGTGTCTACGAAAATTTGCAAAAGGAAGTGTGAACATTCTGTTCATACACAGCCATATCCTGCTACTCTGCTGATGCAGATATCAGTAACAAATAGATGAATCCATATGGGTATGTGATTGTGAGCATATTTGGGCTCTGTATTTGACTGTAACTCTTCCAATTCTAACTGTTGAGAGACTTGGTTCCCCATTAAAAGTGTAAAGACATGTATTGAATCAGTAACAAAGCTGATGATAAAACCTAAACATACCCCTTCAGGGTAAGACTTAAACTACTGTCTGCTCTTGCATGTGTCTTAAGCCTACATCTGGCTTTAGCTTTTTCCCTGTAGTCTGTTCCTCAGGAGAATAAAAAAAGCAGCATCTGATCACAGAAGAAGAAAATCATAGTATTTGTGGATGTATATAACTATAAAAAAAGTACATTGAACATTGTATAAAGTATGTATCAATTAACTGAAGTTCCAGATATCACTGATTTTACTGATAACAGGTAGCTTAATAGAGTGAGATGCATACAGGAAATAATTGTGACTACTCCATTTTTATTTTAAAACTGTGGCACTTTAAAAGTAGTTGTTTCCTGTTCTGAAACATATTTGTTTGATGATGCTGGTAACAGCTACTAATTCTTTCTCATGTAAACTTGAAAATCACTTTTCTATCTAGCTGAAAATGTAATTTGTTAATCCATTGACTATCTTGAGAATGAATAGATTTACATCACTAAAACTTCAAACAGCTAACAGCACGAGATGTACCATGGCAGCTGAAGTTGCATTTTTGTCAGAATGGGAGCTGCTATGAAATCAGCTTTATCATTGTAAGAACAGAAAATGTTGCATCTGACCTATTGATAAATCTGACCATGCATAATTCAAAGGCTTAAGTGGTGTATAAAACCCCCATGTTTTTATGAACCTCTTTGCTTATTCTGGTACTGATATGTATGGGCATGACCACACTGCAATATGAAATAAACATTTCTGAGCTACTTTCAGATGCAGTCACTTGGATCCTGGTGGCAGTTTCACTCAGGCAGTGCAGAGCTTTCCTGATTCTCCACTGTCAGGCATGCTGTGTTGGGAGGCTTGTTGTGTATGTTTGTTCTTATATTGTGCTACAGTTCTTACGATTTTAGGATAATCATAATCCATATGCTTAGCACTGTTCTGTGGATCTTGCATTGGAGAGGGATTGTAGCCAACTTAAAAAAATTACCAGTCCATGTTGTAAGATGGACATTCACTGTTCAATGTCCTGCTTTATTACTAAGAACAGAAAGCACCCAAAAATTATTGGTAATGCTTAAAACTGAGAGGTTTAAAGCAAATAAAACAAGCCTACACATACTGGGACAAAAACTAGTTCAAATTTCTACATTCAGGTTCCTTTTCTACTTTTTTTTTCCTTTCTCCCCCCAAGTGAAAGACCCTCAAAAAAGTCTGTATGTTTTTAATGTTAAACTGCATGGTTTTGTCTCAAATAGTTCTTTCTTCTTCCTGCTTATAAAACAAAGTATCAGACAAAGTGAGGACCTGATTCTGAAGCAGAATATTGATTTAGTTCCTAAAATTTCTCTCTTTCCTTGCTAATGCTGAAACTGAGCAAACAGCTTTTAATAAGCACTCTCTTCCCCTGAAGTACTGAGAGGGGAGCTCCAAGTGTTTTGTGTGTTTTGTACGCCAGGTCTGGGAGCATATTTGAATGAATGTGGAGAAATGCTGTGAGCTCAACCTTTGTTAGATTCAAGCTGATCTTTTCTAGTGCTGGTGAGGGGGAGCATAGCACTGCTGTGTTGGTGGCAGTGGCAGAGGAAGGATCAGGGCAGACTGCAGGGCAGGCCGGCAGTACTTAAGGCTATGTGGTGATTGTGATGAAGCTGGTAGGCAGTCTGGTACCCAGCAGAGATGTGAACTGCTGTGGGAAGCTCCTGTCTGGCAGCAGGGATGGGTCTATGGGGGTTGCTGCTAAAATGGTTTTGTGGTGGGACGACAGAAGTTAAGAGGGAACACGTGCAGTTTATATGTGCATGGAGAGACTCAAAGCTAAAGAAATTAATACTCTCTATTTAACCAGCATATATTCAAGCCAAATATTCTCACTTGTAGTTTCTTAAAATAGTGGGTGCTTTCCCAGTAAGCTGGAGTAGCTGTAGTTAGACATCAGAATTACACTGTCTGGCAGAACTTAAAGATGGTGATTATCTATAGAAAGCTGGGAATTCAACCTTGATCTCTTTAGAAAATAGCAAATGGATTTGTATGGTTTTGTCTCCTTTCCTTTAATTGTAAAGCACCTGTCCGAGATGTGATTAATAAATCTAATTTTGTGTATATGGTATTTTTGTTTATATTCTCTTTTCACTCCTTCCCATATAGGTTGATGAGGTAATGCTGACCCTGAAGCAAGCCTTCAGCACTGCTGCAGCCCTGCAAAATGCCAAGACGCAGATCAAACTCTGTGAGGCCTGCCCTATGCATTCATTGCACAAACTTTGTGAAAGAATTGAAGGTAGCAGCTGAGTTTATCTTCTAATTGTGGTTTGGTGATTTTTCTAGAGGAATAACTTAGACAATGTAAGAGCAGAAGGAAAAGTATCCCAGTATGCAATTCTTACTGTCACTTAGCATTCTCTGTATTTAGGCAGTGTGTGATACTGGAATGGAGTATAATGTAGCTTCTGTTATAAATACATCCTCTTTCATTAATCATACCTTTCTTAAGCAGAGGCACAAAACCCACCAGTTGACCTTCCACTTGTTTGTTGTTTTTTTTTTTTCTCAAGTTGCATACTTTCAAAATGATTCATAAAAAGACAGTCATGATCAAGAAGGATATTTCTTTCCTGTGTGTTCCTCCTTTCCTGTGTGGGGTTATTTTTTCCTTTGTGTTTATTCCCTCACATACTTCAAGATCTATTTATATTATAGGAAAAAAAATTATTAAGTTAGGAGATTAATATCTTATCAAGACAACACCCTGCCTTCAGATATGAATAGACAAATTTTTGTAGTGTCTCTGGAAGTGAAATATGCCAGAACATATGCAAAAAGTCTTACAAGATAGAATTAAAAAAAAAAAAAGTTAGGATCCTGTTTTTACCACTCTGCTGTGTGTCCTTGTAAAGCATTGTATGCAAAACCAAAAAGCAAGTATGTTACAAATAGCAAAGAGTCTTGTGTTTTCTGGTGTGGTTATGGTGATGCTCGATATTTTCAGTTCTCCCTTTCATTGAAAGTCACTGTGGCCGCTTGCTTCCCTCTGGTGGATGAAAAGCCAAGTGTAAAATCTTAATGGGGTGAAATTTTGCTAGGCTGTGACTTACAGTTTCTATGTTTAACAAAAGGTATTCAGAAGTGGTAAGGCTAAGCTGGGAAAGGTTTTTTGTAGATGATAAACTATAGAGGCCGCTGTATAAGGCATTATCAGTAATTTGAAAAGTACCCAGTATCAAAATAAAATCTCTCTTGGGGCAACAACTAGAGTACTGTAGTAGTAGGTTCATAAACTTTCTACTTAGTGACCGAAAAGCTTATTTTAGTGTCCCTTTTTTTAATCCATCTGCTTTGAGTCTAGAAGTTTATCAAAATCAAACCTAAAGCTGCATGATTTTGAAAAAAAATATTTTATTTGTTCTGATTGCAATTTTCTATGAATGATATCTACCTTAGATGGAAAAAAATCTTCATCTGGTTCAAGGTTTTTTTTTTCACTCACATTTTTTGTCACTTCCTAGAATTACATCTGTGACAAAATGTGCACTTTATGGAGTACCAGAAATTCTATCCTTTATTCTTAATTTTTTCTCTTAGTCTTAATTTTTCAGTTAAAAGCATCTGAAAACTCCCAAGTATCCTATGTATTGATTATCTCACCCATTATAACCTTGATCTGTTCCTTTCCTCCTCTTCTCCCATGCGGTTGTCAGGCTTCCAGCTGTCAGTGATCTCTTGCCATTAGGACTGAAGCCACTGGTGGGGTAGGGAGCATGACCTTTACAGAGGAGCCAGCCACTTAGCTGCTGCTGGTTATACTTTTGCTCCTGCTAAAGAAAGGAGACAAAGCCATGTGGTTTAGCAAAACCTCAATTATGTTGTATCATGTATACGTTGGATATACAACTGTCATACTTGTATAAACTCAAAGGCAGATTTATATCTTCTACTGTTATTTTGGTCAAAAAGTGTTTTGAGAGTTCATTTGAAAATCTTTAATGGTCCATTCTTTTCCTAGGACTCTATCCACCAAGAGCCAAACTTGTAATTCAGAGACATCTGTCATCACTAACTGACAATGAACAAGCAGACATTTTTGAACGTGTTCAGGTAATACCTTAGAAGCTGTTCTTCCTAATTTGGAAAAGACCATGATAAAATGAACTAGATATTTTTGCTTTTGATTTGTTTGGTTTGTTGTGTAGTTGGTCTAGAAGTTACTATTTTTCCACCAAAAATCATACTGAAGTAGCATTCTCCAACTTAAACTCATGTGTGATACACCGCTGTTGGAAAAGTTTTGTTTCCCAATTTTGCTGAGGTACTCTGTGTTCTTACGTAGACTTTATTTTTTGTTCTGAGCTTAGTTTATCACTTGTAAACACGTTTCCCTGCTTGAAAGTGACATGGGAGTAGGCTGAGAGGAGGGACATACAGGTATCAGAAACAGGTCCGGCATTTTCAGAGTTTGTATTTTCTGACTTACTTTGGCACAATATTCTAGTGCTCTAGTGGATGAAGTATACAATGATTTAGGCTTCCAAAGGCTGTGCTCCTCTCTGTATTCCTGAAGAATAGAGTGGCTTGGTTTCCTAATACCACTTAGAAGGCTGTATAGCAACAGTCTTAGAAAACAAAATGTATGGGTATAAGGCTCCCTTCTCTCTACAGCCTGCAACATTTTTCAGTTTTTGTTCTATCTTGCTCAGGAGTGTGAAGGCACACAGACAGGATTGCAGTTCGACATAATAACAGTGCACTCTGGTGTTTGGTGCATCAGTATATTAATTTCAAGGAATACCTACATAGGAGGGAAAAATAAGCAAATCATGACTTGAAAGACAAACTCTGTGGCAAGCATGTTTCTTTCCCTCTCAGGATTTTTCATAGAGGTGCACAGAGAGAAATGAAAGAGAAAACAATTTCTATTTCTGCTCCTTGTTTTCCCTATGTGGAATGTGTTTGGAGAATTGTTTACCTGGAGTGAGTGCTTGATTGGATTCTAGTGAGGATTGTTTGAGCCTGATGGCCAATCCAGTCCACCTGTGTCTGGACTTGAGAGAGGGTCACGAGTTGTGTTAGAGATAGGGTCAGAGAAAGTAGTATGTAGTTTTAGTATCCTCCTTTTATATTAATTATATATTAATGTATTTTAGCATAGTTATAATAAATAATTCAGCCTTCTGAATTGAGTCAGACATTGTCATTTCTTCCCATTGGGTTCGCCTGCATTTACAATAAAACTCCTTGTTTTGCTGTTACTGACAGAAAATGAAGCCTGACAATGACCAGGAAGAAAATGAACTTGTGATCTTACATCTCCGTCAGCTCTGTGAGACTAAGCAGAAAACGCACATCCACATTGGTGAAGCACCGTCGGTAAAGCTTGGTTTTAGTATTTAATATTATTTATTATAACTTTAATATTTCTATTATTCCTCTTCCCCTTCCAAGACTATTAATATGCTGTTTTAATTGCTTGTAGAACCACTGCTAGATTTCTTCAGGAGTACCTGAAGCTGGGTATTATGATTAAGAAAGGACTGTACAGGAAAAGGAAACTGGTTTAATTTTTAGTGGCTTGCCTGGGTTTTATAAGTTGAGGGGACATGACAGGAAGAAAGACAAGCAATTTATTTTATGTCTCTATTTTCTTATAGTGTGAGGATAACTCTTCTTTTTCTCTCCTCTTTGATTCTCACACCCAAGCAATAACATCTAGGAAGAATAGGAATTAAGAGAGCATCTATGAACTTATCTTGCAAAGGAAATGGGCAACAGTATTGTTAAATTTATATGCTTTTACAATATAATCTTTGGGATGGAATATGCCTTTAACTGTGGATTTGTTTGTTTGTTTGTGAGACTGTTTTGTGGTTTTTGGTTTTTTTTTGGGAAGGAGGGTAGTATGTTTGTGGTGATTTTTTAAATTAGGCCAAGGGTATTTTATTTCTTATGTAACCTGGTTCAGTTCTAGTCTTTGGAAATAGTCTTCACAATTAAAAAAAGAGTTGCCAAAGCTGAATGGTGTCCTTGCTGATTTCAACAGGTCATTTCTAACAGTGTGATTCCAGAAAGCACTACCAGTGGTGGCCGGTTTAAACTTGATATTCTGAAAAACAAGGCAAAGAAATCCTTGACTAGCTCTCTGGAAAATATCTTCTCAAGGGTAAGTTTAACCACTCATTATCATCAGCTGTCCTTGACAGTAAAAGCCTATAAGTTTTTTCTTTTTGTTCTCAATATGATAGATGCTTAATGAAGCAATATCCCTGTTGTGAAATCAGAGTTGCAACTGGGTTGATTGTGATTTAACTGTATTAGAAAGTTTATTGTAAGGTCACACATATTGAGGGGAAAAAAAGAAAAATTTCTGAATAATGAACATTCATTGTAGGTGGCAAGTGAGCTAGCTGAGTGTTGTTGCATGTGTTGCTTCAGAATAGAATTCAATCAGGATGGTTTCACTGTCCCATAAAGAGACATGTTATTGGTTTTGCAAAGTGTGAATAAATGTGCATGCAAATATGGGAAATCTCTCTATTCTGAGAATTAATACCTTCCAGCTCATTGCTTAAATTGCTCACGTTAGACACTAAGAATCTTTAGAAGCTAGTAACAAAGTTCCTTTTGCAGGGAAAAAAAAAAAAAAAAGCAAAAGTCTTAAAAAGTGAGTTGATCTTCATTTTAATGTTCCTAGCCAGATATGATGTGAAATTATAGATATGCACTGAGACTTTCTTACATTAAGGTGTCTTTTGGTAAAGAAGTCTGAATGGGAAGTTTTGCATAGTGTCCCCTGCTCAGATGGGTGAGTCAGAGAAGAGGCATATAGAAAAGTACCTGAAAAAGGCTGTGTGCCTGTGTGTCATTACAGAGGAAATGTACTCTGAGTATGAGCTGAATACAGGATAATTTGGACCAATGATATTAAGTTCCTTCTACTAGTAACTTCAAAAGCACTAAATTGCACTTGTCCTGCAGTTTACATGGATATGTTATAAAGTAACCTACAAATGTAGGATTCCATGGATGTTCCCTGTAAAGGAAACAATACTCTTAGCTAGAGAGAATCCTTACAATTTACAGGTAGGTGTCAATTTGATCCAGGACTGAAACTAGAATTAAACTCTCCTGGTCAAATTTGACTTCTCTTGTGTAGCAGACTTTACAAACTAGGGACTTGGTCTGAATATGGAGAGAAAGAAAGAGGGAGTGACTGTATATACATGTAAAAAGAGAGCGAAAGAGTGATGGCAGGTTGCAGCAGTTTGGAATATCAGCAAATGGTGACAGCTACAGTTGTGCCTTTGATGTGTCTGGTTTCTTTTCTACATCTAAGGGACGTGTGACTGGCAAGTGATCTAACTAGTGGTGGGTCACTAACCCTGTGGTGGCTGTGAAAGAAGTCATCACTGAAATAAAGCTTTTACAGCCATGCTGGCACTCCAGTCATGTCAAGGAAAAGTCATTTGGATGAAATACACTGCTTAAATTGAACAGTCTCTGAAAGGAAATTTCTTATAAATAGATGCTAGGGGGTTTTTGGTATAGTATGTTTCTTTTCACCAGGGCCACTGAGACATGCTGCATATTATAAGGTTCTACCACAGCCCATGATTGAATTCAAGAGAAGGGGACACCAGAATCTGAATTAGGGCCATTTTGAGTTTGCTGTTTATAAAGTGGATTTGTGATTCTGAGAAAGGTCATCTCATCTTTACCTTGATAGGACAATAGATCAGGAACAGCAGTATGTTGCAGTGAGTCATGACACACATAGGGGTTCATCCTTGCAGATCCACCTAAAAGCTACATAATACAAGACCAAGAAAAAATACTTGGAGTACAGCTCAACGACTAATTATTTGTTTAAGGCAGGTATATACAAGTGTCTCTGCGCAGGTGTTCTGTGTGTTATGTGCATACATGTGATACACAATGACTGTTTCAGTAGTTCTTATTCTTCATCAGGCTATTACAACAGGCCTCACAGATCATGGCTAATTCTTAAAGGTATTTAAGTACTAAATACCTATTGGTGTGGTAGGTTTTGCCGTCCTTAAGCCAGATGCAGATGGTATTGATGCAATAGAGCTAAATGCGTAAGTTACCATCTTTATTTAAAAGTACATTTAGTAACAGAGAGACCAAGAAAGCACTGAAATTTGTTTTGTTTTGTTTTAAATGGCATTCAGCATCTTTTTATAGATAATTTTTTAAAATAAAAGTTAGAAATCATTTTAAGTTGGGGAGTCTTAGTCTTAGGAAAGTTAGAAAGAAAGAAGTATCTAGTAACCAGTATCTAGGAGCACTTTAAGTGGATGGCTTCTTAGCTATGTAAATAGCATCAAGTGACATTATAAGCCACTCACTGCTTGCCTTAGAAAACATGTTGGTTTTTGTGCCCTGTCTTCACATAGTCCAGAGGAATGTAATTTCTTCACTTGTTTGTTTTGCTGGACTGATCTTGTTTTTGTGAGGTTTGAACCAAAAACAGGCGTCCTAATGAGGTACCTCAGATAAATAAATATAACCTTACTTTGACCTCTTGAACAGATTTCATCTACTCTAGACTGCACTAACCTCTTCTGTTGTTGTTCTTTCTTAACCAAAAAGTCCTTCTTACAGTGCCAGAAGTGTGCATTTTCAAAGGTAGTGAGAAACTTCCAACTTACACTTCACTCTTGATTTTTTGGGAGATTCGGTGAAGAGATGCTTCAGGCAGAGTGTTTATTGGTAATGCACTTAAGTAGGATAATGCACTTAAAGGGTACTCTAAGTCTTGAAAATAACTCCTACTAGGAAAAAGTAGGCTAAGTAAATTCTGGTGATATTGACAAAACTTCCCCTGGCGTTGCAAGCATACCACGAGGAGCTCTGTCTATAGTTTTCCTAAAACCTAGGCTATTTTTGTCCTGGTAAAGTACTGAAAGCAATTTAATTCAGCTGTCAGAAGAGTCCAACAGCAAACATAACGAGGGAGTTAACATTAGGAATGAAAACTAATCAAAAGTGTTGTGGATCTATTTCCTTTTCTTGTAAAACTAAAGGACTGTTAAAAATTCAGCAAATATCCTTTAGCATAAATTCCTAGCAAATTTGCATCAGGTTTATCTGCATTATAAATGAAAAGTCTTGACTGGTGCTGTTTGGCTGGACTTGCTGCCAAGAGAACATTTCTCCCCAGTTAGTTAGTACTTTTACTCCTTTTGCCCAAGTGGACTTAATTTGTCTGAAGTGTTTAGCTTTGATAAACTGTATCTCATAGGACTGTACTGCCTCAGATGCATCCATCAGAAGTGCATGCATAGTAGTGAAGTCTGGAGTTTTTTGAGCTCAGCTACTTAAGCTGACTTAGTGACCTCAGAACTGTCAGGAAATACTCACTTGCCTCAAACAATGTGTTAAAACTCCTGGGAGCAATGTGGGAGAAGATGCAGTTTGGCCAGCTGAAGCTAAATGTTACTTCTTGTGAAGTCCAGTGCTTGATGCACAATCTTTGGTCTTATGTCAGACATGTCCCATGCCTGAAGTGTCCTGTGTTCACCTGTGCAGGTGTTGCCATCTTTGCCTAACCTTCAGAAAAACAGGAAGAAGACCAGATTAAATTTCTTGCCTTATTTTTCTCTCAGGGAGCCAACAGAATGCGAGGCCGCCTGGGAAGCGTGGACAGCTTTGAGCGCTGCAGCAGCCTGGCTTCCGACAGAGTACGTGAGGAGCTTAGCTTAGACTGGCGCTGTCGTGCACTGCTGTCAGTGGAGCGTAAATACGGCACTCTGCTTTAATTTGAAGGAAGTAGAACAAAGCACATCAGCTTACAAAACTCAGAGATGTTTCCACTGGGAGGCAGAGGGTGTAAGAAAGCTGGGGTTTATGTTGACTTGAAGCTTCAGCTTTAATCTGATTGCCAGTCATTTTTTCCTACACTTCCCTTGCTTTTACAAAAAGCAAGGAATTTCTGGTTTCTGCCTTTTTTTACTGAAGTAATTAAGGAAGGTCATGTCTCAACAAAAGGAAGTGCTCTGAAGGTGAAGAATCCTTTCTGTAAGTAATAGTTGCTTTAGGGAAGTAAGAATTTTTGACCTAAGCCCAGCTGTTGGGGATGCTATATGGTAGCAAGAGGGCGGAACTCTGTTCACTTTCTTATTTCCTGTTTTTAAAGTTTTACCTCGCTTGAGGGTTGGTTGCTGGCTTTCCCAGGAGGTGAAGATTCTGTTATGGTTTTCCTGCTACAGCTACTCATAAACTGGCTGTGTAATAACAGTCTCTCTTCCAGGATGTCGCTGTGACGGTACAGGAAGTATGCTCGCGATATGTCGAGGAAACTAGCTAAAAGCAGTTTCCCTAGTCTTTTCCATTCCTGTGTTTTCCTGAAAGAGACAGAAGTCCTGTAGCTGGAGTGCCAGTCCCTGTGAGAGGATGCCTGGATGAATTAGTATGTTGTTTGTGTTGCATATACAGTTGTATTCCTCCTGCCGCTTTCACTTTTTGGAAGAAGGACGCTGTTGGTTTGGAGTGAACTCTCAAAGGATGTCTGGTTTGGGTGATAATTAGCATACAATAGGCCATGACCCAGAAGGGGAAGAGGCTTTGGTGCCCCAGTTCTGGCTGCTCGTGGGTTAAGTGAGAGCTCTCACAGGGCACAGAGCCTCAGGCCTTACTCTGCCAGCACTTCCTTTCAGGACACTTCTCCGGGCGATTCCCCACCAGCCACTCCTCCGGCATCCCCCGTGTCCTCGGCCTGGCAGACGTTTCCCGAGGAAGGCTCGGACTCCCCGCAGTTCAGGAGGCGCGCGCACACCTTCAGCCACCCGCCCAGCAGTGCCAGACGGAGGATAACCTTCCAGAACGGGAGGTCCCAGAGCGCCCGCTCCCCGCTGCTGCGGCAGAACGGCGTGGAGGCGGCCAGGTGAGTCAGGGCAAGCCGTGCCACCTGCCCGCGGTCCCCTGCCCTCCCCGGGCTCCAGCCTCACCCGCCCCCCTCCTTGGGCAGGCTGCGACAGCCCTGCTTCTGGCAAAGTACGTAAGGAGCTTAGTTCAGGTTGGTTTCTGCACTTCTCCGGGGCTGGTGTGTTCATTTATTTATTTATTTTCAGCCTGTCTTCTCTGCCTCTGAGTAGTCTGGTACTTTGCAGTAACTTGATAGTCCCTGAATTAGTGGTTCAGGGGAGGCATCAATCATCAAATTGATGATTCAACCGGATGCCCACGCCTATCTGTTTATTTGTGACCTCTGAGCTGAGCCTTTTTGGCAGTCTCATTAGTTAGACCCTTTGGAAAAGAGGCTCTCAGTGCTTTAAGTGGCAGAAATGGCAGCCTGAAACTTTTATGCTGGGATGAAAAAGGCACTAACAGCTTCAAGCGTCCGTAGCCATGTTAGTCAATCTCAGAGAGTATGTCCAGCATTAAAACTGGCAAGGAGTCTTGCAAAAGGACAAAAGGATTGAACACATCCACTGAACTCTGAGGCATGTGATTTCCCTATTTGCCTTTCTCCAGAGTTTCTCTCTGTAGCTTGTCTCTGTAACTTTCTGCTTCCTTTTTGGAGACTCTCCAGCTATTAACATATGGAACACTGCTCCTTCAGGAGTTCCTTCACTCAGCAGATGTTCCCACAATTCACTGTGGGCCTCTTTGGTTGTGCCTTCTTTTTCTCCTCTATGCTGGCTACCTGCATAGAGGACTATAGTGACTGTACAAAGTCCAAACCATTTACAAAACTCAGGTCAAGATGAGCTGAATTTTTTCTGTTGGAGGATCACATTCTCCAGCCTATTATATGTTTCAGTGCTTAGCTGTAATTCTACTGTTTGTGGGCTCTTTCTAAAAATGACTTTAAATAGTAATTTGTCACCTATTTGATGTCTACATTAAAATATCAGTGTGAATGCTGCACCAACCAGCTAGTAGAGAAGGGCAAAAAACTTTATTCTGTTTTAAAAAAATGGAAGGGAGTGAAGGGTAAGAAACTAGCCTTTGTTACATTGTGTTTCCAGAGATATAAATAATGTGTTTTTTACTGAGATAAACTTTTTTTCCCACTGACCATGTTGTATGCAAACAGGAAACCCTGATAGTTCAAAGTGAAGGACTTGCTGACTATATTAGTTTGCAATAACTTGTAAGAAATCACTGATTAAGTGGCATCAGCATTTTTTTAGTCAAAACAGTTTGTAGCAGTGTGGTTCTAGGCTGGGATTTTTCATTCTTTCATTTTGAAGATTAGTCATAAATGTTAAGCAAAAGAAACTGAATTAATTTTTATGTCTCCTCCAATACTTGTCACTACTACTAAGTAATGTGTGACTGTGGAGTGGGACTACCTTTCTTCATGTAATTACTTCACAAAAATTTATCCAGATGAACTGCATTTACATAATTTCTACTTCCTAATGTGTTGTTTACAAAAGTAAAAGAAAACTGAAGGGGAATAAACAATGTGGTTTATATTGGAAGAAGGTTTCTAAGGATATTTCTGAATGTTTAAGAGATTCTTTTATTTGAATATGCTTTGGGAATAAATGAAGCTAAAGAAATAGGGCGGTTTCCCTGTTCTGCAATGTCATTGAAAAGTTTCTAATAGAAGTCAGCTCTAATAACAAAATCAATATCCCCAGAGAACCTGCCCAGGAATGCACGTGGTACATTTTATCTTCTGGGAAACAAAGTTAATTTAAGCCCAGATGAGGTATTTGGCCAGTGTCTCTAACCTGGTGGTTTTGTTGTTGTATCCCAATCTGTGCTGACCCATCTGCTGTGTTCTCTTGTTGCCTGCACAGTCCTGTGGTCGGGGTTCGGCGCGCTCTCAGTGAGAGTGAATCTGCGTCACCTGGTCTCCCCTCCTCTCTCTCTGCCCCTTCTTTCCTGAAAACCTTTTACCAGGGCTCAGGAAGGTTGCTCCAGCACTCAGAAAGTGACCTCCCCAAGAGGTGAGAGCGCTGTCTCCTGCCTAGTTCTCCAGTGCCACTAGCTTAACAGCAGGATTCCCAGTGGAATGCAGCACATGGCATCTCTCCCACTCTGCCTTGTGCTCCTGCATTTCTCACAGACTTCTGTGATGCAAATGGCCAAACAGGCTTTTGGATCAAAAAGCCTGTTAAAACTAGAGGCTTCTATGCTGACATCAAGTAGCTGTCACCTATTTCTGTTGCAGTGTTGCAAATCTGCTGCATTGGTTTGTCACATGAAATGCAATGGATTTTAGGAGTGTTTTGCCAATTTAATGCTTTCTCTGCTGAATGCAAACCAGCATGTGTTGCCATGATCACTGGCATGTGAAGAAAAGAAAAGAGCAATGTGAAGAGTGCACAGTACTAATGTGGGATGCCTGTGCATGAGGAAGGGGAAACACCAAGTTAACTGGGTGATACTAACTGTGAGATGTTTAGAGAGAATTAACAAATAACTTCCAGTTGAAGAGGATTTGGGAAGAAGCAAAGGTATGAAAAGTGGCAAAAACCCCTCCAAATCCATCTCTTACAGACTACCTCTAATTTGGGTTCCAGTCCAGCTTGGTTTCTATGCTCCCTTTAGATAGCAGAGTTGGTCCAAGCTGAACCAATGCCCAGCTCAGTTTGTGCAGGCAATGGACAGCATTAAACCCAGCTTTCTGGGTTTGGGGAATGAAGGATTGAGTATTGTATGAAAACTGTATTTTAATGCCAAACTGAAATTACTGAGATAATATTTTTGGAATTGGTTATGCAGGCAGGTTCAATGTACTCTCATTAGAGTGGAGTTTTGAACTCTTGGGGTGGGGAGATCTTCAAGGAGTAATTCCCAGAAGACCACCATGTTTCTACTTAGATTTTACAGTATACACATTTCTGATACCATTTGATCTTTAATTTGTATGGAGACTCTTGTGGAAATGGGATCTCATTAGCTATAGGTCTTGCTGGGAGCAAGTGGACCTGAACTGTCACTGTGAAGAGTGCACTGTTAGCATCTGGTTGGATTTCTGAAGGGAATGCAACAGATATGGTCAGAAAGAAGTGCTGAGTGAATAATGCTGATGTGATAAGGGTTATTGAGGTAATCCATCAACTGCTAATGGAGAATGAAATATATTGTCCAATTGACAGTGGCCAAAACTTGCAAGTGTATGTTAAGCCATCAGGTTTAGGAATGAGAGGAAGTTCTGATTTTTTGCCATGTGTCTTTTCTTGTGGGTTTCTTATTTGGTTCGTTGGGGTTTTTTTTGTTTCTTTTTCTGAGAGAGGGCCACCATCTATCCTGGTAGGATCCGTGCGAGGTGTTCTTGACATTCTCACATGAGTAAGTACATGATAGGTTGCAATTTAGCACACAGATTTGCAGACTATAAGCTGTTTGACTGTTAGGAACCCTAATTAAAACTTCAGTGCATTTTCCAGAATAATCATGGTTACTACGCATTCATAAAATGTGGAATTCCTATTGCACATGAGAAAAATTCTGTAGAGTCTCACTTCTTTATTATATAGCTTTGAGATTACCTATGATGCAGCAGGCAGCTTTTCTTGGCGTTCTGGCAAACTTCAATGTGCAAGAGCAGAGACACTTTCAGTTGGAATTTGTCTTAGAAAGATTTTTGAATTGTAGCAGTCAGATGGGCTTATGCAAAGAGAATGTTATAGAATGGCATGGGATTTTTTATGGGTTTTTTGTTTGTTTGTTTTTGTTTTTTAGCATTTTTTTAATTGAATCACAGAATGGTTTGGGTTGGAAGGGACCATAAAGATAATATAGTTACAGCCCCCCATATAGTTCCTTTCTTCAAGAAATGAACAGTATAGTGAATTTTGGCATCAACATAATATTTATAGGTGCCTTCAGAATGTATTTGTGGCATTATCAATACATTACTCTGGAGAGAAGGCAAGGATGGAAATGATCTCCACATAATCTTGACTTTTGACAAGTGTGTTATGCATCATTGAACAGAATTGCAGATAAAGATTAAAAAGATATCTGGTCAATATAAAGTTAAACAAGGCTTTTTAATATAAACACAAAAGCAGCACTTTAAAAAGTGGAACAATCTAAGTGTAGGTTTGACTAGCTCACAATTTCTCTGTTGCTGTGCCAGGAAAATTTAAGCTGAATTTGAACAGATTCCCTTTTTTAAAACAGTTTTGTGTCTCATGAAGGAAGTAAAATACTTGAGAATATTCTTTAAACAAAATAGCAGAAAGTAATTTGAAAAGATTCCATTTTTTAAAACATTTTGTGTCTCATGAAGGAAGTAAAATACTTGAGAATATTCTTTAAACAAAATAGCAGAAAGTAATTATTCAGAATAAAAATATATGACAGGAGTGAAAACCAATAGAGGGGTGTAAACTGATAGAAACTGGTTTTTCGTCTTCCCAGATGGGAGGAATACTTCATGTAGTAGTCTTACATGTAGGTTTCTGCCAACTTAAAGTGCTGGGAAGTTGAATTCTGTACTTGATCTGGGGGATTTTGTACCATCTCAGCCTCCAAATTGTTAAGTAGGTTGCATTTATTCAATTGCTGCTTAGAGCAATCAAGTGGATAAGTTGAAATGAAAGCAAAATGGGGGAAAATACAAGTCTTGGCATGACCAACAATAGTATTTATTCACAAGTCATTTGGCTTTCATGGACTCAAGTGGAAAATAATTCAGGTAAGTGTTATGTAAAGAGTTCAAAAGAAATGGGGTAACATTGTGTTTTTTTAAATATCAGTCATTCAGAGAATTTTAAACAGTTCTGGGAAGAGATTTAGATAATTAAAACCAAGCAATGAGAATATTTGTAATCCGACCAATTTTTTTGAGATTTCTTCTTTCTTTCCTTTTTATTTTCTTTCCCTGAGGTAGCGGTCTCATCTTCATGCTACACATTATAGAATAGTGAGTGGATGAAACTGAGTTGCAGTTACCTGAGATAAAACCTTACATGATCAGTACTCTGTACTCTTGAGTACTTGGGGTATTACTTCGAACAGCTTAAGGGTGAAAGTAGAGACAAGTATCTGAGACATTATACTGAATTTACAGCTGTTCATTTTTTTTTGTATACAAGCTGATAAATGCATTTTGGTTTCTGTATTGGGTCAGAAGAGTAGGGTAAGTAGCCCTACAGAGAACCATTATTCTCCAAACTGACTTTTGATGCATATGTCTTAAATACAGAATATTATATTGTTATCTTTTTCCAGAGATGCTTCCATTAGGTGACCTTGCAGCAGGTTTCCCTTGTAGATGGGAAGATGTCCACCTAAGATGTCTGCGTAGGTGGTAGTGAAAACTCTGCTCTGCTTTTCAGTAGCAATGACTGAACTCTATTTAAGGAGTTGTTTTCCTGCTCTGGAGATGCTTTGGCTTAGTCTCTCCACTTACATTAATGAACCTCTTCATTTTGTGGGAGCTGATAGCTAACGTTTTTTCTTTACCCCCACCCTGTTTAGAGAAACTGTTTGCACCAACCTTGTGAATCTTTTCATTAGGGTAGGAGACACTACCATTTTACTCTGACTTCTTCCTGCTTTTGCTCTGTAGGGTATTTTTTCACACCTTCAGATATCATACTAAGCTAGGAATTGTCTGTCTTAAAATGAGGAAACTCTCTTTGCACCCTTTCTACCCTCCCTTTCCTAAATCTTCGTGTTTTCCGGGATTAATATGACATGGTGTGTTTCTGAGCATTGCAAAAGTTTTCCTCTAATCACTTACTGGACAACTTGTTGAAAGAGCAGGTGATTCATATTAGTTGCTTAAAATAACAGGGGATTTTTGTGAAGGGAGGATTTAACAAGAGAAATACAGGTCTTCAGAAATGTATGATTTACACACTTCATGATGTAGCATAGGTGATTAGTTCATCCCAATGTAAAATCTGTGATTCAAATGCTGTAAACAAGTTAGTTTCATGCCCAAAAATAGCCACCTTCTTATTCTGACTTTTCTGTGAATTTTGCTACTATAAATTTAACAGTATTCATATGACTGTCTAGAGTCACATTAACTGAACATAGATTTTTGTACATAGCAGTAGAAAAAATTTTCATTCCCTTGTTACATAGTGTCTGTTTAGCAAGCCCTGGAATGACTCGGTTTTTGTGTTATAACATGTGATGATATGTAAGGCTTGAAATAGTAAGAAGTAGCTCTGTTACAGTTATTTATAGAAACATAAGTTAGAATTATATGTCTCAAACTCAGTATCACATTTTCAAGAGCTGTTGGACTGAAATACCTTTGAAAACCAGCACCTGTAAGTTCAGAATTGGTATTACAGTCTAAGTAATCTGTGTTTGGCTACCATGAGCAGTGGTAATCATCATCATCAGAGACACAGAGTTAGACAAAGAAGGTTGTCACAGTTACTGTTTAGGTTAGTGCATCTACTGAGACCACCTACCAATAGTGTGGTGCTATAGGGAACTGGGGCACTATGGAAGCTAAATCAGGAGTGGAGAACAGTTCAGACTATGTGTCATTAAAGGGCTCCCAGCTGGTATTGCTGTTCTTAAGAGGAGACCAGGGGCTGGTGGTAGGTATGATGGGTAGGTGAGTTTGAAGCCATGGTTATTTCTCTGCCAGGATATGGAAGGAGGGTCTGATACCTTGGTATGATAGCGAGTCTGGTTGGTCACTCAGGCTTACAAACATCAGGGAGCTGTTGGAGATCTTTAGCATAGTGACAGCTTTGGTGACCAAAAAGGCCAGTCCTAGCTTGGTGAATTTAGCACATTTATTGAGCACAGAGTTCTAGTTATGACGTGCTGATTAAGGTAGTGTAGCTGGTAGACTGGTGTAGCTGAAACTTGATAGTCCTCCCTTGCAGATCTGTCCTGTGCAAGCCAGATGTGGGGGGATGGACTTCAGCTGAAAAGCTGCAATCACTTGCAAACTGCCTTCCCACTAAAAACATAGTAAATGTGCTGGGCTTTCCTTTCATCTAACTTTTTAGGATCCTTGCACTATAGCATCGAAATTTGTTACTGGATGAAGGTTTTAGTGTAGTTACTGCTTTGATATAGCCGTTTTCCCTGTGATGAAGATGAAGCTGCAGAAACAGTTCCCCCTGTTAGATGCTCTCTTCCTAAAAGGTAGTAATTGTGCCTTGTGCTGTTGACATGTGGAAGGATTAGTGGCACATAGTCAAAGTGCCCATTGCTATACAATATCTCTGCACCTAATTTACCACAAATGCAAAATTCTGAAATATATCTGAAAGTGGATCAAGTACTTATGAAAGTTAAATGTCTTTTCCTCTGGCAGTAGTCACTAGAAAGGTGTAATTGGTGTGTCCTTCCTGTAAAGCTTTCCTGTATCCTCTTCTTGTTTCTTCCAGCAGCATAAGATATTATTAAAATTAATGTGTAATTATATTTCTGCATGGCAGATGGGGAGAAGATCTGCCCTCTGTTTGCAGGGTCTCTACTTCTACAGCTTATGAAACATGAGGACATGTGTCCCCATTTATCCAAGTGAAGCATGCACTTCTTGAAGCTTAGGAAAGAGACTAGATGAGAAGGCAGAACATTGTCTCCAATGACATATTCACCTGTGAGCTCAGCATGACATTTAAAATGGCACTAAATGGAGTGCTGTGCTTCACTGGAGCTCCATCTCTGCTTTTAGGGGTGCTTCATCAGTTCACTCCCAGAAGACTGATAGCAAAACAAAACCCATTGCTGTCAAAGTTACAGGCTAAGTATTACTGTGTTTCTCTCTTAGCTCCTCAAAAAGTTAAGCTTTTATTCTGAGCTTCCAGCTGAGCCCTGTATGAATGCTTTCTAGTGCAAACTTCACAGCGCTATGCAACAAGAAAACAACCGGGCACTTCAGTATTCAAGGTGAAGCTCATACACAGCACGCTTTGCCTTCTTAAGCTTCCCCACAAATGCTCCTGCAGGTTTGGTTGTACATTAGACAGAGTTAATAAAGGTTTGGTTTTTTTCTCCCGACAAGGAATACTGACTTTAAATACCCCATCTGCTTTTTCTTTCCTTCAGTGATGGGGAGGGAAAGAAAAGAACATCAACCTTCTGCAGCAGTGAATCTCTAAATGCTGCGGGGGCCACGCTCACACCTCGCCGCATCTCCTGGCGGCGGAGAATATTCCTGCAGGTAGCTTCACCTATGAATAAATCTCCTTGCAAGATGCAGCATCCAGGTCTGTGTGTGCTTTTAAAGAAAATAAACAAGCAGTTGTTACTTAATACTGTGCTGAACTGCAGCGTGTGATAATATGAAAGGGAGAAGGGAGTCAGTGTGGTACAATATTCGTGCTAGAACCTCGCCAGAGATCAGTTGTCCTCATTTGGCTTTAGACTGTTAGGTTTTTGTTGCTTTGAAGAGAGGATTTTGGCATCAAAATCAAATTAATTGCAATCTGCCATAGCTGCTGTAGGAAAGGAAATTAAGACAGGTCTCTTACTGACAAAAATAATATTTTTAACAGTTAGGAAATTTTTACCGTAACCCGTGTTAGGAGTGTTTGGTTTTACATCTTGTCCTTGTAGTGCACATCGCACCTGTTGATTGTGTTAATAATTCTTACAATAATCTTACAACAATTCCTACCATTTAAAGTAGGAACTCCTGAAATAGCTGAAATCATGCTATTCATAAAGTCCCCTTTGGCAGAAATCCAATCCATAGGTAAATGGTAAACTCTATATTTAGTGACCACAAAGTGCTATAGCACTCTCTGTAGTGCAGGGTAGCAGATGGAAAAAATAGCTTTAATGTAGAACCCATGGTAAATCATAGCAGCAAATAAGCTCAACTGTAAAGGAGGCTTTATGGATAAATGTTTTGTGGTAACTGGAAGGACTTGGCAGGGGAAAAGTTTGAAATACTGGGTGACCCTTTATCTAATTCTACTTAATTTAAATAAAACTTTATTAATGAAAACAAAACACTCCAAAAATAATTATCTACTGTTGCACTGCATTTTCTCTGGTTTTGGAATCAGCAAGTTACTACTGAATGTGAAAGACAGCTATTTTTGTTCTGCTATGACATAAATTTTTATGATATGTCAAACAATCTGAGTTTCCTGTAATAGCTATCTGATTCTTTGCAGATGGTCATGATGGAAGTGAATTGTTACCCTTATCCCCTCTTGCTCCACCCCTGGAGGAAGACCCTCTTGTTCTAGTATTGCAAAATGAGGATGGTCCAAATAAAACTGGAGAGAGGAAAAACTCAGAAGAACTACAAAGTCTGTGGAGAAAAGCCATCCATCAACAAATTCTGTTACTTCGAATGGAAAAAGAAAACCAGAAGCTGGAAGGTTAGCTATTTAGAAAATACCCCTAAAAGCTATTGCAGATTCTGCTGCCTGAAGATGAAAATTTTTCTGGTGTTGGGCACCTTAAACAGAGATGTGGTTCTGTAACTTTTTAGTTAACTATACTAGAAAAAACCTGTTTTTTTCCTAGTTCTGTCTCATGGTCTATGAGGTTCTCTGTCTATCTGACTTTAAATCTTAGTGACAGAAGAAAGTGATAAATTTTCCTTTTTGGGTGCATGTTGGACAAAGAATGCTACAGTCTGTGTTGTATCTGTCTGAGTGTAGGAGTTCTAATGTGGAGTGAGGAGAACAGGTGCTGTGTGAACACTTAGGTATGGTAAGCCTTACCCTTTCTATCTCGTTTCAGTCCTTTGCAGCTCATGGCCTTTCTCTCCAGGCTTTTTCTTCTTCATTAACCACATCACAGTGGTAATTTATTAATGCTTGAATCCAAATATGATTTTTGAGCAACTGGCTCTTGAGGTATGTCAGAAAGTTCTGTATTTTGGAACATGAGCGCTGTACACTGAAAATTGAGTGCTGTTAGTGAGGGATCTAAAGTTGACCATTCTGACTGTCAACTGCCTGAGCTTCTAGCTAAGATATTTTATTAAGGCTGGTCAAGACTCACACAATTAAAAGATGAGATGCAATGTCTATCCTAGCATATGGAAATTCTTCAGTATAATAGACTAATAAGCTTTTGGTGCAACTTGAAATTTCCAAGTGTCCTCTCTACAGCTGCTGCCTTCATCTTCTCCTTTATGTTGTATAACCTATATGGTAGTCTTATTCTTCATACTACCGTACTACTTCAAACATAATGATCTTGTCAAGATCAGTTAACTCTTTTTCCTTCTTTAGATTAGCTCACTGGGAAGGCAGGGAGAGGAAAGAAAAGCATCAGGACAGAAGTCTTTCCATGTCCCTACAAGTGTACATCCTTGAATGTAATTCCTACACACACAGTGTATTTCTTGGTGCTGTTTCTCTCTATGGTTTGTCTCCCTGTTGACACACAATTCTGTGGAAACTCCTAGGTTCATAGGGAACATACAGCCAAAATTTTCATTTCATAAACCATTTTAGCAAACACTCTCTTTTGGTGGGGTGAGGAAGCTAGAGATCTGCTGTGGTGACTGTTTTAATGTTATTCCCCCTGACACTTCGAGCTGCTGAGGGATAAATTTGCTATACCTACCCTGTGTGGTTGAGGGTACTGAAAACCCTTAAATCAGACCAGTTCCTTAAGACTCAATTACAAGTTGCTTCCATTCTGTAGCAGATACACAGAAATCAAGTTCTTCCCACCTGATCATTCATGGTGAAAACAGGAGTGTTGGCAGTAGAGATGCTAAACTGGCACATATCTTTCAGCCCACATTCTTGGTTTATGCTCTGAGGAGCATATCTCCATTCTTGTATTCAGGTTCATGAGTACCCCTGGTGAAACTGGTGCTCTTGCTAGCTAGAATTCATCATCTTATTTTCAAAGGGTGAAAAGTAAACTGTTCCAACACTATCTCTAGGTTGCCTTCCTGTGGGCTGTTATAGGCCATTTTATGGACAGGACATGGGCAGAGCCAATACGTTCCAAACAAACATAGCATTGGGTGGTTCTTTGCATCCTAGCCTACAATTAAACGTACATCTCAGGAAAGGGAAATGTGATAACAGAAATGCAGACATTTCTTTACTTGAAGCCAGGTTCCTAGCTGTATGTATTAGACTGGTTCAAGACTGGAATTGCTGTGAAACTGTTTCTAGTGAATTTCTGTTAATCAGTTTTTTATTTTTATGTAAAAATATTAATAGAACCTCTTTTTGTATTCCTTTTGCTGTCGAGGAGACTTGAATGCTATTAGTTCTTTATTTTACAGAAGGTAAGTTCTGTCATTTGCACAAGCTTGCTTTCTTTTTCTTTTCCTTTCTTTTTTTTCTGAGAAGCTAGATGCTTCTTTTTCCAGTAGGTCACCTTGAAACATAAAAGCTGCAAAAAGTAGCAGGCCACCTAGCAATGACTAGGAAAAATGTTAACAAGGATGGTTGAAAAACAGCAAAGGGTGGGGTAGTAGGGAGGGCGCATATGATCCACAGGCAAACTTGCTAGCTTTCACTAGGGTGAACTGCACAGTTAATGTGGGAGTTTGTTGTCACATTGAAATATGTTACTGCTGTCTTGAATGTGTTGCATGCTGCTTACAAGAGTGAGAATTCTTGGGTGAAATTTTGCAGCAGTAGGGTAGCATTTGAAATCGCCCCAGCTGAACTGCAAATTCCTGTGGTAAGATCACACTCCCGTTTTTATGGCAGTGCACTGCACCTTGCATAATACCTGCTTTAGCAGAGGCCCCTGTAGTTTTGAATGGGTAAGATCTCAGTGTAACGTTGAGCTTTTGGAAATAATTTGTCATTTTTGGAGTGGGCTAGGCAATGATCATGCAATTGATCCAATATTGACTCTAGCTGAAGTGAGATGAGTAGGCGAAGGAACAGATGCTCAAAACACTTGTTTTGCAGGATGTGTAAAAATGTGAGCGAGAGTTTGCTTTCACCTAGAGGTGGTGGTGGAGAAGGTGATACATTTGTAAGAGAAAGGGGGCTTCTGCAAGAAGTATTGTGCACAGATCAAGGTGAATTTGGGATAAGCTCAATTGCAGTTCAGAGGTGGTGTTGCTTTAACTGTTGACAGTGAAATGTATCTTTCTAAATTAAGACACATTCAAGTAATGGTTTCAGGTTTTTTTACTAGTAGTTAGAGGAACTGGAGTGTTTTTCTGCACATGCATCATAAATCATAAAATACCCAGAGTTAATTCTTAGTAATGGAAATGACAGCTGCTTCTCTATTAAATGCCAGGGTGACAATGCAGCTTTATTTCAGAAGTAGCATAATAAATACTTTGTACCATGTAGTTCCATGCAGCAAAGCTTTTATGTTTATAACAGCAAGAGTTCTGTGCTTTGGCACAAATGTATCTTTCTGGATATGGTTCGTGCTGGTTCATTCTGTTTGCACTAGTCCCCCTGATGATGCCAGTGCCAAGAGCTCTCACTCTCTTAAGGGACATGTAAGAACTGGAACCAGTGTGACTGACTTCAGAAGATTTGCCTAGCTTGCTTGCCTAAATCTCTAATACAAACAATCATATGTTTGGGACTTTCCATACTCAAACAGTTGTAATGTTCAATATAAACAAGAATAAAATGATCAAAGGTGTTTTTGCAGAGCAGGTGCTGTGAGGTTTTGTTGAGTGGATTTTTTTTGCCCCAAGCTTTAAAAAATATTTTTATGTGCTTTATGAATTGCTAATATTCATGACCCAGTAAGAGAAGTTAAATTGTTAGATGCAACATCCTACGAAAACTGGCCCCAACTAAGCTATAAACTAATGAATTCTAGATGTGTTTATCACTAGTCAGATTATTGGATAGATATATCTAACTTGAATGGGGTTTGTGTGTTTGTTGTTATCTTGTAATTTTCTGATATTCTGGTTTTCCATGTACTCTTCCTTTCTGTTCTGTGTTTTAGCAAGCAGAGATGAGCTCCAATCAAGAAAAGTAAAACTGGACTATGATGAAGTCGGCATATGTCAGAAAGATGCCATAAATATTTGGGATAAGAAGTTACTTAACTGCAGAGCCAAAATCCGATGTGACATGGAAGATATTCATTCCACTTTAAAAGAAGGTATTTATGTAGGAGGGCTTTTAGCTCTGAAGTCTCAAGATGATTTTTTTGTTCCCTTCTTGATACCAACAGAAATCGGCAATACTTTTTCTAGTAGCAAAAAACTGCCTTCTTTTCACAAAGCTGCTGCTCTTCTCCTGCAGAACAGAAAATAGGTTCTGCTGTGCCTGTGAGTTACAATGTCAGCAATGCAGAAAACTGTATAGTCGTACTCCTGAAAGTAGCATCTTGTTTCTATGTGTCATTGCATCAAGATTGAACTTGGAGCCTTTGCAGCCAACACTGTGACCTTTTGGTTTCTGGTCAGTGCATCCAATTCTGAGTTTCAGATATTCTGATTTTACTTGATTAGTGAGAAGGCAGGACCATAATGTCTACTGTGGACTCTGCCCAAAACCTAGAGGAATCAGAGCCAAGTTTTGGAGAGTCTGGAACACGGTCACTTTGTATTTCATTTCCTGGAGTGAAAGGCTGGGAATTTTGTCTTGAAGTAGATATTCCTGTGGACTAGCTGTAGGCCAAGAGGGTACCCAGAGGGTCTTGTTAGTATAATGTTGTAGTGGGGCTTGATTGCACTGCTCTGCCCTCCATAGAATCTCATGTCTGTGTTCCAGATGCCAAAAAATAATTCAGTGTAATCTGGCCATGGTACAGAAGGGAAGTTTAAATTGCTACTAAAGTAAATTGTCATAGATATAAAGCAGTTCCTGTTAGTGACCTGCAGAAGTCTGCCAACAAATTATTTACCTTGATACCCTCTCTTCTGCTCTTGGATTGCAGTTCAGAGTTGGGAACAAGGATATGGTTTTTAAGTTGTCTTCTTGTTAAACAATTGTTTTGATAGAAGGCATTAGAAAAGTTGACATTTTGCCTTTCAAAGGTTGGTTTACAGAGTCAGATATCAAAGAAAGATGTATCTCTCCACATCTATGGACTGACATGGGCAGTCCTTTGCAAAGGGAAAGAGGAGTTGGGCTTCCCTTTATTTTACACTTGTGAATTTAGTTCAGCTTTTCTAAACAGGTCATTCTACATGCTGAGTGTAGTTGTGCATCTTTTTCCTGATGGAGACTAACAGCTCAGAAGTGGCAAAGCAAGACATGTCTGTACCTCAGTTGCCCAGGATACTTGCTAGTGTAATTGCCCTTAAATTTGTAGTTTATGTTTAGTCTGTGGGACTGAGCCATGGCTACTGAATGAACGCACTGCAGAGTGGAGTTAACTTTGTAAGGGATCCTCCAGAGTACTTCAGCCAAAATTATGACAAAGCAAATTCTTTTGTTGTAGCACTAAAACTATCCCCCTGTTTAGGCCTCTTGTTTTTTGGCTGACCTGCAGGTGTACCAAAAAGTCGTCGGGGAGAAATTTGGCAGTTTTTGGCTGTGCAACACCGAGTAAGGCACAGGCTGCCAAACAAGCAGCAGCCTCCTGACATCTCTTACAAAGAACTTCTGAAACAACTGACTGCTCAACAGCATGCCATCCTTGTAGATCTAGGTAAGTCTGTCTGTTCTTTCCCACTGGTTTTGTGGGTCTTTGAGTGAAAAACACACCAGTTATAATAGAAGCTGTTGCTGAAGATAGATGCTGCTCTATGAGCTCCATTTTCTATGTCATCAGGATACATTCTGCATATGCCACTTAGAGTCCTGTAAGCAGATGATTTTTTAGGCTATGCCATTCACATTTATGCCCCTCTGCATCTGTCTGAAAAGAGAAATCAGGCAGCTGCTTCTGCAAGTTATGTACAGATGGGAGTAATAAGTGAGTTCAAAAGGTATTCACTCAAAAGGTCCAAAGTCAGTGGTTAGATACAGATTGATCTGATTGAAGGCAAACCACATATGAAAGCAAAGTGGTCTGAGGGAGGAGAAATGCTTTTTGTCAGATGGATTGGGGTATTTCTTCAGAAGGATTGAATATCAATGACTCCTCTCTTTTTACATCAGGACGGACATTCCCTACACATCCTTACTTTTCCACGCACCTGGGAGCAGGACAGCTATCACTGTTTAATCTCTTGAAAGCATATTCTTTGCTGGACAAAGAAGTTGGTTATTGTCAAGGTATAAGTTTTGTAGCTGGAGTGCTGCTTCTACATATGAGTGAAGAGCAGGCCTTTGAAATGCTGAAATTCCTCATGTATGACCTTGGCTTCCGTAAACAGTACAGACCAGACATGATGTCACTACAGGTAAGTCAGCCCTTCTGGAGCAGACCAGAATTTTAAATTATTTTTGAGCTTTTAGAGGTTGCTTATGTTCTCCAGGGCCTTATGAAGCTTTTTATACTGTTTTGGAGGTTTTGAGGCACATGTATATTTTACTGACAAGCCTCTCTCTGTCTCTCAATTTGCAAACAAAGAAGCTGAAAACTTGCAGAGGTTTTCCTGTCACACAGCCCTGTCATCTCTTAAGAAATTCTTTCTGTTGTTTTGCCTTTCTTTTTCTCTTCCTCACTGCACTCTCTTCCTTACGCCAGAAAAAAAACCTGATATGCTTTGTCATGTATGGATGGAGCTTAAAATTTAATTAGATTTTGTTTTACTTCAGTCCATGAGCATTTGCATGTAAGTGTCTCTCTTTTTAAGGCCAAGTAAAGTCAATAGTGACACACAGTGGCCAGTCAGTGTATTCTGCTGGCATTTGTACTTGAGGATACTCTGCTTTGGCTCCTCATTTCAGCTCTTTTTCTCTCATTGTCTTCTACTCCATCACCCTTCAACAGAGAGAGAAAGCAGATTAATTTTTATTCATTTAATTATCTTATGCAATGATGCATGCTCTGCAAATATTATTCAATGGCTATCTATAGATACTCAAGACTGTTTAGGAGGGAGACAAAAATTTTCAGACCTGTATTTAGGGGTTTAAAGATCTGTATTTTAGGGTTTAAAGTTTGAGAAATCTTTCACCTTGACATGCAAGTGTCCCCTGATTTGAATAATTTTAATATGCTATAAACCCTTTATTTTATAAAGGAATATACCATTGATGAGTTAAAGCTTGTATAATCCACAGTGAGGAAGAGAAAACAAAGCAGCAGATAGAAAAGTCTAATTTTTTTCCAATGCTCCCTGCATAGAAAACACTTATAATTGAGTAAACTAAGCTAAAGGGAGACTTTCATTCCACTTTTCATGGCCAGTCACTTTAGGTGCTTCTTTGGCAAATGTCCAGAGCAATGGAATAGATTGTAGTTAAAGAAACTGTATGTGCTTATTCTAAAAGCAGTAGAGGACTGTGGATGTAAGTATGCTATAACAAGTTTGTTGTTGATGAACTAAGAGTGAACAGCCATAAAAAGCATTGTTTTACCTCCTTCTCTTCCATTTCCCTCCACAAATATGCTTTAAACCAGTGAGGGTCGAAGTGTGATAAATGCATGTTTGTTGATTTTCCCCCCCTCAGTAGATGCTCTCTGAGTGTGTGTGTGTTATACTGCAGTTGTAGACTTCCAACAGCTGATGATTTGAGAGCATTCACATGTCCAGGATTTGACATTTTAGTTCAAATGACTGTGACTGTTTCATTAGCAGAACCTCTTAGTCAGATTACTTTTAAATTGGAGAAATTGATCCTCTAATTTCTAAACTTAGAGAATCTTAGTATATTTGAGTTGTTTTCTAATAGGAGTAGAGTACTGGAAATTCTTTTGCATTTACAGCAGTGAAACGCAAGTTTATAGGCAGAATTGGCTTCAGTCCTGTAGAAGAAAAATGTTGGATGATTCTTCAGGATAATGAAAACTTACTAGACTTAGATTTTTTAGTTGTTGTCTGGAAAAAGTAGGGATCTAGATCCTTAGTCCATCATGAGCTATCCTAATTATTTTACTGCTCTGTGATGCAATTCTGACTTCACACAGGTGTTTTGTATTGACATTGTCCAAACTGGGCTTATTTGGTATCTTACACAATTAAAGCAAGAACTCAAATGCATGCACAAATTTAGCTGAATTGCCTAAATGAAAGTGATCCCCCTGCTTGCGTGCAGTGCTGATGAACAGGTAGCTTCAAGTGCACTCAGGTTTTGGTAGGGAGCAAGCATGAACTCTAGAAGTAGGAAAATAGCTGGATCTAAAGAGTAATTTTCTTACTGAGGATAGATTCACCTTAAGCATAAAGTACTGTTGACAATAAAATTGGACGTGACAACTAATCAATATATGTCTGCTTCTTCTGCTTTATGAGAGAAGCATTGCAAAGAAATAACTTACCACAGACTTATATTTTTAGCCATGAAGAGGACCTTTTAACCATTTTCCCTTGCAACCTTTTATAGGTTGTACAGCAATGCTTTTTTGCATCAGTATCTTAAATTTCACAGGACCACTGGCAGTTGTGCTGGGAAATATATATATGGTACACCTGTGTGTAAAATGTATTCTGTGGGTACAGAAACTGTCTGAAGTGATGACTGTAGCATTGGAGCTTTAAATGCAGTAAAAATAAGGCTAAAATTCAAAATTCATTGCTGAAAGACTGAAAGTTCTGGTCTCTTGACAAAGTTGGAGCAATATATTCCCTTCTTACCTTAAGCGTGTGAATCTGAAATGATACTTCATTAGTAATCAGGTTCAAACTGTTCTTTGTTATTGACTGCCCTGTTGGTTTTAATTCATTAGTGGCAGGTTGTTTATACATGAGTAAATACCACTTGAGGCCCCAGGAGGCAATTAAGCTTCATTTTACTGTGCCATCTGTACTGCAGTTCATTTCCCTTGAATGAAATAAGAATAATTTGGAAAACTGAGTAAAGCTGAACTTTTCTTTCTTTACTTTCTCCCCCCTCCAATCCCCTCATGCACTGTAGATTCAGATGTATCAGCTCTCAAGGCTTCTACATGATTATCACAGAGACTTGTATAATCATCTTGAAGAGAATGAAATCAGTCCCAGTCTTTATGCTGCACCGTGGTTTCTTACACTGTTCGCATCTCAGTTTTCATTAGGATTTGTAGCAAGAGTGTTTGGTAAGAAAGTTTATTCTATTGAAATAATTAAAAGAGCAATATCCATTGTGTTTTGAAACACTCAGGGAGTAGTTTTCTACATGCTGGGGACATTTGGGATGACTGTTGTGGGTGGCAAGTGGCAACACTTTTCATGGTGGTTGTCAGCTCCTTCTTAAGGGGAAAATCCAAAAGGTATTTCTTGAAACATCAGACTTGAACAAATAATTATATCTTCTCTTACTACCTAAGAGGCTTCTGAAGTGTAAACAGCAGAAAGTTTATTGTTGCAAATGTATTTTATGCAAATGTATTCAGTTTATATCAATAGAAAAGTTCATCCTGCCAAACTTGCAAACTGAAAAAAGAAAATGCCTTTCTGAATTCTGATTCTAAAGTGCTTTAAAAAAAAAATTCAAGCAAATTTGAACTTAAAGGCTGGTTTAGGTATTCATATATATATTGAACAATTTCCAAGTCACAATTTGCATCTGATTTAATTTAGAAAGTTTTTTCATTAAAAACTCCTCTTCAGGTAATGTCTAATACAGAAGCCTAAATGTTGATTATGCTGGGTAGTGTTTACAGTATCAGGATGTTAAGTAATGATTTTTGGGTTCTTTTCTTACCCATAAGAATTTCCAGCTTAGTCAAATCTCTAGTAATGCACCTTTTTTTTTTTTTAATTTACATTTATTTGTTAATGCAAAACTCACTCTACTTTTACATGCACCAAGAATCTAAGGTACTTCCTCGTAAATCAGACACTTTTTTCCCTTTCGGTCTTTCTGTTTTTATATGGCACCTTTTGTCCTTTCTTAGGAAATTTAACCTTTGTCTCATGTTTTAATATTGGGGTGTGTTAGGTTCTCAATTTGTGTGGTGTGTTGGCTTGGGGGCAGGAAGAGGGTTTTGGTTAGTTGGGTTTGATTTTAAGGTGGTTTTTTTTTTGGTTGGGTTTTTTTATTTTTGTTTTTGTTTTTACCCAGTGCTTTCTCAATTGCAGAGGTTTTTTTTCCATTTACAGCAAACACTTTTTAGCTGCTGTCTGGGTGAACAAATGATTGGTGTATCTCTTTCTTAGTGGTGTACCAGTCATGTGAATATCTGTTTCCCGGTGGGATTTCTAAATTCTGGGACACTTGAGCATTTTATGTTTCTGTCTCTTTTGTTGTTTGGTTTTTTCTTTCCTAAATGAATTTTTTATGGATGGGGAAGATGGGAAGGAGGTTCACTTCTCTATAAACAAGCTGAGCAAGGCATGTTCCCATTTTAAAATTGAAAAGTTACTGTGTTACTTTACTTCTTAATGCTTTCGATTCCTGAATTTTCAGTGTCTTATGGGCCATTGTCATATACCAGGAGCAAATGGCTTTTGTCTACCCTTCACAAATTATATACTTGTATTTATGCTGTTTGAATGTCCATCATAGACCTGAGAAGGGAAAATTTCAGGAGCTGTATTTGAAGGAGATGGCTGCCTCCTCAATGTCCTTGTGCTGCTGTGTGATACTGGATAAGGCCAGGGATGACCTCTTGAGTATCAAGATCAGGAACTGAATTTCTTCAGAGCCAGCAGCTCAGGAGGTTTATTTGAAATGCCATGTGCTGCCTTCATCTCAGTAACTTCAAGTCTACCACTGATTCTGAGGCAGAAGCTCTATTTACTGTCCTCAAGATTCCCATTTCTGTACAGTCTGTATCTACTGACCTGCAGAGCCCAGACTTTCCTCTCTTATCCATGTAACTATACCTCAAAGTAAAGGGTTTGGGGCTTAGATTATAGGCAGTGAGATCACTACTATGCATTTTGAAAATAATATAATTACTTATGGAATCTAAATAATTTTTTTAAAGGACTAGCTTCTGCCTGTAAAAAACAGTTGTGTTGTGATCTACCCCCCAACTGCTTTTCAATCACAGGAGCACTTAACCAGTTAGCAGTTGGTTAGCAGTCTCTGGCAGATAGTGATGAAATGCTAATTGCAGATAACTGCTATAGACATACTAAGCATACAGTATTTTCATTAATGCTCTCTCACATCTGTAAGATGAAAGAAAATTCATGCTTTATCCTCATGTTGAAATAAGACAGATTGCACTTCTGAACTGAATAACATCTGCACTGTGATTGATTACAAAGAACATCCCCGTAAATATATATATATATATATTAATCCAATTACTCTAGCTCCCATTTTCAAGATATTTTAATTATTTTCTCTTTTAGACATTATTTTTCTTCAAGGAACAGAAGTAATATTTAAGGTAGCACTGAGCCTACTTAGCAGTCAAGAGACATCTATAATGGGATGTGAGAGTTTTGAGAACATTGTTGACTTTCTTAAAACCACTATTCCAGATATGACGAAACCTCAAATGGAAAAAATTATTACTCAGGTAAGGATGTTTTTCTCTTTACTTTTTCCCCCATATTTAATTTACTTTAAAAGAACCATGCCTACACTATATGCAAAAATCCTTCCAGGAGAAGATATGTAAAGCTTCTTGAGAAATACTGTCAGTGCTGGAATCTTCATATCTATAACTTCCTCTGCATTGAAGCTGCAAATTGAGAATGAGCCTGAGTACCTTAATTGTGAAACTGTGAGCTGTGCTGCCCCTTCAGGTGGGAGTTCAGAGATAACAGGAGAGCTCTAGAAAACCATGTCTATGTGCAGGAGTGGAGTAAACTTGTGTATTCCTTTGACTTGTTAAGGTTTGACTCTTTCAGGTGCTATTAGATAAGAATTCATTTTTAGACAATGTAAATCTTCATTTCCTTATTGCATTGACTGTCATTGCCATGCTAAACCTCTATCAGGCACTTTGGTGTCTTTCACAACTCATTGATTCTGGGAATGTAGAGATGGTAGTTTAACACATTTGATACTCTTAGACATTAAATCTGTTCTGTGCTCTGCATGGGCTGCAGAGCAGCTGTGCTGTGTGGGCAGGGTAGAAATGGCTTTGTGCAAAGCCAGGTCTGATGGAGTAAGAATGGGTTATGTTGCCTGCGGAGCTGAGTGTGGTTACATGCAGGGCAGGGCAGCTCAGCTCAGCTCTGCTGGCCTGTGGTGTGGTCTCATGCTGAGAAGCCTTCCACATCTGCAATCATGTGTAGACTGCCTGTATCCTGTTGCTGCTACCTAGCCTGGCTCCAGGGGCAGTTGTTTGGCTCAGTCTTGTAGCTTCCAGGACCATCCCCATATAATCGGTAATGAAAGTAAAATGTAGACCTTATGCAGATCTGTAATGCACAGATGATTGCTCAGGTAGCTATGTAGAGGAAAATGGAACTTACCCAGCTTGAACACTGCATAATTTAAACTTTGATCTCATTTGAATAGAATAGAACAGTGAAAGTAATACAGAACTTGTTTTTTCAGGGAATCTGTGTGTGTCTTATGTTGATGGAATGTTTGTGATCTCTAGAACAAGGAACAGAAAATTAATGTCACTGTAGACATCCTTCCAATCCTAGTCTAAAATATTTGGTAATTTTCTGAACTGAGAGGCTGTGACTAGATTTGCAGACAGATCAGGGTCATATGTCCCATCACTGTTAGAAGCTCAGTTCTGTAGTCTTTACAATGCTTTGTCCCTGAAGTATCCCAGTAAGAAAGTAGTGTGTCATTTTGCAGGGACAGAGCACATGGAAACTGTAATAATGAAGAATGTTTTTACAGAAGTCTCTAAATGAGCTCTTGGAGTCAAGGGATCCAGTTTTGAAGGCAGAGATCTGATGAATCCAGATTTTAAAATTCTGTCTTGAACTTCTTAATATTCCTGAGCAACAGTCAATAAAACTTCATCATATTATAAAACTCTTGGATTGTATAAAACTTTTCTGCTGATACATCTCATAGTAAGAGATGGTATTTGGTCATTGTGAAAGGCATGATCCAATTTATTTTGAAGTCTATAATTTATTACGGCTATAACTCTGTTATAATGCTCTTGTAGACATCCCCTTAAAATACTTTCTTGAAGGGAACAGGAAAAGCATTAATCAAGAAGAGCTGACTCTTTGTCAAACATTCACATGGAATAAGTCCTCCCTATTGTAGTTAAAAATGGTCTTTTCTCTCATGGCAGGTATTTGAGATGGATATTTCAAAACAGCTCCATGCCTATGAAGTAGAGTACCATGTTCTTCAGGATGAACTACAGGAAAATGTGAGTCCCTGTGATGAAGGCGAACCTCTGGAGAAGCTGGAGAGGGCTAACAATCATTTGAAGAGGCAAAATATGGATTTGTTGGAGAAGCTACAGGTAAACTAGGCTACAAACTCACGGTGAAGTCATTTCTGTGATTCAGCCAGAGGAAAAAGTACTGTTTTAAGTGTATGTGTATGTGAAAAATCTTAATGCAAGACCTTGTGTAGTCGAGTAGTTCTCTTAATTACAGTGATTCACTTCTGCTAGCCATACTTCTAACTCCTCTGTCATTCCTTGGACTTTTCCTTCTTAATTTAGATTTCTTTTTTCCCAAAATCTCTCTACCCTTATCTGCCATAAAACCTGTTAGCAAAATTTGTTTATCTTACTGAAAAGTGAGTTCTCTATTCCTTCATCTCTCTGCTTCCCTGTCGGAAAGGTTTAACAAATAATCCATAATGCAGCAGATTTTTTTTGGTTCAGGCCTTTATAGGCAGTGTTGTTTTGTTTCTTTCTGTTGAAACTTAGTCCTCCTTTTGGAAGGTGGTCTCTCCTGGCAGACCTGATGATATCTGAAAGCCCACCAGACTGCCTGGTGAAGTTGTGCTTTAAAAAAACTCTTCCTCCCTCACTATTTACCTTTGTCTCATAGCTTGGCCAAGAGTTGTTTCAGTTGCAATATGTTGTATTGTCTTGCATTTTCTTGAGAGATAAGTTCTTGTTTTTTTCATCATCAGGCTATTTCTTGTTATATTTTTTAATTTGAAGCAAAGAGCTCAGAAAGCACTTTCAGCTTCTGAAACAGGAAAATGGAAGGAAAAAAGAAAAGATCAAGTCCTCATTATTTTTGTGTTTATGGGCTAAGGGTGCTGTGTTCTTTTGATAGTGAAAAAAGGAATCACTTAAACTTTTTGCTATTACTGATTTTTCTTTCTTATTTTTCTTTATTTATTTACTGCAGCTGTGGCTTTTACCTCTGTTCTGAAAATGCACCAAAGGCATAGAATAATTGAGTGGCTTATTTGAAAGGCTCTATCAAGGCTTTTCTGTTCTTTCAGAGTGCCTTACAATAATGCATCTTTCTCAGTGCTTAACCTCTTCACCTCTTTGTTTGCATAACTTCTTCATTCCTCTGCTTGTACCCTTTCCGAGGAGCAATCAGAATTCTTCCAGTTCCTGCGGAGGGAACTGCTGCTGCTGTGGTCCAGGGTTTCTTTGACTAGTCAGAGGAAGTTGTAGGTTTTTAATTGAAGAACAGGCAACACAGTCTGCTTTTAGACTTAATGTTGAATTTCTCCTTGCCTCCAACCTCTCCATTCTTGTAGCTTACTTTATTAGAGAGAGTTTCTTTTGTTCCATCCCTGTCAGACAGGTCATGTCTTCCAGTGCTACTTCAGCTGCTGATTTCTTTTTTCTCCCTCTGGTTTCAGTTCTTTGTTACTCTCAGCTGTCCCTTGCTTGCTGCAACTTTTATATCTCCTTCTCTCTCTAAAGCTTGGAGAAATTCTTCAGATTGATCTGGTCACTATGAGGAGATTTTGTGTATGATACACAGTATGCATTTCTTGTATTGTTTGCCTACACAGATGTGTTTTAGAAGTAGCTATGTAAAAAATACCATAATTTTAATATTATGATACTATATAATAATATTAAAAGAAAACTATTCAGAATTTGTCAATTTATGATAATGTTATTGTTACAGGTTGCTCATGCTAAAATTCAGAGTCTGGAAGCCAGCCTGGAGACTGTTTTGACACGAGAGAACAAAATGAAGACTGTAATTCAGTCCCTGGAACAGGAGAAGATAACATATCAAAAGACTCTTGAGCAGATAGTGAAGTATTTGCCAGCAGAGGTGTTGTCTGACTGTGAACTGCTCCTGAAGGAAGTAAATTACAACCCAAATAATAAAATATGGAGTAAGCCATAAACCAGGGTTTTCTTCAAAAAACAAAAAGGGAACGCAAAAATAAGTATGCTGCTTTCAATAGCTACTTAGCAATAGGCAATGGTATTACCCAAAAATAGTGCTGGGACACTCATAGCTACAGATGGGCCTTCAAGTGTCAGAATGCAAATTCAGGCTATTAATTTTTTTATGATTATGTAAATAAATCACAAGGGGGAAATAAAGGATTCTCACATGTAATTATGATGAGTAGATGTATATTTAGAGTATATTTAGATCCTCTCCTAAAGGAAAGGAGAAATTGGAGTAGACAAAGACAATGGTGATCTGCAAATTCACTTTGGATGTGCTTGTCTTGTAGTGAAATGAGGATAGTGTGTCTTTATATATATGTATATTGAATATGTTGAATAATACTTGAAGAAAATAAAAAAAAAGTGAATGTAATTTTCCCTCCAAAGAGCAGCATGTTTCACATCTTCTGTGGAAAATCTGTGTGAACTCATGCGTGCCTCTCTCTTAATTCTACTGACATTGTGAGCACAGACCAATAAGCAGAAAAAATATCATGACATGGTTTGCACAGAAAGAGCTGTAGTGCCACCCGCTGCTGCCCGGGCTGTAGCAGTCAGCAGCGTAATTCCACGTGCATGTTGGAACTGGAACCAAACAAGCATCGCATCATAGCCCCGCCTCCATAGCCAGAGCTGAGGAACAGGTGTCTGTCTGCATGCACTCGCAGAGCTCGCAAAGGCAAGGGCTAGCAGTGGCTGCCACGTCCTTCCTGGCCTGTTTGCTTCCACCTGTGCTGGGGTTGATAGTGAAGAGGAGAGAAAGGAAGCACAACAGAGGGATGGCATTTATAATGATGTTAATTTTCCACCGGAGACTTGCCTGTTGTAAAAGTTAGGTGTGTCAGGGGCTCTCATTTAACCAAAGAAATGCTGCAAGAAGGCTTGTCTAGTTGTATTGGGATGCAGAAGGCTGTTTTAAATTTTATTTGAGGAGGAAATTGAGGTAGGTTGAAGGAATAAGTGTGAGCACACAAGAGAGGACCAAGCAAGTCTCAGATATTATGTACCTGTCAGTTTTCAAATACATGGTGGCTATACATTTCAAAGGGGATCCTGAAGTACAGGCACAGTTTTAATAACACTTTCCAGGCTATTCCTGTTTTAATACTACTTTGTGGTCTTTTTTTTAAAACAAAAGTCATGAATTTGTGTGTTCTGGACAAAAGTGGGATAAACTCTGATCATTTCAAGGGAGAAATTATGTTTATAGAGGTATAAAAAGTTACATATAGATTTGAAAATATTTTTGAGTGGAATTTTTGAGAAAGTTTAGACAAATGTGTAATAGAAAAGTGTTTTGGAGTGCGTGTCTGAACCCTTAATTGCGTTTTACAGTGGCTCATATTATCTCTTTCTGTTTATACTGTATTTCAGGAAACACGTATTCTTTTTAGTATGAAAACAAATTAAGCAAAGTGCCAAATGCAGCAGTGTCTTTTCGCATAAGATTGTCCAATTTAGAAAGCAAGGACTGAATATCACTGCTTTCTAAGTATTATGCTTTATGTTACCATAAAAGTGAGGAACAGCAATGCTTACCTGCTGCACACTGCTGTGGAACTCGGGGGCTTCAGCTCTCCTGGGTTTTTTTGTTGTTTTTTTACTTCTGTGATGTTTTATTTGATTAAAGATACTGATTTACATAACAGTCTCTCTCATTTGGGGTGAAAGGTCTTAACACTGTGTATAAAATTATGTGGAATCTGTCAAGATATTTCAAGAATGTCATATTGTACTAGATGGGAAAATGCCAAGTGAAAAAGCAGTTCTTTGCAGTTTTGTTCAGAGTGAGTTTTAGTTGATGTGTACATAAAAAACTAATCCCAGAAACTGCAGCACCATCTGTTACAAAGAACCAAGATTATTCAGATACATCTTTTTTTTAAAGATGCACTGAATGAGCTTTATCCTGTCTTTAAAATTTTTTCATGTAATGCCTGGAGAAATTCCAATAAATGTCATTGCTGCATTTCCCATAGCCTCTGGCTAGTTTTATTTTTCTACACTTCAAGTACCAATCTCATTCTCAATAGTAGCGTTCACATGAAATATGAAGAGGATCTGGCTTTAGTTTCTAGTTGTGGGGAAGAAAACCTGCAGGATTTGTAAAAGTACACAGAGTACAAGGATAGATATTATTCTCAAAGAGAATAATCTTACTTTGTTCTTAACTGAAGATGAAATTTTTGAAGGTATTTTTGTTCTCTAGCAGTTCAGTTAGTAGTACATATTCATGTTGAGAACAGTAATTTGATGAACTTTGTGTATCTAGCTTTGAAGTGGGAGGGGAGTGCAACAACATATGGGAATAAGCTACAGAAGTAAAACCACAGTGGGGTAAGTGTCTCATGGCATCAGAACACTTCTGATAAAGTTTGTATGCTGGACTCAAGAGTGCCTTGTAACTGGGCATTTGTAGGCTGTGTAGCTTGAAGTCTGCACTCAAGCAGGTGTTCTCCAGACAATCTTCTGATGAGTAACTAGCAAGATTATCTAGAAGACTGAACTGGATGTGTGTTTCATATAGACAGCTTTACAATTGTTTTGTGCAGTTGTGAGGAGGGAGGTCTTAAGGTGCAGTTGGTGCAAATGTAATTGCTTGGGAGAAGGGGCATTTCCTGGGATCAGAAAAATTGCTTTTCTATTTCTATATCTTGTTTTTCTGATAGGAAAAAAAAGTTTTCAGAACAAAACTAATGTTCTCTCTCAGCTAAGCACAACTCAGTTTTTGCTCTCAGCTTCTGGAGAACTAACTCTTGAGGGAAAAGTATCTGCTGTTTTCAGAAATAGGGACTTAGTCTGGTAAGCAAGGCTGATGTAGGATACTTTGGTGTTCACTTCTCTAATGGATGGAAAATCTGTCCAGAAAGTTGTTTCTTGCCTTTTTTCTTCTCCTACAAAGTAGAGTATTTACTTCTCTCCTTAAAAGAGGAAGGTTTATTTAAGGTGCCTGAAAATTGCTCACATATGTTGACTTTTGTGTAAAAAAAGCATTAGATTTTACAGAAAATTTGCCGTACTTGAATCACAAATCTAGTTAATCTTAAGTGATTTGATTGTGCCCTCTTCAACACCACACTTCCTAGCTCAGTATCACTACAAGAAAGCTGAACAATTTGTAGCATACAAAAGAATTACAGCAGTTTATCCAAGAATTTGATACTACTGTGATCCAGGGGGTCTGCATCTGGACATTTAATCTAAACCTGAAACCACTTAGGTAGTAGTGTGAATAGCCTTTTCTGTGCTGGGGTGAATAACCCCAGGCTGTGTTTATAGTGATTATCCATTCAGTCTTTGTAGTCATAGATGGGTGTTGACAGGCATGTGCAGGCTGTAACATGTTAAGATTTATGCCAGGCTACACCATCCTTTAGAAGAATTGTAATTGATTCTGTATTTCTGTGCTTTGTCTTTTACTGTCAGTGTTAGCTCTTGAATGCATTTAATGTATGCTTTTCCTTCCTCAGTCTTAAACAAAATTAATGTTCTTTTCAAAAAAAGACATATCCAATGTTTAGCTGTATCCTTGCTCCAGTGTGAAAGAAAGAGTTTATATGCCTAAAGTTTAACATGTTAGCTCACTCTGTCTGGAAGTGTGTTGAACCCTGCAGTGACAGAAAAAGCTGTGCAGTGAAGCAAAGATTACAGTGTGCCTTGAGCAGCTGATGGGCTGTGTGCTGACTGGCCTGCAGTGCAGTAGAATCGGGACAGATTGGCACTTGGTCTGTTTGGTTTTACTTTAATGTTGACCTTAACTGTGGACCAAAGGAAAGAGCTGACAGTGCTCCTTTACCAAAATGTTCTGTTGGTGTTAAATTCTTTGAGTTGAGAAGTCTTCCAGGCCTTAACTGTTCTCTTCAGAGCTCCTGCTCAGCAGCCACATTTAACAAGAGGTTTGGGAATCACTGTTTGTAGTCTTACCATTAAAAAAACTTCTGGAGCTTATCCAGACTGTTTTTGTGCTTAAATTGCCACTTACTCAAGTCTTCACTCTGATAAAGGAAAGTAAGAAGGTTTTTTATTATATAGGTTTTATTTTTTTATGAGAATGTATGCTGGGAGATGACACAAGTGCCATACATCATTTCTTGCTGGAAATTACATGGGGGAATGTGTGCTGTGCCTGATGCACCCCAGAGTGTGGTTGGCCCTTTTGCTGCCATGGCTACTGCTGGCTCAAATTGAACTTACCATCAAACCCATAGTTCACTTTCTTCACAGCTGCTCTGCAGCCTCTCGTCCCCCAGTTTGTACATATGACCAGAATTGCCCCATCCTAGGCAGAGAATACAGCACTTGCTCTTGTTAAATTTCAATCAGTTGGTGATTGCCCAGCTCTGTAGTCTATCCAGATGTCCTTTTACCCTTGAGAAAGCCCACTGCTCCTCCTGGTTTGGTATCAGCAGCAGACATGGGGACTAGAGATACCCTGGGGTACAGATGTAGGCTAGCTGGAGCCCAGAAGCAGCCACAGTAACACCATGCAAAGCCTGGCTTGCTGACCACCCAGAAGCAGTCTGAGGGAGGCTCTGGGCAGGCTGGCCTTCACTCCACGCTGTGTGTTCATTCACACCTTGCTGCAGGTGAGGCCAAGCCTGGTCTGTGCGTGCCCATTTGTCCCGTGCAGTTTGTGCTCCAGAAAGTTCACTTACAGTTTAGTGATACATGCTGGGACACACTGGGATGCAAACCAAACTGAAGAAAATAGGATGAGGGGGAGATGTCCTTTGAAGTGCACACCTGATTCTAACTCAAACCACTGCTGGTGGCAGTGGGCAGGCCCCCAGGACTCCCGTGGCAGTGGGCAGTGTCAGTCAGGACTCCCTTGGTACTGCTCCTTCTCCTGCAGGATACAGGACTAGTTGTGTGTGGAGCTGCTGGGCTGTCTGCATTATCCTCTGCAGCACTCACTAAAGGGTGATATTTTTCTTCCCCAGTGCTACAAAAGAACATATGCTTTCATTTGGTTTTTTTAATGATCAATCTCCTAAAGTTGATGTTCCGGAAGAAATCGTAGTTATTAGATTTGTGCTTGAGTATTGCCCACGAGGTGTCACTGTTGGTTTTGTACATGCAGCTCATGTGTGTGGCAGCTTGGTGGTTGCTGTGGCTCTTACTTGAGAGAGGAGAATGAACTTAGTCCTCTGTCTGATGAAGCATGATACTCTATTTGCATGCTGTTTGTAATAAAATGTGATTTTTGTGGTCAAATACTTTATTATAATAAGAGGACTTATTAAATGACAGAAGGGCTTTCTCAGAAATGGATGTCTTACAGTGTTTCATCTTCACTCTCATGTAAGAGAATTATGGAAGCACTTCACCCTTAAACAGGCATATATTATTCCTAGCAATCTGATCCCAGGTATCTCCTTTAGCACTGTTCTGTTTGAGCAGAATTTGTATTTCTTGAAAGCAGCATCAAGTTGATCTGGTCTCTCTGCTGTCTGATTTTACACTTAACCTATTTTTGTCTTTTTAAAACAAGGCTTCCTTGCAATAAGCTTCCCCATGTCCACTAAATCTCAACTAATCAGTTCTTTTTTCTTGGGTTTCTTTTAATTAATTTTACTGGATGTTAGTGGTCAAAAGGAAGGTGGAGGATTTGCTCCTAATTTTCCTAGATCTACAGAGAAAATGTGATTCACTGCTTAAATTTTCCAGGGAATACATTTTCCCCTCCAACAGCATTGCTTTCATAGTGAGCACTGTGCTTACCCTGAAATGTGAGGACATGTTCAGATAATGTGATCTTCCAACTACCCAGACACAGCTGTTCCCAAGTGCATCTGGACAACAAGCACCAGTCATGTTTACCTCCTGACCAGGTAATTATGGCATCAACAATTCCCTGGGGACCTCTGGGCATAAGCAAAAAAGACCACAGCTCTTCTACGATGCGTTTGCTTTTCTAAAAGCACCAAATTATAGATGGGCCTAATGGGTTGAAGGTGCTTGAAGCAGGGCCAGTGCACTTCATGTGCAATATACCATCATTTCAAAAGCTATCACATTGTAGAAACATCATTCAAGTGCTAATTTGAATAATACTAACATCTGAAAAGAAGGCATGTTCTGACATTTATAGGTTTAATGTCTATTTCTGCACTCTACCAAAATAGATGGGCTGTGGGTGGTTCTATGATTATTGCTGTGCATTAGCAAGACAAAAATCGTGTAGGCAGCTGCTATTATGCCTGAGTAAATATAGATGAGGGAGAATCTATAGAGTAATTTTTTGATGTCACATGTTTATTTAAGATATAATTAGGAACAACATTAACTTCAGCAGTTCTTAAGGCTCTGGAGAGGGAGAGAGTATCTTAAAAATTCAGAGACTGATATGCCTCTGTACTGCATAGCCTGGGGTCCTGGTAGCAGGGATGGGGTTACACAGTTCTGGGAACAGAGATTCCCTGCAGGCCTTTGCCTGCTGAGCAGTCAAGCAGTCACAGCTATTGAGGCTGGATCCATTGTCAAGCCAGCATCCCAACCAAAATGTGTGACGTCTGTGTCCTCTTCCATTGCCATGATCCTGAAAATTTCAGAGGACTTTGATAGGCTGAAATGGCTATTTTTGCTCTGACTTTTGGTATTGCTTGTTGTGGAAGGAGGAAAGGTAGCAGTTCTTTTGAAAGAATATAATTTTATCATGTTTTGCCCTAGACAAGTAAAAGCTATATCATTCCTACTCTAAATGGGAAGGGAAACAAGGAATGCTGAGCCACTAAACTGCTCACACTGGGATATCTACTTTTAGTAGATTATATCCTTGGCAGGAGGACAGGATCTTTTTTTCTCTTTAGGCCAGCTGGCCCCCACATGTGTAGCCACCATAGTCCTGTTTGCACTCTTCACAAAGTGTGACACTTCTGACCATGTCTTTGACCAGCGGGTGGTGGTCTTACCAACCTCAACCTACTGGAAAAATGTAGCATCTAAGTTCTTGTGTTTTCCTGAAAAATGTATTTCTATTAGCTCAATGGACAGTAACGTTGCTTTCCATAGTCTGTGAAAAGGCAGAGAGCATTTTCTGGCTGTTCCTTGGGGTTAGTTTGGATGCTTCTGCAGAAATTGTGCATAAGCAATGCTGGAGGATGTTTCATATGCCTGGTCACAGCTGGCCAGTCATTAAAAGGTCCAGGGTTTGGATCTTGGTAACACCCCTAGTAAATTAAGCTGTTGGGGTTTTTATTTCTAGCTGTCTCTCAGTGGAAGACAGCCTGATGCAGTTAAACAGTCCTGGAGGAAACTTCAGCTGAGGGGGCTGGAAATGTGTAAAGTGGATGTGTGTGGGAGGGTAGGAAGAAATGGAATTAAGGTAGGAAATCATAAAGGAGATGTGACAAACGCTTCTCCTTTCATAGCAACTTGTTTATACAAAAGCTCATGATACCATATCAGTTTTTGAGGAATGCTGGCTTCTTGACATTTGTCCTATTTACCCCTTACAAAAAGGATATATTTTTCCTGAAATGATCATAGCATCCTAGAGAGCCAAAGCACTCAAATGGTGCAAAGTTGCTAAGAGAAAAACCCTTCTTTTAGGAAACTGTATTTATTTGTGATGTAACAGAGCCTAGAGAGATGCTACAACACAAATCTCATAAGATGGCAAAAGATGCACACTGTCATCAAAATTTACCATTAAATCAAAGACATGGGAAGAGCAGCATCAGTCCAGGGTAATTATGATCAGTTTAGGCAGATATACAACAGTATTGTAAGTGCCTGTAGAGGTGGGATGATTTGATTTAACCTTTGTCAAGCTTTTTGGGCAACACTGACTTTTTGGAGACACCTCCAAAGAGTAAATCACATTCATCTAATTTTGATGTCCACTTTATTCTGTCTAGGATGAGTCCTAAAATATTTACTCCTTCCTTCTCTCCCATCCACTCCAAATACCAGCAAGAAAAGTATAGGTGCAGCACCTCTTTTCACGCCTATATATAATAGCTCAATGATTAGCACAATTGTCAAGGAAACAAAAAGCATGATTTCTGGACAAAAATGCATCTTGGAAAAAAATTCCAGCAGTGGAAATGTAACATGGACAGCTTCCACAGCCTATTTGTTTATTCTTATGCTTAAGAGATTCAAATAATGAGCAGGACTGAACCTTCAAAGGATCTCAGTTACTGACCCTCCCCCCTGCCCCCCCATTTGTGACATGCTTTGAGGGAAATTATAATGAACATGCTATTAAACAAGACATGAACCCTCAGGCTATCGAGGCTGTGGCAGATCCTCTGCTCCTTTGAGTGTGCTCCCTCCCTTGTGTGAGCTTCATTCCTGATAAGACTTTCCAGCCCATCCTCGCTCCCAGACTCCAAAGTTGGGGTCTCTAGTCACCATGCTGGGGAGGGCAGGAAAATGAGGGAAGTGTGATGCTGTCACTGTCTCTCCACACATGCCAAAGCTGCTGTTCTTCAACTGCAATGTCACCTGAGCTAGTAGTTTCAAGGTGGGGGGGGGGGGTCATTATTAGTAGTATTTTCTTCCTTTTCTTTCCCCACATATCAGGGGAGTATGAGTCTGAAGAGACTCTCAATGTAAATCTCTTAACAGAAATTAACTGTAGTCCATCCAGTGCAAAATAGGAAAATGAATAGCAATAAAACTTTGCCTGGAGCTGGAGTGAAAGGTGAAGGAGGATTTACTGCTGCCTGGGGCTGCAGGGAAAGGTGAAGGAGGATTTGCTCCTGCTGCTCCCTCAAGTAGATAGAGTACACTGGAGTTTAGGGCCTGCTTCCATGTATCTGTCATAAAATAAATGTGTGCTCTATCACTATCCATAGTGTGTGCACAGCAGCAAACCACTTCAAACACAACTAAAAGTGTAACAGCCCAGAAGCAGGGAAGGAATAGGAGAAACAGAAGAGAAGGAGGGAACATATACTGCAGGAGAGGACAAGGGCTGGGATTGCATTAGGCATGTGAGAAGAAGCCCATGCCACTTTGCCTGCTGGATGTGCCTGTCCCCATAAGGTCTGGAGTCACAAAGCAGATTGAGATATCTCGCTAGAGTTCTGCCAGTAACCCTGTTCAAACTGTAAACATGACAAGATTTAATGTTTACTGCTCTTTCACAATAACAACAAAATCCTTTGTAGCCCTAAAGCACACTGTTGGCACCCACAATCACTGCTCCCCACAGGTGGGGTTCCTTTCTCCACAGGAAACAAGTCACACATGAAGTTTTGCCAGAAACACAAAGTCACTGAAGTGAGTAAAACATTTTCCTCTTCCCAAAGAGTAAGTTCACCTAAAACTTCTCAAGTCATGAAAAGAGGGGAGCTTCTGAACGAAGATCCAGTGCACAAAATCCCTGCATCGCTTTGGCTTTGCCTCTGACCTGCAGGTGAAGAGGAACTCTTGTTTTCAGAAAAATCCAAATGCCAAGTCAGGCAGAGCACACAACCTCCTGGGCATTAGCTTTTTTATAACCCTCCAAATGTAACAGCACCCTTATGGTCTGCTTGTTGAACTCTTATTTTTTCTTTAATATCAGAATATACATTGGTCTTTGCATGTAAATGATAAATATAATTTCATTACAGAGGAATCAAGGATGTGTAGCATATTTCTTTGATTTTGCAGGGCCAATAAAATTTGTGTGCTGAAAGTGGCTTCCTTTAGTCATCCTTTTACAGAAGCTTTTATTACTCCCTTTGCCTTCACATGAAAAGCCACATATAGTCATGGCTATTATACCATGTAGGATTAACTGAGCTTGCAAAGGTTTGGGATGTTGAGCTTTGTGCAAAGTCTGCTACCTAAGTATTTAAGCACTCTTCTCATTTACATAATCTAATTGTTACATTCATTGAAACATATTCTCTTTTCCAAATCCTACATCTGATCTCCACTAGGTAAATGTCAGAGCAATTAGATAGAAATGCATTATATATAGATGGGAGGAAAAAGAAAATCACCAGTTTCTCAGCAGGGTTTGCAGCTCTTTAACCACAGTGCAGAGCTGATGTGATCACCAGTCCTATCCCCTTATTCAATTTTGCCCCTAACAGCCATGGGAATAAAGAAATGTCAGCAAAAGTAACTGTTTCACTCAATTCTTTCATGACCACAGTCTGTACTAAAAGCTTTATTTTCTTTGCACTCTGTATACTGAAGGGAAAGATAGAAGGAAGCCAGGTAGATCACAGAGGGCAAGGTTCACCACAGCTGTGGCAGGTAGGGATAGAGGAGCAGGGCATCAGGCTGAGACAGAGACGACCCAGGCCACTGAGATGTGATGTAAACTTCAGAGAAAACAAGACCATGTGGATGTGCCCTCCCTGTCTGCCTCCTACCCTGTGCTCCCTATGCTGCAGCCCTGAAACCTGAAGTGAAGAGGCAGGTGTGGGTGGTGGTGGAGCAGCAGCAGAGGCAAAGTGGGCTCTTTAGGGCTTGAGGTACACTCTTCAACTTTGCTCTGCTCTTTCACCAGCTCTTTGCAGCCCTCTGATGATGGCTGAGATAGGGCTGTGAAACAGGAATGTAGTTCTAAGGAAAAGGAGCATAGGTACTGAGGGCTTAGGGAGAAGTCTTGGGAAGGGCACTTGTCATCAAGATGGGAAACAGGCAGGAGGCAGCTGGGAACATTAATCTTTGAGAGAGGAGAAAAACCTTTCTTTGAGAAAATGGATGGGGGAGGCAAAAAACAGAGAGGGAGCATACATGTGGGTCATGGAAAACATATCAAACAGGACATCGTTGTTTCCCAGATGAAGGCTGTGCAATGCCCTCACTGGAGAGTGAAGTTCAACAGGCTATACTACTAATAAAAATGAATAAATAGGGAAAAAAAGAAAAATATGGTTATATCTGATAGCCATCAGTAGTCTCGTGCTATGGAGTACTTGGTGATAAAAACATCTCTTGCTCTTTTTGTAAAATTGACTGTGAAACAACTTGATAGGAAACAGTCAAAATTGTTTTTCATTTGTCTCTACCATCCAAATAGAAAATATAATGCCAAAACAAAAAAACTAACCAATAATAACAAAAAACCCAAAACAAAAACTAACCAACCAAAAAAAATATCTCCAGAATTGTATTCATTCCTCTAACAAAGAGAGTTACATGCAATTGCTGCTAGGTTTTTGGAGACTGAAAAGACTAATGAATCCAAACCCCAGGCTTTGTACATTTGTAAATTTGTACAATACACACAAGAATAACATTTTATAGAAATTTTTGGTTAATCTATGAAGATTAAATTAACCACAGGGTTGTTTGCTGTAGTGTCTAATTTTTATCACCTTGATTTCCAGATAAATACTCTCCAGGGACTCCTGCTAACTGGAGTTACCCATACAACCTGTGGTTTGCCCTGCATAGTCATGAGCTGTCACTTAAATACTGCCACTGGGGTTTTCCTTAGAAACTGATGACTGGGAGCTAATGTTAATAGGAATCATTTTAGAGTATTAAGCCATGACTCAACTTTCTTAAATCCAAAGGAGATTGTGTGTACGTGAAGAATGATTGCTGCTAGGAGCAGGATTGAAAGGGAAGTACTGTATTAAATATATGCTTAAATGCTTCATAAAATGCTTAATAGAATATATACTTATTAAAGTAGATCATGGAAGAGAATAGTCTCACCTGAAATAGTTAGATAGGACTAGAAATCTTGGCTGTGTCTTGGATGCCCTTCAAACTGCTACAAAGAGAAAGCCTCATCTCAAAGGAGGTCAGTTAGAGGACAGTGTTCGTCCACATTTACCCCACACTCTTTAGGCACTTATTTGAGTATTTCTATGCACTCTCTGCAGGGGGGGAAGAGTGGAAGAACTCAAAGGATAATCCTGGCTTTATATTATTTTTCAAGTAGTTTAGTCTAAGAGTAGAATTACTCCCTGGAGGGACCTCTCTTGTTTCACTGACTTTTGAAGAAGTGTTAAATTAATTGGGTGTGCCTAAGTTGGTTAAATCTAGACCTAAACTATGGGATTTCTCTGTTGTTGAACTGGTGCAATTGTGCCATGCTGCGTTGTGGCTGCTGAACTCTTCCTGGTTTTATGAGTCCTTCTCAGAACCTTGGTGGTAGTTGTGATGCCTCTGTGTCAGAGGCCTTCTGGAGCTCGTGGCTCTCCTTAGTCCTCCTTGCTGATGGCAGATTTTAGTTCTGAGTGGTTTTATGCCCCAGGGAAAAGTAACAGATCTCACCAAAACTTAGATTTCCAAATGAAAGGATGTAAGTACAAGTATTAACAAAATCCTTCTCACCAGCAGGGTTAAATCTCTCCTGCTGTCAAAGAATATCTCCAAATAGCAGAATTTACCTGTGCTATTCAATATAGCTGAAAACAACAGGGTAAATATTGCATAAGTATTAATTCCAATGTGTTATGCAGGTATTGTTAAAGGTTTTATCTGTTGTATTAGTATTGGTTATTTAAACAAGAAGCTTTTCCTCTGGATCCTGAAAACAATGTAATAAAATTAAATTTTTTTTTTTGTATATGCGTGTGTGTGACTTCGATCATGTTTCTGTATTTCAGGGCTGGAATATAATCATAAAAGTTAACACAGCTCTTCAGATTGTTCTTCTTTCTGTAAGCATGGCTTCATAATGGAGATTTAGTGGGCTGTAAACAGGATGTCATATGGTGCTCTCTGTCAAAAATTAATGATGGCAATGAAGATTAAATTATTCTTCCGTGAAAATACAGCACATATGCAGGGAGATGTTTGCAAGCAGGCTTAAAATAGTCCATTCCCTGAGGACAGCCTGGGAGTTTACTGGCTGCTCCCTGTTCCTTGTGAGAGTCTGGGTCTACCACAAAGAGGAGCTGTGTTTAATTCCTGCAAAACCCTGGGACACAAATGGAGGCTTTTGTTTCTCTGCCTTCCAGGTGGAAGCTGTAGTCTGTGGTGCCTGGATAATCTGATACTCAGCTACCTGCAGTGTGCTCCCAGTGCTCCAATTTGCACTGCTGGCCTCCATTTGCTGCCTTTCCTTGTCAAAGCTCAGACCGTTTCAGTCTGTGAGGATTCATTGTGAATCTGACTCTGCATGTTGAGGTGGGTGGAGAGAGGGGGAGAAGGGATTTTCCACAAATGGAATCCAAAAACCTGAAGCATATCTGTATGAAAAAGGCTTCCATTCCATCATCTGCTCCTGATTTTTTTCCTCTAGATACAGCACGAACATGTCAGTGGGAGAAGAAAATATTACATTTCCTGAGACAGGTTTGTCCCGATGCTGGCTAGCATGGATAGCTTGATGTGCCAAGCAAAGCTGTTTCCTGTGAGGCATGGTTTTCTGTAAATGCAGCTCTCAG
>QUSF01000006.1:22824166-23072262 GCA_003676055.1 Chloebia gouldiae | reverse complement strand
TTTGTCACTACAGCAAAACAAAAATATATCTGATATGTAAAAACCAACCAATCCAGTCTCTGCTCCTTCAACTGCTTACACATTTCATGAGGAAAATTACCCCCTTTACAGACTTAGTCTCTCAGTAAGCAGTGAATATTGTTGTTGTTGCTCAGGAATTAGCTGAACAGCATAAATTATTCTGGAAAACCAAGCAGTGTGCAAGCATGTCTTTCTGTTTTGATCTATTAGTTAGCACTAATCTATTATCAGCACTGGCTCCTGTTTTGGGGCACAGGCAACTTTTTCTTCCACAGGCAAGGGAACCTGACAGGGCTTCTCAGTTTTGCCTTTCAAATGGGGAGATGTGTAACATTTTTGATATTGCCATTCTTTTAATTGAGGACTGGTGTCTTTAATGAGATTTTTTTCTTCTCAGAAAAGTAGTAGATTTTATTTGATATACTAGGACATGATTCTTCGTTCTTTCAGCTGTTTTGGGGAAAACTGGCAACTGGGATGTAGCCTCCTAGCAGGGATTGTCTAGAAGACAGGAAGAAAGCAGAATAATTCCCTGTGCCTCTGTGACCATTGCCCAGTACACTGTGGACTCCTGTGCTGTGTGATGGGCAGCTGCCTGCACCCATTTTTATCCTCCATCATACATACACTTTCACATTTTCCTATTCTGGTCACTCTGTTGAGATCTCTGCCATGGTTCCAAAGTCTGCATTTTGCATCTCTGAATTTAGTTAGCACCACAGGTTTTATTATATCCTGCGAGCTCTATAACCATTTCTGTTTCTGTGAATGCAGGTAAGGTCTAAACCACCTTCACAACAGAATCCCTTCAGCCCTGGCACAGATCAAGGATTTGCCACCTGCTCTGTATATCCAAGTTTCAGCTGCTTTCATAGCCCAGAGATGAGCATCTGTGGGCCTGGGACAGAGACCAGACGTGGGCAGCCTGTGGAGAGAGAATGGCAACAGCTCCAAATGGCAGAGAGGTGGAGAAGTCTGCCATGAATTACTGCAAGGCTGCCTTCAGATGTTGTTGGGTCTGGTGTGGGAAAGGAAAAGAGATGGTCAGAGCAGTCATTTGTAGATCACACCTGCTAGCCAGGCTGTCTGTTTACAGCTGTGGTATTTCTCTCTTAAAAATCAAGCTTGTGTAGAGTGATTCCTGTGTGACTGGGGGAGGTCCTTTTGCTTTGAATTCCATCCAACATAGAATGCTTGTCCAATCATCCCTTTACCACAGCTGCCTGTTTCTCAGTAGAATGGACTGTTTGAATAATGTATTGGCACTTCTTGTAGTGTCTGTCACACATATTAAGTGCAGACAGTGACAACAATAGATACTGAACTGCATTTATAGAGAACTCATCTGTATTTCTTGATCCATCCTCTGAATTAACTTGCATTGGGGATTCTTGCCCCAGAAGCCCCAGAAATTGTCTTTAAGCCTCAAAGTAGATCAGTTAAAGTTTTAGAAATGCTACCTTGTTTTACTCTAGCTGCAACACTGTTCAAGGAGCATAGTTTAAGGGGTGGTATAGCTACTGCTCACACTGGCCTCAGGTGTTTACACTGCCTCCTGGATTTCCAGACATCGAAGTCAGTTCTGAAAGGTGATTGAATCAAACCCCATTTTATTTAATAAATAATTTTCCTTCTGGCTTAAGTCAATGAAGTGGTCATTTCTAGATTTTTAAAGAAATCCCTCTGGAATTTGGCCAAGGAAAGCCAAATTCTGGTACTAGCCATACTAGAAGGTAAAGACTTGGCACCTAATCAATGTGCAGCTCAGCTGAATCTAGAAGTGCTGTTTTGTACTCCTTGACTGAACAAGTATATCTAGTGTTTTCAAATAGACTACATTCTTCTTGGACATGGTTATCAGTGAAATAGAATCCTAACTACTGCTTCAAATGTGACCTACCTTGAAGGGAGAGTAGCAGAAAATAGGAAATTTGTTGCTTGCAACATAACAACAGTGATTCCAACAGAAGCAGCTCTGGAAAGACTACTGCCTTTCACATACCAAGTGGAAAAACAGAGGTGAAAAGTCAAGAGTGAATGACCATCATTAAATATCTGTGGAAACAAATAAATAAATAAATAGAGGCCTCTGTAAAGGTAGCAATGAACATAAATAAGGAATAATGTTTTCTCCCTGTAGACAGTCTTCCCACATATGAAAAGAATGACTCTTGAAATTATTGAGGGGTTTTGTGTATATTTTAGGAAATTTTCAGCTATTATCACTGTATTTCAAGTAAGCCAAAAAATTGGATGGTTATCTGAATAAAGCATCCAGCTTTTGTCTTCTATTTGATCTTTTTAGCTATATGAGTGAACCAGTCAACATCAGAGACTATCTCAAGCCCAGGAGAAAGTAGCTGAGAGGAGATATTATATTTCTTCACTGACTTATCTCAGAGAAAAAGCCCATGAATAATTTCACAACTTTCTGACACAGTGGACGGCAAACACATACACAGTGGAAAACTTCTTGTTGCTGCTGTATATTTTCAAATATTTTTTTTTTCAAGTTCTTCATTGAAGAAAAATCAAAATATGTTTTTCCTCAATCCTGTCTCTTCCCCCAGTTCACTGAAGGAATCTTTTTCTAGATACCTGTGTTCAATTAATTCAACTCCGTGTATTCAGTTGCAGTATACAAAGGGACATCAGCTAGGATATCAGACTTAATAGCTGCTACTCTTTGTATCTGTGGTGGTCTCAGAAAAGTACAAAGGGAGATAAATATATCTCTTCTCATCAGTACAGGCTATATTTGGAAGAGCTCATGCGATGTAGATTTCCATTGTTTAATTGTTCCAGAAAAAAAAAAACAACGCAACACAACAAAAATAACAACAACAAAAAAAACCTTACAAGTTCTCAACCCCCTGAAACAATGACGGAAAATCATGGTGTCCCCCTGTGTCTGTGGGTCAATGTGTCCTTCAGGAAATTAGAGGTACCTTTGTGCAGCATTTAGAAGATTACTGTGGAACTAAATGAGGGCTCTCTTTCCCATTTGAGTTGCTTTTGAACCTCAATGAACCCGGTGTAATCAGAATCAGCAGCTCTATGTATAGGGCAGCAGAAGCTGTCAAACAAACTAGGGATACCTGCTGTTGAAACAGAAAATGGGTAGCAGAAAATTTCAAAGGAAAATGGACCATAAGGATGGTGTCTGAATGTAACTGGCTGGTCTTGCTTGCTTTATTTCTCAGATTGTGCAGAAGAAATGAAAGCGTGAGCTTTTTTTTTTTACAAAGCTTACTCACAAAAAGGGACGTGTCCTTGTAGTGGAGAGTCTCTAAAATCGCCTTGTCTCTATTCTGGAGTGGGTGGGAAGCATGGCTCCTGTATTGTGTCCTTTTTCTTTTCAATACTGCAGTTTCATTCACCCTCTCTACCCCTGGAAAGGCCTAGATAAAGTGTGATTGATTACCTGCTTGGATCTGCAGCAATTTATCTCATTCAAAATGCTAATTTGGACCTATTCATGCTCAGGTGAGAGAGTATAATTTTAAAGGCTTATTTAAAATCCTTTATCAGTTCCTAAGTTCTTTATTAGCATGGAGGGAGTATATTAAATAAACTCGAGGTTTTCCCCTGAGCATCAGTGTCACTCTGTGTCAGGCCCATGAGATACATCACGGGTGCTGTGACAAGGATGGTTGTCTGAAACACAGGTTCCTACTTGTGTGAGGCCCAGTGAGGACACAATGCTGTAGCTCACCACAGACCTTATCCAAAGTCCATGACTTTGGATATCCAAAGAACTCTACATCACCATTAGTCCTGAATTTGAATTTTTGTTGAAGTTCAGCTCAAAGAAGAGCAAAGTGACAAAAAAATCCCATTTCACTGGAGAAACAGCCATAATCTTAACAGATATATGGATGGCTTTGATTTATTTAAGAATCACAAGTAAGACTTCTCTTTATTACTAAATCATTGGTAATGAAAATAAGCCTGGAAAAGCTGGATCCATTACACATTTCTTTGTGTTTCTCTCCATTGGTTTAAGATTTCAATTCCTGAGTATTCAACGGTTCCTTCAAAAGCTGAATCTAAATGTAGTTCTTATTCTGGACTGCATTTGTATTTGATGATTAGATCAAGTCTCATAAATATTGTGTATGAACACCAAAGAGAATGTTAATTTCCAAAGTGACTGTAGAATTATCTTGGGGTTGTTAGGAAGGAGTTAAAATACTTTAAACATCTGAATTTGAAAAAAATTAATCCCACTCTCATGATGTGATTGCCAATCATCATAATAACATCCAGATTTTTGTGGACTGGAAAGCTCTTTATAGAGGAGGTTGGTATTGTTAGCCCTGACTAAGCTGAGAAACCCGGGGTAGAGCAAAGGAGCTGGCTCAGCATCACTCAGCCAGTGACGGAAGTGACAAGAACAAAGTCCAGATCCCCTTCATCCCAACCCAGTGAACTTTACAGAGCCATTAAACATCACTATCCTCATTTTTTGAAGGGCAGAAACTGACCCTAAGCAGAATGAAAAGGCATTGGACCACTGTCCTAGCTGGCATCCCAAAAGAGGATGTCTCACCTGGGGTATTGCCTCCCCAGCTCATGCTCTGGGCATGCTACCATTCCTTGTACTGTTATTCCTCCTGATTTCTATATATTCTGTTCTGGGATTTGTTAAAAAAAAAAAAAAAGACAAAAAAAAAAAGTAGGGAAAAACCCCACAACCCTCGGCTTTCTTTATGAATTCCAACCAGACCATTATGCTGAGCTGAATATTTCTGAATTGAAGCAAGTCCAACTGCAGTGGCCTTGCCAGAGGCACACCCTAATTAACAGCAAAAATTTCCATATGTTCTACCCTTCACACAGACGTGACTGTTCTGTGACCCAAATGCTCTCATTTGTCTCGTGTAGGAGAGTTTTCACACTGGGGGCCACTTTGACTTGTGTCATTGCCTACATCTGCTTACCTTTCAGGTGGTTTTATATTTTTCTGTCAAGCCTCTGTGGCTATTTTCAAAGGCATTTAGAAGCTGCTTTCAAAGGCTTCCTTCACCAAGGATTTTTAACCCCACTGCCTGTTTCCTCTTGCTTCATCTCACCATAAAATTATGATGTTGAATTTGTGACATGGCAATTATTTACATGGTGACAGACTGGCATCATAAAGAAGAATTATGGTGACTTCACTGAATAACCAAGCAGAAGTAGCCCAGTTCTGGGTAGAGAAAGTTCTTTTTTAAGAAAACATTAATATCTTCAAAACAATGGGAATAAAATAGTTAAAGTCAACTTGCATAATGCTTATTTGCAATTTACACTTTTATATTTGGATTTCTTTTTTTTTTTGTTACAGTGGGGGGATGGGTCTTGAAGTTTTTTGCATGAGCCTTCCATTGCTGCTGTTTTAACTATTAGTGTTCTATTGTATGTAAGGGGAAAGAGGCATTCATGGGACTTTTTTGAGCAATGAAATAATGAGGTTTTGCCTCCAGCTGCCCTAAATAAAGAAAGTGAAGGTTAGGTAAGGCTGGAGATAAACTCTCCTGTGGTAGTTCTGTACTTCGAACTTCAAATGCAGGCAGACAATGATATTTCCTGTCTGGTCAGGTTTTTTAGCCAGTTTCTCCTTCTTTCTATCACAGCTCTGCGTGCCTCACTGTAGTGTGGGAATAGGATGGAACAGGTGTGGTCCTTCTCTCCCTCTGTTTCATGAAGGCATTGTACATTGGGGCAGCCTCTGAAATACCCAGACTTGTGACAAGGTATGGCCTGTACAATATCATAAATAAATAAATAACCAACAGGAAGAATAAGACCTGATAGTATTGTTTTTGTAAACATATGCAGTGAACAAATCACACCAAAGCAGAAAATTCTTGAAACTGGACTTCTACAGCAGAAATTCGTCACTTATATAGCCTTTGTATTCCTGGTCAATAATAGCTGTTCCTGCCTTGGAGAAAATTGCTATGATATATTTATCTCCCCTTCCAGGTTCTAGTGATAGCTGTGTCTTATGGTTTTTGTGGGATGATATTTTCCAACACTGCATTGTGTATTTTAGGAGTCAGTTGGAAACACCATGGACATCCAAGCCAGACTACTATTGTTTAAGGGGGTATTTTGTCTGTGCAAAAGCTCTATCTCCACCTTAGCTATGGAGCCATCAGGGGTTAATAGGGTATTTCATGGGTCTCAAGCCAGCCCTCTGCAACAGGAATGAATTCACTCTGATCCTGTTCATGTTAAACCCTATGCAAATACAACATTCAACATTTCTCTCCACCTGGCTCTGTACCACCTATCTTTATTTTTTGCTAACTCCCTAAAGCCCCAATTTGCAGTGCTGGTATGAAAAATCTGACAGGAACATATGACAGCTCTGGCCAATCTCTCCCTTTAGATGTAAAAAAGACAGTTAATAACCTTTTTAGAAGGATGAGACAAAGAGCCTGTATATATCATCTCTATGTATTAGTATGCTACATATGTGGCCTAGCCACTGCATCTGTCTAGGGAAAACACAGGTTTCTGATGTTGCTGTAGGCTGCTATTTTCACTGTGCAGCTGAAGAACGTGTTGGTGACATCTCAGCCAGTTAGGTCAATCAGTCACTTGAAACATGTCTGTGCCCCAAATCATTCAGGCATCCCAGCTAACAGGAACACACCCTCTACCATCATTTGAATTTGGATTTTTGAAAAGAGGATATAAAGAGATTCTTCATGTTGCAGGTTCTCTTAATTTTCTGTGTGTTTGGGGAAAACCCCAAAATTTTAATATTTAAAATAGTTATGAATTGCAGCTTTTTCATAAAACTGATATTTATCACAGATATTTCCTTAAGTATATTCTAAGGGATTTTAATGGACTGTGTATTCAGTGACTTATCCTCAAAGACCTTTGTAAGGCTGCAGAGCTATAGTGGGGTTAGTCAGCATCGGCCAAAGGAAAGGCAGATTCTTGCAAATGTAGATCCAGAGACATTTGGCAGTGGTTTCTCTGTGTTAAAAATAAGGTAAGATGCCTGTCTCTCAGCTTTCCTCTAGGGTAATACAACACTCAGAAACAACCTGGACACAGCAGAGGTTTAGCATTAGCCTCTGAACCACTGCAACAGAGGTGGGACAGGATTGTGCTGATGCTGTGCCCACAAAATTCCTTTGTCTTTCTTCTTTCCAAGGATCTGGCAAGAAGTGCAACAGAGTGAAAAAAAAAATTTCATTCAAGAATCACAAAGCCAAACTGCAAGTCAAATTTAGCTGGATATCAAAAAATATTAGCTTACAAATGAGAATAGAAACACCCCAAAGAGACTTCAAAATTTTTGGCAGCGTGGCTTGGCCCAGGGCTGTCGATACCTCAGATCAACAGAAGTCAGAGGTAGGGGCTGTGTCTGGGTGTGCTCTCGGAGCAGCCCACAGCGCTCAGGTTCGCTGCAAATCCTCGGGAGGCTCAGCTGCCGAGCCATGCAAATCAGTTCCTGGGATCCACTGGCAAGGAGAGGCAAAGCCACGTGCAGTCTGTTATCTTGCCTAAATATCTGTGGCGTCAACAAACGCTTTTTGATGATAACAGCTATTTGATTCCCCCAATTTGATTGTGTCACAAGAACATATTTATTACACGGCTGCCTGGTTTCTGAGGGCGGCGCAACAAAAGCCTTGGCATGGCCAGGAGCTCTGTATTTGTCAGCAATTTGCCAGGCTCGCCCACTGAGCGCTAATTTTGGGAGGGTGGGAGGGAAGTGCCAGCCGAGAGCGAATTCTCTGGGCGAGCATCGGCGGCGACGCGCGGGCGGCCGCGGCCCGAGCGCAGGGAACAAAGGGAGGCAGGAACGCGTTTCCTAATCTGGGCGAGCAGGGAGTCCGCTCGCCTGCCCATTCGTCGCACGTGATGGAGGCAGGAGCAGAAGGGAGATTTTCCATCCAGCTCAGCTGTCTCCTCCTGGCGCTTGAGAGCGGTTGCCATGGATATCTGCCGACTGGAGGGCACCTGCAGCGCCGCGGCTGCGGGACCTGTCTGGGGTGAAGGATGAAGTGGAGGATGCTCATGGGTGTGGGGGGCAGCAGCAGGGACGTTTCCAGCGGCAGGGAAGCTGAAGCAATTTTGGAATGGGATGAGGGCTTCCTAAGAGTGTGGCATCCCCCCACTCCTCTCCCCACGGCAGCACTGATGGGGTGACTCAGGCTACCCAGTCTTGGGATGAATTAGCAGTGCCCCAAGAGCTCAGAGGGTTATTTCTGAGCCATACCTTCGTTATTTCTCTCTGTGTGTGTGTATGTGAGTGCATGCAAAATTTGTCTTTGAAGCCCCTGGTTCTGCTCTCTAGCTGCAAGGCAGGTGCAAAGCTGGCATTGTCCATAAAATTAGCACTGCAGGGCTCTGTCTGCATGTGTGTGCATGTGCAGTGCTGTACTGGAGGTTTTGGTGTGTGGCTTTTTTCTCTCTGAAACAAAACCTAGTTGCACAACTTTATTTTTGTGACCCTGACTGCTGATTTCAATGGTGGTTTTGGGGAGACAGAAATAGTTTTTGTGTGAATGAAAATGCTGTGATTGTTTGAACCTGTATATTTCTTGCTCTGCTGCTCATGTGCTGCAGTCCCAATCCTCTCCTGTTTTACACTTGCTCAGAAGTGGTAAATGCCCAATGTGAAGAATAACAAATTGCAGTTATTCTTCTATTTTGATGAATTAGCAAGAATGAATGCAAATTATGCTCTTCTGAAACACTATTGATATATATATATAATGATATAAAATATCATATGTGTGACTAATATTTTTTTTACAGCCCTGATCCTTTCAAGCCATGTACTCATTGGGCTATACTGCTGCCACAGTAGTTTAATTCAAACCTCCCTGTCTGAGCTCCATCCCAGCATGAACCAATAAAAACAGGATGGAATTTGCCTGGAATATATGAAACACATAGATCTGAACTTGTAATCATGTCCTCCCCTGAGTCAGTGCTCATGAAGTGCTGTTAAAGGCTGTGCTTCATGTGGGTAGAAACCAGCATGGGACACAGAGGTGAGGCCTGAGGAGGCAGTACTGGCCTTAGCTGACATGTGACTCATTTAGCTGTGATGTACTGGTGATAAACTACTCTCACTGAGGGCAAAGGATGGATTTACTTTCATTAAATTTAAAGAAATACATACATCATTGGTTCTTTATATACTGTGCATGGAAGCACATCAATGAAAATTTATTCCTAGGGGTATGCTCATCTCTGGGCAATGTTCCTGATTCAAGATGCTCAGGAGCTAAGGAGTGATCCGGTGGACATGAATATGCTTAACCTTAGAAACATGAGTAATAGCCACATTCAAGTGTCATCAAAGTCAAGCTTTTGCAGGATCAAAGCTTTAAGGGTGCAGTCTTGTAGAAACACTCCACACATTCTGATTTGATGCACAGAAGTATTTGAAAATGGCAATATTTTATGGCTAAAGACATTTTATGATATAAAATACCAGGGCAGCTATTATGTAAAATACTGAAGGCAGCAACTTCCCAGAGAATATTTTTTATGATGGCTTGCTACACAAGTGATTATGGGTATTGGTGGATTTTCACTTTGAGCTAATAACAGAATGATTATGGAGTTAATGTGTACCTGCATGCACCCTTGGTAAGTGCAACATGTGCCCTAAATGTCACAAGACAAATTAATCCCTGGTGTAATATTGTTAATGGGTAGGGTTATGTGAATTATTAGTCCATTATGAATCATTGTAAATCCATTCTAGCAACTGGGAAGATTTTCTTGTTTAGAGGAATAAAAGGAGACAGAAATCGTGTTTCTAATCAGCTGTCATAGTCTAAGTAATAAGGATAGTACTGAATCCTGATTTTCTGTGTTTAATAGGAAAGGATTCTCAACAAAGGCCAAGAAAAAGGGAGATAACACATCTGATATTCTAATTTCCTAAAACTATGGACACCAGAGCTATCAAAATTCCAACCCAGAAGTAACTAAAGCCAGATTGAACTGAATATTAAGAGGATGAAGCTGCATTTTTTGGAAGAGTGACATATATATATTGACATACAAAATTTAGGTAATTAAATTCTGTCCAAATGGGAATTAATGCACAGCTAGTGTAATTACTTTAAAAATAACAAAACCAAGAAAAAAACAAAAAAAACCCAAAAAACAACCCAAACCAAAACAAAAAACCAAACCAAAACAAACAAAACCCCAATAAAACCAAAGCAGAAACAAAAAATCCCAACAAAACAAAAAAAAACAACCAACTTCAAACAACAGCCAAAGAAACCCGTTGCAGCCATTAAAAATAAGGCATTTGAGGTAACACATAAAATTACAGGGATTTAAATGTAAAATATGAGTCCTTGGCAGGCAGAGTCCCAGTACATCTTGTCAGCATAGGAAGGGGCCAGGCTTTGAGAAGAAATGGAGTTCCACAACTAGGACCTGCTGAATACCTCATATGAGGAATTTCTTTCATGTGCTGTCATTGTGCATGAAAAAGCAGATAAAAGATATGGGGAAACTGATTTATACCATTATTTACTAAAATAAGATTATCATTGTTTTGGAAGATGTCCTTAATCTGGTTCTCAGAGACTCACCTGTAGGAAAATTACTTTTTTCTTCCCTGTAACTTACTTCCCAAACTGATGTACAGGCTCTTGTCCTGCTGCTTTGCTCATCACTGATGTCATCAAGGACATCTTTGCCATATTCTAGCTCTTTGTTCTGTCCATCTGCCTTTTGCAGTATTATTTCTTGCTACCCACAGGACAACGCAAAAAATGTTCTGCAGTGATTTAAGCATTTTACATAATTCTTAATCTGCAAGGAAATTTAATACAAAGTGTGGAGAGAATGGAGATAAAGCCATGTTAATCTCTTTGCCATTCTTCATCAGCTGAAGTGGGCATTCAACTCAAAAGCGGTGCTGTCCTTTCTCAAGTGCAAGGACAAGCTAATGAGCCAAAGAAGCAAATCATTTAGGTCTTCTTTGCAGAAGCATAGCCTAAGAAGCAGAACATTTCATGTCCAAGAGAATAGACTTATCTAATATAGAAATCAAAGGAGACAGAGGTAGTTGACAAGTAAGCCTTCAGTTTTCAAAAGTTACAGGACAATCATGTAGGTTTTTCTTCATATTTTGATCAGATAATGTTGAAAGTAGGGAGCAACTGGATAGAATGTCTCACTCTCTCCTCACAGTGCCTAGAGTACAGACTGGCAGTGCAGTGTCCTGCCATATCCATAGAGCCAGCTTCTGGAGTAAAGGGAGTACTGCATGCTGCATGCCAAAACCACCAGGAGTGTCATCTGGGGTGATTTTTGATATGAAGGACAGTTGACTTCAGTCTGGACTCAGAGTAGTGGGTCATTGCTCTGGAGAAGTAATTCCTCTTGACTTTGATAAAGAGGAAGATTTTCCCTCTACCTCAGTGCCATTGCACAGGTGTGACATGGAAGGCAACAAAGCTGCTGACAAACAACAGTAGCTTTATATTGTTGGAACTTAGCCCAAAGGTTTTCCTCTGTTCTAGTCTCCATGATGAGGCTGGTTTTGAGAAGATAACGCTTGTGCTTTGCTGGGGAAATGTGGCTGCTACAAATTTTACAGTAGACAATGTCAGCATGACATAATAGCAGTATTTTTCTATTTTCTCATTACATGTCATGGCAGACTGCAGCATGCTATGATGTAAATGTTGTAACACTGTGGTGTGTCTGTCTGCAAAGCCATGAAGTGATGTCTCTCAGAAAAACTACACAGGAGTCATTTTCTTATTATAGAATTGCTCATGAAAGCTGTAGTTTTGATATAATGAACACTCACATGCATAATTAAGCAGCTACATGGTGTTGTGTGTCACACCAATTTGATGATCAAGATGAAGTGCAATGATTTTCAAACGGAATAAGGGAAATATAAACAGCAATAATATAACTATGTACAGTAGGAACAGCACAGAAATTACATTACTCTTTATTAGACAAGGGAATGTCTTTGTAGATCCACAAACAATATGATCTCAATAATTTCTGCTCTTGGAAACAGATGTACAGTATATTCTCTCTAGCAGTAATATTTTGATTTTCAGCTCATCTGCCAGAGAAATTACAAACAAGGAGAAAGTGGATGTGAGGGGAAAGAACCTAAGGAAATCCCTTATGGCCAAGTTTCTTGCCATGGCAGTATGTTTTCAAAAGCCACACTAGTAGCCACTCAGTACTCTGAGGCATTCTGCATTGAAATACACCAAACAAAAAATTATCCCTTGTCCAGCTTTAAGACAAGCTTTGTCATAAGCAACAAACCAGGAGTCTACTTGCCAAGTCAAACCTGCAATTTGTTGTGGGGTAACTTTTCAGGACTTACTGTTACTATTGAGCACTGTTAAATATCTGACCCATGGTAGGAATGGCCCACGGTAGGCTTTAAACTGGTGAAGAGTGACATGTCAAATGAATGGGTGGTATAGAGGTGTGTATTAATTGTGTCACTGAAGTGACAGAAGGGATGGAGAAAGGATGAAATAAATGCCAGCAGATTGAGCCAAGGCATCTCTCTGGTGGTATAACCACACCCCCTCCCCTGTACTCAGACCACACTATAATCTCAAAAAACCTGAAGGATGGAAAGCTGAGATACTTTTGACTGGAAATGTATTGCATACATACAGACAGAGATGGTGCAGCTTGAACTGATCAGCAGCACTCAGGAGAAAAATTGAATGTAATGAGGAATTTCTACCCAGATGTATCCTAATTTTTACTTGTTCAGAAACTTGTGTGAAGAGGTAGGCAAAGGTGTGCTTTAGTTTTCAAGGAGAATGTTAACCAACAGCACAGGCATTCACCCTTCTGAGTCTGAAAATTCATTTCTCATGAATTAGCATCAACTTCCTGGTGGATTAAGATATTGCTAGATTCCTGATTCCCTTCCCTTTGCCTGCCAATGCAGCACAAGTGCTGACATTGAGCTGTAGCAATGTTGCTATTCAGAGGATGAGCCCTGAAAGCTGGCCAGAAGTGTTTCAGCCAGGTGTGCCTCCCTTTCCAGTTTCCTTCTCAATACTACATTAAAGCAGGCCTGAGGCTGATGAGGAGAGATACCCACCCATATGTTTTTGTGACTTAGACTATTTCTATTTATTAGAACTGTCTAACACAAGTCTAGCCTATCAAATATCAAACATCAAAATTCAGCCCTTGATGGGCTCATCTAAGGCTACACTTAATTTCTAGTGACACTGTTTTTTGAGTCTCATTTCTGGTTTTTTTTTTCTTTTTTTTTATATAATTTTGTTTTTAATATCAGTCAGGGAATTTTGAGACAACTGAAAAGCAATTGGAGCGTTATGATTTTGTCCAACATTTTTCTTTAAATAATGAAGTCCTGTGTCCAAGGAATGGATAGATGTGTAGAGCCATAAAAATGAAAACCTGATTACTTAGTATATATAGCCTTTTACTCCTTTATATAATGGTGTTTAGCTTCCCTTCCCTGGCGTGTATCTGTACCCCTCACAGGCACTTGGGCAAAACTTCTATTTGTCCCAAGTTCCTGATCTTCAGCTGTGACAAAGAGGACCATTCTGCTTCACTCCATTACCTTGAGGATGATACCCATGTAAGGAAATGTAAAATAATTCATATGAGAGATAAAAGAATGCCTCTTACCTCATCTGGTCTGTCATGCTAGCTAAGTATTTTCCCAATGAATTTCCAATCTAATTATAAGCAGTAGGGATTTCAAATATGGTGTAAAATATGCCACTGATTTTGGAACAACCATCCCCAACTATATGAAAATAATTCTCTCCCCGAATTTGAGGGTGGCCAGCTTTAATATAAACAGTCTCAGCAGCAGCAGCAGCACAACAAATAGCAAGTATGACTGTCTTGTTAGGAGACCTGCACCTGCAAAAGTATTTCTCATCTGTCTCTAAGACATATGGAGAGTGTTAATAATAACTAAGCAAGGGCTTTCTTCATGAACTCCAAGCCAGCATCAGGGATCATACTTCAGAATCACATTATTACAGCAGTAGATGATCTATTGCCAACTACCTAAGCACAAAGAAAACTTGCCACAGCTTGGAAGTGCCCACTAGAGACCAATGCTTCCCTGCAGCACTTCATCTTTTTTAAACAAGGGATAAATGCATTTCCTTAAGTTCTCACTCCAGGATTTTTCTTTTCAGATTTCTCCCAGTGTGGAGTGGCTCCTGCTAAAAAATTGTCTGGGGATTCAGGTCCCAGAACACTTGTATACTCTGAGATGTGATGAAGGTTGTAGACAGCCCTGCAGGGGCTCTGGTGGATCCAAACTGTAGCTCATGCTCCTCCTGGTGCCTTCAAGGAACAAGGAGTACAAGGGGACACTACCTGCTGCTAATGTTGCTTCAGAGCCAGAGATGCACAGGAAGCATGTCTGAAATCTGTGAGAATCTGTGAGGCTTTTCCAAGCCTTAATAAGGATGAACAGATGAAAATTTGTGGGGAAGGGGGAACAACTTGAAAGGAAAAAAAAATTAAAAATGGATTAGGTGATTTGGAAATTTTTGTTCCAGATATTTAGGCTTTGTGAGTATAAATGAACTAATTCATAGAACAGTTATTTTCAACAGCAGAAAGCAGCTATATATCTTTAAAACCTCTACATATTAATAATTTCAAGTCATAGAGGACAATCTAGTACTCAGCAATACAACACTTTCCAGGAAAAAAAAAATCAGAGAAAAATCCTCAATTACAAATACTCAGCAGTGCTGCACAAAGACTTCTGACCTCATAACTTCATCTGCCGGTGCAATGAAGAGAACCCTGGGAGACAAAGTTCCTCTCTGCCTTCCTCCCTCCCTCTCTCTCTTCCTCCCTGCTCCTCTCTGGGCTGCTCATGTCCTTGTCCTTCCCACTGGGGCTGTGTGGGGTAGATGAGGAGGAGGCTGCCCCAGGAAAGGGTTAAGGAGCACCTGTGGTGGCTGGACACAGGGTGCAGTTACTGGTGTGCTGATGAAATGTACTGGCAGCTGCTGCCATGGGAAGAGAACTTATTTTCCCCAACTTTGCATCCCACTGTTCCCTTGGACCAACACAGAAAGCTGATGATCTTGTGGCATGCCAGATCAGAGAGTTCATCTGGCAGCAGATGAACTGAGAAGATGAGTGACTACTAAAATAACAAGAGGAATATTTCCTGTTGGTTTAGGTCCATTTGCCTAGAGGTGTGCCAGCCCAGGGAAATGGGATGGACTGTGTGCCTTGGATGGGGACAGTCAGAACTGGCTGTGCAGCAGCCACCTGGGCTAGCTCTGCTCTATTCCAGAATCACACTGTGAATTTAGTCTGGATCAGGGTGCAGAAGCTTTTTTAAAGCCTTTGAGGCCTAAGGTCCACCTAAAAATGTTTAGTAACCTTTGCAGAAGTGAGAAATCAGAGCTGATGCTAAATATAGGCAAAATAAAGGGCACAGTGGAGAACAGCAGTACATTTTTAGCTTCCTGAACTAAGATGTGTGAGAGCATGTTGTACTTCTCTGTGCATTCATGTAATGTTTGGGCGTTCCCTGCATATTACAACATGAGGTAGGTATAGTTCACCATGTCCTGTGGCCCAAAATATGCTTTTACTGTGAGTAGCAATAGTACAAATAGCACTGAAGTGATCCAGAATTTTTTCTCATTAGTTTTCAAGTTTCATTTCAAAACAAATGTTTGGTTTTCCCAGCTGTCAGGATCTCAGCTGAGATTCAAAACATAACTGTACTTATTTGCATATCAGCACTGATCTTTTTCCTTCAAATGTGTGACGGACTAATTTTTACACCAGTGACATTTGTCCAACCTGATTCACTTAGGTAAAGACAAAATGCAGGTATTACCTCAATACTTTTCCAAACACTTTGTAAATTAGGCTACAGAGGAAACTAAGGAATGAAGAGATGGTACATCTTATTTCACAGGAACACAGCAGACAAGCAGAAGAGGTCCTAACTTGTATCCTGACTTGGTACTGTCTCAACTAGACAATATTATCAAATGCTATTTTTTGGAAAAAAAGGAATCTTTTTTTTTATAACAAATAGAATGCAGGTTTATATCTTTCTTCAGCTGATAAATTCTATAGAGAGAAAAAAAAACCCCGACAGTTTTCACCAGAAGGAAAAAGCTGTTACTACAGAGTTGTCAGATTTACTAACAACATTTTATTTACTATAACACCTTTTCAAAATGGACCCCAGCTTCATCGGAGCAAAAATAAAATAAAAAATGAAACACTAGAAGATGCATTTAGTAGTTCTTGCCCTCTTCATGTTCTAGTTGGTATCTGTCTGCCCTGTTTCATCTAATAAAAAAATCTAACAATGTTAATATAAGACTTTTCCACAATTTATATTGATTTTGAAACAGTTTTGTTTAAGTGATGCAATGCTGAACAACCTGAGAATAATCACTTTCACTATTTCTTTAAGGGAAAAATGACCCATCTTCTTTCATTTTTTCATGACCTCTTTGTTTCCCTCCCTTCTGTTAAATGTGTGTCCCCAAGCATACAAAAAAGCATCTTTTTGGCAAAAAAATTTAAAAGCTGTTAGCAGTTCTGGAATGAATTTATAATTTCAAAGTCTTCTCTGTTTCCCAGTCAGTGACTGAGCAAGGAGTCAAAGCAGCTGCCACTCCTGGGCTGTGTCTATGTGACAGAGCAGACAGGTACTGGCTTGTTCTGTCCAAACTTGAGCAGAGCCCCAGCTCCAGCCCAGGAGCTGTGCTCTGGTGTAGGGCATCCTGCTGAATGCTCCCAGCCACCTGCAGGGCTTTGGGATCCCAGCCAGGGCTTCCTGTGGTCCGTGCTGCATTGCAACAGCACCATTCAATTTATTCATATGCTGAGGAAAAGGAGATACTGAGACTGGCTGCGCCTCTGCTGCTTTCTAAGAGACCAGGACCTTGCAGAGAGTTAAGGCCTGGTTTGGCTTTTTTTCCTTTTTTATTCCCTGTCTCAGTGTGCCACTGGGCAGATCCTGTTGGTCCTGTTGAAGCCAATGCAAAGGTCTCCATTTTCTTATGTGAGCACAGGATATTATTACAGGAAAATCTAAACTGGCCTTGGACCTCTGCTTTAAATACAACGCAGATGTAGCTACTGAAACAAAATGACAGTTACTGTGATCTAAACCTAATTGCCCTGGAGGAAAATTGGCAAAAATAGTTACTAGAAAGTTGTGCTAAAGCTTATAACCTATGCTAAACATTGGGTATATCCTAATGTAGTGTAGATCCATTGTGGTGTAAAAGGAGATAATACTAGTCTATCAAAAGGCATAACCTACTAGGAAGAATGTGACAAATAAAAAATTTGATTTTCTGCCTTAATATGGATTCAAGCTTAGAATAGAAGGACTATTGCTCTGCTTTGTATTCCATGGAGACATATTCTAGGTTAGACACATTTGGCACAGCCATTCTGCTCTATAAGATCAACTCTTTGCTGCTCTAACATTATTCATGGCAAACAGAGGAAAATGACAGTATAGACTTTTGTTTTGAGGCACTAGGAAACAAAGCCTTAGGAAAATACAGTCATTATAATGGTGATACTAAGGATTAGTTTGCTTCAGTTGAAAATCTACTGCATAAATAATATTCAAAAGCCTTTTGAAATATGGCCTTCTTTTCCTTCCCTATTCCCACAGTGTTTCCAATATTAGGCTTTCTGTTATCACACCATGCTTAAAACTTTATCAATCTACTGTGTAAGCTAAAAGATAACCAGATATGCCTGCATAAAGAGAATGAATAGAATTATACAAAAAAATCTGTATAAAACATTTAATATGTAGACCTTTTATTATTTCTAGGTAGTTTGGATTGAAAGAAGTCACAAATCCATATTTCAATGTATGTAGTATGCATGTACATATGATACATATGAATTTATTAATGATATACATATCATTAATATGTATATTAATTAATTCATTAATTTCATTAATTAAAATTAATTAATATCATTAATTTCCTCTTCCTTTTGTTCTCTCTTGTATCCAAACTTTTGTATAACAATATTAAGCCTAGGGTCCCAAAACTGAAATAAGATTTAGGCACACATATTGACATACAAACTGAGAACCTAAAGATACCTCTGCTGTAGAACTCTTCACTGCTTCACCTCACTTTGGACAGTGCCAATATATTTGTCCTTAGTATTTGTAGACCGACTAGTGCTGTGTGTCATTCAGGGAGAAGTAGAATACCCCTCCAGCTTTACTAGTCTCAGCTTTACACCACTCATGAACTCCTCACCACTGGCTCTTCCTCCAAACTTCTGAGTACCTTCATTCTGTAATATGCCATACAACAAACAAGTGGATTCTCTGTAAGTACATTTCATTCATCCATCTAAATATGGGCATACATTGTCTCAGGCTGGGCCAAATTCCACTTACGATCAGCAGTTGATTTCTATTTACACTCTCAATAAAGCTAAAGTAGGAGGTTTATCCCAGCAGAAAAGGTAATTACTCAGAGCTCCCATGGACTGTAGGGAGCTGCAGCAGTACTGCCTAAAAGAAATCTCTGCAAATACAGAACTGTTTTGCAGAAAACTAAACAGTAAAATGTCACTAAAATGATTTAAATTACTGAAATCAAGAACCTGAAAGTTAGTTATCTTATTTATATTTGATTCCTCTTCATTATAAATTTGTCTGCAGTACAAGTAGGGACTATCCATAAAATGTGGGCTATATACTTAGGTGTACTTAAGTATTTATGGTTTCTCTCAGCTTGCTTCACACTTGGGGCATGAATTTATTAATAGACAGGAATTATGAGTGTGATTTGGAGTTGTATGAGCTCAAGCTCAAACCATTCCAGTTGAGGAATGGTATAGCAAGTTATTTATCTGAGATAGTCAAAGTCAAAGCTGGTACTGTGGCCCTTGGTCATTCTGGTTAAACTTTATATTGATATAAATCAGAAGAAATTTTTCTAGTGCCAAAATATCTGTGCTAGTGTAAAGTGCACTGAGATCAGGCCTGGACCTCGTAGGACTGGGGTGGTGGTAAGTGCTTTTGACAGATTATTTAATATGTTGCCCAAATCATCTGAGATATACATTGACAAATGAACTAGTTGAACCTGGATGTGGGAAGGAAACTTCACCGATTTCAGCTTTGTTTGCGTGGGTTGAAAGTGATTCTCCAGGGTGCATCCACTTCTTCTAACTGCTCAGCTGTAAGTCTGAATGAAGGCTGGAAAGACAAAAAGCTGCCTGTGTAGACTAAACCACTTGGCTCCATGCCCTCCTCAGTGTTTACCCAGGCTGCAGTCTGTTTTAGCAAAAGAAATCAAAGAATAAATATGCTCTAAGGTCTAAAGATTCTCTCAACTATGTAAAATCCAACATAGGGGCTGGGAAGGGCAGCTGCTCGTTTGCATTCCTGGCATCCACTGCTAATGACTGCAAGAAACTCTAAGAAATGTTGGTTTTAAGATGCATTAATGTTTAAAGGAAAACCACAGCTAACAGAACATTTTTTTCTTCATTTTTTGCACTTTCTGTGCTCTTTAGACACATATTTGAGATGCCCTCATACCCAACATTCCTTTTACAGCATGTGTGTTTGTTTTTGTTACTATGCTGATCTCTCCAGGCACTTTCTCAAGGTTAAACTCTGCAAGGCTCTATCTTCCTTTGGCCCACGGTTTTCATCTCTCAGACACACTTGACTTGCCCTGGTGACTTAACTTGGATGTTGCTCTCTCAATTTATTTCCCAGTTTATGAAGACTACTGCTCTCTCCCTCCTTTCTCCAAATGGGGAAAAAAATTACAAAGGTTTCCTTGCAGTAAAATATATCTGTAGCACTTTATACCACAGAAATTTTTCTTTTCAGATTTGCAATGCTTCTGAACACATCTGAGCTGTAAACACCAGCATTCAGAGACCATTTATGTTGACTAGAGGAAGTCTGGTTAGGGGAACAGAGGACAGAACTAGAAGTATGCATTGCTAAATTTTCCCCATCTCTGTCTGTAATGATTTCTAGGCATATTTTGTCCTAACAGAATAGGATATTGTCCTAATATTGAATAGAATATTGTCCTAATATTTTTAGTATCTTGCAGCATACTTATAATCTTTAAAATTATTGCATCTTCCAGCATACAGATGGGTAGAAGTCAATGGTGCACAGCTCATTTTTTGGACTGGTCCCCTGTTAGATTAACTGAAAGAAAAGGAAAGATGAACAGCCTTTTGTCTGTGTTGGCCAAAGAGAACCCGTGCCACACTTACACCACTGGTTTTCCTTCCACAGCTGGTCCACATCACGAAGCACAAATATCTCTGTATGCCTCAGCAGGCCACCAAGATGGAAATTCCCATTCTCTTCTACTTTAGCAGAAAGTGAGCACCTCTGGTCTTGCATTAAGAAAATCTTAGCCTCGTTTTCCATACTGAGGTGCTGTTGAGATCCGAAAATTTCAGAGCAAAACGGAGCTTTTGTTTTCCCTGACGTTTGGTGTTGTCAGCACCCAAACCTATGCAGAGTCTCTCCAGCTGGAAGGTCAAGAAGATGAAACTCCAGCTCACTTGAAGTTAATACCAAAACAATCACAGACTTTTAACAGGGCCATATCTTCAGTGCCTAACACCATAAAGCAGACTTTGGTGCAACTGATTTCCTGAATTGCATTTTTTGAATATATGGTTTATTCTAAGGTTTATGAGTGGCTTTTTTCTGTTCAGAAAGTACCCACAGTGGCTTTTGGCTTATTTTTTTTTTCCTCTGTAACAACATATTTTATTATGGCAATTTAACAAATTAATTTATAAGGGTTTATATTAATAAGGGATAATTTTCTAAACTCACAATGGCATAAAATCACCACTATTAAGATTCCATAGGATTCTCCATGCATTAGCAAATGTAATTTTGCAATCATAAATCTCCTCATGCCCCAAAAGCAGGACACAGAACTGTCTTTTTCAGTTGAAATATGTTTTAGACTTAAGAAGTTGAGTCCAAACAAAGCGAAAAATCCTTACCAACTGCTCCATACATCAGGACCAATCCTGAAACAGAACCTTTATTTTGAAGTTTCATTGAACTGGAATTGAATCAGGACAAGTTCAGATGCCCCCAAAACAGAACTCAGAATCTTTTGCTGGTATGACTTACTTAATGAAAATAAGATAGATGTCTCATCTCAAGTTATTTTGTCAGCAGCACCTCAAAGCTGGAGATACTGTGATGAGTGGGAAGGTAGGAAGCTGATTGATGGTAAGAGAGAGGCTAGAGAAAATTAAAACTTCTTTAGAATAAGAGTAGATGAGGCCATTTTTGCATGAAGCAAGTGGGAAGGATGGCACAGGCTGACAAGCAGCATGAAGCAAAACTGGTTTGGCAGTGGTGTGAGGTGCATATATGAGGTGACTGAGAGTAAGCTGTGCCTAAATGAATTTCCAAGTACAGCTGTGACCCTCCAGATCCCACCCCTGAGTTGAGAACTGAGAACTTGTTATCCAATTACACTGCCTTTTTTAGCAGTCTCACAGTGCAATATATTTAGTATTTTATTGAATAATTGCATGCCACAACATGCAACATTACACATTGCTGTGTGTGATACTGCATATTATATAGGATGCAGTGTAGTGTATCATTCATCTAAGTATAAAGGATACATGACTTTAGGCACATATAGTTTCCATGTGAAATCTAAACTCATCTAATACAAATCATTAGTAAAATCAGCACATCATATTCAACAGAAAACATGTTTGAAAAACAAAATCAATAAATTTTTTACTTGTAAATCACCCAGAGTAAAACAAATAATATTGTTTAACTCTGTACAGTCAAAGAAAGAATCAGAAATGAAAGGAGTAACCTGAAAATCAATTAGCATCTTGTCTGAAAGCATTAATAGAGAAAACACACTTTTCTTTCTTAGTTATAGAAGCTCATGAAAGCAGAACATCTCACCTGATGCCCACAAAGCTGTCTAGATATGAAATGCAACATTGCTGCTAGTAAATATATATACCCTTTAATCAAAGTACTGCAGGTAGAAACCCACAATTTTATAAGAAAACATCAAATAAAATTACAGTGCAGTTCATCAACAGACATTTTCTGTGTATCTCTGATTATATTTATTGTGGGTTTATTCTGCTGAGATGAATCCCACTAGTAGTATCCAGGGAAATATCTATTTGCTTGATTTGTGAGAGGAGTTATTTTTATTCACATTTCAGCTTCCCAATTGCAGATGAAGCTTTATTCAATGAAACCTATTAAAAACACAGAAAGAGACCGCCTCCCTGCCTGGTGGCACATTCTGGCTCAGTCCCACCCACAGGGTGATGTACAACACAGGCATGCACAGAGAGGGTGGTGTGGGCCAATGGGTTTATGTGTATGTGTATTAGAGACAAGGTGTTATAAAATTGTGCTTTTAACTGCAGACCAGCTTTCTAGAAAGCAGGCTGGAAACAAATTGTGCTCTAAGCCAAGCTGCACAAAGTTTCATGTGGACAGGTTGGTTTATCTATCTTGTTTGTAGGCTCTTAGGAGAGGACATGCCTTCATTAGATGCCTGGCTGAGCTATACACAGTAATCTCTGGAAGATATGATACCATTATTCTTAAAAGAACCAAATAAAATGAAACTAACTGAACTGCAGTTTATTTGGTTTCTCCCAGTCTCACTTCACAGTGTGCACAACAAGATAAAAAAAGGAGGCAGTTGCAGAGAGCTCCTGGCCCACCCTTTAGCTCTGGTGACCACCCAAGCATGTTCACGGGACTAACGGGTAGAAATTGTGTCTCCTGATGCCTTGGTGAAGAAGTCCTGTGGCTAAGGTGACATTTGCAAGGAGGGTTGGTGTGCCCCTTAAAAACATCCCTCCACTTGTACTTCTTCAAGCCTAGCCTTGTCTGCAGCCCACACTTGATTTGAGGGCACGAGGCTGCCCTGAGCAGAGGTGGCACATCCAGCTCTTGAAACAGCCCTGGTTCAGGCTGCTAAAGTGTGAGAGTTTTATAGCCTGAGGGAGATTTATGATGATGTGTTTGTAATTTATGAGGTTTTTCCCCTTCTTTTCCTCTCCCTCTCTTCCCCTCTCCCACCCTCTCACCTTCTGTCACTGGCTACATTTTAAATCATTGATGTGATTCTCAGTCATTCTTGTGCCAGGGTATAAATCACTCACCTACCAACAGCTATTCACGTAGCTGCAGCAAAATGCTTTCTGTGTGGTAATTTGAAAGGCAATGAGGGAAAACTGGTACAGATCAATAATGTAGGATTTTTGGGGTGTTTAGCACAGAAAATGGAATGAAGGATATTCTTTGAGGATAAAACATCTGCTACATCCCATTACAAATAGAGGAACCAGGATTTAATGGTGAGACTTGCACGTGGTACTGTTATTGTCCTAACTAAGTAAAGAATATGTGTTTACAAGGAATACATTAATGCTTGATGAGGCATGGATGGAACCATAAAATATCAGTTGCTTCATGTATTTATGAGGTGAACAGTGACTTTCCTACATTTTGTAGGAAAGTCTTTCTTGCATTAAAAACCTCATGATGAGGAATTTTATAGCCTCAAACACCAAGGACATTGAAAAAGACACAGACAGAGGCTGCAGAGCCCATAAGGAAAAATGTTGTCTGAAAAAAAAAATGTTCTTATTGCTGTACTGTGCTTTGGACTTCTTATTTTCCCCCTGTGGGGCTGAGGTGAGCAGACATAAAGTTGGCCTGCCCAGGAGAATCAAGCAGAGCAGCAGTTCTCTCCCCTGTGCTGCAGAGGGGCCCTTTCTGTCTCCAAACCCTGTGATTTGTCCCCTGGCAACCCAAGTGTGATGCCCTTACTGCCATCACCACTGCACTGGTTAAAACCAACCCAAATCTTCCTGATTCCCTTCCACAAGAGGTGGGCCCTGAGATGCCTCTTTGGAGCACTAGAGAAAAAGGTAGTGTGGTTTAAGGGATGCTTTTAGAAGAAATAACCTACATTCAGAACTCCTATGTTAAGGTTATTTCTGCTTTTATGGTGTAACGTTTCTTAGTCTTTAAAAAGAGCTAAGGGGAAAGCTTTCTTACTTGAGACAACATTTCCTAAACTGTTTATAAGGGACCATCAGATTTCATCTCTACCTGACCTGCAAAGAGAAGCACTTTATGAAACTACTTTTATTTTTTTCTGGGTTTTAGAGGTGCAGGATGTGGAGGTGATAACACTGGAAGATAGGTTTTGAAAATAATAATTTTCACAGCTTTATGCTGTGCAACCTCACAGCTTTTTGCTTCCACAACATGCTAGCAATGGAGTGCCATGCATTTGTTTTCTTTAGGCTGGAAGTAAAGTTTATTATTGTAACCCTTTTCTTACTCTAAGAAATGGGTCCTCTAAGCTGGCATGGCATGTAGTTTCTAGAATACTGTTGAATAAGGAATACAAAATATTTCACTTGACACTTCATATTGCCCTGATTGCCAGCCTGAAAATTGCAACAGCAGTGACAAAAGCTGAAAGACCCGTTGTGCTGGCCTGATTCACAGGAAAACAATATGTTTTTGTTCAAGCTGTCACAGCAAAATCCCCTTGAAATGTTACCCAACATGACTGGATTGCAGAGTCAGGTCCTCTTTGAATAAAAGTCTTTAACTTTCAGAAAAACTCAAGGAGTATGGTTTCATCATTTTAGCAAAAGAAAAGATGCCAATGGAGAGAAGATTAATTTTCCCTTCTCTTGTTGAATCCTTGAAGACTTTTATATGATTCAGTATGTTTTATGAGCTGTGTTTCCAGGGATGCTGGCAGAAAACAGGGTAATCACTCTTTCACCATCATGTCAGCCTTATTTTAACTGGCCTCCACTGACTTTTGGGAAAATGAGGAGCAATTGGAACCATCAACCAGCTCACTTTTTGCATACCTCTCTCTGGTACCTGACCTCACCAGTCCACCTGCTTTATCAGCTTTACAGCACACATGGGCCCCATCAAATTATTCTGGGAGGTAGGAACAGGGAAAAGCATGGAATAACTTTGTCCTTTGAGTGGAGGAGGCAGGAGTCGTCCTGGCAGCTCAGCCAGCAGAACTAACCATATTCAAATCTGCAAATTGATGTGTTTTCTGCTAGTGGCTGTCTGGATTGTAAGCTGGCAATAAAACCTTGCCCTTCCCCTCCCACATCTCCTGTACCTGCTTTATTTTATATGTTTTTACAGGATGGTCAGATAAAATATAGGATAATTTTTTAAGTTTTCCAAGCCAGTATCTGCTATTCATCTCATCCCAAAAGAATGCTTCATACATATTGTATGTGCATACATTGTATCCTGTGTTCTCTGAAAGGATGCTGGTGCACAAATATAAATCTCCAGTACCCTCCTAAATGCCTTATGCAGTCAAGCTGTCCCTGGGTGAATTGACAGAAAGGAGCTTAAAAGATCACTCTCCCTTCTATTCCCTTCCAGAGTAGTTCCTGGGTTATCCTTTCCTCTATGTTCAAACACTTGACATCAAAATAATTTTATCATCCATCAACCAAATATACATTCTGAGTCTTAAACGCTGCTGTTTGGGTCAGCCTAGAAATCTCTCCTGTCTCTAATCATGACCTGTGACAGATGCTAGGGGAAAGGGTGACAGGATAAGGATGTGAACAGAGTGACCTTGAATTTGCTGTAGTCTTCAGCTCACAGAAATCAACTGCTTTGGGGCTTTGGAGATGTGAGTTGCATGCAGATGATTATACAGAGGTGTCACCTATCTGATGTGCACTCAGTCAATCACTTTCTAAACCCTTTTTCCTGTGGTGTCTCTCTCCACAGGCTGTCAATGAATGCCAGGGTGCTACTCTATGCTCTATAAGAAAGCGTTTCCTTCACCTTGCTTTCAAAATTACTCTGGATAAATTCACTTCCTCTTTAGCTCTTATTTTATGAGAAGTAATGAGTCTCATGTCTTATTTAATTTGTTCCATAGTACTTAGGATTTTGCAAACCTTTGTCATATGCTTCACATAATCTACTGGGATGAGTCTTTATATGGAAGCTGCTTCATTTTTTGATGATCCATATTGCCCCTCTCCCCACCTATCATAGCTCTGTTAGACTGCTTTGAAAAGGGGGTGGCAAGAGTGATTGCACTATAAAATTACACCATGACATAATGACAGTTTTTTGTTATCTTCTCTTTTTGGCTACTGTGAAATGCTGCAATGTAAACTATGAATCTGTGTAATCTGTGCAGACTTGCCTAATACCAGATATACAGGCTTCAGTGACTTAAGTTTTCTAGTAACTATTTAAATGATTCTAGCTTTTCCATACAGAATAGAAACTGATTTTTTTTTTGCTCTTTAGCTTATATCTAAAATATAGCACCAAGAAAAGAAAGAAATAAAACTGCTTAGGTATGGTCTAATTGTGATTTTTAGTTTTCTGATGTGATAGAGCTTGAATTTGCAGCCTGAATGAGTTGTATTGTGTTGAATTTAATATCTTCAGCTGTTCCAGAATTAAATATGACTCATTCCAGACCCCAGGAAAGTGTAATTATATGGAATAAAACCCTCATTTGAAGGGGGAGATGGAAAACTTGTTCTTAACCCATTTGTTGAAAGCTGAGTAGAGTTTGAAACATTAGGAGGTGCTCCCAAGGAAGATGAATTAGTGACCAGAATTCAGGAAAAGCAGTCAGATGTGAATAACAAATTGCATTTGTTCAAGGTTCTGTGGTTTTTCACATGGGCACTTACACGCTACAATATAAAGCTATATATATTTGAGGTATAGTTTCCAGACTTTTTTCCCTTTACTTTTTGTATCTGTCTTCCAGGCAGAATGAATGTGACATGTTTTGTCCAGCTGAGCCCATCCACATAGCCCAGCACAGTTCTGAGTGCCAAGGACAATTTGCAGCGCAGTATTTATAGCCAATGTGCCAAATATCAAGGCGACGGCCGTCGACCCTGACGGAGCCCCTGAGCACGGGGGCTGAGCCAGCACCCACTGCCTGTGACATCACACTCTGCTCTGCCCGTCAGAACAAGGTTTTGCTTTCCTGTTGTTCATGGTCAGGAGAAAAGTCACACGACACGGCTGCCTGCAGGCTGCCCTGGGGACCGGGAGCCTGGGACCATAACCTTTGTGCCTGTGAATAATAAGGTGTGTGCCTGTGCACTGGCAAGGATCACATTCACAAAATACTTATTTACGTCCTTTTCCATGCCATCAAGGATTCAGGAGGGAGGAGTCTTGCTGCCTGTGGTCCAGCTGTTTCAGATGGCTGGGTTCTGGGCTCTTGCTGCTTAAAAAGAGTGTAAAGCTGCAGGTGTACACCTGGGATGTCTGCTTTTGAGATCCAGAGATAAAACACAAGTCCCAAACCTAGCGAGTTTGAAAATATACAGGATTTGAAAATTGGATGCAATGCAACACAACAACAATTCAGACAAGTTTTTAAAAATCTTGCCCTTTTTTTTTTTCTGTGGAAATTATTGGCACTTCCAATAAGCAATCTTGATTGTTTATTTTAATAATTTAAAATTATTTTAATGGAAATGTATGCTTCCACATGGAAAACATGGTGATTTCTTTTAAAGAATTCTCTGTGCTTGAAATTCCTGAAGGTTTTTGTTAAGAGAAAGGTATTTTTAAAAGGGTCTTTCAAAGAAAGTTGAAAATAATCCAACAACCTGTCCAATTTTCTGACCAGTTCTGCTCCATGAGTTTGGAGGGCACTGGAGGACCCTTTGAGAAGAACCCACATATTTCTCCTGTTTGCTTCTATGTAGGATTAGAACTATTTTGTTTGACATTATGTGAACTCTTTCCTTGTAGCAGCTGCTGTTTCTTTATGCATCCTTGAAGCGAATTAAGGCAAGCAGAGAGCATTTTGAATGAAAATGTGCTTGCAAATATAGGATGGCTAGAAAAAGTAACAATTTAATAGATTTTGTGCACATTGGATCAACATACTAAAAATACACCATTGCTTTTTGTAAGACTTTGATATTTCACATAAAGTATCCTAATATTTTGGCTGTTCTGTTTCTCTCTGTTTCCCATACCTCTAGAGAGGACTAAAGAATAAAAAGTTGTAAGGACAACAATAATGGATGGAGTATTGATGAAGAAAGAGAATTAGCTTTGTTTTTCCAGATTCTTTACTGAATATTTATATCACTCTTCCCGAGTACCATGAAATGTTAATAATGCCAAAAGTCTTGCTGTGATAACTTGGTTTGACATCTCTCTCTATTTTGGCCATGGTGTGATCTGAAGCTCTGAACTCATAGATTAGTAAAATCCAGAGGCTGGAGTGCATGTGGAGATAACATCTGTTTGCCACCCATGGGTCTTTTAAAGGCTAATCCCTTATGCATGGAGCTGAGTGGAGCTGCATTTCACGATATCCCTTGCTGTGTTTGCTGATCATGCAGACATACCTCAAGCTAACTTTAAATATCTCATTTGGGTAGGGCTACCAGCAAAGCATAAGAAATTTGGTTTTCAGTGCAGGCTGAACAACCAGAATGTTTTTCTCAGTGGCTGGATACCAGAAGACCCAGTTTAAAAGAAGGTTGCATGTTTAAAATAATGTCTGCATGTATTTCAGTTATGGTTTTGACCACTGCAATTGAGGATCCTGACTAGCACAAAAGTCAACTAAAAAATTCTGTAAATAGAAAAATTTTCTTTATATATGCTCTTATAGAGATACTAGGTAACTATGCTGATGTCCAAAATGCCACTTTTACTGCCTGCCTCCCTTCAATATGTTAAAGACCTGATTTTTCATTCCTTTGTACCACTTAGTGGAGTTGCTCATTATATATCTTTGTCTACAGGCAAAAGTTGAGAATCAGGCATCAGCCCTTTTGTTATGTGGCAACTACCTAGGGTGTCCCAGGATGTCATCCTTTTCTAAATGGTCTTTTCCAACTGCTGTCACAAGAAAGCAAAATATCTGTGAAGGACCTGAGCAACTTTTGTTGACAAATTTATCCCACGTAGTTTCATCTGTTGGAAAATAGCATTTTATTTCTCTTCTTCCCTACCCTCTCTCCCTGCTTGTATTTTTTAATCTCTGGAATGTTCTTCGACCAAAAATTTTTGCTGAGAAGTCAGGGAAGGTTCATGCTTTTCTACAGGCCTTGAGACAGTTTTCTTTAGCTGCTTACAGTGCTTCCTCTGGAACTGGTTGTTTCAGATTGGCCTCCTAATTTTTCCACATTATTTTTGAGAGAAAACAAAGGGGTAAATTCCAGCTCTCTGCCCTCTCAATATTCTTCACAGAAACTGAGTTTATGAACTTTTTTTTCAACTCTTGTTTATTAACTCATTTCCTGCCTGCAGGTCTGGCATTGTAGAGGGGAGGAAATAAGCTGAGGGGAAAATTACTTCTTCTTCCACCATGTGGATAGGAGTGTCTCTGTGCCAACAGGTTTTCTCTCTGTCTTTGTCTTTAAACAGCAGGGTCACATGAAAAAAGAATAACTCAGATTGAAGAGACATCAACCTCCAGTTCAACCTCCTGCTCAAAGCAGGACCAGCTCCAAGGACCAGCTTCAAAGATTTCTGGGCTCTCCCATGAGGTAGTTATTGGCAGCAATAACCTCTTTTTTTCTCAAGGCACAGTTCTAAGTCTCAGAGTTTCTCTTTGTATGTCATGTGCTCCAGCCCCCAGCCAGGCTGGTAACCTCTGCTGTGCTCACTTCAGCATGCCCATGTCTCCCTTGCACTGAGGAGTCCAGAAGCGGACCCAGCACTCCAGATGTGTCTTGCTTGGGCTGAGCAGAGGAAAAAGACCTCCTCCTGAGATGTACTGGCCAACCTCCCAGTAATGTAGCCCAAGATGTTGGTTTTACACAAGGAGACACGAGTGGTCAACATGGTGTCCATAAAGATCTCTTTGTCCTTCTTTGCAAACTGTTTTCCATCTGGGGGATCCCCAGTGTGTTTTGTAGCATGGGCTTATTACAACCCATGTTGTAATAAGCCCATTACTCCCCAATTAGAGCTTTGCATTTGACTTTCATAAGGTTCCTGCCTGACTGCTTTCCCAGCTGGCGAAGACTCCTGAGAGGAAGTCCCACCTCCCAGTATACTGACAACTTCCCAAAGTACCCAACTATGATGTTACCTGTGAGCTCCTAATTTCTCCTATGGATTAATTGAATTTTTAAATATTTTTAAAACTTTTTTTGAGGTAGAGGAGGATTTAAGTACTTTGGCCACATCTGCACAATTAAATTACATATGGGCTTTGCTGTTCTAAGGTGGGGTGGCCATCTGACATAGAAAAGGGTCCTAAAAAGGGTAATAAAGAAATCAGTTCTCTCCTACTGCAGAGATAGGACATCCTCACTTCTACCAAGATTTTTATTGCAGTCCTATTCTCTATTTTGCCACCCTTGCTTTAGTTTATGATCTGTCTCATATTTTCCAGTGCAGATGCATATGACATCTTTGTAGTAACAGCCAAAACAAGTTAATTTCTTTCCAGAAGAACTGGCAAAGTACTTTTCTTGGAACCTGGCATCAATTTGATGGAAACACTTCAGGAAATAATAATTAAAGTAGATCTGCAGTCAGATAGGAGGAAACAGTAACTTGTGATTGGTGGAGACAGGAAGAGCAAATAGCTCGTACTGCTTGCACAGCGAAAACTGTACAAGTAGTCCTTGTCTACAGCCTCATTAGTCCTGTATTTGCTTTACAGGTCAGAGTGAAAAAACAAGCATCCCTCTGGTTCCTTCACTCCCCCAGTGCCTACTATCCTGCTTCCATTTAGCAGAAGTAACCTTCTCTGTCCTCATATGTTGTGCTTCCAACACTTTTGGCTCTTTGTCCACAGCAAGCACTAAATGAGATTAGAAGTAAAACAGAAGCATAAGCTAAACTACACCCGGTAGTATTACAACCATGTGTCCTATAATCACAATAAAATGCTACTCTGATAAATCTTTAAGTAGGGGTCAATAAAGCAATAATACTGTACAGTGGAAACTGATCATTTAATGTAATGACTAATTTATTACACCATTAAGTTGTCCTTAGCTTTGTATTAGGACAATTGGCTGGGTGCTTGTTAACTGTTTCTGGGTGGAAATACATAAATAAGAGCCTGTAAGTTATTGACTGGTGTAAGATTGGTCATTCAGTCTATCAGAAAATTAAAGTCTGTAGGGCAAAACAAAACACATAATTTGGCTGTTTCAGCCATGATGGTATCAAAGGCAACATGCAAAGGTGTGAAAGTAAATACAGTGAGTAAATAATAGCCTATAGCAACTGATGTATAAAAAATTCACCTTTAGGAGATAATTTTTGTTTACCTGCAGTAATTAGGAAGTATGACTGGCAAAAATCTGGTAGACAATGCCTTTGGCTGGTAGAGTCCTGTCATAGGACTCCTGCTTCTAGTTTTATGACTAGTGAGATGTTGCAGGAGGATAGAGGATGGCTATGATAGAGGATGTCTAAAAGTGAGAAGAACTTGAAATCTCTGTGAAAGGATGCAGTGATAGTGGTAGCAGGGGGCAGAGACCTTGTAGCTGCCATCCAAGGCTCCTGTATTTTCCTCTGCATGTCAGGAGGAGCCAGTCCCTGACTTGTGCCCTTCGCAGTTGGAGAGCATCCCTTCACTCATATCTAACTTGTCTTTGTCACTGATAATGGAGTGCTTCAAAATGTTCGTTGGCTGAAGAAGGGTGGGCTAGCCAAAGTCCAGGCTGGATCTAGACCTCAGAGTAGATTATTCTGCATTGAGATGTGCTTACCAAGACAGCTATTTGTTTACTCAGAGTGGAATGGTTTACTAAGGTCTGTCCAATAGAGATAGGACCTTAGTATGAAACAATGGAGTGTCTGTAAGGATACAGCTTTAAGAACATCAGATGTGTTTGTGACAGTTTTCTGACACTGCTGTCATGGAATGTCCTTTGACCATACAATTAAGCCTAGCTTTCAAACCAGGTGTCAGCATTCAAACTGAGCATGGTTCCTGACTTGTGCTCAGGAGAGAACTATTTTGGAAGAGGGCTATTCTGTACTGGAACCATGCCAGGATCTGCTCCAACAATACTGGGAAATGATGAATTCTATTGCCCTGAAGCATCTCCTGACAGAGACTAATTTGTTTTAGGCATAGAGTTTTAGAGGGCGGAGGCAAGTATCTGGGATCTATACAGACATCATGCTTTTATTTCCACTGACTTCATTGAGGTTACTTTAGATTCACTGGTGTGATCAGGATAAAAATTTTCTTACATTTGGGTTTTGGAAAAGAAACATCCACTTTCTACTGCTTATAACTAAGTCTTCTAAAATTCAATGCATTGAAGAATATGAGAGAGAAAACATTAGAAGAACCAAGAGAATAATTATCATGTGAGGGGTATATGTGGGAAGGGATAGGAAAGAGCAGAGGTGTTTGTGAAATAGTCATACTGGAAGTAGAAATACACATAAAAAGAGTTAAGATATAGCAGAAATAAAGCTAAGATTGATACAGCAGACATTGTCATAGATGGCAGATGGGAGATCTGGAAATAAAGAATTATAATGGACAGGGAGATAAAGTAAATGAGCCTATAAGGCAGTGATGGGAGAAGTCAGGGTGCAAAGGAATTGGATGAGTGCCAAGTTTGGAACAGGCTCTTGAGACTTGTGACTGGTGAGACAGAGGAGACATCTGGACTCGGCAAAGAGAATGGACAGGCTAAGATGCAGGGCTCAGAGAAAGAGAGGAAAGATAGACAGAGTCTCTGTTGGATGCAAGGAAGTGTATGACACACTGGGCTTTAAAATGCTTATAAATCAGCGTCAGGAACAACATCCTGCCAACAAATGCAGGATGAACAAAATAGAAACTGAAAACTTCACTATCATCCTGGGATAAAACACATTTTTAAATGCTGCCTGCCTCCTACATGGAGCTGAATGCATCTGAAAATATCCTCTAATTTGCATACAAATAGCTACATAAATTGGACTTGATCTTGCTTGTGGTTGTAAACAGAGGGATGGGAACAGGAGGCAGCACAGCACAGAAAATGTTATGCTGGACTCAATTTGCAGCTCTGCTCCAACATCACTTTCTGGCCTCCCCATGGGGATGGGGACACCATATACTTGAGAGATCTGACTCTTTCTGGGATATTTAGAGTAGGACTGTCTTCCTTCATTTTGGATATTCAAAAGATATACACCTAAGATATATATAATTGTCTGAGACAATTACCTTAGGTTTGATTGATACTGAATGGAGGAAAATAGGTGGAAAGCCATTCTTCTGGCCTATTATAAATGCCTGTCTTAGCAAAGATGAATTGCCCTTAGGAGAAAGGATCTATTAGCAAATGTAAAAAGAACACAGCGTAAGTACATTGGAATCAAATGTCCAAATGGTAAGCCTCTGAATTACAGCAGATGACTCCAACCTAAATTGCCTCTTTTTCAGGACTTTTTAAAAAATACTTATTGGCAATACTTAACATTCTCTCTGTGTTGAGAGCTTCAAATGTGACATGTAAACATACATACTATTAGTAGCAAAAGTAGCCTCAAATTTCACATTTTTAGCACTTGAAAGGTCAGATCTTATAACAACTAAAATATTGAAATCTCAGTATTTCAATGTGTTTTTCTCACTCCTTTTCCCCCTCTGACTTTAGTAATTGAAAACAAAAATATTTATATGCTACTTCTATGCAGGCCAAGTAACACTGCATGCAGATGATGAGGGTTTCTTCTAGAAATATTAAGTCTATTATAAGGTAGCTTCTCTGACACTATTATTTACAATCTCAAACAAAAGCAAAATATTTGTCTAAAGCTAATCTAAATCTATACATATCATATATAAATAAAAATTTTTGCAGGCATCTGTTGTCTAAATTTAAGCCATTTAATTCCCTCTATATCTGACAGAAAGGTCTCTCTGAAAAAGCAAGTCATTCCATATTAAAATGGGCACCCAGGACAGATGAGGTAAATCCTTTGTAAGGGCATCTTTCTCTGCTGACTACAGGGAGAACATGGTTTAGACAAGGGGATATTTACATGCCTAAACTGCAGACAAGTGTCTCACAATCTCCTTGCAGAAGCATTTCAATCATTTCATGCCATCAATTCGAAAGACCCCAGGATCATCAGTGTTACTCCTGCCTCCACAGTGTCTTCAGGGTTTTGGAAGCAGTGAGACTACCAAGATCACTGAATCACATCCTGTGTTACAAACAGCAATGACAAGAACCTCTCTGCAGACACCTTCTTAAATCCAGGCTCTGTATCTCCACATTCCTGCTGCATACTCTTTCTTTTTGGAGGCTGCTCTACAGGATCAGTTTTATTTGGTTTTATTTTTGTCAGTATTACTTGTTCCAGCATGAAGAATGGCAGATCTTTGCTGCTCCTTCCCAGTTCGTTTGTTCCTTTGTTTGAGGTCCCCATTGTTTATCTGTCTTCTTGGCAGACTGCACATCCCTCTGTGCCCTGGATGTGCTTCACTGTCAGACTTGATGGATCTCCTATGAAAGAGCCTACAATCATGATTGGAGTCCAGATATTTTCCTTTTTTTCTGATATTGATATGCATGCCTTGTCCTTTCTCTTCATCTCTGCCTTTGGATGCACATCTATCTTTTGTTTTGATGCTGGATTGCTTGAACTTCAGTTCACATTCTTCTCTATTGTTTGGTTCTCAAATATCTCTATTATCTCACATTGCTTTACCTCATAGCTAGTTTCTTGCATACTCAGTGTCACTTCAACTCATTTTTTTGGGCCAACATATAGTGTGTGTTCTCCAGCATACTAAACCTGTTCCCCAGCACTATCTGTCTGTGTATCACACTGCTTTTTTTTTGGCTTGTTATCATGCTCATTCTCCCATTTGTGGGTAACCATTTTAATGTAATTTATGCCATGTCTTTGTGTTGTCCTGTACTTTTCCTGTTTCTCAAAAATTAGATACCTCCACTAAAACAAGTCTAAAAGCCTTGATTCCTGGACAAATATCTGAAAAATTTGTCAGTGCAGAGTTGGTGAGGAGGTCTCTGATGTTTGAGTAAACAGTTCTGTAGAATACCATAAAAGTTTTTAAAATTCTCTCCATTGAGGGGTGATTGTTACACCCACCAGTTTCCAAGAGGTCCAGCCCTACCCATAACAATAAATAATTCCCTTACTAGAAGTCATATGTTGTTACTCCTTTTGTTAGAGCTGACCTGAAGCAAAATCTGGGGAAGTCAAAGCCTTTTAACTGTGTGTACCATTAAACTATTGCAGGTAGTTAAATGTTTTTGCCCAGATAGTTTACAGACTTGCAATCAGCTAGCACAACTACAACCCCATCATCAGCTGTAGATACAGAGAGCAAGGCCACTTCCATGCTTTTGATGTTTGCATCATAATGAACACAGATATTAATTTCCCAGGATATTCAAAAAACAGGAACAAACCAGAAAGCATGTGGAAAAAACAGTGCTGAAAAAGATCAGAGAGAAGCACCAAAAGTATCTGAGCAGAAATCACTTTTGCTATGCTCATGTGAGAGGATTGGCAGGTCCTCTCTGATGGGATGGATGTTGTACTGCCCCTTGCCCTGACAGCAGATCCTGACTCTAAGTGTTGTCTCAGACTCATGGAGATTTCTTCTGCTATTCGAGGGCCAGCAAAGAACTTTATTTCATGAGATGGCTTCAAGGAGACAGTTAAGGGAGTTCGTGCACAAGGGACTCAAGAATACATGTACAAGCTTTTACAGAGTTTCATGGGAAATTTGCCAGAAGGTTAGCTCTAGACTGGACTGGTTTTCCTTAACCTCCTATGTGTGAGATAAAATCAAGTTTCTGTTAGAGGCATATGTCTGAAATCTGACACAGATCTGTAGTTCTACCAGGGTAGGAGATTGGTATGAAGAGTAAAGGACCAAAGGATGTTTGGACTGAGAGGCAGAGGTATTCTGAGACCAGCCCTGACTCCAGCTTAACCACTTTCTGTTTCTGAATTAAATATACACAATTCTACTTGAAACCAGTGGCAAATTTAGGTTAAATTGAAAGAACAGCTCTGACTGAAGAAAGGCAAGCAAAGAAAGAAAAACCACCAAACAAAAAAAGTGTTGGCAATGTCGAAAAGATTAGTTTCAGCATTCTCTAAGCACAATATTTCACTCTTTTTGACTTGGATTCAAAAGGAGCATCTGCTGAAGTAATTCCAGCTTTCATAATCTTGGTGATGAGGATACTGGCCCAACATGTTGAAGACCCCAAATCCCTATCTGATTTTGAAAGAGAGTTTGAATATCTTTCTTCTAAGGTGACTTTTCCCACTGAACAATCACATTCTGCTTCTTTAGTTATTTAACTATTATTATAAACAAATATTCACTGTAAAGAAGGGAGAGGAGGGAAACATGATCTCAAGTCTTTCTTCCAAGTTTCATGACAAGAGGAAATTGGTCCCAAATGAGTGCTTTAATCAGCTTGTTCTGGAGAGAGGTGACAAATGCTGCCACGTGCTTTTTGTGGTGTTTTTAATGACTCCAAGGACTAGTTTTCCATGCATGCTTTTCCCCCTTCTCCTTATTTTGTTTTTGTTGGCTTTTTTTTTTTTTTTAATTCTTTATCTGGAAATATAAAGAAACTTATCAACTCCAACTGAATGAAAACTTTCATGATTTTTTTCATCGAAACCTAATTTTATTCATTTTGTGATGCTTTTTTCCCCTCAAATTTTCATTTTACTTCCTCAACTTTTTAGTTTGTGTGCTGAACCAAAGAATAAGTAATTTCTGTGGGACATATTTGAACTTCCAATCCAGTGGAAATTTATAAAGGAGAAACAAATATTTTATATTTTCTTTTCTCCATAGACTGAATGACCAAATCCCTTTATTTAGGTCCTTGTTTAATAGCACTCTACTGATTGTGTAAAATCAAAATGTCAATATCAGAAATAATGACCTCATTGTCTCACCCATTAAAACTAGCTCATGAAGGACACAAGCCCCACAGATAATATTACTCTCCATTGTTCCACTTTTCTGGGAACTTTTTCTTTCTGTCATGCTTTATTGTACAAGACAGAAAATAAAATAGTTTTGCAAAAATTTCTGGGCTGTTTTGCATAGTGTGCTGTGCATATTTTTTAATGTTTCAAATTCTTCAAGTAAGAAGCATATCCTAGCTTTACAGCATTGGTCTTCCAGGAGCTGGTGGAAATGAAGGATTTAGAATGTCTATGGTAAAGGGATTACTACACATTACTGTTGCTTAATGACTATTACAATGTGCAAATTCAGATGCCAGTGCCAAATCAGCAGTTTCAGCAAGTAGTAGGGGAGATGTAATAGAGAGGAAAAATTGGAGTCACTAATTTTTTTAACTAGGAGACAAGTTATTTCCTTGAGGATATAATTTTTTTTTTATTAACATGTGGCAACTCAGGTCTCAAGAATGCTGAATCTTCTGGATTGTACCAAACTCTTTGCTGACTATCAAGTGAGGCAAAAGACCAACTTGGGTACTTAGTTGGCCAAATATGCAGCACATTGCCTATTGCCTGTTATTTGCATGCTTGATGGAGAAGGCTTCCTGCTCACTGGGGTTTCCTTCTTGCCATGGTGCTTCTCCTCAGTGGCTAAGGTGCAGAAGCCTGGTGACTGAGGTAGAGTTTTCCATGGAGCTGTGCACACTCTCTCCACCTACCTGCCAGCCAGCAATGGTGATGCAGAGCCACATTCAAAAGGAAGGATTTAATGAGCATGAGCAAGAGGGAGTCTTGAGCTCAGGCTTGCTGCATGGTCTCACTTTCCCATGTTTCTCATTTTCTCATCTGTTGAAATAAGGATGATGGTAATTACTTGCAAAGGTGGTGTGAAGTTTAATTATTGCATGCACTCCTCAAATGCAAGACAGTTTAGTCTACAGCTCTATTTCTGTAGTGCCACTTTTTCATGTGTGGGGAATGACACATTATTCAGAAGCTACTTGTATCTGAAAAGGAGAGGCAGAGGAGGGTGAAGTAAGAGCATGTCGTTCAGTGTACTGATAGTATTGGTGTGGAATGAAAAGACTAATCAGCAAACCCATTTTTTTAAATATGTCCTTTGGGCATAAAATAATTTTGAATTATTACCAAATGCATATGGATACATTTGCATGTCTAGTGACCTGTTGGATATAATACAGTAAGACTACCTCAATAGCAATAACATTTTGGACAAAAAATGTAACTCTCAAACCCACTCCTGGTATAAACAGTGCATTTATAAACTGCTTGGCAGTGAAGGTAATTATCTCCTAATGAACAGAAAATTGTGTCTAGGGAAAAATCATGATAGAGAAAGAGAAGTAACTAATTTTTTAAATGGAATTATACATGTATTGCTCATATTATAGTAATTAGTTTTCTCCTGTTATACTTTTCTCTTTCTATGTTCCACTAGACTATTAAATCAATAACAGTCTCTAATGTGTCTGAAAAAAGTTAAAGACAAATGAACTTTCCCATATGGATGGGAAAGATGCAGCCATAAATAAATTCTTACTGTTTTTGTCAGGCTTTTCACACACCCACAGATTCTGCTATCAGCTAGTAAATCTTTGTGTAAGACATTACGGGATCAGATTTCTCTGGGTGAAGTGTTGGCCAAACCAGAGAGAAAATAATGTTGCAGGGAGTGTTTCCAAGTTCTGTCTTCCCTTCCACCCCAAGAAGAATATTTTCTTTCTTCTTTTCTTCAGAATTTTCAACCATGATGTCTACTTGGATGGAAGGAAAAGCAGATAGTGTTGCTGGTGTGCATTTTTTTTGGAGGATAGCAAAGAGAATCTTGCTGTTGGACAGTTGGGATTTGAAAAGTCAGAAGTGCAGCAAGTCAACTGGAATCATTGCTGTATTTTTCCTCTTCTAGCAAGACATCTGCCAGCAAGATCAGTCATGTGCCAAAAAAAAAAAAGCCTCCATGATTTCCAGTGATGTTTAAGGGTATCTCTTGACATTCCTCTGCACTGTACACAGGGCTCCTATGAATTCTTTCAGAAAAAGTTTGCTTGCAACTAATCACATAATACTTCATATAAAACTGTAGTTTTCTCTAGACCATAGCTCTTCTCCAGTAAAAATATTCCCTGGGAGTCATGTATGCAGATACTAAAGCAGTGAGGTTACAGAGAATACTATGGTCTCATCAATGGCTCCACTATTCAAAATAAAATTGTATACATTTTATGAAAGAGAGGGGGAATAGGAAGTATAGAACTTTGTTGTCTTCCTGAAAGTCAGAGAAATGCTCTGTGCAGTGTTAATCCTGAATAATCCATATGTTTTTGAATCAAGGGATGCCACTAATTTCTTATTTCTGGGGAGTTACTTCTTTTGCACAAAATACCTCCTTGAGATTTCTTTCCTTTTGAAGCCATGGCAACAGTAGCCATGGTTTTTACCACATATAAGAATTATTAATGCTCCACAGTTGAGCTGTCTTTAGTAATTAACAGATGAAAGGCAATGGCTCCATAACAATAAGACTTCTAATCAGCAGGGTATATCTTATATGCACACTGGGCTTGTGTATACAAGAAGGATTTGATGATGTCAGCTACAGATTGGTTCCTACAAAAAGTAAAAAAAGTAAATACCTCTGAGAGACTCTGTAAAATCCCTGCTCATCCTCCTCCTCTGAAGCTGGAAATGTTACAGGATTAGTTATCACTTTGCTGACATCTTGACTGAATTTTGCACAACTTGCTATCCCATTATCCCTGTGATAGGTGGAGATCCCTCCACCTACCTCTGTTGGCTTGACAGTCTCATTCCAGTGCTCTGTAATCTCAGTGTAAACTCTCCCTGGTATGCCCACAGAATATCCTGATTTGGAAGGTACCCACAAAGAACATCAAGATCCAACTCCTGTCCCTGTAGATGCCTGTCCCTCTGTTTCCCCTCACAAGGAAGTTGTAGACCACAATGTGGTCTCCCCTTGGTCTTCCCTTCTCCAGGCTGAACAGCCAAGCAACCTCATCCACTCCTCATACAGCTTCCTCTCAGAGCCCTTCACTGTCTTCATAGCTCTCTTTTGCACCCTCTCTAATAGCTTTGCATTTTTCTTATATTGTGGTACCCAAAACAGCACACAGTACTTGAGGCTAGGCCATGGCAGCCCAGAGCAGAGCAGGACAATCAATCCTGTTCAACTGGCCAGTGATGCTTTGCCTGATGCACTCACAGCTGTCCCTCCTGGCTGATCTCCTCACATCTGGAGCTGAAGTTTTGCTGGCACCTTTCTTTCTGCCACCAGAGATTTTAAACTCATCTGCTTCCTGCTAGTGAAGCATTCATGGGAATGCATCAAGGTCCTTTCAAAACTAGTGTTCAACACACCAGTCCTGTGTGTTCAATACAGGGCAAATAAATAATTGTCTCAGGCATGTTTTTTACATCTGAGCTCATAACCTAACCCCTGGTTCTATATTTATTCATTAGATAGTAGGGCCTAAATTCTGCTCCTCTTTTAACAGTTACTTAAAATTCAGGACTTAACATTTTCCAAGATAGCAGCAGCTGGAGACATCTGCCATCCCTGTTTGTTTTCAGATCTTGCCTATGAAAAGCATGACAGATTGGAAAACAGAGGTTGTATCATTGGGCATTACCTAGATGATATGCCAGATGTGCAATTAAGTTTGATGCAATATTAAACTCCCTATTCATTAATTAAGAAATTTGTATATATATATATATATATATATATATATATATATATATATCTTGACTATCTCCTGCCGAAGAATTAGTCAATCAATGCCCTGAAGTGCAGTGCATGTTTTGGAGCTGTCTGTTAGCAACAGCCATTAGCAGATACACATGCATTTAGAGACCTGTCATGGGACTGAGCACCCAAATACCTCTCATAGCCCTGTCATGGTTTGGCTAAGGCTGCATCTACAGAGCAGAATTGAGACAGGATGGTGGTTTCAGCTGGGGCAGTGTGCTAATGTAATTCCAACAGCTACAGTAACAACCAGTACAAGTGGAAGTGTTGTCAAGTTCGTACTGTGGTGTAGCCCTAAAAGTACATCATTCTGCATCTTGGTACTGATTTTTATCTGTGCAAGCAAAATGGAGGTAGGACAGATGTGCCAGCTTCTGCTATGAGGCATGCACAGAAACATTGATTTAAATGCTGAAAAAAACCTGTGGGCTGGAGTGAGCTGTGTAATCCAGGAAGAGGAAAGAGGCCAATTGGCAACTAATTTCTTGCTGCCTTTATTTCTCCAAGAACTAAATCAATTTTCCTGTCTGAATGGGGTTGCTGAAAAGCACAACCTTTTTAAAAGCTATTTCTCTCTCCCCTTCAAATTCCCCAATCTAAACAAGTTCCACACACTTCCCACTGGAAGAACAGTTTTAGAAAAATCAATGGATTGAAGTAGTCCAAGCCAGCAACAGAGTAAGAATTTCCATTTGATGAATATTACTCACATAAAAATAAGGTTTTTTTAATGGAGAAAAAAAGTGGGAGGAAAATTATTTTTTACCATAATTTAAACCATGTATTTTATTTCTCATTAATGGTGGAGCTTTGTAAGCAAACCAGAATATTATGTCTTTGTATTCTCTCTCTCTGTAAGCCATGGAACCGTGAAATAAATTATGTGCATTTCCCTCCTTGAACATACTCCTCAGTTGCACTTTGCCTACTAATGTCTACTGGAATTACTTGTAATATTCCAAACCTCTGTCAAAATGTATAACAGCTTCTTCTCCTCCTGGTAGAACAGAAAGAACTACTACAAAAATATTTCTTGTTTTCCTCCAAAGCAATATTTTTTGCATATGAGGTTTGTAAATGGTAGTTCACTCTAGGATTTTTCTTTGGCAGGAATGGGTTTTAGATTTACAATATTTTTAAGTCCTAGTAATTAGGGAAACAAAAGAACTAATTGAAATTCGTGCCTTGTTAAGATACAGATCTGACAGTGTCTTAAGCCGGGGATGTGGAATTTATTTTGTAGAAAAACCAACTGGAGAAAAGAACGTTGTGCCCCTGTAATTTTTACAGCTTATCTTTTTGCCTTTTTCCTGTGTTTTTGCCAAACATGGCTGATGGCATTAAATGAACTCTGTTTTTCTGCAGAGTGGGCTTGTCTTTATATCCATCAGTATTCCTGCAGGAGATTCCTAGAGCAGATTCCTGTAGAATAATGACAGTTCACTCCATGAGAAACCCTAACAGGGTCTTTTAAAGGAAGTGTGATACTGTTGAGGAGAATGTGTGACCTGATGTAAATTATTTCTCATATCTAGTCACTGCAATAGGCATTTGACTGAGGTATGGTGTCCCAGGAAAACCACATGCACAGATTCCTCAAGTGTGGTGCTTACTTTGCAGGAACCTTGCCTTCTATCTCATACTTCTTTTAACAGCATCAGATCTTCTCAAAAGAGCCCAAAGGAGAGCTGCCTGCCATGTCACCAGCTTTTGCTGGTGGGATGGATGAAGGTGCCTGGCCTGAGTGCAAGGTGTGCTCTAATGGGTTAAACAAAGCCAAACTCTACTCCCTGAAAGCCAAGAGATCTGGGCTGGCTCAGAGGTACTTGAAGCCTCATGTACTGGCAAAGTGGTGTGTCAAAGTCATACATATGGTTTGTCTCTAATAACAGGGCAGATGAATCTCATAGGTCTCACTTTTCAGAAATGTTAATGGTCCCCAAAAAGCATCCCAAAACAAACACACAAACCCCAAAAATAAGCCCTGAGAAAGCTCAAAGACAGAAGGAATAATTCTATAGAGGTAAGTAAGCTGAAGATGAATTAAGACATGCAAGTTATGGCAGCTTTTGAGAAAGAAAAAGAAAAGAAACCCCAAATGGAGGAACATTTCCTGTTGAAGATACTAGAGAGATATGAGGAATAACATGAGGCATAATTCAAATGCCCTGAGTCTTTCAGAATAATGCAGAGGTAACACTGAAACATCTCTGGTGGAGAAAATGAAAGCCTTTTATTGTACCTCTACCAGGGTGACAAGCTAGACAAGCTAACCATGAAAGTAGGCTTGTTTGTTGCTTTATTTTGCCTCTTTCACTTCTTACATCTCAGTGCTTTCTCATGCCTATGAAGTAAACCACACTCAGGACTTGAAGTACCATTGGCCTGTATTTTCTCTGGTTGCAAATTCTCAAAATGAAAAAAAACAAAGACATTTGAAACTCATTGGATTCACCTGGTAAAACAAAAGGCATACTCTTCATAGACCAGCCAGATCCCAGCCTCAGAGTACTCTGAAGACTTTGTGAAAGCTGTCACAAAGTAAACAGAGGAAAAGGGAAATATTTGACCTCTTTAAATGTGGCACAAACATGTCACCATCTAGAAATAGCTAAGACACCTTCCCTATTTTAAAGTATCGTAGATTAAATGCCTTTTTAACTTCTTCAGGCTGAAAAAGATTTACTGAAGACTAAATCAGCCTTGCAAAATCCTTATGGATGATGATGATGAGCTTTTCATGATGAGTACCATATTGGGATGAGCATGTGAATTATCTTTCAGGTTTTTTAAATTGTCCCCAGGCCTCAGAGAAAGAGCTGAATCAGAGAAATTTACATAAGAATCTTGATATGTTGCCCTATTGTTTTCTTAGAGGCTCAGTTTAATGTAGAAAACATCTGCCTGCCTTTGAGTGCCTATGGATCATTTGGTTGTTTGAGAAGTCCCATTTCACTCCTTTTCCTCCGTTACTTGGCTGAAAAGGGCTTGGTCTTGGTAGCTGTCAGCCAAGAGAAGAAACAACAGAGATGAAAGAGAAAGAGAAAGAAAGAAAGAGAAAGAGAAAGAGAAAGAGAAAGAGAAAGAGAAAGAGAAAGAGAAAGAGAAAGAAAGACAGAAAAAGAAAAAGAAAAAAAAAAGAAAAAGAAAAAGAAAAAGAAAAAAAAAGAAAAAGAAAAAGAAAAAGAAAAAGAAAAAGAAAAAGAAAAAGAAAAAGAAAAAGAAAATCTATTTAATGCACTTATCAACATATTTTCCTACCCTTGGCACATTCTGCATCAGAGAAGCCCGAAGCCTTCATGACTGTTCAAGGCCAAATGTAACAAAGATAATAATAGATACTAATTAAAGTCTTCAAGAAACTTATTTTGATTTAAATGGTATTGTTGATAATATAAATAATAGCATAAATTCCTGGACCTGGTAAATAGGCCTCATAGTAAGAATTGCATCCCTAGTTTATACACTGTGCTTGGAGCAAGACTCTGTCTCCATAGAATTTCCTTCCCTTCTGAAGAGTTAATTCCTATTTCTGTCTTCCAGTACTTAAATTTAACAACCCCTTAGGGCTTCCAGAATATGCACTAGTTGTGTTTAACATTTGCTTAGCAACTTTTGCATCATTACTTTTCTGTAATTAGAACACCTAGTGGCAATGGTGATAGACACTGTACAAATTAGTATTATAAACAACTAGTTTCTCTATCAGACTCCAAGAGGGACATTATCTTAGTTTTTCTGTTTGATTTTGGCTGTCCCATTGTGAATCTGAACATACTTTTTTCCATACATTGTTGGTGATTTTACAAAAAAAGGGAATAATTTTTCCATATCCCATTACTTGGCTTTTTGTTATTTCCCAGATGTTACATGTGAGAACAAGCTATTCTGTCTTCTATGGTGATGTCATCTGTTTTTTGTATGTTCCATGAAGTTGTAAAAAAAAAAAATGCTGCTACACTTTTCTAATTTTGTCTGACATTTCTAACTAAAATAAAATTTATAAAATAAAAAATTATCCAAAATTAATAAAAAAATTCATAGGCTGCAGAAGAATACTGTTACTTGATTGTGTAGCAGAAGCTAGACTTTCCTCACAGAATTTTGCATAGAAAATGGATTCATTAACACCTTTCCTCCAGGTTAGAAGGATTTGGTTGCTTTGGTGTCTTATGCTTTAAGATGTTCAAGGGAATCTTGCTACCCAGACTGCTGCAGATCTGGAGGGGCTTTATAATATTTCTCCTATTTGATCTATATAAATTTTAGCTAGATGTATTTCTTGCAATGCATCTTTTCTTTATTGGTTTTGGTTTAGTTTTTTTTTTTTCTTCTCTGTAAGTGCAAAGAATCTTGAGGGATTTCCCAAGGGACAAAGGTGTTAAATTTTTGTCATAGATTTTGTCATCTGTTTTAGTAGGCATTGAAATTAAAAATGTGTTGCTAAAGAATAAGATTTTGTTTAGAGTCTTATGACTCTAAGCTATTTTTTTTTTTCTGTTAGCACTTTCTTTGTTAATTTCATGCCATAATTCCAAGGTATTTTACAATCACAAGTGCATTTTTTATGATAAGTATGGTCTTTCTTTCAATCTACCACATGTAGTACCCTTTATAGAACACAAAGAACAGCAATGCAATAGCCCAAATGACCTACTTGATATCTCCCACCAGGTCCATGTGAGGCTCTCTGGGCTTTCCACTCTCTCCTGCTTTCTAGCAAATAAGTAAACACAGTGTTGAGGCTGGAGTCCAGGACTTGTCTTAAAACATCTGAGTGCTAAGACATCTGATGTTACGTGTGTAAAGGGTGCTGCTTTATTCTCTGCCGTGCGCTTGCTGTGTGACCTTGGCAAAGTCACTCACTTTGCATTTCAGAAAAGGCTGTAGGAAGTCGAGGTTCAGCCAGAAGCGGGAGGCAGTGAAGCTGAACTGCAGCAGCAAATGAGTCCCTGAGATCCCAGATGCAAAAGGGGTCACTGACACTGCCATATCTCTGTGTGGCCTCGTGTACCCAGCGTAGGATGAGCCAAGGTGAAGGAAATAACACATTATAACAGTATCCTGTTGCCTGCTGGTTGCCTGGGGCACTAGAGCCATTGGGACAGTCTGTGTGGTAAGGTTGCATAAGAAATTGCATTCTGGCTTCCCAGGCTTGGATTAGTCTTCACTGTGTAGTCTCACATACCCAGTGCTGTGGCAAAGTGTCCTTAAATTAAGAATATTGTCCATTTTAGACCACTCAGATGTCTAGTGATAAAGAGTCACTCAAGCATAGCAAAGTGTTATGTAATATGGTCAGGATTATATGGCATGATGTAGATGGAAGTGTTACACTTGGTTTCTGTTGTAAAGGACTATATGTATATTTTTAATTTGTTCTTACAGATAGTCCCATTTGTTATATTATCCTATTCTTATATTATCCTAAACATGTACTTTTCATTGTTGTTTTCTTAAAGCTTGGCAAACACTGAACAGTAAAATATAGACAGGCTGCAGCGCACAATGCAGGATGTGAGAGAGGCTCTGCTGTTTATCAAAACTCATTGTAGTTTCTTCTTAAACAGTATGAACACAATCCTGTTCAGTTTACATCAGGTAAGGAAAACAGTGTAGTAAGGAGTTTTGGGGATAAAGAATAAAGGAGGGTTGAAAGCCTTACGTGGAAGAGCAGAAAGTCCCAGATAAACACGGCTCTGATTCCCTCCTTCTGGGGAGAGCTGAACATCTTGTAAGTAGAACCTTCATTTATACCAGTCACCCTTAGGTGTCTTGGGCTGCTGGCTCTGAAAAAAAAACCAACATATTTAATTGTTTCTTAATATCTCTTAATATTTTCTTTCATAATATCCCTTCAGTGCTTTAAAATGAAACAAAAACACTCCCTTTAATTCCAGCAGGTCTTTGGTGCACTTTGTGCAGTGCTGGAGTTATACAGTCTGGAAAAGCTGTCCCTGTCTTGCATTACAGGTTCATGAATTTCTAAACTCACAGTATAGCACAACTGCTGTCTAGTAACAATAGGAAGCTGGTGTTCTGTCCAGCAGAGTGTGAAGACCCAGGAGAGCAGACAGAAGGCAGTAGGACCTGGAATAAAAGGTGCATCTGTGTGCTACAATAAAAAGCACACTTTCCCTTCCCTGTTTCTTGTCTCACCACTTTTACCTCATTTTCTTTGTGTATATGTAAATACTGCTTGTGTCCAAGGGAAGTAACAAGAAGCACTTATGTGAGTTGTCAAAGAACAAATTAGCAACAAAGTGAATTTGATATGGCTCCAGCAGGGGAACAAAAAAGTGCTAAAATGTAGAACTATAAAACTGCAAGTTTTGTTGCATTTACAACATTTTAAAAGTACCTGCCAGAGTTAATTTCTTATGCTATTCTTAATGCTAGTTATAAGCAAGTACAATCTCTCCATCCACTGAAGTCTGGTGAGTATGTCTGTGTCTGTAGCAATATTTTAATTTTGACTGAGAAGAGCAAAATGTCTGGATACTTCCACTTACAACAGGGGGACTTTCTTTTCCCTGCTTTGTACATCTTCACTATGGGGGTGCATATGTCTGAGTTATTTTCAGCACCAGGTGATCACTTCCACCTTCCCTGGTGTGACAGAAGCTTCATCTTGCTCAAGCAAGGTATGAGCATCATTGTGAAGGATCAGTGTGAAGGTGATGAACAGTCTCTCAACACCAGAATAACTCCATCGAGTCAAGTTATCCCAGGGCAGTTGCAGTTAATTTCCTGTTGCCTTTTTGTGATCAATCCCAGGATTATTGTGTCTAAAAACTTGCTAATTTCTTTTACAGTTTTAGGGAAGTGGTACATCTATTTGTTGCTTCCCCTTCATCTTCAAAGGGGAATTTTTTGCATATAGTGGTGGGACAAGGAGGAATAGATTTAAACTGAAAGAGAGTAGGTTTAGATTAGATACTAGGAAGAAATTCTTTACTCTGAGGGTGTGAGGAACTGTATGATGCTGCCCAGAGGAGCTGTGGATGCCCTATCTGTGGAAGTGTTCAAGGCCAGCCTGGAGGGGACTTTGATTAATGTAGTCTAGTAAAAGATGTCCCAGCCCATAGCAGGGGGTTTGGAACTGTATAATCCTTCAGGTCCCTTCCAACACAAACCATTCTATGATTCTATGAAAAATCAGCTACCTACCTCTGAACCAGGTTTGTCCTTGTTAGTATATTAAGAAAAATGAAATTAATGTTTATATCTCATAGTGAATGTGCACACACAGGATAAGCACTGCTTTCAGAGGATTGTGGTTTTTTTTTTCAGGTTGTCTTTTTCCTTTCCAGGGGCTTTCACATCAACTCCTTTTATTATTCACAAATAAGATAACTGATCTGAGCACTCCTGGATACATTAATTATCCATTCTATGGATAAAACCATGTGAAAACTGGGTAAGAAACTATTATTGGAATCAGAGCAGAAAGTCTCTAGGAAAGAAATTACAAGAAAGAAAAGGATGGAATAGGAAGAAAAGCATTGTCTGGCTTCTGACTGAGTTTTGGAGCTCACACTGCTGCAATGACTTGCTCTTTGAAGGAATCAGTTATTTTTTACTTTGACTGGGTAAGATTTCTGTTCATTACTGATACTCTTGAGCTGATTTAACTGTTCTACAATATTTTCTGTATGAGGATGGACTTGCTAATAATGAACAAAATGTGTTTTTCTTTAATGGTTAAGGCTGAAATGTTACTGTATTTATGGCCCAGAAAATGAAGTAAATTAAGTGGAATAGTTCTAATTCAAAAATTTGATGAGGTTTCCTACTGAAATATTGACCGCATGAATCTGGATTCATGCAGTCAATATTTCAATAGGAAACCTCTTCAAATTTTTGAATCTCAGTGTACTACCCTCCTGACTCTTGAGTGGCTCCTTAAATCTATATGCCTTAATAACACAGACACTGGAGCTGGCACCAAGTGCACTTCTGAAAAGCATTAGATAATTATTTCCATTCTTTGTATATTGGAAAAGAAATTATATTCCAGTTTTGAAAGACAAACTGTTAGAACTATTTCTCCAGGTGACCTTGTGCAGTACCTGGAGTTTTCTAGCCTTTGGTCATGTATTTTGAAGTCCTGTTTACTTGTTGTAACTTGCTTGGAAGTTTACAGCACTGAATTTTGAGGATTATTTGCAGTGATTACTTGTACCTTTTTAATCGCTGTTGTCCAGGAAAGGATTTTTCATTTGATCTATATAAAGGTGTTTATTCTTATGAACTGTTGTGTTTTCCAAGTCCTGGGCAAAATGTGTTTATTCAGTCAGACACAGAGGCTTCCAAATGCAATATTAGCAGTGAAGGATGTGGAAAGCAGAGGTGAATGCGTTGCTGATGTGCTTCCCCTTATGAAGGGAGAACAGGGTTGCCTGGAGGATGTTTTGGCTGATGGAACAAGACTTTGTAAAGCATATTGTTTGGACGCTGGATACCCTGAAATCTCTGGAGGACAGAGGAAAGCTGACCTGCAAAATGCCTGGGACCATGCTGTTGGGATGGAATCAGAAACACTGCCAGTATTTACGTGAGAGAAGATATGAAATAAATGACCAGGACTTGTTTCAGCTCACAATGCTTGCCATATTTGCATGAGGGTGAATGCAGCACCAGTCTCTGTGGGACAATTTCACAGCTATGGGGTCCTACACCAACCACCAAAGGCAAGTGAGGAAGACTGGTGTCCTCATAATTTTCCATTGAAAATCCATACTTCCTAGAGGTCTTCTCAAGGGATAATGAGCAACAACACTACCTTAACATGAACAAATTGTAAGCAGAGAAGGTCTGAAGCCAGTGCAAAAAGAAATAATTCTGAAAAAGTCTTGAGTGTCTTTTAATTCCTTCTGGGATTAATCATGCTTATGGGTCTGGTCCCAATGGTCCCATGAGGTCAATGCAAACACATCTTCAGTCAGGATTTCTATTCTTGAAGCTCTTTATTATTATGTCATCCCAAGACACGCAAACCACTTATATACAGGAATATCTCAGCTGTCGTAGTGCAGTGAACTACAGTGCAGCTCCACAGCATAAATGTGAAAAACGTCAGAAACTGTAGAACAGTGGGATTTTTGAAAACAGAGTTCTTCTATAGTTTTGTATATAGCATACAGAAGTAGAACTTCCCTTGTAATCTCCCTTTTTTGCAGCTGTGGGCAATACCCTCCAGATAACATGCTTTTTCTTGTCCTCTGAACTCAGCACATTTTAAATGATATAAGAGTATGTAACAAACATTTCCTTCAAGGCACTAAGTATTTGCTGTCAAAGTTTCAAAACCCTGCTACTCCTTTTCATTTGAAATGTGCCTGTTAAAGGGTTTTCTTCTGAGTGGGATACACATAAGGCAGTTTCTCCTTAGTATAGTGACTTTATCAACTATCTACAATTCCCTGAAGGGTAGCTGTAGTCAGGTGGGGGCTGGTCTCTTTCTCCAGTCAGCAACTGACAGAATAAGACACAGTTTTAAGCTGCACCCAAAGGAAATATAGGTTGGCTATTAGGAAAAAGCTTTTACTGAAAGAGTGCTGAAGTACTGGAATGGTCTGCCAGGGGAGGTGGTGGAGTCACCATCCCTGGATGTGTTTAAAGAAAGACTGGATGTGGCACTTGGTGCTATGGTTTAGTTGAGGTGTTAGGGCAACTAAACCCTAGTTTGGGAGGTTGGACTCAATGGTCTTGAAGGTCTCTTCCAAAGTAGTGATTCTGTGATTCTGTGATTCACATAGTGGCATAAAGCTTACCTGAAAAATATCTAAAAATAAGACTAAGAAGAGAATGTGTACTCATTTACATGTATAAGAAGTTTCAGCAGCTGCTGCTGTTCAGACAAAATTATTTCTCATGAAAATGTTTGGAAACAGTTTGAGTTTTTTTAGTGTAATCAACTCAAGTTATTGCATCTGGGGAAGATTTGTTGCTATGAAAAGTAAGCACCAAAAGGGGCATAGGAAACACAGTTCTCTGAGTGGAAATCAGTAGCATTAACATGATTCAGCCTACAGGTGATTGGATGTTGCCTCTTTCTGGTCCTTCATGCTGAGAGGGCAGCTGCATATATGAATCTGAGAGGTATTTGGTTTATATGTATATAGTCTTTTCTCCCTAAGGACATCTGTAAAGTTAAATTATTGGATCTAGGTATAATTCTACAGACAAGTTAGTATAGTTCTCAGAGTGGATCCAGGAAAAATTCAAATTGTGTGCCATGCTGGTTCGTAGAAGAACTTGCTATTCCATCTAACTTGAATAAAAGATTTACTAAAACCCCCTAAAGGGATAGGAAGGTCTTCAGAACACTCATTCATCTTTGGTCGATTATGGTAAAGGATCTGACCACTGACTACTGGAACACTGCACAGCCTTAGCATTGTTGACTGGGACAGGCTCAAAGACATTCACTAAATTTAACATTAAATTTAACATTAGTTATGGGAAAGCATCATTAAGTTTCTATCAGCAGATAAAAGAGATTCAAACCGAATCCACCCCTACTGAGATATTTGCAAATACTAAACATAAAGCTTTGATATCTACAGTTTCAATCTTGATTTAAACCTACACGCACATGTAATATGCCCGTGCTGTCAAAGGGGTATTTATAACAGCAGACAGCATTGCCTGGTCTGCTGAAAAGCTTGATTACCTACCTGCCTACATTATTTTCTGCATGAAATACAGTGTTTCTGAAATGATATGTGTAATTAGAGACATGCTGTCAAGCTTGGAATTGACACCAGGCTGCACTAGTAGTGGGGAGGAACCCTAACCTACAGCTTTATGCTTTAACTGATCTTTTCATTCTTGGCAAAAGCAAACACTCCTGATGTAAAGACAAAATTCATATCACCTTCAGAGTTGAATCAGTTAGTCACCTCAGACCATAAAGAGATACCACAGCACAGTCCTTTGTCTGCCTTTTCTGTGTGTGTGTGTCATGTCCATGAATATTGGTGTGTTGTATCTGTGCAGCCTATCATCTTGCCCTTCTTTGGCTTTCCCACACTTTCCCTTCCCACCTGTAGAGCTCCTATTGATTTGTTATATTTGATATCTTTTTGTTCCTTACCACTTCAGCCTGAGCAGATACTGAGTGCTAGTGTTGGAGAGAGATTTTTGTGGCCTTCAGATCTACAGCTAAATTTCTTGTGATATGGTTTCCAAAAGAAAGCACTCTGGAAAATATTAGAGGACAAACCTGACAATGAGTTTGGGTGTACCATTATGTGTCTAAGTTAGTCAGGAGCAGCATGTAGTAAATTCTGTCACCTTACTCTCCACTCCTTTTTCAGATCACTTTCGAATATGTAGAAGTCTTATTCATTAAGACATGAACTGAAAGCACTTAATTAGGCAGTGCTATGTGTTGTGACACTTTAAAAAAATTTAAAACTCTCAACAGCTAATGTATTTAAGGGAAAAAGACTTTCTTTGGTAGAAATAATTGCTAATTTCACTTTGTACCTTCACCATATTGAGATATTGAACTTGTCCATGATGTAAGTAGACATGTGCTTAAGTTCATAAACCTTTCTTATTTTTACTCTGTCTGTTGCTTCATAGATCATGCCATAATTTACAGATGTAATTTTCTTTCTGCTTGGGCTGAGAAGTCACACAACTGTTGTCTCTGACTTGGCTCCATGTTCTTCAGGGTTATAGCAGTCCAAGTATTAGAAAACATGATTTGAAACATCTTGGAGACTTCACAGGATAATCACTTATAGGAGCTTTGTTTTCACACAGTATCATCTAAAGAGCTGATATTTAACAAGTGATTAGAAAATAACGGAGAGGATTTAATTTTTTACTGTAGCCCAATGGGGGTGTCTTCAACTGAATAATTCCAATTCATGGTTTGAGGCAGAAAATTACAGCAGGTTGCTAGAAGTGGGGTATTATTTATCCTTCTAATAATCTTCAACTTTAATTTCTATTTTTCAACATATTATGCTGGTTCATTTCTTCACGTTGATACAGCAAATATGAGCAACTCATTCACACACAGTCCTTGTCTTGTTCATTCTGTGTATAAGTTTTGCAAGTATTTTGTGCTCATGTGAATAACATGGGTTTGGAAGTTCAGCTAGTATTCAGTTTTTTTCAAATGTTGGCCTCAAATTTATTCTGATGATAACAATGCTTTTTTTTTTTTTTATAAAGACATATTTATTTATATACTTGTTTGTCATCTCAAAAGGTTACTCATCTCACAGTGCAAACCTCTTGAGAAATGTATCTTGTTCCAAAAATATTTCTGCTGTCATTAGAAATGCTGATGGAATCTGTGTAAGTCATAAAATGTTCAGTTACAGATCTGTAGAAGGAAAATATTCTGTGCTTTATTACAACAGTGTCTTTTTTTTTTTTTGCCAAGTATTTGTCTTGAAGAGAAGCCTTTAAAATGGTACTTGATTCACTTCATCAAACGTTCCATTTCTCTGAAGAACAGCACTACGATCTCAGCTTTGATCCATTAGCTGTTAGAGATGTTCTTATTTGTTGGTCTTATTCCTGAAAGACTGGCTGTGGTGAAGAAAAGCAAGGGATTTTTATAAAGATTTAAGTAGCTAAGGCCAAACTTTTTACTGAATGGCACAGAATAGTATTGTAGAAAAACAGCTGATGTTGCAGAAAGAGGTGATAAACGAAGCTTTGGAGCATTCCACTGTGTGCACAAACAGCCTAGAAGAATTTCAAGCTGGGACCCCTACTGGTGTCATGCTTCAGTTGATTGGGGTCCTGCTTCTTCTTTTCATGTTTTTTCCATTTTTAAGTCATCACAGCATATGATTTACCCTGACCACAGCAGCATAATATAATAGCTATTGAAGTTTATCCTGTGGTTTTGTATTAGAAATCCTCTATTTTTAGAAGTTTCTAGCTAGACCATAAAACTTTGGACAGGCTTGGGGCTAGAAAACTTCTGCACAGGCATTGTATTAAAAGATGTAATTAAAATTAACAGGCTGTATTTGGAAAAAAGTATATGCAACTAACTTATGTAACAAAACTCTAGTCACCCTCTGTGTACTGTGACTTCCCTAGTAAAGCATACTTTCAAAAGATTTGCTTGTACATTCATTAAATCCTTTTACCAGCTCTATGCGTGTTTCTTCTACATATCTCTTGTATTCCTAGATTTTCTGTTTTTGTTTTTGTTTTAATATTTGGTGTGTGTTTGTTTGTTTTTAATATCTTGATGCACATCCAGCCCTCTTTACCTGGAAGAGGTGTGTTGTTACATATGTGGCAGTAGGTGAATGGTGGGTGATGCCCCCATGCCCATGGAAGCTGGTAGCTTAGTCTTTAGGCTTTAGCCTTTAGTTGAAGGTGTTTTCAATTCCTCTGTACCTTACCAGTTACATTCATAAGGGTCTGCAGGAGCTGTGAAGAAGTTGTGAGGTTCTAAAGGCCCTTTACCATCCCTTTCTTATGCCAGAGGGATGCTGGCAGGAGGGATGGGGCTTCAGCAGAGCTATGCCAGCTCTCAGGCACTGCAAAGATGAAAGCCCAGTTAGCTTTTCCTAAGTCAATAAAATATCTACAGAGCTTGGAGAGGAGAGAAGTAAGGAGTAGCATGACCTAAATTTTCCATACCTAAATAAATCTAAGAGAGCAGCGCTTATAGGATTTATAATTATTTTCAGAAGGAGGATGTAGAGAGTGAAGGGTGACTAGTGAGTGTCGTGTCTGTGTTGTTGGAAAGCTGACATCTCTGTTTTGGTTAGGTTGGTTTTTTATCCTTTCTGTGGTCTCCTTGCACATCAGTTTGAGCAGAGGAATGGACGTGACTCCAGGATCACTAAAATATAATTGCTTCAAGCAAGGAGCCAGCTGCTGTTACTCAGATTTGGTACAATAGGCAGCAGCTCAGCAAAGCAACAGTCATCTACCTAGGATCTGTTTTTTCCACATCAGCACAAAAGAAGATGTCACCTAGCAGAGGAGCCAGAAGGTTATAAAAAAGAATAATGAACCATTTCTAGCAGCTTAGGCTGAAGAAGAAATCTCAGCTTCATAAGCTCAGCAGTGTGGAAAGGAAACAGAATAAAAATACACCCTAAGGGAAGAATGAGATAAAGTGAAGGACAGTTTTCAGGCATTAGGGGTGGATTCAGCTCACCTGACCAAGGTACTAGACAGCTTTCTGGTGTCTGTTGAAGCCCATAACTGAGATGATTTGAATCCCTGTCCAGTCACTGGGGAAGGCTGCTGCTTGTGGAGGTTTCCAGAGATGGATCACATCTGTGTGAAGTAATTCACATTGGATGGGTGGGATTCTACCTTTGGCAGATTTATAATCATCAGTAACAACTTATAATTTGTCTTTCAAGTAAAATGAGCAGTGTCTCAATTTCTTCCAAAGCTTCTGTATAGTATGCATATATATCTACTAAAGGGCTCACACACAAGGCTCCTATTTCTGGCACGTGAGAAGAATCTGACAAGTTGGTACTTTGCCGTGGGACATGCAACTACATTTTGAGTTCTTGATCTCAGGAGATATGCAAGACAGAGAATGTACTCTTTGGGAATATGCCACAGGGGTTGAAAGTCTTCTAGACACAGCTTAGGCTCCAGAGGTTTGCAAGTGTTACATATGCAAAGACTGGGTTCCCAGTAGACCATCTGAGCTTTCAGCAGAGGGTGTGTGATTAGGTTTTGTCCTTTAGGATAATGACAGTCTCGATTTTCTCCATGCATATTCAGCATATATAATCTTTTAGGCTTGATTGATTTTTTTTCCTTTTATACAGAGAAGAGAAATATAAGGTCGTTGTTATTAACTTGACTTTGAGAGCCTAAGAGTCTCTGGAATCTGTCTTTAAAACACTTATTTTTCTAAGTTCTTCAGAATTTTATCCTGTAATGTTGTAGTTGTAGTTGTGCGAATATTTTCTTCAGCAGCAAAGCTAGTTCAAACTATCTCCTCAATCAAATAAAACATCTGTAATGACACTGCTGGTAACAATTTCAATTGCATATTTCTAAGGATTATACTAATTTAAAATTGAGAGATTAGTACTAAGTTATGTATGGAAGTATCTCTTAATCAAAACAGTAACAGATGATCTCAAAGGAAAAGTACTTTCCCAAGCTTGCCAAAGGAAAAAAGCAGACAAAAGCAGCAGATCTGTTTGAACATTTATGTTTTGGTGTTTCAGGTTTTAAGTACTTTATCTCATTCTTAACCAAATGCTCTTTCAGAAGAGAAGAAGATGAAAGTCAACACAACTAGGAAGGTGTGTTTCCAAGGTGTATTAGGACTATAATTCAGCTACACCTTAACGAAATGCCTCCATTTTTTTCATTCACAGAGTTAAATCTGAACAAACAGCATTGAAGAACCTCTTTCTGCTTTAAAAAAACTGTACAAGGTTTCTGTTTCTAACACTTGCGGACAGTTTTTAAAAATATGAGCCAAATGTAAATTCATACAATGTTGTTTTCCCAAGTTAGCTGGCAATTCCCAAGTTAGCTGAAATTACAAGGCTTGGCCAATTTCTTTAATAAAGGGCTTGACTGATAAACCCTGAAAACTGCTGAAATACCAACATAGTGACTCTTGCAAAAAAAATACATTGTAATGTACATCTCCTAAAATATGTATATATATATATATGTATATCTGTGCTTCAGGAGCTTCCAGAAAATCTCATTTTGAACATCTTCAGCTGCCAAGATCTTTATCTTACCATTCCTCACTCTGTCCCACATTCTCCAGGCACAGAATGCCTTTCTATGTAAGAGCTGAAAAAAATCCCCTACATCCTGACAATGATTGTGGAAAAAATGTACCTGAGTTACCTCTGGTAGCAGGCAGTCCATTGGAGCTGTAAAATTTGAGTTTAAATTTGCTGTGGAGACTCCAATTTCTTGTTCCTCTGTGAAGCTAAAGAACGTAAGGCTTTTGCTTGGGGTGAAAGCGGAAAGAAAATAAAGGAAAAGAGCCAGCGTGTTCAGATAATTTCTAAATTATATTCTACAAGTGGGTTTAAACAAATTCATGAATTTCAGGGCTGCTCAAGCTTTCAACACCTTGACTGTCCCTCAGCTGACCAGGCAGGGTGTTGCAAACATGGGGTGCAAACCAGAGACTGCAGAAAGGGTATCTATCTCTCTGGAGGTGGCCTACAGGCAATTTCTGATCACTTCCACTAATTAGTCCATCACGTTAGGCAGCAAAGAGTATAAAAAATAATTGTAGCATCTCAAAGTTATTTTCTGTTTCTAATGAACTGGTTTTCTCACCTGTATAACAGGACTAGGAAGCAGTATAACTTTTTTATTACTTCACATCTTGACCACTAACTTTAATTTCCTTAGAGTTGAAGCTTATTAAACCTATTCCTTTTCCATCAGTTTCCTGAATATTTATTGTAAATAACTTCTGAGTGTTTTAATACTTAGCACCTTATTTCTATCCTGATGCACATCTCTAATGAGATTTTTTTGGTAACATTTTTAGCTTAATCCTTTTCCTTTTCCATTAAAACCCACATCTGGCTGAGAATTGTGTCATCTTATAGCATTATTTTTTTTCCTATAAATTATTTTCCGAGCTGACAGCTCCATTTTGAAGTTAATAGGAAGGTTGATACCTACTTCTGGGCAAAAAAGGACTCTGCATGGGAAGGTGTTTTTCTCCCCTCTACTCCCAAGGAAGTTAAAAGTTAAACAAGTCTATGTAAAAATCAAATTATATTTAAAAAACATCAAGTCATGCAAAGAGTACTACTTTTACCTGATGCCTCCAGAACCCATGCCTATCACTTCTATACACTAAGATGCAGCTTAGACCATCCAGTATACACATTTTAATGATCTAATTAAAATGTGAAGTTTAACACTTGGAAAAGAGCAAAAATTTCATAGATCTATAAAGCTTATTGACTTTGTTTCTAAATCTTTGTGTGTATGCTGTACCAGAGTATATATCCCTTGTTTCCATCTGTTTTGCAAGGAGAGTCAGCTGGGTCTGTGTCTCTGACCTTTCCTCTTCATTATTTCTCAGAGAACTAATCTTCTTGTCATCTGCAAATTCAATCAGCAAAGATTTTTGTTTTCTTTTTTTCGCCCCACCAGGTTCCTCAAAGGTCCAAAATGCAATCTGTGCAGGACTCCATCAGTAACACTCCTGGATGGAAGTGGGTGCCTGTTTACAATTACATTTTGAAACCTATCAGTTAGCCACTCTTAATTCCTTTAATGTTGTGTCTGCTATATTGATTTTACATCATTTGAGTTCCCTGGTCAAAATATTATGTAGTACTCAGTCAAATGCCTTACAGAAATCTAAGTATATTACATTATCACTATTACTTTAATGAGTCAGATTTGTAACCTCATCAAAAAAGATAAGAAATTTTCTCTCTGACAAAATATATTTTCCATAAATCCAGGGCAAATGGCATTAATTGCATTATGCTCCTTTAATATAGTATTAATTAAGTTCTCTCTTTTCCTGTTTCGTTTTACCATGAACTGCAGTCCTGCTGACAGCCTGATTGTGGACTCAGGTTTCATTAATGCTTTTAAGATATTGTCACAGCATAATTTTTCCTTTCAGCCATCTGGAACTTTACCAATATTCCGAGAATGATGGAAAAAATTAGCTTTAGTGTACAGATAGATGTGAGGGAAAGGACACTTTTTTTATTCCTTTCTTTCTTGGAAAAGCTACCAGGACCACTGACATTTCCCTAAATCTGCTGTGTCCAGCATAAAGTCACAGGATACAAGCAGTACAAGGAGCCATTTTTTAACACAAGAAGTAGCCTCTGTGGCAGCCTGCCCCTTTCTCCAAGGCAGTGGAGTGAAGAGTTGAAATCATGTATCTCTCTTTGCAGCACTCTGCAGCTACCAATGCCCAAGGATCACAGCTGTTACTGGGATTGCCTGGGAGGAATGGAAAAATTTCTTAGACCAAGTGTATGAGGTTTGCATTAGAACCCACAAAAAAACCCCCTAATTTTGAACATGTTTTCTTCTGTTTTTCAGGTTTCTTTACATATTTTTTTTTTTTAATTCAGACTGAGCAGGTTTATTAATTGACTTAAATAAAGTGAAGTGACTGAAAAGAATGTCTCTACCAGTGGGCATCACACAGACTATGACTTCTTTTGGAAAATAAATATCTTCACAGAGACAGAAAGGAAAGCAAGCAGTCCTGAAAAACTTGGATTTTCTAAATCTTTGAGTTAAAAATTCCTTTTTGCTAGCTGAAATGTTATTTTTGGCACTCCTCCCTGCAAGTGAGAGAGTGAGTAGGAGCCCCAGAGCCCTGGAGCATTATAAAGGCTGCTTGTTGAATGGCAGCCTGAGTTACTGACATGTGAGAGAAGCTCTGCAGGGCAGCCAAAGACTCCACCACCCCTGATGTGGGCAAAGCACTCCACAGAACTTGGGCTTTTCTAGACTAAAAATTCCTGTATGAGGCAGGAACCAGCCTATGCTGAAGTTCAGGGAAGTAAATTACAGCCACCTTGATGCACTCGCTTCTAAAAGGATGGAAGAACTGGACAGCCAAATGACATTATTATGGAAGATGCTGTGCAAATTGAGCTTAATGGAATGTTTCCACTTCCCTTGATCTAATTTCATACTTTGAGGTCCCCCAGCCCCATCCCACCCAGCATTTCCTGAGAGCTTGGTAGTACCTCAGCACATCTTAGAGCAGAGAATATTTCTGAAGAAAACACAAGAAATTTGATTCACATCCTGCTTTTTAGGCAAAGGCAAGCAAATTCAGGCCATGCTCTAGAAGACAGAAGTATAAATCACCTCTGAGCCTGAAGCTAGGGAGTAGAGTTAGACTAGTGCAGAGCCTGCATCAATACATTTCTCAGAGAGGAAATTCTATGTCACTCTTAGATCTCTTCCACTGACAATTGCAAGACAAAGACTGTTTAGAGAATTTTAATTGGATAACTTTGAGCAAGTTAATTTTAAATGAAGCAAGGTACCTTTAAAAATGCTAGATTATTCAGTTTTCTTAGTTTAAAGGGTAAAAATGGAGAAGTCTTTTGATTTAGGATAATTCTATACAGAAAGATTTAATGACTAAAAATTTGCCCTTTATTAATAAAAACGCAATATAAATAGCAAATTTAAAACGCTCCAATACAATCTTTAGTGCAATCCTTCATAAGGTTTCTTTTTAAAGATTCAAAGTGATTTTTTTTTTTTTGCCAGATGACAGAATTTTTTCCTGTTTTGTGATCAGTTCAGTTGAAATATACTGTCACTGACATGCAATTACTGTGATTTTAGCAACAGCAGACTTTCTGGGTGGGGAGCAGAAACTAACCAGACAAAAATGTATGTGTCTGAAAGGAATGAGGAGGGTGTGATACCAAAAAGTAAGCATTACTCATTTTAAAAAGCTTACTTTTAAATTCACAAATACTGTGAGGTTTCTACACATGCAGAGTCTAAAACGTTAGAGAAAATTGGGGTGGCTTCACATATTCTGCATCAAAATGCAAGACTGCAAGGTGAGAGACATTTCACTAAGGCTTTCCCATGGATTTCTTGGTATGTGGTCTTTACCAGTTGGCAAAAAACTAAGGTGAAAGGAAGCTGCATAACATTCTTGCTGTGTAGTCCCTGAATAGAGATAATCAGTCATTAGTGCAAAGTTTGTGTAGAGAAATCATGCTTAAATGGAAGTCCTAGAAATGCAGCTTTTAAAAAATTGCTACACCTTTAGAGAAAACTGACGAGCAGGTTGTCTTTTCATTAATGAAAGAAAAAGCTTTCCAAAGTGTTGGTTGTGATTTTATACTGCTTGTGCAAAGATACTGAAGGGAAATCTAAGAAATGCCTCCACTGCCAATAATACAACTATTCCTTATTGTTTGCTACAATATGGAGGAGTCATATTCTAAAATTTCATCTGTTTTTTTTAAGAGAAATATTTTTAGCTGCTATTATTTCATAATCAATGAATGGATATCTGAAACTGCAAAACAAGGTAAAGACCTGATTTCTCTCTTTTCTGGTTGTGTAAGGCATAATTTGCTCTCATTAGAGGCTTCTTCCATAATGGCATATGTTGTCATCCCTCTAGCAACACATATCGAGAGGCCTTTTTTTAGTGAGATTTCCTTAGGGAAAGCTATTTATTTTCACACTGTACTGCCACTATCTAAAAGGTGATGCTCATGGGCCGTGCCTTAGGTAATGGAAGGGACAGACCTAAGGCATCGACCAGTGTGTATCCAGTAGTAATTTCTTCCATGGAAATATTACAAAATGAAGCTGAAATTCAAGGCAGTGCTCTACTTCTTAGTGCACATATTCCAGTTGCTAGTCTCCAAAGATCTGTCTGCTATGCAGTTTACTTCATTACTAGACAAATAAGGAGATACAGAATATGGAGAAGGTGGGGGGGGGATAACTTTTAGAAAATATTATTAGTAAGCAAATGCATCCCTTGAAAGTGTCTTACTGTTTCTGATTTTTCTTTACTAGCTGCCTTTCTCCCCAAAAGATACTTTGCAGTTTATTACACAAATTCTGATTACAGACCTGTCAGAAGTAGATCTGTGCCTAAGTGAACTTCTCATCTGAACACTGTTCCATGCTTGAAAAACCTGTTGTTAGCACTATATTTGGGAGGACACTCATGAAATCACTAATAAAATCAATATCTGAAAGGTCATTTAAGCTAATAATTAGAAATTCAAGTAACAGGAGCTTTAATAACATTTCCCTCTTTGTATAATAAGGGCTTGTTTAGCATTATTCAGAGAGAAAAAAAACAATCTGCCTGAAGGCATACAGAGTTCTGAGATAAATAATTAAACACATTCTGATCTAGACAAATATTCTCATACCATGCTGCCTTCCTTTTGAAAGTTTGGTGGGAAATTACACAATTCAAATGAGGTAGTTGTCTGCATTTGCCTTGATTCACTCCTCAAGGTGTAATGCCAGGGTGAGGCTGGATCCAGTGATAGTTACTTCAGATGATGTGAGCCTTATTGTCTTTGTGGTTCATGTTTTCTAGCACGGGAAAAACTTCATAAAATACTGGAACAATGGTTGAATCTCTTGGGAAAGCCATATAAATACAACTAAAGCCATCATGCATCTACAATTTTTTTTTTTTTTAGTTAAAAAACCCAGAACATATAAACACTTTTTTTTTCTCTTTCTGTTTTGCAACTTCCCCTTTCCTCTTGCCTTCTTTTACCTCCTACTGTCCAAGTCAAAGACATATGGAAATTCTTACTGAGACCAGTCCCTTATGGAATGTCATACAGATTAAGAAACAAAGGATTTATGGAGGACTCAAATCTGTAGATTTAGGACTCCTTAAAGGGCATTTTGAAATCTTTTATGGATTATATACAAAAAAACAGATGCTACATCTCAGAAAAAAATAGTCATTGTTACTTCCTACTTGACTAAGGGGTGGGGGAATGAGAGTGTTCTATCCTATTGTGAACCAAGACAGTATTTTTTTCACACAAAAGGGTTGCTTTGCTTCCTTTTCCCTGTTGGGCTATGTGTTGTCAATTAAAGAATATAGCACCTCTTGTGACAAATAATTTTTTTTACAAAGAGGACAATTATTCAAAAGCCACCAAGAACAATGAAAAAGAACAATGGCTTGGCTAAGAAGAAGCAACTTCTTGTTTAAGTCAAAACCACGGAAATAGTGATAGAAACCATGTTACCTCTCCTCTGAGAGAGGAAAATGCATAATTTGGCTGACATAAAACAGGACTTAAGTTTATTTTATCTTTATTGGACTAATTAGGGACCTTGCTAAGTCCTCACTTACATCAGCTGAAAAATGACCTGTTTGTTGAAAAATCATTTGAGGATCTCCTCTCTGCTGGCATAGTAACTCTCTATGGGGTCTGGAGTGTGCTCTCTCCAGGGATTCCTCTATCCATAACAATCTTCTTCTGATCTGCTTTGTGAGCTTTTCTCTGATATTACACACAGAGCCTGTAGGGCCATGGGTAGGAGGTCCCTTTGGGTTCCCACAATAAGCATAGACCCATTATGGGGAAAAAAATTAATTATAATGACCATTTCTCCTTCAAAGGCCTAGCTATCCCTTCACATTCCTTAAGGCAGTCTGAGTTCCCGAGGGAGTTGGCAAAAATCTTCAGATCCTTTAGAGGCCAAATACTGTGTCTTGGGATGGTAGGCTTAAAACAAAGTTAATTTGCTGCTCAGAAGCAGTGCATTGAAAGGAAGTTGTTCTTGAAGCTTTGATTTTCTCTCTTTGTATTTTCATTTTGATCTTTACTGATGACTTGGACAAGAGGATCAGGTGCACCCTCAGCAAGTTTCCAAACAAAACCAAGCTGGGTGGGTTGATCTGCTGGAGGGCAGGAAGGCTCAGCAGAGGGATCAGGATAGGCTGGATTGATGGGCTGAGGCCAACTCTGTGAGGTTCCACCAGGCAAAGTGCTGGTCCTGCACTTGAGTAACAACATCATCATGCAATGCAACAAGGTGGAGGAAGCATCACTGGAAGTCTGCCTGGTGAAAAAGGACTTGGGAGTGCTGGTCAACAGCAGCTGAACCTGAGCCATCAGTGTGCCCAGGTGGCCAAGAAGGCCAAGGGCATCCTGGCCTGTATCAGCAATGGTGTGGCCAGCAAGAGCAGGGCAGGGATTGTGCCCCTGCTCTTGGCACTGGTGAGGCCACACCTCAAATCCTGTGTCCAGTTCTGGGTCCCTCACTGCAGGAGAAACATTGAGGTGATGATGAGGGTCCTGAGAAAGGCAATGGAGGTGGTGAAAGGTCTGAAGCACAAGACAAATGAGAAGCAGCTGAGGGAGCTGGGTCTGTTTACCCTGAGGAAAAGAAGGCTCAAGCAGGGAGACCTTATTGCTCTTTACAACTGCCTGAAAGGACACTGTAGTGGAGGAGGAGCTTGGGGTCTTCTCCCAGGTAACAAGAACCATGACAAGAGGAAATGGCCTCAAGATGGACCAGGGGAGGTTTAGTTGGGTATTAGAAAAATTTAGTCACTGAAAGGGTGGTCAGTCATTGCAAGGAAGTGGTAGAGACACCATCCCTGGAAATGTTAAAAAAAATTGTGGATGTGGCCCTTGGGGATATGGCTTAGTTATGAACACATGGTGGTGCTGAGCTAACAGTTGGACTCAATGATCTTAAAGATGTTTTCCAGTCTTGACAATTCTGTGATTCTTTGGATTTCCTGCCTCTAGGTTTGCTTCAAGGATCTATTTTTCATTTATATTTTTTAAACTAGCTATCATTGTTATTTGGCAGTTTGTCTTTTTTGGAGTGCTGCCATTTATTCCTTATATTTACTGATCGCACTTTAAGTATGTTGAACATTTAATTAGGAGGATTTTATTTTTATTTATGACTTTTACCAGCATATTGCTTGTTGCTGGTAGTGGTGCACAGTGGTTAGCTGTCAGTATGCAATTCCTGTGCTCCTATCACTTTTTGGTACAGAAATAATGGTTTTAAAAGAAACATATTATGTGCAAATTTTCTATTTTATTTTAAAGGAAGACTACTTTGACATATTTTTGCCCAGGTTAAATTCAGTCATAATATATGCTAATCACAATATATGGTTCCTTTTCATATCTTCAAATGCTGCAAAATTTGAAGAGAAAAAAAATGAAAAAAATGTTATTTGAATTAGAAAAAGTGGACTCAGAATTAGGATAGAAGGAGGAGACTCAAAACCAATTACATTCAGTTTCTCTATCTAACACTGGAGTTTACCAGTTCATATTGACATTTGTAGGTTTGAAACAATCGTAGCCACAGTGGTGAACAAAACACTTCAGCATTTTGTGTGCATATTTTTTTTAATGTGCTAATTCTTGAAAATGCAGACTTTAACATATTTTTTTTTTTCACACAGGTATTTCGAAGGAGGTAATTTTGAGAATGATAGTTACTGTTGTCTGAGCCAAGAGTTTTTTCCAGAGGAGCACACTGAAACATTAAATGAGTGCCTCATTGTCACCTGGGCAGTTGAAATGCTCAAGTAGCATCTGCTGGGGATTGCTGTGCTTATCCTGCCTATACTGTCTTGATTTATAACCTGTCTCTGCTTCTCAACTACCAAGCAATTGTTGGCTTTTCTCAGGAAATCATAAGACTTAATGGCTGTTGAAGTATCTTTTGTTTCATGGAGAGCTGAATAGTGATGAAAAAGATGGAGAAGTTTTACAATAGTACTTAAGCACCTACAAAAGCAGCTGCCTTATCATTGTTTCCTTAAAAAAATCATTAAAGTACCAGGGGTCAACTAGAACAATTCTAAGCTGAAAGATATAAGTAGCCCCTTAGATGCAGTCTGGTGTGAAATAAGACTTACAAAGACTAGCAGGAGCAGCAGGCTTTGTTCTTTCCTGACTCAGTTGAGGGTTAATGTTTTTTATTTGAAAATAAAGTCAATTTAAAGACCACCTGTCAAATAGGCTGTTGGCTGTTTATTTATCTGAGCTGGTGAACATGGCCTCTGTAAGGTCCTAAACTAATTTATGGCTCTTTTAATCAAAATCAACAACATTACCTGCAAGCTCACTAACACATAGTATAGCTTATGGAGTCCTGGGTTAATATTTGCATTGGGGTATTTGGCACACAGGTCATTTTCAAGTGAATTCAAGCTGTAAATCTGTGAGTACTTGTTTTATGAGCATAACATTGACATAACTATGTCTGCCTCTGAAAGAACTGTCACACTGTCCTACCTGTGCCCGGGTAACCAACGAGGAATACTTGGTCCTTATTCAGCAGTGCATGGTCACAAATTCCATTTTTCTGAACTCATACTATTATGACCATTTATAAAAATCACTGCTGCTGAAAAAGCATAAATTCTGAGCTCTTAGTTCTTCTAGAATTCACAGTATAATTTCTAGTTTGGATTAACATATTAGGGTAAGAGTATTCTTCATGTCTTGAATAGAAAATTACCTCTTGTAAAAAATAACTTAGCTTACCTTAAAGTAACTTAGCTTCCCCTCACCTCAGTTCTCCTTCACATTTGAATATTGCTAGAATAGGTGATGACATTAGGGAGATTTTTGCTAGGGTGTGTAACTCAGGCATTTTGCATTTGACTTCTACATCAGTAATCTATCTCTTTGAGCTCTGCACACTTCTGTACTACCTCTTACTGAGAAAGAAAGCCTTAATAGCCCAACAAATTTGTTAAACTACTTTTTAGCTTCAACTATGTCCTGCTAGAAGTTGAGCTCAGAAAAAGAACCTTTTTTAGTTAAGAACTTTACAGGTAATATTCACATTGTTTAAAAGCAGCCATATGGAGGTTTCTGCTGGACTTAGCCAGAAGGTGGTTCTTTTCCATCTAAGGTAAGGGCCCGGCTGTGTTAGATATTTGCCTGTCTCCACTGTTTAAAAAAGGAGTTCTGATGATGACCTCAAGAAACACACATAGGACCAAATAATTTAATTTTGCTTCTGGGTCTGGTCCTCGATTGTCTACATAATGAGTCACAGACAACAGGTATGACCAGTTTTGAAAAACATGCCGGAGACACATATAGATTTATGCATTAAGTACCAGCTTTTAAAATCTTGTTGTAGTGATTGTAGTTTCCTGTTAACTTGAAAAATGAGTTACTGGTATAAATCAATTTTGTCTAATGTAAAATCTAGTGTTTATATATGTACTAGTGACTCAAGTTTTGCAGTAGTCAACTATCTTTTCTTTAGTGGATATAAAATTTGGATGAAAGCTTATCTGAAATATTTAATTATTGTACCTGATAAAAATGAGAAAATACTTTCAGATTAAATTGTCATAAACACGGTAAAATAATAAGGAAATGCAAATTTGCTCTTCCATGGCTCTCAGACTTTGCCTCAAAGCTTACACCTGTTTTTGACTATACTTCCCTATTGTTTCCCTGTGAAAATTGTTAGAAATAATTTTTTAACAGTCATTATTTTTGAACTTAAAAACATACCTTTTTTCTTAATTTAAAGGTGGAATTTTCCTAACACAAGTGGACTTCTGACATTTTAGTAAAATCACTTTATATTAACTCAGTACTTCACATTACATTTATAGGGCATTCAGCAAATGAAAAATGGGGATCAGTACAGATCCTTGCTGAAAAGTGTTAAGGCTTTTTCCACTAGAATATACCATCCCTGATAGATTTGTCATTCACAGCCTAGGCAGATTTACTAATATCTGTAACAGTATCTTTGAACTTCACCAGACTGTTTATTGTAAAGAACAGATAGTTAGGCCAAGGGGATTTCAAGTAAATAAATGACCATGAACTCAAGAGTCACAGATACTTTTAGTGGAACTGAAAAAGCTGTTCTATTCCTAGCCCACTAGAAGATTAAAAGCAGTACACACCACTGTGATGGTTTAAAAGCAGCTGTCAACTTAGCTATACTTAAATTCAAATGAGGGCAAGCAATGAGAATTACTCCTTCGGTCAAGGCTAGGTCCTATGTCAGCCCATGAGGCTGTGAGGACATTCAGTCAGGAGCAGCAGAAGGCAAGACTGGAGACCAGCCTACCTAGAGCCCAGCTCAGGCAGCTCTGGGTGCCCAGGCACGAATCTACATGGAACCTCAGGGCCAGAGGCAGGGCTGTGGGATGCTGAGGGCCAGAGTCTCCACCTTTACGAGGTTAAGATAGTCAGGACCATTAAGAGCTGTTAGTGAACTTACGGACTTGACAAATCCTACTTTCACCAAAGCTCTTTTTCACCCAGATGACCATTTCAATGCTCCATTTCTTTCTTGGCTGTCATTGTCCTTCACTATCTCTTTTGTTTGTTTTCACTCCTGGATGGCTTCCAGGGTGAACAAATTCCATTCCTTGGTGGGCTTTCCTGAACCCTCAGACTTTGGTGTTTCTCAGGGGTTTCTGTTTGATTTTTCTATCTCCATCCAGTCTTTAAGCACCAAAATCCAGAATGTCACACTCAGCTTCTTCAGCCTTGACAGTTCAGAGATTTTATCCTGTTCCATTTTCTTTTCCCTGCCTCATCTCAAATTCCAGGTTGTTTCTCACATCCCATTGTGAATGTCTGACTGCCACCTCAAGCATGATACAGCAAAAAAGGCCTTTCAGTCCTTTACTAAAGGAATGTCACCATGGAAGTAGCAGAGAGTAGGAGGGAAACACCAATGCTTTGCCTGCAGCTCTATCACCATGACCAGAGTTATAGAAGAAATTTGCAGACTATTTCTCTGTAATATTTCTAAAAAGTCTTTTCTGCTCCATCCACACAGCTAATATTAAAATTAAAATTTAATCTGACTCTTGTCACTACAATAATTTTTTTCCCCAGTACTCTCAAATATGAACTTTTTAGACTGCAACTGACAATTTTTCTAGCCCAAAATTTGGGCAAAATTCCTCCTTTTTTGGGATATCTCCCTTAAGGTGACTGATTCAACTGAATCCCTCAAAGTCCTTAAGGGCATATAGTGAACGCTAGACAATACTTAGGCATGATTTTAGCAGCGCTGGTCCTCCTTGCAACCCAAGGCACATAAAAATTAAATATCAAAATTAAATATATCCTCACTGAAGTTAAAGAGACTCTAAGCCAATGCCTTTACTACTACACTCTAGGCCTTTACTACTGTAAGATGTCCAAGAGATAACCTCAGGCTTCATGTCCAGGTACTAGACTTGCCCATACTGCTGAGCACTACCATCTTCTGTCAGGGATATGTATTGTAGGTAGAACAGTAAAAAAAAGTGAATCAAAAGATGACCTGACAGTTTGGTAGCATAGACAAGCAGGGCCAAGTGGCCCTATTTTATTTAGTAGTAATAGTTTGCACGGTGAGATGATATCACATCAGGTGCCACTAACATTATCCTAAAAAAAACGATTTATGTTATAGAGTATGTGTTAAATGAATTGGAAATTGGAAAAGAAGTGCAGCTCAGTGGAGGTTAAATATTTGAACTGAGGAGAGGAAAGGAAGAGAAGGACTATGCTAAAACAAAACATGCAAGAATGTCTCATTTAACTGAACTGAATATAAGGTTATCAGCCATATTTTCTCTTTCAATTTGATGGATACTTAGCAAACTAGATAAATACACATCTATACCTCTATCCCATTTTGAATACACTTCTATGTCACTGAAATTGTTTGTTGTGTTGTTAATAATACCAGCAACAATGAGAATTTGGAGAAAACTTGGTCTTTAAGGGATTTGCAATTAGAGAAAGGTTCTGTTTTAGGGCTTTTGACTAATTCTCACATAAGAAATAAATATTTCAGCTTTTTCTAATACATATAAATTCATGTTTTTATAATAGGAGGACCACTAGTATTATGAAAAATATTTTATTCAGAAAGGGAAAAGGAGCACTTAAAAAAAAGGAGCACTCAGTTCCTCTTCTAGTAAATACATAGAGGAGAATTGTATTATAACCAATTCCATTTGGCAAAGCAGACATAAAAGGGTCATTGCTCTGTGCCCTACATACTATCAGCAAGCTCTTTTGTACAATGCCTGAGTAAATGCTTTTTTCTTTCAAACTCTCAAATCACTATTGTTTCTGAGGCATTTTTTTTACAAACTCAATTGACAATTGTTAACTGAAAGAAGTTACAGCTAGTCCCTTTTTGTGCAACTTCTGTGTGAGTAGTAAATATGACAAAGATGGAAATGAATGAAGCTGCTACTTTCTATCAATAATAACATAAAAACATTAAAATAGATAAGCTATTGTGGCTCCTTCCTAATAAGAGCCATGAAGAGTTCTCCACCCACCACTTACTTGCTTCTAGTCAGCACCACTCCTTTTGACTCCAAGACCATTCAAGGCATAAAAGATTGCCTACTAAATAAAACTCTGTTCTAATAATACACAATAATGACTCATTTTTGCAATGTGACTGCAGAACTGTAGGCATTGTGATTCCTATTGGGTATGAATTAGGTGACACCTCTGACCAGCAGCCTGGACTTGTGTTTTACTATAATGATACAGATGGCACATAAGATTGCCCAGGAAAGAGCATGCAGAGGTTCAGCTGTTGTTTGTTCTGCTCCTGGGGGAAATCACACCAATCCAGACAGCACAAGCACTGTCGACTCTGAGTGACTCCACCCAGTTTTCTCTTGAAGAGTCACTATTGACTGGAACTCCAATGGTAACTCCTTAATAGTTCAGAATACCAGAATTCTAATGTAGGTTGTTTGTGTATGTCCTTAGGGTAATGGAAATGTCCTTTGTAATCCTAAGACTATGAATAAACTCTGAAGAATGAGAAAGATGAACGAGATGGCCATTTTCTGGGCTTTTTCAGATGACTTAACAGAACATTTTATGATGTTGCAATAAAATTGACCCTTCTCTATTTTTTAGTGTTAATTTAAAAGTGAGAAAGTATATTACTGCTTTGAAAGAATTCAAGAGAGTGCCAAAAAAGAACCCAATGAACTTGAAACCCTTACTGATTTTCATCAGTGCCAGCCATGGGAGCAAGTGGAACAATGTGAATGGATCCTTGATTTTACAGAGCACATGTAGTGTGATCTGGTACAGTTGTATGTATTCAAGCTGTTGGGATAATAGAAGTCATTGGCCAGTTTTTGTACTGGTAATATTCCCACAGTGCAAATTTTGTATCCATGTCTGTGAGAAAATATTATTGTAGAAGCAGCGAGATCCAGAAAAAAAACTTCACAATTGTAGTACTTAATTGAAAGAAGACATTTGGGAGAAAGAAATTATGCCATAAAATACCTGACAAAGGTAGATAGTACTGTAAATGGCCAATAAAGCTTATCATATTCTGAACATTTATAGTTTAAAGGTGTCCATACATCTTCAGCAACCTGCTTACCTGATCATCATGCTGCTAGGTGTTTCCATTTTGAAATTACTGTTATTGGAATTCAAATAGATATTCCAGCCAAGACCAGTCAATGTATAAAAGATTACCTACTAAATAAAACTGTGTACTAATAATACACAATAATGACAAGCAAGCAGAGTCCTTTAACAAGACAGTTGGGTTCAAGATTCCTCACTGTATGTCTTGCATGTGCTGGTCTTGTGTGTGTGAATAGGTGGATTTATTAAATGTGCAGGTCCCCACTGGTTACTCTGGTGTGCATTTTGAACATGAGCTCTCAAAAGAATTAATCTAACACTTGACTCTGATCTACAATTCAAATTTCTACCTGCCTTTCAGGCAGTAGATCTCAAGTTTTTGAATTATTCCATATTCTATACAGGCAGCACTGTAAAACAGAGAAAATGCTTATCTTGAAAGGTGGAAGGCAAAATGATGCATTTATTATTGCAGTTCTAATCTACACTTGAGTTTTCTATGCTCTTCCCTATTCATATGTCTAAATATTTCATCCAGAAATTTGGCAAATATGATGAGGCTTTCTTTCAGCTTCACATGGTCCTTTGGCATGATTTTTTTTTATGGTTAGAAGATATCTCACTGGAATATATTGTATTTATAATATCTGTATGTAACCTTTTTTTTAAACTGTGCTCTTCTTAAGTGAAGCATGACACTCTTAGATGCAACTGGCCAGCATTTATCTGTGTTTACAGCTGCAGAACAACTAAAAAGAAAACTTTGATGTGACATTGCTTTTATATGATACAAGTATGAAAAATAAACTCCTTGCTCTGTGGCTTTAAGTGCTGATTTTGTTTGGGGTAGAGTTACCATTCTTCACAATGTCTGGTATGGGTCGGTGTTTTGTATTTGTGCTAAACATAGGGTTGATAATGTAGAGATGGTTTTGTTCTTGCTGAGCAGAGCTTGAACAGAGCCATGGCCTTTTCTGCTTTCCATACTGCCACACCGGTGAAGGAGTTGGGGGCACATGGAAGGTTGGGACCAGGCACAGCCAGGACAGGTGACCCAAACTGGCCAGAGGGATATTCCAGACCATATGGCATCATGCTCAGTATATCAAGGGCATGGGTAAAGTAGGAGGAAATGGGGGGATGTTTAGAGTGATGTGTTTGTTTTTCCATGAACCATTACCTGCTGGGGCCCTGCCCTCCTGGAGATGGCTGAACATCTGCCTGCCCGTGGGAAGCAGTGAATTAATTTAAGTTCAACTTTGCTTGGGTGCACAGGTTCTGCTTACCCTATTGAACTACCTTTAAATCAAGCCATGAATTTTCTAACTTTCGCTTTTCTGATTCTCTCCCTGATCCTGCTGCTAGGAGAGCGAGTGAGAAGCTGCGTGGTGCTTGGTTGATGGGGTAGAACCACAACAACACCTTAACTGCCAAATACTTAAGAGAATATCATCTGTTTGTTAATGAGCTCTCTTTATTTCTCCTTCTCTGGGTATATTACACTCCTGGAGGCAGTGCTGGATGGTAAGAAGTAGACAAGTGTGACTGTATTTCACTGAACCCTCAGTGGCCTTCTGTGTTGATCCCTCAGTCGAATAGGTGTTGGCTGAGGGGATGCTGGTATTTGTATGTCTTATTATGTCCTCCAGATCAGCCCAAATTTATTTATTACTAGTGTCCAGTGGGAGAATTCTTTGACTCTGTGACTCTCAGAAGGGAAAACAAAACCTGTTATTTCTTTTTCTTCTTAGTGTGGTTGTATGTATCTGAAAAAGCACCCAGAAAAATTCCAGAAGAGAGATCCTCTGTGGGTATGTCACCCTTGATTCCAGTTTCTTTCTGTTTTGCTGATATGGAAGTACATCTTTGAACTGATCTGATCAGTTTAAAATGTTTTTTGATTGTTAGTTGTAATACAATCAAACAATAGATCACGTGGTATCAAAATTCCTTTTCCCATGCTCACCTATCACTTTTACAAACTGCTAAAGGAGGTAAAAACTTCCTATTTGAACTTTTAAAAAAGTATATGCAAACTCATTAATCAGTTTGATCTTCTTTAAATTTATTTTGTCATCCAGAGCATGTGATATCTTTGTGGTTTATTTCAGTAATTATTTTATCAAATAAACAGACACCATTCTATTCTATTTAAACTTGCTCCACTGCCCTGATTACATACTACAAATCTCAGTTCTCCTATCCGTAAAGTTTGCCCTTGGTGCTAGTGGAATTTGTTTCTGTCAGCAAGGAAGGCTCTCACATCTCTGGGGTGACAATGATCAGTGTTCTCGTTCACCTGGGCTCCTACCAGCTGACCTGTGTAGGTGAATTCCTGCCAGCTCAGGTGATGAGCATCCTCTGGCTCAGAGCCTTAGGCAGTGAGATCAAATTTCCCAAATGTTTCTGGCATCTATAACGTTCAGCCTCCAAACCCTAAGGACAAAAAGATGTAGCCTCATATCAGTGTAACCTACCTTTTGGAAGGCTAGGCTTTCACACTGAATAAATACAAAGACAGCTGGGTATTGCTTCATTTTAAGGGAACATTAATATTAACCAACATGAAATCCCATTGGGAATGTGTGGATCCTGTTCAAATTCCAAATCAAACTGTTATGACTGATGCTGAGCAATAAAATACAAAATAAATCTGGTTACAATGCACTGAATGTATTAGACTGAGAATTTATGATAAGGGTAAAAAATTGTTGCATTGAGTACATATCTGAGATTGCATCAGTGAAGTAATATTCTTGAAATGAATATGAGGTTTAAAATAGTTATGTATAATCACAATATACCAATTTACAAAAGTGGTTCAGTGCAGGATCTTGCAGTAGAGGACAGCTGAGCCTTCTCACTTATTTCATTGAAATATGTCATTCTCAAAATCAGTATAATATCATAATACTAAATCATGGACATTTCTTACATTATTCTACATTCAAAAGATTCTTCCTTTTTCCCCCATTTGTATTAATTATTTTTAAATGCCTCTGTGATATAGAAATTAAGAGTACACCTATCTCCTTATTAGATAGACTGCTTAATCCTGCTAGCCCTGACAAATAATAAAGTACAAAGTAAAACATGTAACAGTGGGAAATCATTTGATATCATAGCTGAGCAAATAGCAAAAAAATACTTCCTATGCATAGTAATTAAATTAGGATACAAACATAATCAACACCATTTTATGAAAGCTTGCTGTGGTAATTTAATGCTTAGAATTTACTATCAAGAACACTCTAAAAGTGTGTTCTTAGCTGAAATGCTTGGATTGTCTGTGGAAATAAATTTTGATTACAGCTTGATTGTACAAGATGTCCTTTACAATTTGCACTGGCCTGCATAATATGAATTGCAAATACTGTAAGCAGCTACAGTATAAATGTGCTCTGTCAGAGACACTAAATTCACCTAAAGGATGTCCTATTTCCAGCTCACTGGCTAGTTCACACTTAATCTTATTCTGGACACCCCATGTCAGTTGGCTAACACTACTTCAAAGATGAGGCACGATCCCAGTGTATTCTGGTCCCTGCTTTTTTTTAATGCTATGGCACTTTTACAGCGGGGTAAGCCATGACTTCTTTACTGGTCACTCATGGAATCCACACGGGAAATAATTTTAAAAATTCTTGGCATTCATATCTTCTTTGGTAATAATCTTCCAAATTTTGTGTTTGCATTTCCCCGTTGTGCTCTGTGGGGAATTGTTGTAGGAGTGCTGTGTAGTGCATGGTGGAAAAAAAAAAAACAAGCTCTGACACTTCTTTCCTTATCCTCCTATCCACTAGTAAACTGGATGAAAGGAATAGTATATACACGAAGGGATAAAGAGGTGGAAAGAAATGGAAAGAGCTGATAGAGCTTTACAGAAGGCATAACTTTCCAAGGCAGGGTTATAACCTAGCCCTTATAGGCTTTAGACTTGAGAAACCATTTTCAACAGAGAACTCTCAACTAAAATTTTTCATATTGAGTCACTCAGTTTTCTCCTTTGCTCCCAGTATTTTGTTTCCAGAAAATGGTTGCTTAAAAGTACACAGAATAAGTTCCAGAAATACAAAAATACCACAACCTGACTCCCAACATGGCAGATTACTTTTTATATTATTGCTCTTGGTAAAGGAAGTTGTCATTTACAACGTTCATTTACAGATACATTTTTACTCTCTCAGACACACAAAAAAATGAGAGCTTATTCACTTTCGGGCTTCTTTATCAGAACTTCCTATGCCTTATGTCTTCCAGTTATAATCTAAAGGAAATCTGTATTTTTAAGAGGACAAGGCAACTGGCCTGAGATTATCCCCAGCTTGTTCCCTTATTCTGTTTTCTACCACTCAATTTCACTTTCACTAAGACAAATGTGCCTAAGGAGGGTCGGTGCAAACCAGCTGATGTCATCATCCCAGGTATTGGTCTCTGGTCTTCTCATAAAATAATTGGTAAATATATGGCCAGTTCTGCTTTCCCAGTAGCCCAGACTTCTACACATTATTATTGCCTCCTCTACCCTCTGTTATGTTCATTCATGGAATCAAGGTCTTCTATCATCATCTTAGTTCAACTGTTTTGACTCTTCCTCTAGCTGGTGTGTTTGCATGATGACTGTCTCATTCATATAACAACAGGCTGACTAAGGAGTTGTCATCTGCTGTTTCTGTCTGATCACAAGGGTTTTTTTCCCAAGTTCCATATGGAAAATAAAATATGCTCACAGTAAAAAGAAGCATCTTATGCCTCACTCTACCACACTGAAATATATGCAAAATATTTCCTCTCACTCTTTTATTGAGTAAAAAATTATAAAAAGCTGGTATTCAAAGGCTCATAAGTCCAAAAAAAAAAAAAAAATTCACAAGTGATTTGGAATGACAATAAAACTGTGGCTTGTTATGAAATCTAGTATCCAACAGCAAGAATAAAAGGGAAAACATTTCAACTAAATATTTCCCTGTGAATCACTCACTCGCCTTTGACTGTATTATTTATTTTTCAGTGCTATTATTTATTTTTCAGTGTATTTTAAAAATACAGTTTCCTCATTCCTCATTCAAAACAAGCAGGAAAGTACTCCCCAATATGCTTATGTGGAGTCATGTCACATATACATATCCAAATAACAAGTTAAAACACTTAAAATATTCTAAATGGGGAAAATGGTGATAGGAATTCCTAAGAAAATGTACCACAAAAGTCCTTGTAAATGCTCCATTTATGTTATGTACAGTAATTTGAAGGCACATTTGTTTTTGCAAAAGACTGTGTCGCTACCCTCTATGTATTCTTTCTTTAATTTCTCCATATGCTGCTTGCTTTAGTGATTTAATTAGGAGACCAAGGTCTAGATTTCAACATAACTTGGATGTGATGTAGACCTGGTGGCATTACTAAGACCACTGGAACTGGCTTGCCAGTATTTCTAATCTTAGTCATAGGAAAGTAAGCAGGCAAATCTTCAGGATCTGCCAACTAATCCCATTTAACATTTGCTAATTCTATTAAATTTCACCCCTTAATCATCTTGCTGTCAGCTTCTACATTTTTCTGTGGCATTGTCCTTTAGGCCTGAATCTTCCCTCCCTTAATCACAAAACTTCCAAGTCTCTGTTGAGGACTCTTAAATAAAAAGTGCCTTGCCCTTGCTTCTTATACACTACTAGATTAAACTCTGTCTGACACTACACTCTTTTGTTCCAGTTTCATTCTCATGAAATCATATCCCTGGAAAAAAAATTCTAAAATGGTTACTGAATTATCTCTGAAAATACATAATCATCAAAGCTATCTCAGCCTAAATCTGTTTTTCTTGATATCAATCCTTATCATGAGGAATTTCTTCTCTTTGCATTAGAGTGATATATATGGGATTCCACTGAAACATGATATCCCAATTGCAAATGTTCTTCTCACATATGAGTGGCAGACAACAACACCTCTGCCCAGACTTTTCTGATAGGAGTGCTACATCATCTTGGGATATTTTAAACTGGCATTACTCTGGTTTGGCTCACCTGCAAGTGAACCTCCACCTGTCTATTTATTAATGATGATAAAAGGGCAAAACATGAATCAGCCTGGAGTAATGATTTTGTTTCAGCTTTGCTGAGATCCTGCTTATTGAAACAGGTATTGTTCTGTATTGAAAATAGGTTCTTTGGGTTTTTTTTTATCATGCAAAAAGTCTTTGTTTAAGCTAGCAGTCAAATATGATATTGAAGTCACAGTCTAGTGGATATGCCTGATTTTGTTAATTTCTTACTAAACTCAAGGTACCCAACAGGACAAAACATCATTCTAAGCAGGGAGCCAGGTAAAATCATAGAACTGTTAAGTTTGGGAAAGATCTGAAAGATCAATAAGTCCAAACAAAATAGCTAATAAGAATCTTTGAGGAATAGCTTGTGAACTCTGAAGAAAATAATCCGTCTTCACTCACTGTGCTAAATATTTGATTATTTTCTTGCTTCAAAACTCAGGATAGTCTTTTCCAAAGTGTAACACAGAATGCATAAATCCGGTAACTCACTTTTGCTTAGGGATGGACTAACCTTGAATTTTGGATGCTGAACTTCAGACCTCAGTTTTTCCTGCTTGTATTTGGAATCTGAGTTTAAAGACTATTTTTCTGCCAGAAACAATTCTTAGCTTTGGTCTATGGCTGCTGTTGGGCAGAATTACCTTGAGCTCCTTCTGTTCAGTGTTTCAATTACCTAAATACTTATCTTGTGCTTGGTACAGGAATTGAGGTGTGATACCCCAGTAAGTGTCCTACCAAACTTCACATAAACTTCTTTCCCTTTTCCTCATTAAAAGATCAGGGCTCTCTGAGACAGATTTTGAGAGACCTGCTAAAGCTGAAGTCTGAAGCCAGCTGCAAGCTTGTTCAGCTAGCTAGTTTTGTAAAATCCACTGGCACAAGACAGGGACATATCTGGCACTAGACAGTATTTCAGTGTTAGTTTTGAAGACCTCTGCAGTGTCTGAGTATGGAACTTAGGCACTCAAAAGGCAGCAAAAGACAATTTTCCACACAGCTAATACAGAAGAAATTATTACCATCACGCTGCCTAACTCCTCAGCTTAGTTCTGGGACTCAGGCTCTCGCCCTGGAATCTCAGATGTTTGCCCCAAGGCCAATGCCAAGCATCACTGAGTTTCACTGATAGCTCATATATACCTTTGGGCCTTACTATTTTACAGCTGAGAACTAAGCACAGGGAAAAGCACTACAAAACCCCAGAAAATTAATGTCTTTAGTTGTTAAATTTATGCAAAGGCTCTAAATATATTTGAAAACTATACTTCCATACTATGAGTGAAAGCCTTTTGCATCTTACTGAAATACAAAGGACCTGAGAAGTACAGGCTGCCTGCTGCTTTGTCTCCTTCTAAATCTTCCAACTATTAAACAAAATGTGAGACCACGTCTTCATAAAAAACAGTTCCTAATGCTCTGAACACCTCAATTCTCAATTTTTTTCTCTCTGACCTCTGCCAGGATTTAGGCAGAAGGTTATTAACAGCTGACGGGGCTACCAGTATCTCCTGTTTTAGCGAGACAAGGTTATTCAAATGTTAATGGTCTTGTTCAGTCTCTCTGGCTCTGGCTGCTTTTGCCCATAAAATAAAAGATTTAATTCACACTTAAGGTTTTGGTCAGAGGTAAAGAGCAGAAAATCAAGCAGAATTCATAAGTATACAGAGACAGATTCTCTGAGCTGTCTCAACCACTTGAGCTGCCAAGGCCTTATCTTGTATCATCACCCAGGTGCATTTGTGAACTCCCTCTCAAATACTATCCTACCTTAGTAAGTCTCAACAATACAGTTTCTATTGTAATTTAAGTTCAGGTAGCTCTATTTCAGCAAGAGTGGAGCTGATGAGAGCTGTGAAGTGTAGATTTTTTACAGAAACCTTGCCCTGGGAGAAAATAAAGGAGTCAAGTAGAATCTTTCCCTTTTTTCCAAGACTGTGATAACTGAGTGATTTCAAAATTGTGTATAAAATGTTACTGTACTTATTTGCAAACAGAAGGATGTCAGTCTGCCATGAAACAAGGAACTGAAATGTCAACATGCTGTGGGGAAATATGAATAGTTGATAAGAACAGGTGTGCATGAAAGAGGTGTGACATATTTTTCTCTAGCAAAGTTATGACAATATCTATATCATTCATTTGCACAAGCAAGCACACACACACACACATGTTTTTCACCTGCTGTGTTTAGAGGTAGCTTGCCCACTGAAAATCTGCATCTAAGAGATTTGGGATTTAATATTGGAATTATTAATTATATTCATTAGATCTGTCTCTCTTAAATGTGATTTTTATTAAAGGCTTGAAATGGCTTTTCCCCCTACATGTCTTTTAAGGGATCAGGAAGATGCATTAAATTTTAAATAATAAATACTGTATCTATGATAAGTGTCATATCTTAATTTGAATCTGCTGATGCCATTTCTTTCAAATGTCACCAGTCTTGCTTGTGAGCAATTTGTTCAAGTCTTCAGCAGGTATATAGATACAGCATTAAGAGTCTGTGACAGCTCAGGCTTAGTTTGACTGAATTATATTTGATACTGAGAAGGAAGTCAGTATAGCATGGATGGAGCAGAGAAAAGGAGGGGAGAAAATAATGTAGCTTTCTAAAAGCTGCTATTATTGTCATGATTTGGGTAATGAAAATGGCACCTGTAAACCTGAAAGCAGAAGTCTCCATAGTGGGTGCTGAAGGGCCAAGATCTTTCCTTCTGAAGCCTGAATCATGTGCTTCAGTATAAAGAAAGCTTGTTTGAACAATTTTGGTCTTAAAATAGCTAAGTTGAGAGAAGTTAGATGGGTGTGAATGTGTAGTTTGAAATAGCTTCCGTGGTCCATTTCAAGATCTGTCCCTTGGTGGAGTCTTGAGGGGCAAAGAAATAAAGGGTTTTATGGAGGAATAATAATGGGAAGAGGCAAACAAACAAACAAACAAACAAAAAGGATATCCCAGGGGGCAGCCTACAAAAATTTGTAGAGACAGGTTGTTTGTCCTTATTTTAAACAACCCTATACCAAGTTTGCCATTTGTGACATAACATTTATGATGTTTCCTCTTTCCTCCAGAAAAAAAATTGATAAATGGAAGTTTCATTGGTGTATATATGACATCATTATTAAAGTAATTCAGAGGAACAGAATGGCGTAAAATGTATAAAAATGTAATGTAAAGAATAATGTAAAAAATTGTCCAGTGTTACCTTTCCAATTAAATAAAGTGGAAATCATCTATTACTCTCAAATAATTATGTTACAATTCATTTTGGCGGGGATGACTAGGACAAATATGTTTTTATCATTGACTTGGTAATGATCTTTAAGCTCTCCACACCCCTGTGGTAGCATTTTCTTGGGATGCATATGTGAACTGTACCATTTACTGATCCATGGCTATGGTGACAATGGGAATGCTGCACTAGAGAGAGCTCAGATGTGCTCTGGCCATGTCCCAAGTCACAGCAGGCAATCCTCTTCATACTGTGTGTGTCTGCACGAGTGACTGATAACTGTGTCTTGGTTGCTGAGAGCATTTGTTAGGTACAAACAGAGAGCAGCAATACAGTTTTGCTCCACTGTTTAAGACATGATTTCAGCATGTTTGACATGAGGCCAAAATGTTTCACTTTCTGCTATGTCAGGAAAAGACCATGTGAGATGGAAGGCAAATGGCATCTATGAAAAGAGATGCCAGTGTTAATGTAGCCAGCAGACAAGCTCTGAGTTTGGTCAGCGCTGCCAGGAAACCCAACTCACTGCATTAACTCACAGACCTTAATGTGCTTCAATTCAAGAAATGTCAGACAAAAGGAGGAGCCGTGACCAGAATATACAGATTCTGGAGAATTCACAGCTCCTTGAGACCAGCTTTCCTTCTTTCCCACCAGAGAACTCAAGAATCTTCTATTTCAGAAAAAACAGTTTGCTTAATCCAAGGCTCAAGGCCGTGCATTTCTCAAATATTGTTCACTCTTGCCAATTTCACCAGCACTGACTCTACTCGGATAGCTACACAGATTAGCAGTGGGCAGGAGGAAAGAAACTGCCAAGAGCTTTCCCGCTGGTGAAAATGGCAGTGTTGCTATTGAATATAGAGGTTTTGAAAAGCCTTTCTAATGTGATACCGAGTAAGCAGCTTGAAATTTCCTTTCGATTAGAGAGTGAAATAAACATTGGACAGTCAAGACAGGTGTTATCATTAATCCTTTCCAGAGCTAAAGCCTTGTCTTCAAGGAACACAGAGGCTCCCTCTGCACCACAGTCATAGTTCAGAGAAGAGTGACAGCAAAGTCTACACCAGACCCAGTTTATGTGTCAAGACTGATGCAATGATGAAGAAAATGTTGAAGCTAAATAGCAGGAAGAGGAGCAATACTTCAGTGTCTAAAACAAAGCAATTCATATATGGGACTGCCCAATCATCTTGACTTCTGTTCAGAAGATCAATGCAAAAAGATGTTATCTTGTGTTCCCAGCTCCCAGTGACTGTAAGCTTACAGCACCTTTCCTTGTCCATTGCATGCCCTGTTATCAGCACACTGCCTGTGTCTGTGTCCTGTTGTGGAACATAACAGGGGAACGTGAAGCAGCTCTCACACCAGCTGGAGAGAAGGAGGATGCAGCTTTGATGTGATTGCAGCAGCAAAGGGCTGTTTTAATTGCCTAGAAGCCCTTATCAGGAGTGGCTGAGTAGATCTACTGCATCCCATACTGTCTAAACTTAGTCATGTCGAATCACCTTGACCTGACACTGATAAGGAATTCTTTAACAACCAGAAATGCCATCCATAAGGCTTCCAAAGCATCAAACCACTCTGTCCATGACCAAAAATGAGATTGCTTCCAGGGCAAAGCATGCATCTCTGCTTCACAATCTGGCTGAAGATTAACAGTTTCAAAGCCTCTTTGCTTGAGCTTCCTGAGACTTTTAAGAATCTCACCGAGTGAGAAGACAGACTATCATTCTTCTAAGGTAAAAGTTAATTTCAAGCAAACATACTGTGAAGGAAGAATATTTCATCGTATTCGTGCTGACCATAAAATAGATGATTGGCTGCAGCATTCAACTGCACAAGTCCCTGCAGCAAATGCAGAAGAAACCAGCCCTTCAGAAGACACAGCTGATGGGTCTGAATGATTGCACTGCTACTGAATTGTATCTTTTCTACAACATTTCCAAACACGTTTGGCAGCCTTGATTTTCTGTCAACTCCTTTGATTTTCATTGAGAGAGATACAATGAGGTAACAGGGCCTTAAGGTTATAAGAGTAACACTATCAAAGAGCAATTTTGTCTCATTTTCAGAGCTATCTGTCATTCCTCTTCAGTCAAGATTTACTGATAAAAGGTCGGATTTTAAAAGGCTTGTGGTGTCTGTCATCCCACGAACTCCTCCTCACATGAAATGATTAGTAACTTGAGCAGGCTAACAAATCTAAAAGACAGAGATCACAAGGAGAATCTGGTGCTAATCTGAAGATCTCATAAAGAACATTTAAGGATGTGATAGGAGAGCCAAATCCCTGAGTGCAGCCAGCAGCAAGGCAGAGATGTGTGCCCAGCAGGCAGGCACACACAGAGTCACCCCACATGCCCACGTGTGCGCATGGCTGCTGCACAGACCATGCGGACATTCCGAGCATCCGCAGGCACAGGCAGCACCAACCTCCCCGGAGATGTATCCCCAGCAGGACAGGATGGAGGCTCATGAGTGAGAATATGCATCTACATATCTAAAGTGGATCTCTCCAGCAGCCATATCCACACTGCCCAGCTGAAATAGACTCTGAAGCACTAGAAACACCTGTTCAAGGAGCAGCACTCTGTTATGGACCAGGAAGCATGAGTTAACCTGAGATTCTGTATCTTGAGCTGTGTTAGAGGAGTATAGAGGCAAGGGAAATAACAACTACCCCATAGTTAGTGTTGCTAAGGCTCAGTTAGAGCATTGTGTCTGCTCATTGTGTCTGCTTATTGTACTTTATGATGTTTGTAGAAAAATTTGACAGACTCCAGAAGAAAGCACACAGAATTATAAAGGGCTGAGACATGTGGTAACTTCCTTTGATGGATTGTTTCCTGATAGAAGGACAAAAAGAATCCCTTATTTTTTCAAACATGATGGTTTTAGTAAGGTTTGAGATGAAAAACCCTGCTTTAAGGACAGGAGACATGGGCCATTGAGATGGGTATCAAAGGATTACCATGGAGGCCCCTTCATTCCCAGCTCTTAAGCAGGGACTGAACTACAGTCTGTCAGGAATGCTGTAGTCTAAGTTTAACCAGAGACACAGCTGGGCTAATGGGTCACAGCACACTGCCTCCGGCCCTAGCTCCCTGGCTCTGCATGGTCTTTGATTGCCTTGCAAAAAAATTTGCCAGCTGAAAATAAGGGAGCCAGTTAATGCTATTTGAGATACAGCCACTTCCCCACTAGGAATCAGATGAAGAGTAAGGCACTCATACAGGCCACTAAACAGCTGTCAGGTGGTAACAGTGTTCAGTTGCCACTGACCTGGGAGACTGAAGCATTTGTATTTTAGTGACTTGCAGTGAAAAGGTCTATATGCCAGTATCAATCCCCTGGGCAATGAAGCCCCTGTTTTAGAGCTCCTTGACAAATGAGATTTAGTTTCCAGAGAAATGTTGCTAGGTAGCACCTTTTTATTCCTAGATATTAACTTGTCATACCTCCCACTGTCTCTCTTTTCACTCGACAAAGTTATATAGATATTAACCAAGAGGAAAAGGAAACAGAAGAGAAGGCATTTTACTACAATATGGTTTTATGTTGTTATCATAACAGAAGATTTTAATTGGCCCATTCAAACAAAGAGGGAAATACATACAAAGCTCTAGTGTTGTGAAATTACAGGGAGTATTTAATTTTCATGAAAAGGTACGTCCTTTAAAAATTATCATTAGAAGTTTGTATAAGTATGGTTTGAGATTTTCAAGCTTTCTGCTGGGAGTCCTTCTGTTTTACTGATTTGTAGAAGGCTTATAATACTACTCTGTCTACTTATTGTTGATATTAAACATCACAAAAAAAGGATATGACTAATTTTCTCCTATCCTCTCCCCAAAAAAGACTTGTTGACAGATTTTTGACAACAAATAATGAACTTTAAAAATTTGTAGTGCTCATTTGTGAGCCAGACAAAAGATCTAGGTGTGATATAAAAATAAAATTATTTAACAAAAACAGTTAAACCAAGTTGTTATGGTAACTGGATTTTGAAAGGATGTATGTTAAAAAAAAAAAAAAGGGAGAAAAATTTATGTTCCATCTGCTCTAATCACTGTGGTAAAACACAATTGTTAAAGAAAAATACCTAATGAGGATATTTTCACATCTGGCATCAAGCCTGTATGATATTTCACATCAACAAGGCTCCCAGATGTGAGTCAGATTTTGCTCCAGTATCTGCCAGGTTATAATATGAGTGGCATTTGACTGATGATCATGCTGAATTACTAATTGAACTTAGTAATTTTGAGATACTTTACTGTGAAAATTCAATTCAAATGTTTGCATTTGATCATTCATGCTAAATACATTGTGCTTGTTGATTTTGATTAAATTATATTAACGCACAGTAATTATCTGATATAACATAATGTCCATGGCTTCTGGTTTCATGTCAGTGTGCTAGGGAAGATGATGCCTCATCTCACTTGGTACTGCAGCCTTTTGAATAAAATATCCACTGGCAATTAGAACAGAAAATGTCTGAAAAGGAGCTTTGTCAGAGAAATGTAAGTTTGCACAAGATGTTGTAGTCCATGTCATTCAACTCAAGTGAGAAGCACTTCAGATGGAAACTACCAGCACTTTCCTCCTGAAGAACAAAGCCTTAGAAATGCCTTGGCAGACCAGGGATGTGAAGATCACTCCCTAACACTTCTCTGTAACTTCTCTGTTCATTGATAAGTCTGCAGCTGCAAAAAATCCCTAAAAGGAAATGAGCTTTGGTGGCCTATTCCAATGAGCTTCTGATGGCTTCATTTTGTCATTTCTCTATTTTCTCATCTGCTTACTGACATGCTCCTGACACCAGTTACACCTTCAGTGCCAGGTGTTCAAGTTTCTTCTGCATAAAATCTTTCTTCTCTATTGACAGCCATGTTTTCTGCTAAGATTAGTATTCTGGTGGTTTAAATTTGTTCTGGTAATTTAAGTTTGACCACATTTAATCTGTTTTTCTCTCAATCTCTCTCACTGCTTCTTGCCAACTATTGATAATTCAAGCTTCAAAGCTTGTATGTATTTTTATAACTGACTGAAAATTTAAAAATATGTTTATTCTACATCTTGTCAGAGACCATTTCTTTCCTTTTTTACTTCACAGCCTACTGAACACCATACTCAGTGTTGCCCTGTGGTATTCCTCTCCTCCTGTTAGCCACCTGGGCAAACCCAAGAGGATTAACATCTGCTTTTCTATCTAACTGTTGGTGACTGGGGCTGCCAGAGATCTCCCAGGCTATTTGAAACACTCTTAGAGGGCTGATATGACACTGTTACTATGGGTTATCCAGAGGGGCAGCTGGAGGATGGCTGAAATATAAAATATCCCAGAACATCACTAAACCTGAGTTTAGTGTCAGTTAAACAAGTACTCCAAGTCTGGTGAACTATAATGCCTGGAGATCTCTTGGTCAGAGGAATGGCAGTTATGATCTCCATGGACTCAGCTGGCCTGAGCCAGTGATGCACTGTGGTCTGGCTGGGAGGCTACTGCACAGAAAGCTGGGAGAGAAGGACAGAAGATTATGTAAGTGATTACTCACCTCTGTTCAGCATTTGGCTTTTAAAGTCATGACGGTTTTTTTCCATCTCAATGCTCTTCTCAGAAAGCTGCTGCTGTATTGGGTATGCCACTGATCAAATACTAATGCCCCCTTCCAATACTTTTAAAGAAATCCCTCCACCCTTTCTGTCATGCCTCTTCTGAGGATGGAAAGAATTTCCTCCTCTTTCTTTTTTTTTTTCTTTTTTTTTTTTTTTGTTGTGAGGCTTGACAACAATTCAATCCTGATTACTGTCAATCAGAGAATCAGAATTACTCTTGTGGTTCTCTTCTATTCCCCTAAATTCTTGCCCATGATCACATGTGAGACCTGTTTTGACAGATGTACTGTAAGAGTTTGTGTTTCTATATCTGGGCAGGGCACAGCATGGGCAGTCCATCACCATGACAGGCTCGTGCAGGAGCATGGATGCTGTCACTTGCAATTGCATTCCTGCTCACTATCAACTACTGCCTTCTCAGCATGTCTGCCTCTTACACACATTCATGGTTGTGCTCACTGTATCTGCAAGGTTACTCTCACAAACACCATTCATGTTCAGAAGTTAGAAGAACGCAATAACTCAAAACTATCATCCTGTCCCAATTGCTAGCAAGGGCAAATTACTTGACTTTAAGTATCTAAAGAGCTTTGCCCAGGAGCCTCAGCCAATTGGTCTTCACTCCCAAAATATTTCACGTGGAAAGAATATAAATACTGCATATTTTCTAATAGGGCTGCAAAAGAGTTGGTGGTCTTAATAACATTCCAGTAGGAAATCTCTATACTTTGAATGCAGTTTGGTTAGTAGGAATCACACCTGAATCACATACTGTTATACAAACAACGCTATTGGTTTATTTAGTTATAGGGAAGACAATGTTATTCATAAATTCAGAGTGGAAGTATCTCACTGCAAATTCTGTAATAATCTTCTTAAATTCATATTTCAAAACAATGAAGTGAAGAAAAAGAGGTATTTTTAAACTTTTCACATTTTTGCAATGTCAGAATAAGGACTGTGGAGTCTCTTACACAGTTCCCTCAGATATTTTTTCCCTCCTCAAGCTTTGTTTGATTTAGGTATTAGTGTGCCTTGTTCGCCAACATTCTTTATGCTGTCACTGACTTCTCTGTGTACTGCTAGGTTTTATGTGGCCACACTTGATTTTTCTTTCCTCTGCAGTAAAGTTCACCTTATGCTGGTGAACTGCATTTACAGAACTACAGAGCATGGCATTGCTGCAAAGAATCTATCACTCTAACCTTTAGTACACCCAAGGTCAGAACACAATTACAGGGTTCAAGTGTTCAGTAAGTTATTTGCTTGCACAGACTGCTGATTGATTGTTCTAAAATTGTTATTAGGTAGCTAGCAGCAGTGATCAAAGGGAAAGGAAAATGAAACAGGAAGCAATAAGCTAGGGAAGCTGCTGCAGCCTAGTGCTTGTGTATAAATAAGGGTAATGTCAGTGAAAACAGGAAAACACTGGAAAGCAGATTACGTCAAGTGAGACAACCTATGCAGTGGCAGATAAGCCTAAAATCCAGTATTCTGCAGAACTCTTTTTCTATGTTGAATGGAGTTTTTCTGAAAGCTTTGCCTCAGTGTGATTAAACAAAAAAAAAAAAACCAAAAACAAAAACAAAACCAAAAAAAACACCCTCAAAACCAAACCCAACACCAAAAAAAAGCAACATTTAAAAGAAATTATTCTTGAACCCTGCAAAAGCTCATGTAGTTAGATTTACCTAAAAGACTGGTTGCACATGATTGGATCAAGGCTTTAGGAAGGAACACAGAGAGCAATTCCTTTGATAGTATTTCATCCAAGCTTCTCCAGTAGGGACAGAAATGAAAAGATGACTGCTAGGCTAAGCAGGCTGCTTATGGCTCTTACTGTCTTCTTCTGTCCAAGGCTTATGTCAGTGCAGGGTCAAGAAGACTAATCAGTCCCGAATTCTTTAACCCATGTAATCCTCAGAAATCCTTCAGAGTAATTTAGATCAGCACAACAGAGCTTTTGCAAATTCCAGCTGTTATTTTCTGTGAATCTTTATAGGCTGTTACAAAGGCAATATTTAGCCCTTTTTGTCATTGCACTTGGTGTGGCTCTAGTCCAGGCAAGTTGGCTTAATGAAGGTGACAACAGAGCTTAGGAAACACACTACTTTGCTTTTTCATGGGCATCATCACAGTCTGTTCTATGCTACCTTAGCTGATTTTGATTTTTTTTTATATGTCACTGTTTTAGCTGTGTGGAGAATTTCTTATAACACATTGCCTGATCATGCCAACAGAGACAGCCTAAAGCAGCATTGTTTCAAGGTAAATCAGATTTGAACTTCTTTAAAGGTCAGACGTACTAGACTTTGAATGTTTGGATTTGTGCCTAATAATAGTAAAAATGTACTAAAGTTGTAACTTAGCCTCTAGCAAATGTACACTACTTAGCAACATATGAAGTGTTTGTAATGTTTTTAAGTGTCAAAAACACTTGTGAGGAAATTAAAGGAGTTTAAGGATGTAGTTGACCTGAAAGCAGTCTTCTTGGAGGAGAAATCTCATCTAAAAATTGAGATTGGAGAAGAATTTTTGATATAAACCATTACCTTTCTATCAACACCTATATAAAGTTACATCTTATTTTGTCAGTAAATAATGTAATAATTCATGTTCACCGTATCCCTTTGAGTACTGCAGACTGCGGAATTATACCCTTGATGTGGATAATTTCTTCCTGTTGTCCAGGAATGGAGAATATGGATCGGATCTTTAATTTTTTTCTGGGAAGGGGTTGTTTATTAATTTTTTTCTGGGAAGGGGTTGTTTATTACTGGATTACATTCATGATCACAAGATATCATGGGTAGTGCCTAGATAAAAGCAACTCTCAGGTAAGAAAGACCTTGACTAAAGCTGCCCAGTTTTGATCAGATTAATCCAGAATGAGCTCAAAAAACCAAGGAAGAAGTAGGTGAAACTTGTTGGGCAATTGCATCTAACTTCACACTTCTGGGATGCTTTTGAGGCAGGAGATGAGAGGATGAGGAAGCCCTGGTGACAGCTGCTAACTGGCCTGATGTACAGAGCGAGGGAACTGCTCTGGAGCTGTGTGATTAACAAGGGCTTTAGTGCCTCTTGGCAACTGACACAGACAGTGTCAAATACTAAAAGCTCTCCTTTGGGAGGAAGTTGGACACAGCCAGGGATGCCCAGCACCATGCAGGTGGCTGAGCTGGCAGCTGGGGTCCCACCCAGGCTGCGCTCAACTGCCCCAGGGGCTGGAGCCTCAGATGGTGTGAGGCATGGGATGGAAACTTCGGAACAGAAATTGGTACTTATGTCCCCACTGGGAGCAGGGACAGATCCTAAGACTCTGTGGAGGATTTAGGACCAAATCAGGTCACCACTGGATCTCCAGTGCTCCATAGGTGTATCCTCCTTTTCTGAGGCCCCTCAGACCTCCTAAACTACTCTCTTTATGCCAAAAAATTGGCTTTTAAATGTCTTCACTGGTGCACTGGAAATCTGTTAGCATGTATCAAGGAAATATTCTGCAAATCTCTCCAATAAAGAGACTAGATGGTCTCCAGAGGTTCCTTCCAACACTAACAGTTCTGTGATTCTGTGCAAACAAAATTTAGCAAACTACTCAATTTTCTCACTTCATTTGCTTCCAACATAAATTTAAGAGTCCAAGTTAAAATTTGCCATTCTTTATTATTTATGCTTTGAGAAGAGTTAAGCCTCAGAAAAGGAGCTTAATTAAGATGCTTAAGGAATATATTTTTGAATTCCAGGGTCAGGTGAATATGTGACTTGAGTAAATTTTCTCTGCTTTTGTTGGAAGGTAGCCAGCAGAGCCAAAAGGAAGGACCAGTCTGGAAGAAGGAAGGGACTAGAATCTCCCTGGAGAAATTGAGAATGAAATACAACATAGTTTTGCCTGCTGTAGTGTTCAGCGTCAAGGACATCTGACACATATAGAAAACAGAGGATGTAGCTGATAAAATCCAGATGTTCCAGAGTCTTGTCTTTCCTGCAGGTTTGGAAGACACAGCCCAACAAGGATTATTTAAAAACCTTGGGATTTTGAGTTCCTTAATTTCTTCAGAAATACTTGATATGCTCAAGTGCTGGACAGAAAGCAAGCCTTTACCTGAGGTTATGTATGCATTTGTCTGCAGGCCAGAACAGTCATCTGCCATTAGATGTCAGACTGGTCTGAATTACAGAAGAGTCATCCAAAAATCTGAAATGGTCACTGCAAATTTCTTAGACTTTCTAGGAAGAAATAGACATTTTGAAGGCAAGGCTGAAAACAGCAAGCAGTTTTTGGCTCAAGACAAAATAAATCACAGTTTAAAAATGCTCTTTTTCTCTTCATTGTCAGTAAAGGCAATTTAGAGTAGCCAGGCTAGACATGGATACTTTAATAACAGGCATCTAGTTAGGCAAGACAAACTTGCCTCAAATAAATAATGTGAAGACTGGAACAGCCCATTGAATAAAATAACTGGGTTTGCATTCTGGTAATATCTGAATAACTAAATTTCATCAGCAGCTATCCTGAGTAGAACCACTAATACATGAGAAAAACTGCTTTGCTTGTATTGAGGAAAAAAAAAAAAAAGACAGCAAGGACAGGTCAGGATATCAGTATACAGCTGTCTGATGGCAAAGAAGCAGAATTTATCTTCAGCAGAGTTTTACCATAGATAGCTAAGAATGTTAGTTATCTGAGAAAACAGCACATTTTCTCTCCTTTCTTCTTTCCTCTGCTTCTTTCTCGTTCCCTTCCCATGCACTTTCCCCCTTTCCTTTTTTAATATGCTGTTGTAGAATATTAATTTGTGGAAGAAATATAAAAAGGAATTACAAAGATCTGGCCCTCCTAAAAATCTTCAGCACCTCAACACACATGCAGTAAATGCCAGTGGAATATGCACTGCTGTCGTACTATATTTTTGTAAGTAGACGGAAATGAAAAAAACATCCAGTTTGTTAAAACTGTGACACTCTCTAATAGCATGTGAAAAAATTGCAGGTTGCTATGCACAGCATGTTAGCATTTTCTAAAGCTTGCTAAAGTTGTCAGAAGGAGAAAAGACATTGTAAAGAAGAGCACAGAGACATCTCAGTTCCTAAAACTGTGGAGATCTTTGGCCATTCCAGGTTAGGAACAAGTTTTGCAGTGCAATATTAGGAAGGGAGCAGTAAATTGGAAATTAAAACCACCAGCAACTTCCAATATAATTGAAGGGAAAATGAGATGCTACTGGCCATACCTTGTAAATGGGTAAGCTATGCCCCTTTTCAGTCATTAATGTTTATATGTAAACCTTTCCAAAGGACCACTCCTGCAGACTGAGTGACCACTGTAACCTAATGGGCTTTGGCTATGCCCCACCACATCAACACATCCTTCTGACCATTAATACCAAGGAAATTTCCTGTACTTTGCTGGCTTTTATTTTAAAGAAAGAGGGGATAGACTCAGATTATGTGAACTGCATCCATTTATTGCCCTTCTGTAATTTCTCTTGGTGACATTTCTTATGTGAGGTAGAGTCTTACGATATGCCAGAGTGAAACTCTGGAAAAAGTGATGTAATTTAGTAGCCTGGCTATAAACCTACCAAGACTTTATTTCAGATCTCTTGGCAGAGAACAAGTTGATCCAAATTTAAAGTGACTAATGGACTTCAACCTTCGCATGGTTGTAAACTCCCCACCTGTGAGTCAGTTCTATCTGGAATAAGAGACTTGATGTCTGACCATCACTTTCTTTTACTGAGGTCTCCTGGGAACTTTGCTGCTACCTACCTACATTCAAAATTACTACTTGTTTTATTGTAGTGTAGCTCAAAGGATTTTACACTGCCTTTTCCTGCATAAAGCAAACTCAGAAAGCTTGGATAACTTCAGAGATTCTTCTTTTTACAGATTTTTTTCAAGGCATATCACAACTCAATGGGCATGTAATACTTGCAAATTGGAAAAAAACAAAAATCACTCGATCATGGATATCTGTCTGGATGTTTTTATTGTCACAGAAATTTAAACATCCTTTGTTTAAATACAGCACTTAAATAGCAAATAGTCTAAATCAACATCCCCTAAGATTCACAGAAACATGATAAATAAAATTCTTCTGGCAGGAATGAAAATAATTCAGCTTTAAACATGTAAGAACCACATGTCAATCAGTACCATGTGCATTCACCCTACTCATTATCAGAGAGGCACAGCACACAAACCACAAGAGGGCTAATCAAGAACATCTTCTGTAGTGCAATGAGAAAACATTGTACAGTTTATAAGACCTTCAACCCACTGGTTGGCCTCAGTAATTACTGAAACATACTCTCCTTATTAAACAAGCTCTTAAATAATTGAACCTGCATTTTGCTTCTGCTCACTAAGGAAATACTATACATAAACAGAATTTTTATGTATGTAGTATCTTATTTGCAAATTTTGTTATTGGGAAATGTATGATTAGGCAGTGTATCAGGAGACCAGGGTTCTAGTCCCAGCTCTGCAGCTGATGCACTAAATGACCTTGGGAAAGTCATTCACTCCTGTGCCTTAATTTGTCTAAGATCTTTGTCTGACTTGTATTTCATCTGGTTTAATTTTCTTAGTATCTTTGATTTTCCTGTAAACGGCTCCTGATAAATGACTACACTTTCCAATACATCTGGAATCAAAGTGCTTCCAATTTAATTAACTTCCATTAAATAACAATAACAATAATAATAATAACAACTACAACTTTAATTAAATAATTAATGAAATTAATTAGCTTCAATTTAAATAACAGTAGAAAAATAAGCCAAATGAAAGAAAAATCCTTTGAGATTAGTGGAAAAAAAGGCTTACTTTTTTTTTTTTTTTAATTTTAGTAAACTGCTTTGTGTTTCATTATTTTATCAGGTTCTGTAGTTGGCACAGGCATGGCTCAGTTTGGGAAACTTTCTAAAAGATTGCTTCCTGAAAAAAAAATTGCTTCCTGTTTCTCAGGATGTGCTTCTGTTCACGCTGCTGCTGGGGGCATGTTGCTATTCTTTCTTATTTCATAGAGAGTAGATAAAAGTTAATACAGCTTGGCCCTATGCAGCAGCAGGACCTAGTTTTTATGACCTCATTCTGTGAGTGCCACAGGAGTGGTGTGCCAGCCAGGAGGCAGCTGTCCACCATGATAAAGCTTAAGCACATCAGTCTGCGGAACAGATGGGCTGTAGACTGTGCTAGAGGGAAGGTAGAGGACTTTGAATACTCTCTCATCTTTCCCTCAGTTCAGAGGTACAAGTAAAGGAAAGGCAACATGTACATGTTTTCACAAAGAAAAAGTCAAATCATAAGAAAAGCTTTGTGCTTTTGCTTTCAGAAATTTTAAGTAATGTTCAAAACCCTTAGCAAATTGCTTTGAGCAAACAAATATACATCATAAGCATATTTCTGTGTATGAATCCCACATAAAAATGCTACTTTGAAACTACTTCTCATACTGTGCTCTAATGATAACGTGGATTGTGTAACAATTATATTATAATGAAGCAACCTGAGGATGGAATGCATTTTTAATTGGAAGTATTACTAACAGTGTAATAATGCTTAAGAGGAATGGTCCTAGGGATGTGTCAGCTAGCTTAGAAGGTAGCTGGATAGAAAGAAAAAGCATTTAACATTAATAGATATTAATTAATTAAATATTTGGCATACATATTCTTAGCATATTTACTATCTTTTCTATACCATGTGATTTAAAATATCCAGAAGCCTTTGAAATTCTCAGTGTTTAGGTGTATATATTTCGTAACCTGATAGATGTTCAAAGGTTGTAATAAAGGTTTATATTAATACAAAACTGTGGAACTGGAGACCTGGAGTGACAGGGCAGCTAAAGCACATTGCAAATGTAAATTCATGCTCTGTTCTGGAGTCATGGTAGAGACTTCTTTCATGTGTCTGAACTACAAAGGTATTCAAACTGGAGACAAGTTCAGGGGACTTCTCAGTGTAGGTTAATACTGAGAGGTGATGAGCAAAATGCAAAGGCTTAAAAACCTTCAGCTCAAGGGCTGCAGCCAGTCTTTAAGCCTCTGACCCTGAAAGGTAACCAAGCTATTGGAGAGATAGTGTTTGATGTTCCTAAGATATAAATCATTTTTGTGGTTTAACCTTGGCTAAATGCCAGGTGCCCACTAAAGCTGCTCTACCACTTCCCTCCTCAACTGGACAAGGGAGAGAGAATATAATTAAAAGATCAATAGTCAAGATAAGAAGAGAGTGAGATCCCTCACCAGTCACCATCAAGGGGTCAACTCACGAAAATTAATTAAATTTATTATCATTCAAATCAGAGTAGGCTAATAAGAAGTAAAACACATCTTAATAACAGCTTCCACCCACACCTCCATTCTTCCTAAGCTTAAATTTATTCACAATTTTGTATTATGTCCCATCCGAGGGGGGTGGGGTGGGGGACAGGTGTCTATCACTTTATCACATGTTTCTGCTGCTGTTTCCTCCTCAGGGAGAAGAGTTCTTTCTCTTCTCCAGTGTGAGGTCCCTCCCAAAGGAGACAGACCTCCACAGACTTATCCAGCATGCCCTTTCCCATGGGCTACAGTTCTTCACAAACAGCTCCAGTGGGGGACCCTTCCACAAGCATCCTTCAGGCACATCCCCTCCCCTCCCCTCCCCTCCCCAACTGTGATTTTGCTGTCCTTGCTGGCTTCTAATTGTTCTGACTATTTTCAGCCCATTTACAGAATTTTCCTCTTGCAGTTTCAAAAAGGTTCTTTATGCCTGATTGTAAATAACTACATAGTGATGTATTATACAGATCTCAATTCAAGACCATATACACTGAGATGTACATAGCAGTGAATGTTGGCAATAGTCCACACCAAAGGGTGAAAAGAGAAAGACAGGTTGTCAGTCAAAACACTGACTACATACCAAGTATTAAACCAAAGCTGATGATACTCTGTGCATTAAATTTGATATTAAATCTGACATGACTTAATTATGTCCAATATTGTCTGACATATTAATATTGGACATAATTTGGCAATTATTTTAATGTAGAAAGTGTACTGTAAGAAAAATCTAAATTATCACAAGTTGTTATGAATCCTGTTTCCTAAACCTTCATATTTAGAACACAGGATCTTCAATATAGATGTTGAAATAATAACAGAATTAATTTATTGATGCTTTGGCATCAGTGCTTCAAAGTACTTTGAAGCAACACAAAGAATGTTAAAAGGAATTCATTACCTTGGATATATCAAAGAAATTATGCAAACAAACCCACTGTTTTCAAGCAATATCACAGTTACTCCTGAGTCAACAGTTGGGCTGATGTCTCATAACCATCACAAAAAGATACTTCTCATCCTATTATGTCAGGTCCCTTCATCTGCCTGAGTATTAGAAACAAATTAAGAATGCCTTGTCTTTCTTCTTACCAATACTGTAGATGAGGGAAGAAAATTATTTGCTAAAACATGTCCTAGTTCTGCTTAGAAATTTTTGGTGGACAACCTTAGTAGCAATTCAGTTTTTCTTCTGTTTGCTTAAACAACTAACATCTCTTCTTAGGCCCAAATAAAATGATATCAATAAGAATTCTGAAGATCATGTGGGATGGATGCATGATTTCCCAATATATCAATGTTTTTTAAACAGTAATAAAAAATACAGAGTCACTTTTTATGAGACTTTTTCTTTACTCTGAGAATATTTTTTGCAATTCTGTTTGGTAAAAATGAAAACTCAGCAGTGACTGACGGCTTTCTTACTCAAAGGCAAGTCAGTGCTGTTTATCCAAGACTTCTTATACTGCTTCCCTGGGGAACAATGCATTTCCTTCAAGACAGTGATCTTTTGGCACTTGATCAAGTTTTCTAAGAATTTATTTCTTGTCAGGGGATCATAACATCTCTCCACAGTAAAGTTCTGCAGGCATGACAAGGCTGTCAACTGCAAGGGTCAACTTGCTAAAGCAAGGGACAGAAAAACAAGGCTATGAAATTCCTTCCCAGAGAACGCAACAATTGCTTCTCAGATTTCACCCTCTATTCTTTCACTTCCCACCAAAACTTTAAGCTTCAAAAAACCCCCAAAAACCTCCTCTCTTTTCTGTATGCACTCTCACTATTCACACCAAACTTAGGAGAGGGTACCCAACTCAAACTGTTATAGATTAAATAGTACGTGGAGTATGCAATGAATTTCTGAATTGATTCAACAGGCATTTGCATAGCTAGAATCTCATTCTTCAATCAACAAACTCCATTGTTTTCCTTGTACACCGCACAAACTGCCAAGAGATTCAGTCTTTTGGACAGGTATCTCCTTAGCTGTGTCTAGAAATGTCCTTGGACGTAATAACGGAATGAATATTTAGGGAAAAAATGTGACTTTGGTAAATGATCAAGATTTGTATGTATTGAATGAAGAAAATCTTGGATCATGTGAAAAGAGAAATTGTTGTGTCTCTTAATCATGATTAGAAATGTGCATTGGTTGAAAGTACACATCAAGGAGGGATGAACAAAAGAAAGATGGGTGCTATTTTCTCAATACTGCAAGAAATGAGTAAAAAGTACCTACTTCACACAGGGAAAAGAATGAACAGATGTATTTGCAGAATGTCTGTTTAAAATAAGCTGCATCTATTTCTGTTTCAGATCAGTGCTTCCTGGAATGCCCTCTCTGTCATGGATGCCAGTGAAGCTTTGTACTAGAAAATGTCAGTGACACCACTGTCTTGGCTGTATCCTGGATCCACGCACAGAACAATCTATTCCATGTCAAAGTGCACACTTTTACCGTCTCATGTTACTTGAGGTTTGCTGTCTGAATTTCCCCAGACTTTTTCAGCCTGAAATATTGGCTTTCTCATTACCCAGGACAATCCTGCCTGTGTTTCCTGTCCTGCAATTAATCTTTGTTTTTTTGGTTTGTTTTTTTTTTTAATCTGATTATCACTATATTGCTGGCCAGTTTACTGTAGAGACAACTTAACCAAATTAACTCCTTTTTTAAATAATTTATTAATAAACTCAGGAGACTGCTCAGATGACTCAAATGAACTTTATTACCATAGTGTGAATAATTCAGCACTTTCTACAAAAAGAAAAGGCCATAGGAAATGCAGAATAAGAATGCTATCTTGCCAGCTTGCCTAGCTAAACTATCCTAGAGTCAAGGGACACAGGTCTGCTGCCAAAGTATGTTCCCAGGAGGAGGCTTTCAGACTTAACTTTTCATAGGACAGTACATTTACACATACAAAGCCTAATATTTTTCAAAATTATTAAGAAATCAAATAATATTGATATCCTAGGGAAGTTTCTTCTGTGTAAGTAATAAATGGTTAAGACTAAATAACTTCAGGGCTTTCCAAAATATCAATCAAGTCAATATTATAACTAATTCCCTTGCCTAAACTGTAAATTCACTTAGCTTTAGGCATGTGTGACTAAAACTTAAGTTTTTACTCCAAACTCAGAATAGTGGGTGCATTGAGTAGGAGACTCTTGAAGAAATTTGATTATATTTTAAATCTTGATTATAATCTCGATAAGATTGTACAATCATAACTCAAAAATGCTTTATATACAGTGTGATTGTGCACAAAGAAATTCTGTTATGATATATTTTCACAACAAATAAAATAAGGCATCTGCCCAGAGTAGAAGAAATTCTTTAATGAGGATATTTTCTATTCCTGGGGATTTTATTCTCTGCCTTTTTTCCTGAGAAATGTCTCTTTCAGCTGCAGTTTGCTTGCTATCAGCATGAGCTACTGCTCCTATGCTCTCACAGGAAAGAAAAAATACATAGAGGAGGAAAAGGCCTACTCTTATCCTTAACGCTGTGAGAATCCTAAAGAACTGCAGCTCTTTTTGCAGCCTGTGATGGGCTCATGATTCTGCTAAAGCCAGTGGCACAGAACCACTTTGGGCTCCAGTGTTGTCTGTGGACAGATGCCTGCATCCTGGCTATGGGAAATAATCCTGTTTCAAAGCCCCTGGATTCTTACTGTACTGTCCTACACCAACAGACCTACACCATGCTGGTGGAATAAGTACATTTTGTCAAAAGGGCATGGACAGTGGAGATATGGTTGCCCAAGATATGATTCTGTCTGCTCTTAGACTGCTTTTATGATGAGTTTCTTTTCTGCCTTAGTTTTTCCCTCTTTATACTGAGAATAAAATGTCATACCTGCCACTACTTACCTCTCCAGAGCTGTAAGGTCTAACTACCTCATGTTTGTACACTGCTCTGAATGTGTAATGAGCAAAATTTTTCTTTTCTTACAATTGAATCGTGCAATTTTTACTTTTACAATTTCTAATTGCTGTTAAAAATATGCATAACTTATTACAACTTGTTTCACTGAGGAAAAGGTGACAACCTGTTGTATGAGTAATAAGGTAACATGCACATCTTTTTTTACTATTCTCTCATTTATTTTTTCCCCCCTTGCCAAAGGCTTTTTTTTTTCTTGTGATCCCTGGGAAAAGGCAACCACTGGCTTGATTCCCTTTTTTTTATTCTTTCTTTGGTAGGAAGGCCACAAGTTCACATTTTAAGAGAAATCCTCTGAGATTTGTGTGTGTGGCAAATTCTATAAAGGTGCTGGAAGTACATTTTTTTAATGACAATATTTGATTTTGTTTACCAAAAGCCAAACCCAATCCTATTGCAAATCTCTAGGGGAAATGCTTTTAACTTTTATTCAGTTAATTCAAAATACTGAGGCAGTAAAAACAGCTTGCTTAGATGTCCATTTTAAAAAAGTGATTTATAGTGCCAGTTACTCTAATGACAGTTTCATAGGATTAAATTATTTACTGCTAGGAATTCAAGAAAACTAGAACTAAATGCAAACCCAATAATGCTGCTATTTATGTTTCTTTGGAAAAGATGATCATTACTTTTTCTTGTTCCTTCTTCATTGTTTCTCACTGCATAACTAAATTTCAGTAATTGAAATATATGCAAGTGATGGAAAATTTTAAGTTGTGAACAAGCTCTTTCTGGTGAAATGTGCAACATTTTTGCAGAATTCCCAACTCTGTCCCATGTTTTTAGCATTTTCTTTCTTCAATACTTTCAAAAACAGTCTTGAAAAAGTCTTCATTCATCCCTCCTGAGATTACCTAGGCTGAAGACTCCTTCTTAAGTCAGTGAAATCAGCACAATGCCTACAGTGATTTCCAAATCTTGATCACTAGCCACTTCTGTTGAAAATCCTACATTTTCAAATTACAGTCTTATATGTTTTGAATATACGTTTTTTCAGGACAAATGCAGGTAGAGCATATCTTTCATACTGGGTTTATCTGATGTGCAATCCTCAGTGTCAACAAAAATGCAATTTTGTTCAGCGAGCAGTTCCTGTAATCTGCACTACAAGATTTATCCTCCATTAAGCATTGATGGGATATGGGAAAATCATAGGAGACATCTCACTCCATCAAGATCCATGTCAGTGCCTTTATTACACTGAGAAATTTATTGGTCTCAGGGAACTTCCCTTATGAGCTGGCAAAGACAAGAATGGATAGAAGAAAGTAGAAGGGATCTGGGGGCCTTGATGTTCCAAAAACTCATAGAGAAAACAAAAGGTAGAAGTCTTACTGCAAAGTTCCACAGATGTTGGAAGAAGTTCTCAAAAGAATTCAAGCAGCAAAAAAAAACAAGAATCAAGAAAAATAAATAACATACCTTTGAAGGAAAAAAAAAAAGATGTAATATGTCTGACATATATTTAAGGTAGATTCTTGAGTTTTTATATTGAGACATGCATAATTTTGTTAAATAAAAATGGGAATAAAAGACATGAGACTGATTAGCAATTTGGTGGAACACAAATCAGATATGAATTATCTGCCTGCATGTGTTTGCAGATTCCAGAACTTTTTTTTACTTTAGAAGTTTGTTATTATTTGAGCAGAATTTCACATCAGAAATTAATTACCATTAAAGGCTAGCTTAAAAATTCAGCCACCCATTCTTGGAGTTAAGCATATCATATGACTGGAAACTACTCACATGGCAGGAGCACTGAGAAAGGAGAATAAACAAATTACTGTCAAAAATACCTTTATGAAACTCTTAGTTCAGCAATTATGTATAAGGAAGCCATCCTTAAAACAGAGTGTTACCTGAGAGCTGTTAGTAAACAAAGGAGAAGCTATAAAATGAATATTGTTTCTAACAGAAGACCAGGCTAGTTTTGACAACAGTTGAAATGTTAGTTTCAATTTCAAACAGATTAGTGTGAACATGTTGAATATGTTAATTCTCATACACTCTACTAATGAGATTCTAAAGGCATTGTCAGAAAACAAGCAGGAAAATATTTAAGAATACATCTTTTAGATTCTGACTCTTTCCCATGAAAAGCCATCCATACATGAAAAGGCTACAGAAATTTAGGAAGCAAGAGTTAGCAGCTCATCTAATCATCATCCTAAAAGTTCTGTGATGACTTAGACATTAAAAAACCCATCCAGAACTAATGAAGCTGGTCAAATAAATAGAACTTGCAAAACTTACTCTTTGTTATTCCTAGAAAGCTCTGAAAGACCTAAGCAAAGAATAACAGAACTGTATTTCCTGCAGAAATGGAAGGAAACAGACAATGCACTTCCAGACTTAAAAGGGTATGGCATCTCCATTCCACCCTTACCTCTGCCAAAATTAGAAGCTAAGTCAATTGGCACTACAGCTGAAAGGTAAGGCACTTTCACTATTGAAAAAGACTTAGCATTTGAATATAAGGGTACTTGAAAATTACTCTTTTTATTTATTTAATTGCACTTAGTATAAAGAAAGGAAAAAGAAAAAGAAGCAAAATAAAAATAAACAAGCCAGGGCCATGCAATGACTCCTCAATTGCTCTATAAGGCTCTTTGCAAAGCAGCCCCTCAGGCACCTTTATCCTGCAGTGAATTAAACTGGGGAACTCAGTCACTGGAAGCTTTGCAGAAGATGAAAAGGCAAAGAGATAAGGTGAAGGAATGAAAATCCATCTGGTATCACTGGCTATGGAGATAACATTTTGGGAAGGACTGGTGTCAATATATTCCTCAGTCTAGTGGAGCATATCAGGGGAGGAACATATCAACTTCGGAGCTGCCTGACAGCCTCTGCCATCGACCACTGATGGAGACAGACTATTGGGCTAAAGAGATCTTTGATTATGTCCATCCTGTGCTCTTGATGATGTCATTTAGTACAGAATGAGCACTCTTTCTAAATATGAACCCTTCATAGATGGTCATCTGATTATATAAAGAGAAAAAGAGGAAATGCTATTTGAAATCTTTGACAGACTTTGCTCTCCAGTAGTGAAATACTGTTTGCCAGGCCACCAGTTAAACAAGTAAAAGTTATTTCCAGTAAACTGAGTGAGCATCAGAAGTGAACTGGATTGTTATGCAGGAAACACAAAGTTTAGCTTTAGCTTTTCTACAATTAAGAAAACATAAGGGTGTTGTCAGGAAGGAATGAAAGACAATACACATGTCTACCTGGGAAAAAACCAACTATGTTTGGCATATTCAAATCCTCGAAAAGGTAATGTTTCATTAGCAAAAATCCATCTCTTACTATGACACTGGATCCACAGAAAAATTACCATTTCTTATGTAAAACCAGATTGATTTTAAATGGATTCGGTATGTGTTTCTGAACACGTAACTAAAGCAGTCTTTTTATTCTCAAAGGGTGTAGTTATTTTTAATGAAGAAAAATTACTTAGAGTTTTAGGCAATTATAAAAAGAACAGCCCTTGTTGGAGGCGAGACTGAAACTGTGATATATATAATTTAAATAACCTACCTTAAATTGGTGGATATTACACAAATCATCACACACTTCTTTACAATATAAATACTGTGTAAAACAAACTAATAAAGGAAAGATTAAAAAAAGATTGAAATTAATGCTGAGCAAATTATCCAAAACAATGTTTCACAGAAAACTGAACAAAAAAAGTCAGTCAAATAGAATTGAACATAATTTCCATTAAATTGGAGAGGCAATCAAGTTTATCCTGCTTGAAGTTAATAATAACCAATATGAGGAGTTTTTATTGTACTTAGTGATGGTTATACAAGAAAAGAATGACACTGATAAAGAAATAATTGAAGAAATTAGTTTCTTGACATTGATAAGAAAGCATTACTTCCAATAAAGTAAAATATACAGTCCATCAACTTAAACAAGGACAATCTCCTAGGAAAGATGGAAAGACTACAGCAGGAGTTACAGTGTAGTCTTAGAGCAAAGTGTAGGTCAGGGGATAAATATTTAAACAAATTCCATAAGAGCACAGCATCTACTGGTGAAGAAGCAATGGTTCAACAGAACAAATTGCCACTGCTTTGGACATGCCACTCAGGTCTTGCAAATGACAGCATGGAGAAAGGGTGGAGGAGCCTCTCTTCCTAAAAATTCACCATGCCTGGGTGAATAAGGCTTCAATAATGGTTTTACCAGGAGATTTTACAGCAGATGGAGATCAGGCTGAGTAGCCTCAAGTTAGTTTTCTTTTAGCAGGAAGAGATACACAGATTGATGCAGTCTTTCTTTTTTTTTTTTTTTTATAGCCTTGAAATTACTTTATCCCATCATAAAAAAAAAGTCTAAATAAAGGGAAATAGAGAATTTTTGTAGCTTGCCACCAAAAAAACCCCAAAACAAAACAACAAAACAACCAAACAACAAAAAGCAATAAACAAACAGACAAACAAATTACAAAAACACCCAAAACACTTATACTGTTTGATTTTTTTTCTCTTAAATCCTAAATCCACCTTTTGGGAGTTTGTTGGTTTTCTTAAGAATAGAAAGGTTGGAGGATCTCCCCTCAATGAAATGAGGCTATTTTAGACAATAATTTAGAGAAAAGATGGACAATAAGAGTCCACACTGGGGAGGCAGTAGGGGCAACCTTCACCTTGTCTCTGATGTTTACACAAGGTAAAATCATCAGAGCAAACAATAGCCTTCAACAGCCATTTGGTGGGTGCAGAATAGTCCTGGTCCCTGTCATGGGAGCAGCAACCCATCTGAATGTCTTGCTGCAACACGTCCCTGGTTCTTATTTAGGCTTTCTAGCACCACTAGGTAGTCAACAGGACTGAGGATATTAACGTATTTATATGTGTGTTTCCATCCAAATCTGTTAGATACCACAGAAAAATAAACTGACATTAATTTCAGGCAGTTCTTGCTGAAAGAGGAAAAGTCACAAGGTACCAGCATCTTCATGAGCTGTTACTTCAAAGACACTGATGTCCATCAAACTTCCCTACTGCACCATAGTTTGCATTTTTTGCTGCTCCCTTTGTAACCTATTTGGGAGTTTGAGTCATTGGATGATGAGCTCACTATTCTGTGCAGGAGGGTCTTGTGCAAACTGATTTTTTTTACCCTCTAATTCAAAGGCACTTCTACATTCATCCTGTTTAGGTAGTAGGTACAGGCAGTTGCTGTTACACAGTCTACATTTTTCTGCTTTCCACTGAAGGTTGTAAAGCTAATAATTCATATAAAGTGAAATGTTTTGGGATCACTGCGATTTCAGATAATTATAGTTAACACAGAGAGAGGAAGGTAATGATGGTGTTATTATTTATCCAGATTTTGCATTCCAGCCACATTAAACTTTTCTCCCTTTCATGGTTCACAACAAAACATTTACACAAGAGGAGAAAGACAGTGAGACAGAAACAAAAGAAATGGTTCACATACAGCTGGTTCACAGAAACTGACCCAATGGCAAAAGCACTGATAGAAAACTATTTGTACAGTGGAAGAAGATCTTGACACATGGTTGACAGAAGAATGATTATATCTGCATGCAAGGTAGGCACAATATGTAAGAATTATGTGCATTTTTAGTACATGTCTATTTTTCCCATATATCTGTTATTAATCTAAGTTTAAATATGTGTAATCACATGAAAATTAATCGTCATATGCCAAATATATTGCTGACTGAATCAGAAAGCTCTCTCATACTCTGGGACTTGAAGAAATTTTAGTCCAGATAAAGAACAAAGGTAGTCATAACAAAGTCAGAATTAAAAGATATTTTATTGAACTGAGATTTTGCTATTATTGACTGAAGCATTTTACAGTTTCTATTAAGAGATGAGGATTTCCATTTAATGATTTTGACAAGACATAGCAGAATAGTAAGAAATTTTAAACCAAGGGCTCTTCTGTCTTTGCTTTTTTGTTACAAGCAAAGCTTTGATTATGCATCCCACCTCTTATCACACTATGTTTTACCACAAAATTCAGACAGAAGTCACCTGGAATAATTTCTACTTAAGTCATATCCATGAAGCAGTATCCATGCATGGCAGATGAAGATCTTCATGTTCCTCTCTTCATTTTCCCATCTCTCTTTCTAAAAGATCCTAATTTTCCTGTCTCTCTTTCCAATGTCCCTATTTCAGTAGAGGTTTGTTCTTCATTAATAATTTAAGTATTTTAACATTTTGAGAAGATCAAACAGTTTTACTACCTTAAATTTTTAAAGCCCCTCCATTGTGGTAAGAAGCTCATGCTCTCAGTGGAAGCTTAAACCAAATACAATTATTTGGAAGCAAAATATTAAAAATGTTATTTTCAGAATGTGACCCACAAAAGGCATGCAGTGTCTTAATATGAAACACTGATTATTCAATGCAAAGACATTCCTTATAGGAGATATTTTTTGGCTGTGGGTCCATGTTGCAGCATAATTCCTCTGAAGGGGCAGTAGAAGACAAGGCACAGTTAAAAATGTTTAAGACCCAGAGAGTTTTGTTCTTCAAATATATCTTCTGGCTGCATAAAATGACCATATGAGAAAAAGATTTGCTTCAGCAGTGCATGTGAGTTACTCTGCTTCTTCACAGCTGACTAGTTCTTTTAAAATCTCCAGACAGAAGGAGAAAAGATTTGAAGACACCAGCAGTCTGAGCTAATCACACAGAAGTGAAAATATTTACCTTCTTAAACTCAGTCCCCTTGATCCAAATGAGGTAAAATACTTACGGGAGGGAAAAATAAGTAGTATAATGGAAAATACTACTTATTATGTGTTGTAGCTGTGTAGCAATTTCAATTCCCTTTTTCTTGGTTTTTTTTTTCAGTTTAAGGACTAGCAGTAGATATGATCTGTATGTTTCAGTGAGAATGGGTATTTTAATAAAAGGACTAGAGCCTTGTGATCAAAGAAAAAATATTACTTGTAATAATAAATATATTTTTAATTCAACAGCAAGTTTTAAGTGCACTAAAATGTTCACAGAGCAGCTGTACTCTTATCTGCTTACATGTTAAAGGGTAAAAAGATCTCATAAATTCATTGCTGTTACTTCAGTACAAAATTGTTGTTGAGGAGATAGATCAGGTTTGTAATTTCACATAAATAGTTTTTATTTGTAATGGAACCATGTGGCCCATAGAAAAATGTACACTTGTTGTGGGTCATTTGACACAGACATCTGTACATTTCTTAAGAATGAAACTTTCACCGTAGTGCGACTTTTGTTCAGGATATCAATCTGATTATTATTCCTTGGCTTAATTCACTCTCACAATAAGATCACACTTGTGCTTGGCAGATGAAATAAGGAATTATGAGGTACTTAAAGAAATTAGATTTCTACATTATAATATAATCAGATTTTAATGAAACAAGTAATATATACCATTCATACAATTTTGGTTTGTGATAAACCTTACTGAATTATCACAAGATTTGTTTTGGTGGCCATGAAGAACGTGAAATGATTTATTCTTTGAAGTAAAATGCTGCTCTATCTGCGTGAAATCTATTACAACATTATATACAGCCTTTATTATTTCTCTTCTATTGGATAATTGGAGGTCTGTGGTATTATTTAAAGTGATGAAGTAGCAACCTAAGCTCATTTTACACTTTTCAATTTCATGCTTGTCTTCTGTAAAATCTTTTCCATAAATTAACATTTAACAGAACATGGATGAAGCACGAAGTATAAAACTTAAATACATATTGATTAAAGTTGTATGCAAAGTCAATGAAACTAGAATTTCTGATTAATGTGTGTTACTGATCAGTGTAAGCTTTTCTTATAAGGCACATATTCTGATAACACTGAACTTAAGCGAACCAGGTTACAAACTAGAAAGCCAGCAATAAAACTTGGAGAAGTAGTTGAATATTTACAACAATGACTGTGAGTTTAATTGCCATGATTAAGTCTGTGCTAGCTCCAAAACACCCTCGACTAACATCCTCTTTTGTTGCACAGAAATACAACAAAGAAAAGAAGCTCAAGCCATAGTATAAGTTTTTCCTGAAATTAAAAAGTATTTAAAAGTAAGCCATTGTAAGCTCCCCTGTAATCAATGTCCTGAACTATGTCTCCAGAAGGAAAATCAGATCTTCAGTGTGTCTTTTGGAGGTGCCATCTTTCTTCAATGGTCTCATACAATGAAGAAACCCTTAAGTGTGGAAGTAAAACACATGATATTACAGGTGAAAATTATCCCATGTGCCTATAACTTAAACACATTCCCAAAATAAGTGGATACAGGAAAGTATACACTGAGAAGAGAAAAAAGCTTATAAAGACTATAAAGAAACAGGCAATTGTCTTACCAAGACAGAGAACTCTTATCAGTATAAATGGGCAAGCCAGATACTGGGTTTATGAGCAAAAGAATTCTTGGAAGCTGCAAAAAATCACTATATCATGTTCCCTCACAGATTTGCAGTTTTCTATTCTCTTTGTCCTTTTTTTTTATCACAGCCTGGTGATTTGGAGGATCCATTTCTCCTTACCTAAATGGGTATTTTAGTTATGCTCTTTGCAGGAGCTGATACTAAGTGGTTAATTTTTTTTTTTTTTTCATATTTTAGCTGGTTAAAGCAGTGCTTCAGATTCTGCCAGATTTCAGTTAAACTTCTATTGCTGTCCTTTTAGTAACCTTCTTTTTGGAATTGTTTATTTGCAACTTGGATGGGATGAAAACATCATTTTAGAGAGATAATATTTTATTTATACCTATCAGTTTCATAAACTTTGGCAGAGTTATGTGGAGAGCTTCTCCATTTTGCTCCTTTTTTTTTTTTTTTTTTTTTTTGCATAGGAAATACTATTTATTTTCTGAGTACTTCAAGTGTTCTTTCACACTTAGGCCTAAGGGGCATTTAGAGATTAATGTCCACTAGAAGAGGCTTTGTCATTCTAACATCTGCAAGCTAATATTTTATACAAATTCTGGGTGAAGGCTTATTACTGATTCATAAAAGAGCAGCTAGTAATGACACATTTTTTAAAAGTATTTTAGGTAAGTATGCACAGGGATGTACACTTATCAACACTGCCAAGATATTTGCAAAATTGTGAGAAAGTAAAAAATGGGACCAGGGGCCTGGTAAAATGCCCTGTCATGGGATAAATCGTATTCTGTGTGATTTGTCACCAAAAAAAGATGTCACAGGTGTTTATGGTGTAAAAGTACTGTAAAAGTACCCCTTTCCTCCACTCCAAATCCCACTTATTCTGCAGACCATTCATCTCTCAGAGAAAAAAGTAATCAGAGTCAAAGGCTGCATATCAAAGCCATATAAACCTATAATGGAAACAGATTTAGAGTAAAAATAAATAACCTGAGTAAATGGCTTCCACTGGTGATATCAGCAGTGATCAAGTGTGTAAATGTCCATAAATGCCACTTTGCTATGTACTGCCTTTTTCTTCAGAGCTTGGCCCTCTAACTTCTCTATTTAAGCAAAATTAGTGACAACAGGAAGAAAATAGTAAACAAATATTCTAACAGCTCCTTTCAAATTTATTTTTATCAGGTTTGGCTAACCTATGATAGCTGATCATCTTTGGGTTTTTGTTATTTTTTTTTTTTTTAATTTGTGCAAATGAATTCTTCAGTTACTAACAGGAGAATATCTTACCTACTTTCTTTTTTTTTTTTTTTTGTTTCTAACAGCCCACACAGATTATTTTCTTCTTTTGTATAACAGAAGATTTCTCTGTCTCTTCTCAGTTTTACCAGAAACAGTTCCCACATTAAGATTTTACTGTGAAACATTCCTTTCTGGTTTCTTTATTCTGTCTATTAAGCTATGTCTATTTGCATTGAACTTTGCCAACTATAAATCCAAATTGACAAACCTGAATTATAAGACTCTTCTTTTGTAATAATGTGCCAAAAACAACCTGGGAGACAAGCTACGTATGCTACTCATTCTAAGGCTTCCAGCAAAAGAGCACCTGAGAAGGTGAATAGCTCATCCATCTCCCATGTATTTAGCTTTAGCCAACAAGAACAACCCTACAGCTGTGAAACAAGCTCTGATGGTGGATAAAATGTGAACAGGTTGTGACAGCAGCTACATAAATGCAAGGTATTACTGGCATGCATGACTGAGAGATAATAAGTGTGAAATCAAACAGTCAGCATTGCAAAACAAAATATGTAACGTAGCTGCATTTTGACAAGCTTTGTGCATGTGGCACAAAGCTGCACTAAAGCAAAACAATAGTGAAAAGTGATGATTTGGGCTGAACCACAGGAGAGATGAAAGCACTCAAGGATGAATATTATCAGAAACTACATTGCTCTAACCTCAAGATCAGCTTTCTCAGTCCTTAGTCAAGTCACAAATTTTCTCTTATGATAAAAGGTCCAGCTAGTATTAAAGGAAATTCACCACTTTTTGTAATGAGTGCTACAGTAGACATGGAAAAGGTTATCTAAGAAGTACCTGACTATGGAATTGAACCAGTCAACACAACAGCTAGTCAGTACAATGCTTCACTGAATAAGAATTTGGCCTTTGATGTAATTTTAATAATATGTGATAGGGCAGTAGCTTTGCATTTTTTTTTTGCCAAAATAGTCCATTGGGATATACTTCTATGAGATACAAGGATGCCCTAATCTACTGAATAAAATGTGCCAATAGGGGACATGCTCTTGACTTTACATGATTGTGTTAAAATATTGTTATATTCTCCACAATCATACTATTTGTTTAGTTGACAAGCACATGCTGAGCACAGGTCTTTGATGTGTTCAGAAGAGAATGTGCTTTTATTTTCCAGATCTTAGGATCTCTGTGTAATCAGTTTACTGAAACTGCTATTGAAAATATTTTCTGCTATGTCTTCTATAGGTAGGCTATAGAACACCATTCTGATCTAGTTAAAAGTTCAAACATTATCTGTGTTTTCTGATTCCTGGTCTATTATCCCTATGATTTTGATCCCTGATTTAAGTAAATCCCCACCTCCATTCTTTAAATGAATCCAGAGTGCTTATTTAATGTCTAATGCTATTCTTTTTAGCCCATCAGCTCCAATTTCCCACTATAATGGTTAAAAGGATAAATAATTTATTTCTTCTCTGCCTACTGCTTATTCTATTTGAGAAACTCTTATTATTCTTCCTTTGTCCACTAATTATTTATTTACTTTTTTACAGTGCTTGCTTGTTTCAATCCACTGAATTTTCTACTGTTTGCACTCTTTAATTATTTTAAGTGTGTTGTGTTTACCCTTGCTGTTGCTCTCTTTACATCTTTATTTTAGCTGCATTTGTTTCTGACACATCTGGATATTTAAGATGTAGTAAAGCACTTCTGTGAGTAAACAGAGACTATTTGTACTTTACAGTGAAGTGAATTTTCTGGATTTTGGTGTAGGAAATGGATGAATATTGCCTTTCTGAAGATATAATATGATGAGAGTTACTTACATTACATTGCAGATAAATGATGATGATACCAGTTTTCCACTTTTCTGCCAGTACTATCGATTGTGTTTATCAGCGATACCATAAAATACTTAGCTATTCAGTGTGTTATCTCCCTCAATTAGGTGGATCTCATTAATCCCATCTTGTATGTTATCTGTTTCTGAACTTGTAATATCTGAATTCAGTCTTGGAAAATTGTTTACAGCAATTGAACAAGATAGTGGAATAGTAAAAACCAAGCTTGTATTGTCTGCTTCAAAATCACATGTGGAATCTTTTGTCTTCTTTTCTCCTAGAGGCAACCTCTGGCTTTGTAGCATTTCTAGAACAGTTATCATTGCCACGATAAGGAACCAAAGAAAACTCTACCTTTAAGATTAAATATGAGTAATTTCCCTTTTTCCCCTACTCAGAAGAACTCCTCTTTCTCTCTCCAGTTATAAATGAATACGCCAGAGAGGGACCTGTATTTATGTTTGGAATCTATTTCTCATGAATGATTGAATATCCTTAAGAATGTGATTTCTGAAATAATTAGAAATAACAAGTAATCAGTAAATCTGAGGAAGACCAACAGGGCTTCTTCCCATTAAATGATGTGTTACAGGGCTAAACACTTTTCTGTTGTGTCAAATACAAGAACCCTTGCCTTTCCTGTATAATTCCTAATATATTTTATGTACAAAAAAAAAAAAGTGATCTACAAACAATTAATTTTAGAGTTCTAATTATTTGAAAACAAATTTCTTCCAGTTCTGTTCACAATACAACCTACTCCAGCTCCCCCTTTCCCCCATGTATAGAAACCAGCATTCATCAGTTCTGGATGATTTGTGTGTGATGTGGACTGGGTGCACGATTTAAAGCTAAAAGCCTTTCTGGGCCTCGATTTATTCTGCACAAAAAGAGGATTAATGGGGCATAATGAGGAGACTGTACACTGCAATGGGTGCCTGTAACAGATGTTATGGAAATGCAGGATCTTTGTGATTACTAAAGAGGAATAAGGACTTGACTCTCCTGTTGTCAACGTGTTACTAAAGTTTTGCTTATCTGACTCAACAATGCCTTGAGGGCACACACCAGCAAAATGGTGTGTGAAGGCCCTTTTCCCAAAACAGCCTTCTCAGGACGTAGACTAAATAGACAAAATGTCCTGTCTCCTTAATCTCGTTTCCCTAGTGACTGGAGAAAATGACTTGCTTTCGTCCCTAAGATGGCCACACTCTTTTGTGATCCCAACAGAGAATTCCTCACAAGCCCAGGGAGGGCTCACCCAGTCTGTCTGCTCATGCATCAGATCAAACTAAGCATCCTACTTCTTATGAAACATGTTGCCTTTCCAAGAAAGATATAACAGATATTAAAATGCCATCCTTTTCCCTTCCCTTGATTTTTAATGCAAAAAGTTTAAAAGGAAAATAGTCATGTAATTGTTCATTTTGCACATGGATTGTTTTCCACTGGATAGAAAGGAAGCTTAAAAATTTTAGTTAGTTTCATTAATGAATTCATTGAATTTACCACTATTCTATTTCAAATTAAGTTGGAATAAACTGCACAGTGAAAGGTTTTGAATAATGTGACACTATATTTTTCTATTTTTTATCAAAACTTTTAATTGTGCATTAAAAATGCGTTACATTTGACAGACGCAAAACAAACTCTGGAGGATAAATACACTGATTTGTTTTGTGTGTCTTAAATGTGTGCAGAACGACTCCAAAATGTTTATTTCATGTTGGTAAGACATGGGGAAAGATACTTCCGTTTCATAGCTACCTCTGAAGAATAGTTTCATAAGATTTTGGTGGGTGAGAGGAGGTGTTTTGAGGCTGCCTCCTCCTGTTGTGGAGATCCTGGATAGCTGGGTGTTGTAATCACCCCTGGCACTTGGAATGCTAGTCTATGAGTGTAGGCTCTGTCTATGCTGTGAACTGAAACAGGGTAAGGGGACATCCTTCTGTCCTGTACGTGACAAGCACTGCCTGGCTCGTGTTCAGTCTGTGCAGCACTTGGCCATAGGCCTCCCCTAGGCCCCACATGATGTGCATCTGAACCCAGCTCTTAAATATTTGCTTTTAGTATATTTTTCAGTTCAAATAATATAGGAGGCTACGGTAGTATAAAGGCTGTGTTTTGACTCATTTGAACAATATTTAAATTTGATGAAATCAAGAACACGTACAATATCCTCATCTATGATGGAAAGCTACCAAGGGAACTTTAAGGATGTGCCATCCTCTGGAATAGCTTGGAAAAGCTATCAAAGGAGGGAATTAATTTTGATTCAGTCCTTTGCTGACATAGTGTCCCTGACATGTTGCTCCTCATGAGTATTGCTTGAAAAAGACTCTTCTTACTTCAGGGGATAGTGGCACAAAATATTCATCTCAAGGTTTCTGTATATTTTCACCTTAGGAGAAAGTATATATTTGCAAACTCAAGCAACACAGCACATTATGTCACTTTCATTTATGTCCATAGGAAAGGATGAAGCACAGAACAAGCCTAAGATTTTTTTTTTCTTTCAGTGTGAGATTGTCTGAAAGACTTCAAAAAAATTTTCTGACCTCAGAGAAAGATGCCTCAGATGATTACATGTTCTTATTCAGAGGCTGGGAGTTAGTTCAGGCTTTAACCTGTTTTAAAATATGTGTTTAATGCAAACATCCTCTTAAAAGTAAGACTTAATGCTTCTTTTATTTTTTTTTTGACACCAAATAAACTGATAATGTTTGAAAGAATTCAGAGCTCTAAACAAGAATTTATCACATCAAAAACAGTCACTCCAGATATAAAATGACAATTTTTTTTATTCCTTTTCATGAAAAGAATCTTTTCTCTGAGACTAGTGGGTGCTTCATGAAGCAACCGGAGCTTCAAGGTACTTTGAATGACAGGTACTTTGAATCAAACAAGAAAAATGAAAGATTTTAATGAATGTAGACACTGTAGAGTCCTTAACTCATAAATATGTCTGATTCATTTTTATTGCTCTCAGCATAGCTGAGTTATTTCAATCAAAATGAAATGATAGCAGACCAAAAAAATCTGCTTAGTCTCTTGACTGTTGAGAGGCATCACTCATTCTTGAAATAACTTTTGTGTGAGTATAAAAATTTTCCAGGAGATCCATGAAGTTCTGGGTATAGTTCTCCAAGTCACTCACTGATGACATCAGGGCTCTGCATATGGTCTGTATTGCAGAACTTATGAGTTTTATAAGTCCTTAATTTTCACTAATGACATCAAAAGCATGTATGTTCCTGGAAAGATTTTTCAAGTCCCATATAAATATTGCCTGCCAGACATTGTTGTGAGACTTTCAGAAGAGTTTTTGCTCTGTACATCTGCTCCAGTACCATAGAATTATCCACAATATCTATTTTTAAGGTTATTCCAGTGGTCATTCTTTGGACGTACAGTGGATGCTGGGTTTTTTTTCTGTTTTTCCTTTTATCTTTGAATCAGAATATTATGGAAATACTGTTTTACAAAAATATTCAGAATTATTATTCAGAATATTCAGGGATACTGAGTAATTTTTTAATCATGGTATTTAATTGTTTTGTGTGAGATCCTTATTAAGTGCTGGTCTCATCATATGGATATTAAAAGATTCCAAAGACCCCTTAGGACAATTCCAAAACATGAGAAATTAATTGTACTAAAATATAATCAGTTATCAAGTTCTCTTTGGTGTCAAATATGTGATATACCCTTTTTTCTTCCTTTGTATTGGGGGTATTTTAGAGCGATACATATTACTTGAGCAAAAATAAATATTTAATACATATTATTGCACCTTAAGTTTGTTTTTCTCAAACATTATTGATCCTTCAATAGAATCTATTACAGTTTAAGGCAATAATTCACATATCTACACTTAAAGCTCTGGTCCTGTTTAAAACCCATGTGGCCTAACTGGATTACATTTTAGTGTTAAATATGTTAAATTAGAGCACATTGGTTTAAGATATATGAGAATAGATTCTGGATTTCTGTAATCTAGATTCAGGAAGTTTCCTTATTAGCTTTTGTCCTTTTTATTAATGTCAGAGTTCCCTTCCCCCTTCCCCCAACACATTTAAGAAATGATCACTTCTCTGTTTTCTCAGGATTGTTGCTGGAACAATGTTTGTCAAAGTGTCACTTTGCAGCTTGTGCTGCTATTCATCTATTGCCAATTCGTATTTTTTTGTTATTGTTGGGTGTACCATTTTCTAATAAAGAAGGAGAATGTTGCTGCCAGACAGAAATATAGGCACCTTCTTTAACCATAACAGATCTTTTTCCATTCCATTCAGAAAAGTGATGCAAAGATCATTTTTCTAGGTCACTAGTAAGGTCACCCCTTCATTTTCCTGCTTTCATGGCTTCCTGGTTTGTCCTGTAGCAAAAAATTGAATAATTTGTCTCTGCTTTAAAGAGAATATGTGACCTAGCTCCACCTACATTGCTGCTTCTGTCTCCTTCACTACTGAAAGGTCATCTACCCCTGCTAATCAGCCAAATTTGCTGAAATTCATAATTTAATTTTTCTCTTTTTCTAAATTACAATAAAAAACATTCCCAGGTGTAGAGTGCTATGCTGTTAGAAGGGTGATTGGTAAAACTTCCCCAAATTTGTCTCCCTGATTCCCTAAACTCCCTCTGTATGGTGTTGTTTTCTCTCATCTAAGCTTGGATCACAAGCTGTTTGAAACAGGGTTGCTGCTGAACCACAGACTCTGGTCCCTGGCTAGATAAATCAGTAAGTAATAACTCCAGCAGAAGCAAGAAGTTTAATAATAAAGTATACACAGAACATAGTAAAAACTGCTCATTTTGTTTAAAAATAGGTGCTTTTGATTTCTCTATTAGCAGTTTTAGGGGAAATATCAAGTGCCTGTTTTGGTAAGTAATTTTCTCATCCTAGCTGGTTACCACTGTGTCTCCTGCTGACCATTTATATAATGTATCTTGGAGAACAGTTGCTCACATGACTAGATCATTTGTAATTGCTTAGCCTTCCATGTAGCTCTAGCAAAGCTTCCAAGAGACTACAGAGAAGCAATGCCAAGGAATTCCAGATGAGACAGGCTGAAAGCTGAAATACATCAAGATCTGATATGGCTAATCTGAGCACCAAACTGAACGGACAAATAATTTAAGGAGTGAACATCTAGCTCAAGATGGCACCACTCCCGTAAGACATGAAGTTCAGCAGCTCCAAACAGAAGATGAAAGACTTCCTAAAGGCAAAAGTGTTCAAATGGATCAAGCCAAAATCAATATGCAGATCTTCAAATAAGACATGATACGGCTACCTCACAAAGTATGGCGAGAAGGAAACTGTGATTCTTTTGAAGTGAGAAGTTGCCCATGACAAGTAGAGCAGAAGGGAAGAGTCAGCAGAAGTCCTGTGTTCATAATGACCTACTGTGGCAGGCAGCTGTACTTGAAACTGTGTGGGGACTCATCAACAATGATACTGGGATGAGAAATGTTAATTACAACCAAACAGCCTCTTGTTTTGGCAGAAACCCCAGGACAAAGTACTGGCACTTGGGCTGCAGATGCAATATTTTACAACATCCCTGATGTTAAGAAGTGCAACAGTTTCCTCTTTTTCATATGTTGGTTACAGATGAAAGGAAAACAGATTTTTTTTTTCTTTTAGAAAGAATCTCATGGTTTGATAGGGACTACAGTAACAGTAGTAGTCCTGATGGTCAGAAGTGTGGTTTTCTTTTCTCCAGAGCTTAGAAAATTTAGTTGTTTAAAAACCAAATATAATACCAAGGTGAAAGTCAATTTAGTTATTATCATAGCTTGTAAAGGCAAATATGCACTGAGCAAACGAGTTAATACCAGTAGTCCTGAGACAGAGGGCTCAGCCTATGCCTGAGGAACACACTCAGAGTTCCCACAGAGACTTGGTGATTTGCAAGGGGAACAGACTGCCACCATGTTTTCGTGGCAACTGTATTGCTCCATCACCTAAATAGTTTTGCACAGAATACACTTTCCTTGTTAAATTTGAAGATATTTGGCATAGTACCTGTAGAAACATCAGCTGGGTTCGAATGTTCCTCATTAGCATATAACTAGACTTAGAGAACTAGGGAGCTTTGGGACGTTCTATAGAACTGTCAGACTCTTTTGGAACTGCATTTACACAGTGATGACTTTGGTGACTTTAAACCACCGAAGTTTTCTTGATTGTTTGTTCTATGGGTTTTTATAAACCATTTTTATTTAGACCTGTGTCACCTCTCTTACCAAGGGGGCAGAACCTACCTCACAACCTACCTCACTCTGAACCTTGACCTCATTTTGTCAGTGTGTTCTCTTTGTAAAGATAAAAATTAATTAAAGAGGTTGGTGATGAAATCAAGGACGTGCTGGAATATGTTATATAAAGCTGTGCAGTAAAAATTGTTAGTAGTTTGGGTCAGGCATAATTTTCTTTTTCCTCTTCATTATTTATAAAGGCTTTAATTCAATATCATATTAACCTACCTACTTTATCATTAAACATTAAATGGACTTAAAAGCTTGATTTCAAATTTTTCCTGAATAATCATCAAGGAATGCAACATTGTTAGAGCTATTGCCCTTTTTCTTTTTTTTTCCTCAGTGGCATTTCACTTGGTCCTATCTGCTTTCCAGAGTCTTTGGGAGACTTTCTCTACTGTTTTGCAAGATTTCAGTGGGGATGAATGTGACAAGCTTTGGTCCATAGCCCTGCACTTGCTGGCATGCCATGCCTTTTTCTGGCTTTGGCTTAGGTGGAGGATTTTGAAATTTTTTTTTCCCTCTCCAGGCCATTTCACATCTGTCTTGCCCTCAGTGTTCTCTCTTCCTCCTTGATTTTTACCCTGATTTTGCAGCATCTCTGAGCTTTGTTTTGGCATCTTTTGCCCCTTTCCACTGCAAAGAGAGACTGATGACCTTAATTTAATGTCTTGGCAACAACCTTGCTGGAAGAGAACAGGTTCAAATGACTTCATAATTTATTAATATAGGTATCACTCACTGTATTGGAACAATATGAATTGAAGCAATGAGGTACCTAAAATGCTAAAAACTTAATTTTTATGTTGCTTGAACTTTAATCCAGATCTGAGGAGAGGCAAATACTTCCAGGATTGGCAAAGAACACCTGAATTAAACAAGATTTCCTTGTAACTTCATCTTTTCCTAAATATGTACTAGAATAAATGTAGTAGAATAGTAAGAAAACTGAGGTCTTAAGCAAGAGTGGGACATAACTAAAGAAAATAATGTATACATAGTAAAGCTTGAAATATGCAATAGCACCAAGACTTAATTTATTAATTTATTTGCCCCTGCAGGTAATTTAAATTTAATAATATCATCAGTATTACATAAACTATGACAATGAATGTAATGCTTAACTGCCCACATTTATTTTCAATTTTGTATTTTCCAGAATTCTTCATTGACATTTAGGAAATACTTTCCTACTCTCCAAGTTCAGTTGCCTAAATGGGTTAGTGCATTTGCTAATGTTTCTCTTGTCCTCCATATTAACTTTTTTATGCCAATAACCATGATAGGAAAACAATGTCATAGCAAAGGAAAAACATCTCTTTAAGGCAAATACTGCAGAGTCTCTTTTTGGCCTGTAAAATGGCATTGTAGCCAGTTCCTAGATAATTTCCAGCTCACCAGCTGGCTGACTGGCACAGATCAACTGGGATGGGCTCAGCTGTTGCAGACCTTGCCAGTAAATTTTTTGCTGTATTACTGGAGTTGTTGGCTAGAGTTTAAAAGGTGGAGGAGGACAATAAAAGGGCAAGAATGAGGTGGAGAAGAATGAATATCAGCTAGATCATTGTAGTGGTGCTAGCCAGGAATAACAGTTCATGAAAACTGGTTGATATTATTATTATTATTATATTGCTGTCACTTCTATAAATGACTTTACAGTGGATACCTCTTAGTCATGAGTCTTGATTTAAAGCATAAGTGCCAAGTATTGCAAAGTATGAATAGCTGTCCTTGGCAATAAGAACCTAAGCAGAAAACTTCGTCATAGTTTTATCCATAGCCATGGATAAAAGGTTATTGTGAGGATTTGTATATACATAACTTTTGTCCTGTGTAAACTTTATACAGTTTCTGTGTTATTTTGCCTGCTGAAACATTATGGAATTACAAAAGCCAGCTTACAAAAGACAAGAAAACTTTGCAGGAGTATATATGGACTACATGTGAATGATGTGATCTGAATCATTATGCTGATGCCATTTGCAGCTGGATTAATTAAGGAACATTTTTTGAGGGCTTAAGAGGGAGTGTGCTGGAAGATATTAAAACATTTTTGGTGTTGTAGTTATTTGAGCATAAATTTCACATATCATCTTTGCTAAAGTGCAAATTAACTGACTCCTGTCAAGACAACCCTTAAACACAATGATCTGGAAAGTTTGCTTCTTGACCCATTCCAGGACATGGGGAGAGCATACATAGGATAAAATCTAAATTACCTGATTTTACATTATGACTAGTTTTAGGCATTAGATTAAGCACCTTCAAAAGCAAAAGATTATTTTCACTGCTTCTACACAGGGGCTGAAGACACTCAGTTAAGGACATCTTGCTCACTGAGTCACTGTAAAGTTGGATGAAATGTAGCTATCAAAGTTAGATGCAGTATGACCTATGCCTCTCCATACCATATTGCATATCACATTTACCACAGATATTTTTTCAGTGTTGTAAAAGCAGAGTAAAGTAGGCATTTAAAACCTGAATATTATAGTCTGATTACTGCCTCCGGTTAAAATGTCAAGCAGACTGGAACTACTTAATTATTAAAAGAAATGATGAAATAAGTGTAATAGAAGTTAGAAGACAATGTGTTCATGCTGGGACAAGCCTATCATTCACAGGTTTAAGACGAGGCATAAAAGATGTATGTCCTTTTACCTGAAACAACAGAATCCTCCACCCAAAACATAGATCAAGGGGAAGACTAAAGGGGAAATGGGTAATAGAAATTTACTGGTTATCACTTGATGGAAGTGTGTTTCAGAAACAATCAAAAAACTTTCCAAAACAGAGAAAAAAACCAGCCAAAACACAGCAAGGAGGAATAAGGATCATGCATTAAAAAGTGGTAGAATTCTATGTAGAACAAAACTTGAAATGTTCTGCAAAGAAATAGCCTCTTATTGTTTAACTGTAATGTTGTTTAAGAAAATAGAATTTTGTGTGCATTCTTTGTAAATAAATACATCAGTATCCAAGAAATATCTGACTACATCACCTAATTACTCCTTGGTGCTGAAAAACTTTGAAAGACCCATATACTGGCTAACTGCAAATGTCAAAATAAGTTAAAATATCTTGAGTGTTTCATCTCAGTTCTTAAATACCTCATTTAAAACTAAAACCAAACAAAAACAGCAAAAATGATGCAACAAAAGATATAACATTAAGATACCTTGACTAGGCTTTGTATTTCCTTCAGAGCTTGAATTCAATTTCTCGGACTGCTCTGTGTTCCCATGGAAATACCTAGAATTTGTTTTTATTTGACATGCAATTAAAATTCAATTGAAAAAATATATATCTCTTTAACCTTTGCTTTCAGGTAAGCCACAATTGTGCTTTAAATCTCTTAGCCTTCACTTTGGGTAGAGGATATGCTTTATGACAAGATGTGCTAAAACACTAACTGTGTGTCTGGAATAGTCATGATACCTTAGAAATACATGAACCATAAATGGGATCAATGCTACTGAGACCCTTCTGAAAATTTCACAGATCACTTCAAAGAAAAGATGGATAAATTTTAATATTTCTCTTCTAGATTTTGAACAAGGTGATTTTATGATTGGCTACATGGCTGTCTGTGTGGAGGAACACAAAGAGTGACTTTGTAATTAAAAACAAAGCAGTTAGAACTGTCTCTGGGGATGCTCTGGAGCTGTGATAAAACTGATTCATATGAGTGACAAACCCACACGAATGATAGACAATTTCTTCTGACACCTCTATCAGCACCAGAGCAGCCACTGAATAAAGAAACGAAGCTGTCAGAGATGGACAGATTGCAGGAACATGTGGTGTTCCAATTTCAGCCACCAAATCACATATGTAATGTTTCAGGGAAAAAAAGTGAAGCCACATACATATATTATACAAAGAGTACTGTTAAATCTTCTTTACAAAAATGAGGACTAGTGACACCCAGCCTAAAAGTCAGGGAAAAGAGACCTTATGAATAGGGTCTTAGCACAGCTCTATATTGCTGGAATAGAAAGCCCAGCTATGAGAATGACCATCTTCTAAAGTTCTCTGCTGCTCCATGGAACAGACAGAGAAGGCATAAAGGTACCAGGTTACTAAAATGTTGAACATGTGTAGTTAAATTATCTAACTGAGGCCAGAAGAAAGGAGATAAGTGTACACATCTAAAATGTGAGACAGTCTATCTGGAAGCCTGAGGGAAAAAACCAGACACAATAGTAATAATTTCCTATCCTCATAGAATACAAGGAAAAAGGGTGAATACTTTCATAAGTCAGTGAGAACTGGTGTAAAAGTCTCCATGACTAAAACAGAGAACAAATGAAAAGGATATTTGCATATTTCTAGAAAAGAGAGGAGAAGTCACAGTGTAGAAGTGTTTGTGAATACCGCAAAAAAGACTGTCTTGAAAAATACAGAAATCACTCTGGAAGTGAGTATCACAAGAGCTGCATTCAGACTATTCTTAGGGGAAAATTGCTTTACCCAGTTTTCAGAATCAGAATACGGGCAGACTTGGCTGTAATTGTACTACAGCTATGCTTTTACTTGTTTTAAAATCACTTTAACACAGAGCTATACAATTTCTATCAAGATCTAGGATCTGTTGAGTGGTACTTCAAATCAAGCCATCTTTTTTTCCCAAGATATAAATATTTTCTTTACAGAAACAGGGTAGCACAAGACTTCTATATTTCCTCGGACTCAGGGCAGAAGGAAACATGCACTTCATAACAGTGTCTGAACAGCATAAGCACCAGACACTGTCAGCAGTTCACCAGGGGTGAAGAGATGGTTAGAAGGGAAGTAACCCAACAGGTTATTTTTCAAAACTTGTATTAGTAATTCTGCTCAGAGCATTGCAAGGACTTTCAATTATTAATGGTCAGAATGCCTGGAAGAAATTTCTGCATACTTTTTTTCTCCCCTGTCCTATGGTTGTTTCTTCATCTTTTCAGGAACTAAAAATAGAATCTCTCCACTGCAACCAACATTGAAGAAATGGGAGTTTATTACAAATTTGCTGTACATTAAAAAAAAAAATCTGTATTAATTGCATAAGTCTATAGGTTGAAACAAGATACTATTTGCATAGAATAATTATCAAAGATATTCTGGAACTTTCCCAGGCTAACATAATTTTAGTCTTTTTTAGGGAAAATATTTTTCTTAGATACAGAATTTCTTAATCTGAAAGGCAAAGTACTTCTGCTGAGGTAGTATGTCTAAAAGAGGACTTCCACAGGGATAGGTCTGTTTGCAATTCAGGGCCAGTGTAGCACAATATTTGTGAAAACCTGTGGTGTATTCCGAGGGCTGATGTCTCATCACTTGCTTGATATTTGAATACAAATTTTTCCCAAGAAAATGATGGTTGGGCAGTAGTTACATATTAATATGTATGCACTTACATTAAATTAAGATACTTTTACTATCAATGTTTATGTTTTGAATTTTAATGTTTTACTATCAATGTTTATGTTTTGAATCACATTAATTCAAACTGTATGATTTCAATCAAATACCATAGGCCTTTATTATGTAGTTAAGCAACATTTGAGATTAAACCATAGGAATTTTTCAATATTTAGAACATTTTCTTATGAGGGACTACAATACCCTCATCTATTAAATGGCAAAGATGCTGGTACATAAATTTGAAGAGTTCTCCAAGTTCTATGTGGAGACCACAGTAAATCCAGCTCTAATAAGCATAGCATTAGGAAAGTGTTGTCCTTTATTCACTCTGAATTCACTCTACGATAACTATAGATGAATGTACTAAGCATACGAGATAGATAGTTTTGATCTCTTGTCCTCTACATAAACACAAAAAGTCATAGAATACTGTGCTATAGTTGCCTCTATTGAAAACTAAATATTTAGTATACTACAAGGAATAAAGGAGAAATGCAGTGATTCACACTGGCTTAAAAGTAATATTTACAATTTACTATATTAATGTAAAGCCTTTGAAATATACAGCCTAATATTTTATGCTGTGTTAGTGTTTAGCACTATTTACCAGTTACAGCCTCTCTCGATCCCTTTAAATAAAACCCAGTGTTATAGTTGTTAAAGGTTGAAATGTTTCCTAAATTACTTAATTTAAGTTAATTTCTGCATGACACTAAGATATAAAATCCTATAAAATTGTATTAATAATGAGTAGGTATTTTATTAATTTGCTTAATGACCAAACCCTGAATTGAGAAACAGAGCAATTTAAAAAACTCTAGTCTTTGCTTCACTCCAATGCCAAGTCTCTCTATTTACAGCTGTGTTTATATACTCCTGTGGTTTGGTAATAATGATGTCTGAACCTGATCACTGTGCTCCCCTCGTAAGGTAAATGAAACTCTGTATTCTCTAGAGACCAGAATCCCTCACCTGGGACATGAGTTGATGAGATTCCTGACAAAAGTACAACTTACAGGGTTACTTTTACTTTGAGACCTGAGTGCTTCGTTGATTCAGGGGTCTACTGGTCTCACCACTTTCGCATTGCACAACTAGGCACAGGGGAGACTACAGTAAATCTGGCGCAGCAAATGGAAAAATTGCAAACTGAAAATAAGCTGGAAAATTTGACTTTTCTGAAAAGTACCCTTTAGAAATGCCTTTTAAAGTGTGATCCAGTTTTATCGCTTTATATCACTAACAAGTTATGTAAATCAGATTACACACTCACAAAAACAATTTCTCTGAAAAGTGAATCATTAAGGTTGGAAAATACTTTGAAGATTATCAAGTCCAACTATTAACCTAACTCTGCTGGGTCCACCATTAAACCATGATCTTATGTATCACTTCTGCACATTTTTGAACACATCCAGGGATGGCGATTCTACTTTTGTATGTAAGAGAATACAAAAGTGGCAGATCTTTGTCCAGAGCCAAACATTTTTAATCACATGGACTTCAGGCCCCTTCAGCTTACTCAGAATCTGTGTCTATATGGAGTGAATAATGTTTTGAGAACCTGGTAAGTGCATCTTATGAAAGCTGTAATTCAGGAAATTTTTTTAGATATTAATAAAAAAGGCAACTATTTTGGTTTACCAGGTTGCATGACTATAAATAATCACACTGCGGATGCACAAAGGCACATAAATCCCAACATACAACCTCAGATCCAAACAGTTTAACAGTCATGGAATTCTGGGTGTGCCTGTCCCAAAGGTTTCTCATGCCAACAGGCTGGGAAAGCTGAACACTGCCTAGAATCTAACCTTCCAAGAAACCAGAGAAAGAGGTAGTAATGTTTCCAAAGTTACCTCCTCAGATATGACTTCAAAGATTCCTACCAACCTGAGAGGGTTTGTGCTTTGACAGTGCAGCTGGACGTGCTTTTTTCCTGTAAAAAGGAATTAGAAGGATGCACATCCACTTGTCTGCTATACCGTATCTTTACAAAGAGCTTTCACCCTGAATATGTGAGACTTCTCAGTTCAAGCATGTCCAAACTGATCTCTAGAAGGCAAAATAACCACAAGGCTAAAAGGCATTTGCTAGACAATGATAGAACCACAGACTATCTCAAGTTGTAAGGGACCTGTAATAATTGAGTCTGACACCCTGCTCCTCACAGGACTGCCCTACACTAAACAATATTAATAAAAGCATCACCCAAATGCTCCTTGAATCCTTGAATTCTGACAGGCTTTGTTCCTTGACCACTTCCCTGGGGAGCCTATTCCAGTGACCAACCACCCTGAATGATATCTTTTCCTGTTCCTTAATCTGGGTGGCTGTACAGTGGACTGGAAGTTTCCTGAGACCACAGGGACAGCTGCAAAGAAAGACAGAGGGGATATAACTTGGTAGTGCATAGTCTCACCGGAGCTGACTGTGATAAAACATTACACCAGAGTATGTATCTGATGTTTGTAAAATTTTTTTGAGTCTGGATATTGGTTTAAAATTAGGGGAGTCTACCATCAAACATAAAGACCCTTGTTTCTCAGAAAGCAAGCTAAACCAAACAATATAACTGCATATTTTTTTTTACCTGGCTTTATAGATTGAATTACTCATTGACATTTGATGCTATTTAAGAAGACTGAGAAACAGAATCTGTACCAGAGTGCCAAATTTGAATAGTTTATGATATAATACTCTGTACTTTATTTACAATACTCTAATCAACACTCAACACTCTAATCAATGCTATTAGATTCTTTTCTTAAAAGTTATCTTTTTATGTTGACTGCTCAATTCTAGTCTACCAAAATGATGCAAAATTTCTTCTATTGTTAACAGTAATGGGTTTTATTCTTACAGGTGTCAGGTTTTTTATTTCTTCAGTCTTAATTTCTTATTCTGGTAAATATCTCAAGTTGCTTGTGTATGTTCCTGGTCATACTAAAGTGTATTATTATTCAAAACCTAAGGTTTACTTGTATCTCCAGTATATGACTGAATAGATATTTAGACATTTAAAATGTATGAAAGAAATTGTAGGCGTCTTATTACTGTTTGCTTGTTGTTTTTTTAATGTTTGTTTGCCAAATGTGCAACAGGCAAAGGTTTCTGTTTATTTTGTAGTTAAGGAAAGGGCCAACAGATTACAGAAGGCTGGTGGGTTTTTTAAAGGGAGATAAATATGCATGGAGAAAGGATACAGCTGGGTATCCTACAGTCTTGGAACCTAGGTGGGAACCCTCTTCACTATGAGGGTGATTGGACAATGAATCAGTTTGCCCACAGAAGTTGTGGACACCCATCCCGGGAAAAAAAAAAAAAACAAAACCACCAGACATGCATACAAGTTGCTATACTGAATCACAACTCTGACAGTAATTTTTAAGCAATTGTTAGGATGTTTGAAGAACAATGCCCCATTGTATGATAGATTTTTCTTCACCCACTCCAATGATTTCAGATGTGAAGCAGAGCAAAATCTGACTCAGCATTGTCCAGTAGCATCTTTATCCTTGTTAAAGAACTTCCTTATTATTCTCACAGAATATATTAAAATAGCTCATAGCACACTCACAAAGAACACAGATTTCACCTAGTGCATGTTACATGCCTTTGTATTTAAAGCACATAAATAGTACTTTTTCAGACCTCAGAACTGACTTTTCTTATTTGCTTTCTGCTACTTGCAGTAAAGAGCACTGAGTCTGCTGGGACTAATCAAATTTTGTCAGCAGGAGCCCCCTCAAACCCACAGCTGACATGAGAATAAAAAAAATACCTTAAAAGGCCTGCAGTCGTCTTGTGTAATTTGAGGTATCTACTTCTTCATTTTCAATGTTCTTCATGGACACAAAATTTACTATATTTGGTGGCAAAGGAAGACCAATAACCTTGTGCTTTTCTTGAGTTTTAAAGCAGACCTTTATTCTTACTATCACTGTCAGCACTGTTATGACTTGATCCAGCCCTTTTTACTGCTCCCTGACACAAAACTCATGTCTATGCAGCTTTTTAACATACTACACAGAGATGTAAAATATGTCTCCACGAGTCCATGGTGGTACCATAAATACTTTATTATGGGATATTAATGAAAGGGACTGCCAAGGTAGCTATCATACTAGCATAGCAGAGGGGCCATAAAAAGCTAATAAATCAAATAATCTTAACAGCCCATCTACAATAAGCGAGATATAAAAATGAGGTCTTTGTCAGATATATGGGTCTGAGTTCTAGTCCTGGAGACTGCTGACACATAGAACAAAACTAGCCAATATAATGACCTTATCAAGTGTTACCAATCTCTGTTTTTATACCATAAGTCCCTGCATGCATGGGACAAATTGCAAGCATCATAAAGACACATCTGTTAGCTGAGTAATGCCACCTACCATATGCTCTATGAAAAGATATATAGAGGCAAAGTTAGCAGCGGGGGTTGCTAAAGCAGAAAGGAGACACTGCAAGTGCCTGGAAACCTGAAGAAACATGATGCAGAAATATCAAAATCCAGCAGCACACAGACTGCTTACATATATTTTTAGACATGAGACACCATTTCTAAACATAGCAGTGTCTTTAAATGTCTTTCATGGAAAAGAGAATTTTCTGAGGCCATTATTTATTATTGTACATGTAGGTCTGGACAACGGATGATTACCATACACATATCAAGTAGAGATAATCTTTCTCCCATACTGCAAAAATTCTTATTCTATAAGAATAAGATTTCTCTAAACCACAAAAAAAAAAAAACAAACCAAACAAAACAAAACAAAAAAAAAAACCAAAACCAAACAAAACAACTCATTGAGAGTATGTAACTTCAAAAAGATTGAATATGGCACAATTTCACAGTGCAGCTATGACAACTGGTTGAAAGGTAAAGTGTAACTGCATTGCATAAAATTGAAACCCTGTTGATAACATAATGCAATCTTTTAGGGAACAAGAGGGATGTCCTCATTTAATTTCAAAATCTAGAAAAGTTTATTTAAAGTATAAATACATATCTACCCAGAATCTATTTATGTAAAATTTTCTGTTAATTGTATACAGAGATTCCTTAGCTGTAATATATTCCTTCTGTCTTAGATGGACTAAGGTGTTCTGCTATACAAGAACAAGAACTAATTTTTTTACTTAATCCTGAGATAAGCACTATATACTTTAAAACAGAAAAAAAGTATTAAGTAACAATACTGACTGATACATTAAAATTTGAACACTGTACACTTTGTAATTCATCAAAATGAAAATTGGAATAAGCACACACATTTTGGAGGTGGGAAGAAAAAAAAGAAAATTCTTTGGAAAATAAAGCTAGTACTTTATAGAAAGAACAGAGGCTAAAATACAGCTTTTATATTTCTTTATATTCAGTCAAAAAAAAAATAAAACCCCAAACAATTTAAGAAGTGCAGTGTGTTACTTAAACTTTTAAACTGGTCCTATTATCATTAAAAATGACTCATTTTTCCTAAAATAAAAGTCATGCTGCTTCTAAAGTTTAAAAAAAGATCCTGTGGAACATTTATATTTATTCCTGTTGCCCTGCTTTTAAGATTTCAGATTTTTAATTTCTGTTTCACATTTTTTCTTGAATTTAAAATATTTCTAATTTAAAAGAGTGGAAACACATATAAACTTAAATAATTTTTGTGCTTTCTTATTGTAATCTTTAGTCAAATGAGAAAAAAACATGGATCCTTTTAAGCTGTAATGATTCCTATGTCTAGTTTATTAAGACACCAAATCTATCAATTAATTAGCGAGTAAGCTGAGGATATAGTCTAACTGAATTTCACTGTGATAATATGTATTTCATTTATTATACATTTTGATAATAATCATGGGGGTTTGGGACAGATCATGCTTATATATGTGAGATCTGTCACGGAGCTCCAACTTGTGGCAAAGATTGGGGTCTAATACGCATGAGAATTAAACTTGATTTAAACAGATATATTTATATTTTATTGTATTAAGTTTACATTAAACAGATATTATTAATCCAAAGCAAAGAGTGGTGTTCACGTGGTATTTATTATGTTCATTTCTCATGCCCATAACTCTAAGAAGAAAGGAAGATAAGAATGAACAATCCACTTGCTCAACTCCCATATAGACAAAGACTTCAGACCAAGTTACCCTCCAGGTCTGAGAATTAAGGATAATTATTTTTTTCTTATATTTTCTGTACCTATCTTTAGACACTAAGATTCTGCTTTTCTTTCATTTGGGCTGAAAATAACTATGTTAGTATCTGAAGCTGATCAAAACAATATAAGTAATAACAAATTTAGGGTTTCAAGATCAGTTGTACTCTTATTATAACGTATGATGTCAGAACCAATTCTTATCAACAAGAGCCTACACATTAATTTTATGTGAACATCTCAAGATTTTCACATGTAACAAAAAATCACATTAAAAACAGCCTTGTTAATTTGCATTGAAGTTGCTACCTATCCTCAGTTAGTATTCCTACATTAACTCCAGAATTGTGTAAAATATAGTTAGACTTATTAACATCTAAAGCTGGTTGATTTAAAACTGTCTTTAATTGCTTGGACTGCAAATATTTAAGCAGAACATATAAATTTAGTAAAGGCTAATTACTCTTATTACCTCTTATGAAACTATATAACCTTTTCATATCAAGATAGGCCATTTTATTTTTATTTTACTTTTATGTCCAACATTCAAACAAAATTATGTCCACTAAAGGCACAAGGAAACATCTAACTAACAAACAAAGCCTTAATTGGATTATATTTCCATATATATGGCTGCCAGTGCAACACATTTCTTTGCACAGTCAACATTTCTTTTTATTCCAATAGGTTACTGGTAATCCAGTATGTTCTGTATTATTTCCTGATGGCAATCTTGGACACAGAGGTTCATAGAGATATCATATATTCACCTGGCAACAGGTGAATTTTTGCAGATGGGTATGGGTATGGTGGCCCCTCTCTACCTTTGTTTTTCAGTCTCCTCTAAGTAGAAAATGTAGTAATAACAGTGCAATCAGGATAATCAGATTTATGCTCACCTAACAAATATGAGTTTATGTGGACAAGTTACAGCAAGTTTTTAAAAATCTTCTCCCTTTTGAAATTATACAAGAAGTCCAGACATGGATAACATTTTATTCCCCACATGCATTTTCATGCTTTAAATCTCTTTTAATTAACACCAGGCATTGTGAAGCAGATGAAGAACTAGAATGTAACATTCATTCTACTTGTAATGATTCTGTGTCAGCTACCCTCTAATTAAAAGTGAATTGCACCATGTTAAAAGGATAGAAAATAAGGCTGTATAAGAAAGAATAGTACAGCGAGAGTTAAATCACTGAAGTCTGTGGGAATTTCCCTACAGTCAGCTTTCCTGCCTATTTTATGACCATTACTTGGGAATTTTCACCTCAGCTCTAACCACAAGTGTATTTCATCTAATGCCTGGCAGTGGTACCAGTCCTTCAGATTAGAGTGCAAGACACCCATCTATAGGCACATGTGGGATAATTTGTTTCTCCAGTAGCTAGAGATAGGTGCTGGTTCTGCAGCAACAGATGCAATATCTTTTCCATTATTTTTGTCACAATTAACTAAGTTTACTCTGAGGATCACTGATACCAGAGAAATCACAAATCCTATTTTGCATCCTTTTCATTTCAGAAGATTAGGATGGCCACAGTTTCTCCATTTGAAATCCAGATTAGGTAGTAAAAAAAAAATGTTCTGTCAATTTTATCTCTCCTTAATTTTGTTGAAAGGTTGTACCTTTTGGGTTTTTGATAAAGGCCAAATGTCTTATTCTTTTGTACACTTTTATTTTTCTTCTTACTCTATTTCAATTCACAAGAGGAATTTAATACATCTCCATTTTATTGATATAGCAATTTCTACATTTGACTACTTGTAAGTTAAAAAAATAGAAAAAATATAAAAAGCATTTAAATGCATATTTTAATTCTATTGATGATTCTTTTTAGGTTTTAGCTGTAACAGAATACTTATTTTACCTGAAAAAAAACTTTTACATTAGATTATAATAATATTGGAGAATGTGGGAAGATGATCTTCACTAAAGATGATTGTGGGGTCAAGGAAGTGTGCAATATATTAGAAAGATCTTTATGATGGAACTACATAAATTGTGAAAGATACACAAAACTGTAAAATATGGATGTCCTATTTTCAGTAAATATTTGTTTTGTTAAAGATTTGGATTCTGAGGTAACCTTTTAAAAATAAAAAGACCAAGAGAGATGTTTAGACCTGTGGCCACTACAATACAAAAACAGTCAGCTCCATGTTTCCCTTCAGACAGGTCCTTGAGCTGCAGGTTAATGAGTGCACCAGAACAGAGAAACCTGTGCTAGATCCATGTGAGCCCAAGAGACCCTGGGACTTTGCAACATAGGAACATTATATTTACTGCCTGCAGTACAAAATAACTTGGAAGATGTCTAGCTGCTATTTTTTTTTATGTGTCTGGTAGAGACCAAGCACATGCCCTCTGCTGCACAAGCCCTCTCTCTCTTCACAACATTCCAGAACAGAAACACTGGGCTGCACAGTGCAGAAATATGAGAACTACTCTTGGTGCATCCTCTGATGGACAAGAGGAGTTTCCACAAATCACAATTCAGGTGTTTCTGTAGGTTTCCCGGGTTCTAGAAGACCTGATGGAGTCATGGGCACCTGAACACTAAAAGTAAAACGTTTTCTTTGAAACTCTTACATCAACAGTTCTGACACCCAAATGGATTTTCCAGTCCATGGATTTAGCTTGAGTCTGCTAGTATCTGCAGTAAAATATTGCTAATACACTTTGCTGGATCAAAAATAATTATGGATGCAGACCCTGTAGACTACATTTCCCATCTTCTATCTAATCTGTTCAAGGCATGTTTATTAGTCTGTTTGACTGGTTGGGTTTGTTTGTTTTTTTGTTTTTTTTTTTTTTGGTTTTTTTTTTTTTTTTTTTATGGTGCAAAACTGATGTGGCTTTCATGACACACCATTGAAGAATGGTATCTCATGAAAGATATACCAAAAGACTACTAAAATAAGGAAGAATGCCTTTCAGGACTCTAGGTTAAAGACCATTTAAAAACAGAAAGTAAACTTATTATGATAAATAAAAAGGTCCTGGGTTTTTAGCCTGTAGCAATATACATGATAATTCCTAGTCTTGTCTACGAAAAGATGAACTGAAGGCCATAAGACAAAGTGGAAGCCACTAATGAATATTCTTACACCATGTATCTGCTTCCATCACTGTTTTTTGTGTCCTTGCAGAGCTGAGGCCTGGATTGAAGATGTTAATTGTAAAACACTAGCTGAAAGCCTGGACATTCTCACCCCTGTTGTTCAGGCAGTTGTCACTTCTACTTGGTCTTTTATTCATGCTTGAACTAGTTTCTGTGTTTGAGTGGCAAAAGCAATCTTGGTTACAGTGTAGAATCAAAATTTTTGGCCAATATTCCAACCATTTGGCCACCATTCAATATGCAAGTCAAAGGGGATTACACCCACCCAGCCATGCCTTTGGGGACCCTGCACCCAGAAGGTGGAATCCAGAAGTAACCAGAAGTGACTATTTCTTATGCTCTTCAAGATGTGGCAGGCCTTGGGTTAAGCTAGGAAGAGACTTTGTAGATGGTGCAAGAAGCCACTTACCTTTTGTGGATTTTAAGTACAGAAAAGGTGCCTCATTGCTCGGTTAACCCTTAAATACACATAGCAGGACAGCTAGGATGTGAATGAAGAAGTAACACAAAAATTGTCTAGGTCAAAAAATGTGCCAGGAAATGGGCCAGAAAGATCCAGATGAGAAATTGGAGGGCAGCCAAGTTGCTAAGAACATGGCAGGACAAACCTGCACTCTGCCACTTCCTTGTTTCTGGTGGTTCTCCCTCCCTGTGTTTGTGACAGAATGACAAGGAATGAGCAAGCTCTGCCTGTAGCACTGTGTGCAGTTTGGTTTTTGTTCAGATCAACACTTCTACCAAAAAAGCAATGGTGGCCTAAGACCGTGTTCTCAGTGAAAACTAAACAGACTTTTAAGAATCAAATACAAAGATTCTGTGTTTCCATTGATTGCAAATGCTTGACATGCCATTTTAAGTTGAAAAAATTCTGTTTGATGGTGGACATAGGATGATGACAAACAGAAATACATTACATAGAAGGAGTGGTTCAGGAGGATCTCTAGGGATTAGACCTACCAACTAACTGCTTCATTAGCAGTGCAAAAGAGAGGAAATGAAAATGTAATGACGTTTGCATGTGGTATTTCAAATATATAGATTAAGATATTTCAAATGTATAATGAAGAGAAAAATTAATGAAGATCTAGAGAAGTGATAGGAAGGATCCATTATCAGGATCAGGAAAAATAGTGAAATTCCTTCACATATTACCTGAGAAATCAGTCAGTAAAAGAGAAACTGTAATTCCTTTGTAACCATAACTCAGCTTCCAATGGAAGGTTTAGAGCTCAAATAAAATAAACTGCAAAGGCAATTTGTCTTTCTAGGGATTATTAGGTAGCAAAGATAAGAAAACAGGAAATATAACACTAATTTCACATCTGCTCTTAATAACTTCTTTCATTCTCTAAAGAAATTGGTTTGTTCAGAGCTTAAGACATTTATAAACATTGACTTTTGGGTATTCAGACATTTGGCCTGATAAGATGCATTTTTGTATTAAGAAAAATCAGTTAAAGATTCTGTATAGTAATATTGTTAAACTTCCCAAAAGAAACTAGGAATATTGTTATGGCAATATGATTGGAAGACAACCAAGGTGAGTGTTTATAGACACTCATTATGATATAAACCTTGAACAGTTTGCTGCCACTGCTATCACTACAAGCAACAGCAAAATTTCTGAGCTCAGTAAAAACTCATTATCATGGTGTTCTTAAATAAACCGCCTGAACTTTCTGTCTTTTACTGAGCCAGCCAAGTTGCAATGCAGGCACAAGAAATTTACTGCAAAAATGTAGCCTGCATAGATCAGCGGGTACACAAAGCCATAGCAAACAGACTCTTGTTATTTCTAGTTACACTAATGTAGTGTATCACTGAAAATAAACCACCACAGTCATTCTTGATGAGGATGTCATGCATGAAAATGCAAATTATGAATTAGTTACAAACATCAAAAATGTAAACCCATGCATTGAAACACAAGGAAACAATATTGATGAAATTGCTCTTATTGAGTTTATTCTAACGTTTTCTATCTAATGGTTCAAATTAGTCAAGGAAATTATGTTTAATTTAATTTTATGGTTGTTTTCTTTCTGAAATCAGTACTGAATAAGATAACTCTTGACTAAGTTCCTTATTCATAGATGAGAAGATGAATGCTTCCATTCAGCAAACAGCTTATGAATAATGTGAAAGAAAATATTTGTGTACTCTACGTCAATATTTTAGGAGTAGCAGATTTTTTTTGCAAGAAGTGGTGGTGAATGATACATAAAATACTCTGGAAGTCTGTTCAGTAAAAGTCTGAAGGGTTTTTGTGTCTTCTTTAAAAACATTTAAAAGGTATGATTAAAAATACTTTTGTTGACTTTTCATTGCTTACACCATGTTACAGCTATGACATAAAATTCTCCACAATAATGTAAGCAGTATCACTTCATTGTTAGTTATGCTAAATCAGCAATATGTGCTAGAAAGAAAAGGAAAACCAAGAAGATAAATTCTGTAACACTGCGGCAGTTATTTGGGAGTCCAGAGAGCTGTAATTGACAGAGTAAAATAAGTAGGCTCAGTATTATCTTACCTTAGTTCAAAATTAGTAGATTTAATCTGAATTGTTATAATTTTCCTTCTATTTACAAGTAGTAATTCCCTCATAAATGTTCAAAAGGAAGAGATAATAAGTTCCCAGAAGGAGAGGCTGGAATTCCTGAAAGTTATGAGCAGGTGAGCACAGCAAAAGGGGCTGGGAATCCCATGCTTATGTTTCTCTATGAATCATTCTCATACAAACTCTCCTTTCCTCATTCCAGTATTTGCTGCAAGGTAAACAAAGACAGGATACTGTGGAGAAATATTAAATAATTTTGTGTTGAAAGTGGTAATGTGCCACGGGGCTGGTGTATTTCTACTGACAGTCTTGGATTTGTTTTGTGTGCTCATTTTTTAATTTATTTATTGATCTCATGGCTGGACTAAGACAAATCAAGACACTTAAACATGCCTATTATGTCAATTCCACATTGCCATGACCTCTGCTCTTGATTAATGTTGCAGTGGAGGGGCTTCCCTTTCCTGCATTTTCTGAGGAGGGGGATGCAGAAATATTCATAACCATCTGTACCAGAAACTTATTCTGGTTCCCTTTATTTCTCCTCCTGTTTTTTAGCAGCTCCTTTGTGAATACTATGAAGATATATTGAACAACTTTAAACCCTTTCCCTACAAGGTACAGTGAGACAAGTAGTCAGGAGTCAGTAATTTCGCCAAGCCATATTAGCCCGAGATACCAGGACAAACCTTTGCCAGACCTTTGGGATTAGAGGAGCTGTTACTCACTACACAACAGCACTGAAGTCACTGAATGTAAGCAATATAATGAGATGTTTATGTAGAAGAATATGCATACACAGCAGCAAGATTTGGGGAACTTCTTGCACTTTATATTTAAAGCAGTCTCAGTAGTTAACTACCCTTTCCTGTTACTGGATTTCCTTTGAGAGCAGCAGGATGTAAAACAGCTCTCCCTGTTGGTCTCATATGCATCTCCAAGGTTCAAGGGAACACTTAAACCAGAGGATGTTTTCTGTGCACTCTTCGTTCAAGTGCAGAGTAGACAAAGCAGGGGCTGTTTTAATGGGCCACCGCCGCTCCCAGAGAAGAGAGAGACTGGTTCCTTCCCATCATCTTTGGCTTGTGCTTGCTTGCCCCTATCACACACAGTTCCATCTACAGGATTTAGAGGAGTCACTTGGTCTTGCTGGTTCTGACATTTCTCCTTACTGATGGCTGGGGAAGCTAGCTAACGACAGGGTCAGAAGGAGGGATGCAAAACTGTAAAGCAAACCTTTGTGAGGCAGTGACTTCTCCATGTTTTGCCTGGGGAAAAAAACCCTTTCTTCACATCAGTTTCCTAACTGAGCATTAGGAGCTCACTGCATTTTCAGAAGGCAACAATCCTAGGCATTGCTTTGAAAGTTCTGACCATCATGTTCTTCTTCTGGGACATGTGGTTCTTCCCAGCATGGCATGCCAGTGTTAGAACAGGGGAGTTCTATGTCCATTTGGTTAGTTTAGCCATGAAAGACAGGAAGACCCTGCCTGATGGTGTCAGTGTCTCTCCTCCAGAAAGTTTTTCTTTAAAAAGAAAAGTGCTAGGGTGTTGTACAAAAATATGGTATTTTACAAAAGTAAAACTGAGAACTGGTATTCATCCAATTGTTCCAATGATATTATCTTCAGCAAAATACGAAGCATCTTACTTGCCTTTACATTTAGTTGCTATATGAATAATCATAATTAATTGGCTCTTCTAATTGTCAGTGAAAATAATGTATACTTTTTTTATCAAGTATGGGAGGGGAGAGGGGAATAATCCATTTCAAAATTTTGAAAAAAACTTTTTATGTCAGATTTACAAAAAATTCCAGCTGTGGCAGGCTGACATTATATCGCCCAAAGCCACTGCCTGTCACTGTATGATATGTGAGCACAACAAAGACTCCAGCTGGCTGATATCAGGGGCATTTTGGCTCATCTACCTGGTGGATCATTTGTCAGGATGACACTTGTCTGTCCTTACCTTGAAGCCTATTTGGTTCTTTTATTTCTTAACATCTTCATTTTATTATACTCAATTAGACCAAATGCCTATCCAAATAGAATGCCCTAAAATCAACAGATGCTTGTTAAGATCTCTGAAGAATGAGACTAGGGGCATGGGAGGAGCAAAATTTTGCTCCTTTCCTACATGATTTCTCCCAATACCCGGGGTTCAGAAGTACAAGATATTGCAAGACTCTTATTAGCTGGTGGCAGTGAGATGGAGACTTGAAGTTAGTGGATGTACAGCATGTCTCCTCTGATTCACTAATGTTCTGAACTATTATGTCAGCTTTCAGATTTAGTTTGTGAACATTTCTCCTAAGAAAACCACTCCATCTTAAAATTACTTTAAAAATATATCTTAAGTCATATGCATAGTTATAAAAGTCATTGTTGTATGATCTTGTTAGGAAAATAAATACTTGTGTTTTTTTTCCTGAGACACATTCACAAATGTAGTCAAATTTACAGTGATAACACCAACAGATCAGGATTTTTGTAACATCTTGAAGATAACTGAAAAGTACTTATTCCTCTGATCTGTGTTGTTATGTGACTGAGCTGTACGAATTCAAAACCAGTGATATTAATATGGTCTGTGCTGAAGGACTGAGATGCTCTGTGACCCTGATTTTGCTGATGAGATGGCCTGACAAGTGACTTAAAGCATGCCAAGAGTTGTTCTAATTGCAGATGATTAAATCATTGCACACATGATTATGTCCTCTTACCCTACTCCACCTACCCTGTGAATACCAGAAAAGGATCAGTTAAAAATTCTGCTTCTAATAGAACCTTGCACTACAGCTGCTTACATATGACCTAAAATAAACAGACATTTGCAAAGAAAGCTGGGTGATCCTACTCCAAATATGGTGAGGGAAAACCAAAATAAAATATAAAGGGAATCTGATATGAATAGATGAATGAAATGAGTAAGAGTGACAGGTAAGACTATAACAGGGTTACACAAGAGCTGTCTTAATGAGAACAGCTCCCATTCAGTCGGTTCTCCTCTCAATTTCCTCAATTACTTTCAGAATAACTGTCTTTTTGTAAATAGATAATTTAATTGAGCAATATTGCATGTTTATAGTGTTCCTTTTTTTTTAAAGAAACTACAGTTGTTTACATGACACTGGCCTGAAGAACTTTCTTTGAAGTCAGAAGTAAGTACAGAATGACTGAATGAATCAGACTTCTTATAGAAGCTGAATTATTCCTCACAGACTGTGAAATGCTTGCAAATTCTAGAATACAACTTAGCTAATTATCTGCCATTGATGAAATCCAATGACGTAAGGAAGTGAGGTTTTGAAGGTACCAAAGAAAGATCAGGTTTACCTTGAGCATAGTTATAAAAGAAGCCCTAGACAGGTCAATGTGGAAGTCATACAGTTTTAATTATTACCTAATCAAAGCCTGCCAGAGAGGGGTTGCATGTTCAGGTACCTCAGTGATAAACTTCTGTGTTTATCACCTAATTAGGCACTGCAACCCCAACACATTGCCCCACCAGGAATCTTCATTTTAGGCAACTACAGTGTAAAAGTCTTCACCTGAGCTAGTTATGTAAACTTCTTTCACAGTCAACAGAGACAAGCAAGTGGTTCCACAGAACAGTCTTCCTCCTCTGTGTCAGAGATTCACATTAGGATCAAGTGGACTGTGCTGAGCCTCCAGTGAATGTAGTCACCACAGCCTAAAGGAAACCAAGAGAATGATCTCAGATACAGATCCCATAGGTTGTAGTCCTCCAAAGTCAGGTGAGATGGAAAAGACAAAAAGGGAGATAAGGGAAAACAGCAATGAGGGAATTATGATTCCCAGGTAATGTGTGTAAGACACCAGCTCATTTTCACCTTTCAATTCTAGGAAAATCAAAGAAGAGTAGCTTAACAGCTGTTTTGATCAAAATGTATGCTTTAAAATGGAAGGAGGGTAAGAAAAGGCAAAGGAGTTGTGGTAGGAGGAAATAATTTATTAATTTCTTGAATGAAAAGATAGTGTCATCTATAACAAAGCAGTAAAACTGAACACCTGAAATAGTCCTTAGAAGAATTATGTTGGAGAACTTTAGTATCATCTGTGTTTATAGACCTTCCTTGATAAATTCTGTAAAAAAATTAATGAATTAATGATTTTGCTTTAGATCATATCTGAACAATGAACAAGTGGTTGCTACTCTGAATCCCTCTAAATTTAATTAAATATTGTTTATATAAATCTTCACGTTTTTACTAGGCAATTTTGAGGATATGGAGCACCTTAATTTAGACATAATGATACAGATAACATTACTTAAGAGAAAGATATCATTATAAGAAAGCCAAGGATATGTCACCATGATGCATGAAAACTGATATCAGGCTAATTACACCATGAGAGGATTTTTGTCATGCTTCACTGGAGGGGCAGATACATTGTGCTTGTCTTTTGCAGACAGCAAAAGAGCTGTTTGAAATTATTTGTCCTTTTAGGTCAAATAACAAGCAAAAGCAAACAAACAGTCTAATCTTCAGCTTTTGTCTCCAAAGACCCTCAATAGAACAAGAGGAAGATAGAAAATAATTTTAACAGCTCTTCTCCTGTTTTGAAAGGCTTGACATTTAGGGCCCAGCTTTCTGAACACTTGACGTGACTTTCAGGAATGTGAATGTCTTCTTGGGCACTGTTATGATATCCACCTGACCTCTTTGTAAACTTAATTTCTGTCCTCCTCTGTAACACTTAGAAAACAGAAATTTCTAAAGTCACAATCCACATATTTCTGATGAAATTCAGAACTGAAGGACTGTCATTGTTTAAGCACAGCTGGCAAATAAGCACCAAGCATATACTTGTTCAACTATCCCAGCCAAAACTAGGACAGGGATTTACAGAGACATTAAGTCCAACATCAGGGTGTTCTCACACATGGTTCCCCATACTAATCCCTGAGAGAGTGAAGTTTAGATTTGTGTTATTATTCAGCTGTAATGTCACCATTCTGTTGAATAGTACAACAAAAGCTGTGCTTAGAGAACAGGTGAGATGTGAGGGACTGAATAAAGTAATACTGTGAATTGAGTCAAACTTTAGGTCACTCTGAATATGTATTGCACTAGTTTTCAAGATGATGTGCTTTGTCATGAGTCCCACATTCAATTTGGGAACACTATTTTTGGTTAAAACATTCAGCTAGTTGCATTAGGATTAGTAAAAGCTGCCAGAAAATTCCCATTGTTAGTTGATTTTTTTCTAGACCCATGAAACATAACAATGAGTTGTCATATTTGTTTAAGGAGGGTTTCTTGGCCACATGACTGTCTCTAACCTGGGGAATGCTTTTCTCTCTCCCCTAAAGCAACACCCTCATACACCTCCTTGGTTTTGTAACTTAAAATCTAAATCTGTTCTTTCATCAGACTCAGAAGCATGACAATTCTGTGGAATACTGCAAAGCTTATATAAGTAACATGTAACTATTTTTAACAGCAAAGAAATTTGAAGAGTTCAACCTGGAGGTTTCATTGACAGCTTTTTGAGATTTGGCTCAGGCTTTGTATTCCATTGTACTCTGCACAAGAGTCAGCTGTGATCTGATTTCTATTGATTCGCTAGGACTCTATATTAATCCTGCAAGAAAACTTCAGTCAAATTAATATCAAAAATTTCTTGAATTATGGGCCAGTTAACAGTAAAGTAATTTTTGATAAAGAAAGAAGAAAAGGGTATGTGCTTTGGGCTGTTTTTAAATGACTTATTAATAATCATTTTTAAGATTCTGTGACACCCCCTCAACAGAAAAGAACTGATTTGTGAAACACTGAGAGGTGAAAAAATAAGTGATTGCCTGCAGCCTTGAGAGGTGATCCTGTGAAAAGCTCATGAAGCTTAACAAGGCCAAGTGCAAGGTTGTGCTCAAGTCAGGGCAATCCCAACCACAAATAGAGGCTGAGTGGATAATGGATTGAGAGTAGCTTTGAGAGAAGGACTAGGAGGTGTTGGTTGACAAGAAATTCAGCATAAGCTGGCAACATGTTCTTGCAGCCCAGAAAGCCAGCTGTATCCTGCAACCTAAAGCAGTATCTAAAGCAGACTACAAGAGAGCTGGAGGGAGACTTTTGTAGGGGCATACAGCAGTAAGACAATGAGTAATGGCTGAAAACTGAAAGATTGTAGGTTTACAATAGATATTAGGAAGGAATTCTCTATGAGAGTGATGAGATTCTGGCACAGGTTCCCCAAAGAAGCTGTGGATGCCCCATCCCTGAAGTGTTCAAGGAGAGGTTGAATGGGGATTTGAGCAAGCTGGTCTAGTGAAAGGTGCCCCTGCCCACGGCAGGTGGGTTGAAAGTAGATGGTCTCTAAGGTCACTTCCAACCCAAACCACTCTATGATTGTATGATTTGGTGAGTTTAACAAATAAACAAATGTGTACTGCCTACATATAAAATGTAACTGCTGTGCACTTGGTTCTAGTATAAATTGAGACATTTCTTTTCACAGCCTGCCAGTTTGGCAAGCACTGAACCTAGAGGGTGTTTTTTTTGACTCACTTTGGCCAGTGTTAGCTTTATTTGGTTGGAGGGTAAATTTTTCAGAAGGAGACAACCACGGTCTGAAATAGTTATGAGCTTGGAGAACACTATAGAAGAGCAGAAATTAAGCTGCTGGTTTCTGGTGGTAGTGTTTCAAATATATCAATTACAGAGATATACATCTGCTACGGAGCTCCATCTATTTGCACAATTTTTCCCCTTATTTAAAATTATTAAAATAATATTACGTTTGCCATCTCAGATAGTGTTATCTACAAAGAAGATACCTTAGCAGACCAAACACCCCAAATGCATGCTGGAATATCCTGTTTCTCTGTTTTAACAGTGGAAATCCCATCCTGGCATAGCAACTACATGTTACCACTGCAACTCTTAAATCACACAAATACCTACAAGGCAGAAATAACTTAATCATGATTATGGGAAGAGGACTCTGCAGCTGTGTGGCTGCACCTGCTTTTTGTGATGTGACCTGCAGAGGATGCACTAAATTTGCTACTGCTAAGAATCACCCCTCCAGGTTCCTTCCATTCTGGCATGCCTCTGTTCTGTAGCCCTTTCATCTGGCTAATTCATGCCAGGAAAAATAAAACACAAACTCACTAAAATGCATGTAAGACTGTGTGCTTTCATTATGTCTTCAAATATAATCTGTTTTAGAGGGTCATCACAACTAAAATAGCTCTTTATTAAGAGCAGTGGAAAATTTATCAGTGGTATTTACAAAGTTTTCCATTGCCAACTACATTAATGTCTAGAGACAGAACATTAGTTTCCCAGATGCTGCAAATGGGAGTAATTTCTCAGTGGTTTAGTAGAGATGTATTGATTTACACTGATTGTGGATATGGCTCAACACATCTACCTGTTACTGCACTAATATTTAATGAATAAAAATGTTGGCTGGCAGCAGATGACGAAATCCACAGGATTTATATTGGAGTCTTCTCCTTTGAAATGGATTGCAGAACCTAAATATCTTGTAATTCACATCCTAATCTTCAGCATTCTCTATATCATTAGAAGACTCTCAATGTATAACATTTTGTGAGGCAAATGCTTTATACAAGAAGAGTGTACCTTTTCTTTATAATTTTCTCTTAAAATATTAAACTTTTCCATCTCTGTGGCACAAACACAAACATCAAGGATGTTAAGCAGCCTTTCTTGCACCAGTGTTTAAGTTCTGTCTAAGTTTGCCTGGATTTGAAATGATGCCTGGGAACAAAACCCTTCATGTTGGCTTTGGTAACACTCTTGTACAAGCAGCGTGCTTTGGACAAATGTCAGAAAGTGAAACCCTATAGCAGCAACTTTAACACTGAATGTGGCTGCTCTTTTAGGAGCTGTTGGGAAGAATTATGGGCTCTGGGGGTTTAATCCTGCAATGTTCTGAGTATCTCTTCACGTGGCTGAGTTCCATCCCTTCCCATAACATCCAGTGAGAACAGAGGGTGCAGGTACTTCCAAGAGATGTAAATACCTTGGAGGATTTGACTCTAATCCTCAGTCAAGACAAATCAGCAATGGAATTTAATGTGAGTTTGGCCTAAGCAAAGTCATGGGGTGGGGTAGAGATGTATTAATCTAGCTGTGACTTAAGAAATAGATGGCATCAAGCCAGGCATTTTCGTCATTTGTTCTTCTTTGTGCTTCTCAGGCATAGAAGAGTAGATTTGGAAATCAAGGACTAATTTACAGCTCTCCTAAGTTTCCCTCTGCACAGTATTGGGCAGAGAGTCATGTCTAAAAAAATCAAGACCCTGTGCCATTTTGCTGACAGCACTGGATAACGCATACTGGGGTTGTCACACTGTGAATATTTTGGTGCAGAATGATGTCTGAGTGATATGAGTATATCACAAATATTTTGTGAGAATGAAAGAAGGAGATGGGAACATAGTTGAAAATTTGGAAGTGGATTAAAATGCTCATCCACCTGACTTGAAGAAAATACTAGGATATGGTCAAGTCACAGGCAGAATACTCTGGTAGTTACACTGCATTTCAAGGTTGAAGAGTAGATTACGTGACTTTTCCTTACTTTGAAATACAAGTAGAGTAAAAGTTGAGAATGTTATTTTCTACTTTTTTTTTTCACTCTGCTTTGTGGGCTGGCACTGCATTGCAGACTGAGACATCTGGTGTTTGCTTTGTGGCATGTATGGGAGAAAAAGAGAAAGCAGGGACAGCGTGTTAGTATAATCCAGAGGTGTCATTCAGAGAGTTGGAAGATGTTTGCCAGCCCTTTCTCTCCAGTAACTGCAGAAGTTATCTATTGTCAGCAGCCTGGGATAGATCCTAACAGTCATGAGCAGTACATCCAGCCCCAAAAGAAGCCCTTCTTGGAGGTGTGGAATCACAGACTACAGTTTCACATAATTTTCCATTGTAGATGAGATTCACCTCCTTAGCTTCCTAAATAAAGGTTATGATGCATGACAAGATGTCTAAGTCATGACACCAGAGTTGATGGGGAGGTATTCAGTTGCCAAAGTGTTTCATCAGGTTTCATTTGGGATTCTATAGGGTATCCTGCAGGTGTCTTAGGGTTATCAAGACATCTGCATGAGGCTAGTAGGTTTGATACATTTCTAACAACAAAGACCAGAGTCTTTCTGAAGGGGCATCTGAAAACCTGGCAGGGTGCTCTGAGGAGCTTCAAGTGACTTTTAATGATCCTGTATCCCAGCTATCAAACCTGGTTTCCAGCTGTTGCTTCAGAAATCCTTCAGAAAGTCTACCTGTCATATCTGCCAGCCTCGTGAGTATGTCTTGTACGCCAATGTTGCACCGGATGGCTACATTGGACTAGCTGAGACAAACTACACTGAGATGCCTTAAGTGCATGTCTGCAATGTGCAGCTGTTCCTGCCCTGTCAGCTCAGTCAGTTGACCATGCATGGATGTATTTAGGAAGTCTTAAGTTATGTAAGACTCTGCACAACATTAGTAGGTAGGACACAGGACCCAAGGAAGAGCCACCTTCTTTTGCAGTGGCAATTTGGGACCAGAAGGACACTAAGGCACCAACTGCTAGATTTGGTTATCTCTGAGTGAATGCACTCTCCACAAGTAAATAACAGGTAACTTAGAGGTATATTGAACAGCTTTAACTGGCATTTTGCTCTTTCTAGCTCATCTAGGAAAGGCATTACAACTGTTAACGTGCCTGATTCACTTCAAAAAGCTAAAGAGGAAGAGTAAACAGAAGTCCTGGCTTCCCCCAAAGAAGTCTGCTGAAGTGCTAAAAAGAGAGAGTCCACAGACACAGATTTGTTTATATCTGAAGCGAATCAGATGTTGTTGACATGTCTTTTCATTACAGCTGACCATTCGTCCCATTTAGTCATACCAACTCTCTTCTTATATTGGGCACAAAGTATGTTTATTAGGTGTTAAGACACTGTTATGCAGCTTTTTCTCATATGTAGAGAATCAGAACCAATAGTAAAGAGCTGGTTATTCAGAATTGCACCAATAACTGACTGAAGCCATTTTGTTTTGTGGGGAAAATAGTGAAACTGTCAAGACAATCATGATACTGCATAAAGGAAGGCGACCTTATGTAGCAATACTTTGGTTCATGAGAGATAATAGTGACGAGTCTGCATATTTGTATTAAGTGAGAAATATGGGGTTATTTTTTGTTTTCTGTCCTGGATTTGACATTAAATTCAGAAAACATAAAATCACCAGGTTTTGAGCAATCAACATGCTGACTTGGCAGAAATGTTCATCATACAGAAACCAACTGTCTTAAAGAAGCTGTAGACACAGTGCTGATTGGGAGGCATGATAGTCCTGGACAGATAAATCTCACCTACATGGTTCTGTGCATGTTTATTGAGTCTTGCTTTGTACTGGGACAGTAAATCAGTCTATGCAGGCACAGGAGCCTGGGCATTTCAGGATTAGTGGACACCACAGATCAATGGCATTGCACATGTACCATAAACATGACATCCTGCAGTGCTTCTATTGCATATGTGCAATTTATCAGCTCTTGTTTAGGTGCTTCTTATTTCCCATTAGTACAGGGATCCTGGGGGAGCAGATGGCAGCTGAAAAATTATGGAAAAGAAAGAGTTCTACATATTTTTCTTATCCCTTTTCATAAAGAAGTCAGTCATTAATGGGAAATGAATGACTCTTGGGGCACTACCTCACCAATCTTACCTACTTATGAACAAAGAGTATTTTACCTGTTTACCTACTACATGCATCTTAGAATAACTATAGCATATAACAAAGCAAGTGAAAGATAGCTACACACCCTGTATCATGAGATCTCCCTCAAAATTAGGCTTTCTGGACATAGATTCAATCATAGCAAGTCATAAACACATAGAGATAACTCTCTTTAAAAGATACAAAGTCTTTTATATCCAAATAGTATAGTTTTTCTATAAAAGAGACAAAAAAAATCTGATTTGATGTACTGAAACTAATTGCCAGCTGAGCTTCCTTGTGGCAGAATTCAACATGATCCCTAGCATAGTCCACTGTAATATCCCCGCCATTTTTTATTTAGGATTGATAAAAATTTTGGTCTTGCATTAATTTGTGATGGTTTCTGCTCTTCCATTTGCATGTAAAACCTTGTATTTTCTTATTATTTTTAAACCCTACTCAATAATATTTGAGTGCATGTTTTTGCCTTAGTTTTTGTACCAAAATCTATCCCACTCAGCAGTGTTTTGCATCTGTTACAGTTACACCTGACTGAAGTGTTCCAGATCCATCAGACTGATAGGAGCCTGAGGCAGAGCAAAATGGCCCTGGATGCACTGAGTAGGCAGCAATAGGAAATGACAAACAGGATGGCTTTCTCTTTCCCTTTGTTTCTAGCTCTTTTTGTAACAGCTGTGTACAGCATGGTAAATTTGAATAAGACACGATGTATGAGAAATGAGAAAACAGGTCTAATAAAAGCTTGAAATCAGATCTAAGGTTACAGCCTACGTAATTTCAGAAATAAGGTGGAATCCAAACTAGGGCTCAAGTGAAAAAACCCTGCTAAAAGAAGGGTGGTGTTACATCTAAACATTACCTAGTGCATGCTAACCTTCAGATTCCATCTATATTTCAAAAATGTGAAGAGATGTGGTAAGAAAAACCAAAACCTATCTGACTTGAGTCTGCTGAGGGGCCTCAATGTCAGAAAGAGTCAGAAGGGGGGAGTGTAGGGAAAATGTGGGACTGCTGCTGAATGGGACAGGGAATCTGGTGTCAAAGGACACTGAAAAGGCCAAAACCTCCTTTGCCTCAGTTTTTACTGTCAACACTGACCTTCAGGAATGCCAAGCCCATGAGACAAGAGACAAAGCCTAGAGCAAGGAAGCCTTTCCTTCATTGTTTCCATTGATCTGGGAAGTAAATAGAGAAATAAGCATACACGAGTGATTTCACGGGAGGCACACACTGACCAATGTCCCTGTGAGGACAGCTTCTACTCTACTGGAAAGGTCATGGTGACTATGGGCTTCTTGAGAATGGGAAGCAAGCAATCACTTCTATTTGTGTCCTCGAGGGCAAAAAGAAGAATCTGGAGAATTACAGGTCCAGCCTCCCCTTGACTGCTGGGAGTGTTGAAACAACAATTCCAGGAAACTATTTCCAGGTACATGAGGGACAGGAAAGGAATAGGGAGTAGTCAGCATGAATTTATGAAGGGGAAAATAATATTTGACCAATCCAATTGCCTCCTCCGATGAGATGATTGGTTTGGAGGATGAGGGGTGAGCAGTAATTATTGTTGTCTTATACTTAGTATGGCTTTCAAGACCACTACCCCATCCTTGCAGACAACATTGATGAAGTACATGCTAAGTAAGGGGATGCTGAATGAAAACTGCAGCAGCTGCACTGCTGGGCACAAAGGGATGTGATCAGCAGCACAAATTGCAGCTGGAGATTGGTCAACAGTAGAATACTCTCAGTCAATATGAATAAACATCTTCCTTAATGACCTAGGTGACAGAATAGAGTGGACCCTCAGGAATCAAAAGGACTAGCTGATAGGCCATGTGGTTGTGCTGCCATTCAGAGGAGTTTTGACAGGCTGGAGAAAGAGGCTGACAGAAACCTCATGCAGTCCAAGAAAGGAAAGAGTGAAGTCCTACATCTAAATAGGAATAACCCTATTAACTTGTATGTGCTGGGGGATTAACCATTTGGGAAACAGCTTTGCAGTAAGAGATCCAAGATGTTAGTGCTAGGTTGGGCAAAAGCCAGAAATGGGCCCTTTCTGGCAGAGAGAAAACAGTAACTTGTCTGTTTGCCTGAATCAAGCCTTAGATCTCCAGTGGTCACTTTAGAGCTTAGACAACTACATCTCCTGAAGGGAGGGGTACAGTCACCAAAACACTGATGCCTGGAATGGCTGCCTAGAACAGAGGCTAGACAGAGTTAAAAGATAAAGGGTAGGTATTTATCAATATGTCTTTACAGGGTACACCTTGGGCAGTGCACGAGTGTCTCAGAGACTACACCCAAGATGGGCCATCTCATGTTTTTTGGACAGCTATAAGCTTGGTCTGTTTGCATATCAGAGGTTAATTGTCCAGTTACAGCTTCAGGTAGTGGAATGCAATTCCCCAGTTTGCCCCTGCTACTTCACTGTAGTTTACATTTTTCTAGGCCTGTGAAAATAAGGTGACCTTGGGTTTCAGGCCTAGAGAGAAATTGTTTTGTCTGAGTAAAACAGGAGAACAGTAGCTGACAGGCTATGGAGTTTTAGAGTTATAAACTAAAACAGTACTGATCTGGAAAATATTAAAAGCTAAAATTTAAGGCAACACAATGATCTAGCACCATTTGAAATAGCACAGGATCTGTCACTGGCCTGGTCAGCTGCTGTTCCAAGAGGGTGCAAGTTTCCCACCTGTGGGAAAGTCCTGTGTCGCATCTGCCATGCCCATGCAGCTGTACTGATTATTCTAATAGCAGTGGTAACTGAATTCTGGAGTTGAATCCAACTACTAAAGTCCCGTAAATGGTTACAGTCTTTAGATACTTAAACCTAGGACAGATAAATCCAGATCTGAATGCATATATTCACTGTTTATTTCATAGAAACATAAAAATAACTAGAGGCTTCTATAGACTAAGTATTTTCTGCCTAAAAGCCAGTTTCTTACAACTTCCTTGTGAGATGAGGTGGAGGGGTAGGCACTGAACTCCTCTCTCTGGCGACCCTCTGGCAAGAGAATGGTCTGAAGTTGTGTCAGGGAAGGTTTAGGTTAGCTATTAGAAAAAGGCTGTTGGGCACTGGAAGAGGCTCCCCAGGGAAGTGGTCCCAGCACCAGCCTGACAAAGTTCAAGAAGCATTTGGACAACACTCTCAGGCACATGGTGTGACTCTTGGGGATGTCCTGTGCAGGGCTAAGAGCTGGGCATGGTGATGCTTGTGGATCCTTTCCAGCTCAGAATAGTCTGTGATTCTCTTCAGTGAATGCATACTGTGAATATAGGCATCACTTTTAGGCCAAGGCTTAAATTAAATGACTGCTGAAAGTTCACTGCATTGTCCTTCTAGTTATGCACATATAGGCATGTAGAAGCAATTGAGATGCTCTAGGGTATGCCATCTGGCATCCAGGTCTCATTCCAGAACAGCACTTCTGTATTACTCTATCCAATGTTGTAGCTGCCAGCCCCATCTGAGTGCCCCAGGTATCCTTGAGCATTTCAAATGGCACTAAATGGCATTTCAGCAACAGAAATTAGTCCCTACTATTCTTTTGGTGCTTAATCACAGAGAGATTTAAAAACTACCAGTTTGAACACAGTCCCACAAATAAAATAAAAGGCAGTTTAATGTATATAAATGAATGCAACCAAATATTACCTTGTAGACATACAGCAATTGAAGTCATAATGTGATTGTTGAAACTGTCTAATGTGATGCTGATCTCCCCTTGTCACCAGATATTTGGCATGCACATATGAGAATGCCAAAGATGCACACAAATCTCTACAGGTAATGTTGGCATAAACCTCCCCCTTTTTTATCATTCAAAAAACAACAGTGAAGCCTCATTTCAACATGAAGGCTGAGAAAGCAGGCAGGCAAATGACTCCCACTGTTGTAATGAGCTGTAATTGTGTGCACACTTACAAGTATTTGCCTGTATGGCATACTGAAAACATTTCTCCAGGGGGTCTATCTCTGAACAGAAATATGCTGAGAAATTAAAAGGCAAAGGTAAAACAGCTCTTAGTCCTGCCTGGCTATTACAAGAACCTCTAAGTATTACAAACATTTATGTAACTTGCTGCAAATGAGGCAATATCTTAATGTAGCAAAGGTAGAAACATGAAAAAGGTGGGGAAAGAATATAATTGTAGCTCCAAATAATTTTTTTTGCTTTTGTTAGACCTTCTAGAATACTGCTGTTGAAACAAGCAAATAAAGAGTAGTAGATTAAGATGTTAGATGTCATAAAACAGTGCCATTTTGAAACAAACTTGTAGAACACCTACATATTTCAAAAGTTGCACCTTTTAATGAGGCTATTAATGAGTGCTTGTGACTTATGAATGAAAGACATTCTAGTTTTACAAATTTCAAAAGCTCTCTGACCGGTACAGATTTCACACAAATGTTGGAACAGTAATTTAGAGTAGTTGGACTGGTTGCAAAGCATCTGAAATGTAACTAAAATCTAAAAAAAAAAAAAAAAGCATAACCAAACAGATGAGCAACTGTATCAACAAACAGCCCTGTCCCCCCCAGTTCAGACCTCTCCAGTAGGTAGCTGAAGAGAAGTTCCAAACAAACTCATACAAACAAATCTATCTGTTGCATCCCAATGTCCTTTGCTGAGCCTAGGTCCCTTAGGGCAACAGAGCAGAAGTCCTAAATGACTACTGCTGAGCAACTGAATAATCCCATATAATTCAATATGGAAGAGAGAAAAAAAATATATAACACTCAGATAAAGCTGTTCTTTAGTTTCTGGATTAGGGGCAAAAGGCTTTTGGAATCCTCAGTGACCAGAAAAATTTGAAATCTCAATCAACTTCCCTTTGCTCACTGTTTTTCACTGTCTACATTTTTGTGCTCTCTTGGGATGATCCCTATTTCAGTGCTGCATGTTGCAGCAGTTTCCAGCTGCTGGATCTTGCCCAGAGCTGACTAGCACTCAGGAAACAACCTGTTCACTCTCTTATAGTATTGGGACATCTCTGAGGAGTGAGACACAGACATTTTTCCTGCTCGTTTGATTAACCATCTCGAGGGAAAAAAGTCAGCCTCATTATCAAAGGCAATTCCACAAAGAAAACCTACATCTTTCCAGTGTTTAAGGAGCTCCCAGAATCCTTGTGGAACCTCTGCAGGCTAGAAATTAAGGGCCCAGCTCTGTTGAATACATCTGAAACTGTTTAATGGGGATTTAAAGCAGGATGTTTTAGAACCCCCTCCATCAGTTTGAAGAGAAACCAATCCAATTAATTTTTAGCTGTTCTTCTACTAGTGAAAATACAGGGAATAATCTTAGTTCCACTTAATTTATAATTTAAATAATTATTTGACTGTTTAAATAAAGTTTTGTTTTATTTTTGAGAGGGCTTTATTGTCAAATTAATTGACATTTCAGCATCTGCGGCAAATCCTGGAGAAAATGCTATAAAATAAATGTTTTTTTTTTTATTTAAATTAATCTTTTTTCATAGGAAATTCAACCAGACCATGTATGTCAGTGGAAAATTTCAAACCTGAGTAGTTTCAGGCATGATATAGGGATGGAGATCTTTAGCCCAGCCAGAGGGTCTCACAGGTCTAGAAAGACCATTTACAAAATCCAGAATTCTTTTCCTGAAACACATCTATCTGCAGATGTTCAGGCACATGGAAAGCCTGTGAGGTTTACAGTCAGACTGCAGTCTCAGACACAGGCATACTGAGTGAGGGTCAACAGGCAGCAAGTGACAGCAAACTTGGTAGTTTGCCTCTGTTTTGGCCTGAAGAGCTCATCCCAAACTCCTGTCTGCCCAGCCCTTGCCTCTTGCTGTTTCTATTACAGACATATAATAGTGCATAAAGACCCAGGGATACAGGAGGGGATACTCCTTTTGAAGCATTAGCAATGAGCTTTGCTGACTGCATTTTTTTTCATGGCTTTTCTTACCAGTTAGGCCCGAGCAAGATGAGGAATGTACAGACTAGGAAGAGGGGGCAGAAAGGGAGGTGGGAGAATCTGTAGCACCTAGGGTAATGATTTCAGGGAGGTTCCAGGGAGAGACAGAGAAATGACCCCAGGAAAGGGGAGGAAAGGAAAACAGACTAGGAGAAAAGAAAGTGAAAAGAGGGCTGCTACAGCAAATGCAAATCAGAAATTATACTGAGATGTCTATGACTTTGCCATTAGCCTGGTTCCCCACTCAAAATCCACTTGACACTCTCACAACAACTACTATATATCCATACAGCCTAAGAAAAAGCTGTACTCCCCATTATGTTCACACAGAAGGTGAAACACACCAAGATGTTCACACGGATACTGCTGATCACACTTACAATATTGTCATATCTCACACACTCTTGTAGAGATAACTGCCAAGTAACAACAGTCTTACACCTCTAAGGAACATGGATTTCCTCCTTACATCTCATAAAAGGGAAAAGGAAAATTGCTACCAGGTCAAGGAAGCTATGCATTACCAAACCTTGTGAGAGTTGTTATTTCCAAGAAGCCCCACTGAGGGAGGACAGATTGTAACAGAATGGAGATAGTGCTGAAGGCAATCTCGCCCCTGATAATTTGCAGCTGTACTAATTACCCAAGAGTGGGAACAGCCTTGCCTTGAATAGGTCACAGCTGTATCCAATAAGGATGGGTGTTATAAAAGAGTGGGTCAGTTGGTTAAGAGTTGATTGGAGTCTGTTGGCTGTGCTGTGAGGATGGAGGGTTAGGTGGCTGTGTGAGGGATAGGAAGGAGTTGGTTGGTCCTGCAGAAGGAAGAGAAAGGAGTCAGTGCTGTGTGGGGCTGCCTGTAGGAAACTCAGAAGGTATGGAATGTTTTAAGATAATCAGGGACGCTTGTGTTAGTCAGGAGTCCACTGTAAGTTGGTGCCCTGAGTGAGGACCTGGTGACAATACCCCACCTCTTATAAATTTTATTTCAACTTCCTGTCCCAGCCTATGCCCTTCCCCTATTGGAAAACATCATTGCTTCACTTCTTATCTCTTTTCCACCCTTCTTGTTTATTCTGTTAACAAGTCACCAAAGCTGTCCTTCTTTAAACCTTTTCAGTATCTAAATATAATGTGAAGTGCAGGGCAAAGGAACTGCTACTGCTTATTAAGTGACTGATGTGTCTGAGGAATAGGAAAGCCACAAAGGGAACTTGACAGCCTTTGTGAACCCATGGTCCTTGATGAAGGCAATGCTCAGAAGTGTGTGCTTTCCTAGATACTGAGAGCTATAATCTGTGTTTCTCTAGTTTAAAGCATGGCTCTGCTGCCTCATGGAGGAAGTAAAGACTTTCTAAAACAGTTGAAAGCAGTCCACTTGGTATTTTCTTAAAAAGCTCAAGATACAGAAATATTAGGATCATGTGGCTAAATGGTTTCTGGGTATTATCACATTGCAATAAATAACTTTTCTTTCCTGTGTATAGGCATGATCTGAGAAGAAAAACATCTGTTTTCAGGAATGGAGATTGTTTTGTTTTATTAAGCTGTAGTAATTGCCCAGTATAAATCCACTGGTTCACAGCTCATGATGTAACCTCAGCAATAATAAAGATAAGGTGTTGTTAATTTTCTTGTAATGAATTGCATCATCTTATGTCTAAAAACCTTGACAAAACCAGGATGTACTTTTGCCTACTTCTTTCAGACTGCCTCAGTTTTACATACTTCAGCATATATACCTTGTCCTTAGCACATGAAAAATAAGAAGTAGACTTCAGGAACAACCTTGTGACACATACATTTGAAGCAGTACAGAACTCCTTTTGTAAAGCCTGGGAAAAGGAGTACTCAGCCTGTCTTTAAGAAATGTGTCACACCAGGTACATATTCACCCAGGATTTTGTAAAGTGCCTGCTGGTTTGGAGAAAGACCAATTATTAAGCAGCAGATCAGACATACTTCAAAAAGATAATTTTTCAATACTATATTGAGCATCTATCTTTTTTTATAAGAGTCATTTTAGGGAATTTTAAGTGAGATGTACAAGAACTATTTTATTTCTCTTTTTAATTTTTATTAGACAATAAATAGAGCTTTTCAAAGCAGCAAATGATGACCTGAATGAGACCTATATGTGGCTCACTAAAATCATTTGGCTACTGAATGCAGACTGCATTCCCAGGTGCTTTGTGGGACTAAAACTTTTTTTTTTTTTGCTTCACAATTACTTCTGTTTCATACAAATACCATGAAAAAAGGTAAACATCAGGTTACCAGGCATATTGTGGGTGTGACTCTGCACAGCTGCTCATTTCCATGTGTGTGTTTGCTGCAGACCTGCAGCTGATGAGGGGACCATAGGGCAGCCTCTGGCCACACTGTGACAGTGCGTGGTTTCTACCTCACTCAGCTGCCTAGGATGTGCATTTGTGCTTAGTTAGTTATCTTTAAGGGTTGAAGTAAGATTGCAGCACCTTGTGCTGAAAGCTTACTGCTTAAGACAGCTGTAGGCCAATGTGAGGAGCATGTATTTAGATTAGTCAGAAAGTTGACAATTAAGGCATTGGTTTATCAATTGAATAGATGGCTTTCTTTCCTTTACAGTAAGATGAAAGATCTTCTCTCCTAATTCAGTCCAGCCAAGACTCTGTTTCACTTACTTCCCAGTCCTTCATATCCGTTGTTTAAGAAACCAAGCCACTTCCTTGGCATCCATCTGTTTAACACATCTGCCTCGCTTTGTCTGGCTAAATTCCTTGAGGCACTCTTGTGCTCTGCAGAGAAAATAACTTTTTGTGTTAGACAATACTCTACAAATAAGTGAAATTGAGGGGGAGAAAAGGTAAAATATATTATTATGTGATATGAAATCATTGGAATTTTAATCTTCACCTAAAAGTACTCTTTTTTTGATGTTTTATTTTATACTCAGTGCTTGCACTAGTAATGAAAAATTTTGTAACTCTTCCATCTCTTTAAATCAAATGGTTATTTTCAGGGCTATGAAATTGAGGTAACCATTTTTACAGCCTATAGAGTTATACTGTGCTGTATTTTTTTAAGTCACACAGATAATCACATTTTTACTACTTCCAAAAGCAATCTCTTTTGGACTGTTTCAGATCTGCATGTTATATCAGTTTTCTTTGTTTCCTTTTCAATATTTGTCTGATTGTACCAACTTCTATTATTTCTCTGAATTATTTCTTTCACTTTTCTTTTTTCATTTATAGCAATATTTTACCCAACATAAATATGAAAAAAGCTAAACCCATGGCTGAGGTGGGGCCACAGCTGTCTGTATATTTCAAGTATATGATTGCAATTGGATGCATTCTGCCATGAACAAGCACAATAGGGTTATCAGGGAGTAAGACATTGCCCAGCTGTGGCTCTGACTCACTCTCAAGAGCTGGGATAAAAAGTTCCAGACCAGGCAAGCTGGGGAGACTGCCAGAGAGGTTAAGACTCAACCTCAAGAAGACTCTTTAGCTGCAGTTCAGTAAAGTGCTTTGGGAATTTTCTGAGAAAAGCCTTAGGTGTGCTGGCTGGGAAAAGGCTGAAGAATATAATTTTTTTAAGGCTGCTATTGTCTGTTACTGAAGGATATTTGATGTGGGCAGCAGGCCAGGAAGCTAGAGTCTTTGAAGGCTGAATACCCTTCCTTATTTCTGGAATAGGTTCAGGGTTTCAAATGTCTTGGGTTTACCTCTGTCTGTATTATTTTGTGGCTTAGAAAGGGAAGTACCAGATAGAATAAAAATGTTAAGTAACTAGCAAACTACATAGGGTACTTCTAGCAAGTGAAGGGGCTGTATTCAGGGAAACCAAACTGATCTGAACTAAACAGGAAGGAATAAGCAACATCTAAACAAACAGAATAATGCTAATTATATCAAATGAGATTCACAGAAGATGACAAATTGAGCAGACTTGGAAAAAAGTAAGATTTTTATGGATGGAATGCAGAGCTTCTACATGGCTTCAGCAAAGCAGGTGATGTGGAGATTGATGAAACACCTGAAAGATGGATAAAGTATGATTCAGGGAGAAACCTGTACTGATAGGAAATTATTGATGTTCTGTAATGTTTGTCTTTTTACTTTTATCATTCAACAGTCATGGCACACTGAAGTATACTATGTTACAAGGTTAGGAGGCAACACTAACATGAAAGAGGTGCAGGTTATTGTACAAGAGTTGTACTGGGGTGTCTGAAATTCCCAGTGTAAGGCTATAGCTTAGGGAGTCTGTTCTGCTGTGGGAATTGGAAGAGAAACCAGGGGGAGCTGATCACCAGGAAATGAGCATGGAGAGGATTGTATAATGTCTGAGTGTTGACATAGGGCACCTGACATACACTTGTGGAACCTGTATATAGTTCTGGTGAAATCTTCCATGCCAGTAAAAGGCATGGAAATATTTCTGCTGTTTAAAATATATTGATTATTCCTTGTCTTGAGTACTGTCTATAGTTGATTGCCTAACTTCAAAAGAAATGAAGCCAGTAAAAGAATTATAGTACACTGCCAGTACCTAAATGCAAGAGAGCTGGAGGACTTTGTAGAAGGACCTGTAATGACAAGACAAAAAGTAATAGTTTTAAAGTGAAAGAGGGTAGATTTAGATTAGATATAAGGAAGGAATTCTTCACTGTGAGAGTGGTGAGACACTGGCACAGGTTGCCAAGAGAAGCTGTGGATGCCCCATCACTGGAAGTCTTTAAGGCCGGGTAGGATGGGTTTTTGAGCAACCTGTCCCAACCTATGGCAGAGGGGTTGAATCTAGATATTTCATGTCCCTTCCAACCCAACCACTCTGATTTTATTGTTACTGGAATGACTGTGGAAATGGAAAGTATTCTTACTGAAAAATACTTAGAAAACGGTGCTTATTCTAATAAAGTAAGACTGATTTGAGAAGCGATGCAATTGCTCTTATAAATATATCAGGGAGGTTCAAGAACTGTTTCAGATGAAGTACAGTGCTGGTGCAAGAGGAAATAGATATAAAGTAGCCTTGAATAAATTCAGATTGGCATTAATCAGATGCTTAAAATGTCACAGAAAAGAGCTTCAGAAACCAAATTTCTAAAGGAGTATTGGGAGTTAAATTTAATTGATTTTAAAAAAGAAGATCATTTTAAGAAGAGATTATACTACATAATGCTTATGATTGCTCAGGATTGGGTTCCCTTTAACTAAGAACATGCCTTACAGTATCACAAGCTCCCTCCTGTGTATGATTACATTTCCACATTGTGATCCTGCCATATCAATAATTCTGATGGGGAGGAAGCAAGGAAAACAGTGATTACCAGCACAAGTTTCTATTACTACCAGCCTCCAAAACGGAGTGTCAATAAGTAATAACAAATTCTGTTTTTTGGGGGAAATCTTGAAATATGCCTTTGCCAGCATGTCCAAGAACTATAATTTTAATGATTGACATACCTATAGCATTAGAATTATCTAACATTTTTCAGTTATCTTGAATCACACTCAATTCCAAGTTAAACACTAATAAAAATATAAAAAACCTTGGAAAATCTCAAATAGCTGACAAAGTCACAAAGGTTTCTGTACATCTGCTTTACAGTAGAAGTATTTAATACCTGGCTACCAAATATTTTCTGCTTTCCCTAGTGAGAACTACCCAGCTGACACAACTTTAGAAGTTCTGAGTTGAAGTTCCAGCATACTGGATGGGTGATGAGTGTGAATTCCACATTTTCTCTCTATTGCAGACTTTCCAGCCACATTTCTTAGGGTCTTCAGCTGAAGCAGACTTTTCCTTTGGCATTACTGAAAATGTCATGTCCATAATATTTAAATAAATAGGAAGGAACCTCTTTGGTTCTGAAAAAAACAAATGTCCTTTACAACAGCTAAGCACAGCTTTCTACCTGCTTGGGAAACCCCAGCTACGTTGGCGATTGCTAAGTTAAAATTGTTAATATATAATAGTATACAAAGCTATTTGCTACCACAGGAGATTACATTCATGCTTTGGCCCTAAAATACACAGAATGCTGTTTTTCACATAAATATCTTCACTGTCAACCATTTATTGAACATGCAACTGAATGAGATTTGAACACTGCTGTTTTGATCAAGATTGTACAGTACTGATGACACCTTTGAGCTGATGATGTATTTGGAAGGACTCCTGCCCTGGAGAGTTTTAATGAAAAATGAAGTGTTACACCCTTCTTTCATGTTTTTTAAGTTATTAATATATGTTGAAGATGTGTTTGAATATTACAGTCTGTCAGATAGCTATGAATTGATATTTGCTTAAGGAAAACTTTGTAGTAACTCTCAGGTTCTGTAGACACAAAACAATCAATTTCACTGTACAAAATGTAAACCTTCTTTGGATTGAGTACTGTTTTAATGCTACTTTTTCTATCTATAATGTCACTTATCTATTCAAAACTGTGAAGAACTGGAGTCCTCTCCACTACAAATGCTACTGCATATAGCAACTTTAAGAAATCAGTATTTTCAGGATATGGAAAACTAGTATGTTAAGGAGGGAGTTTGATTTTTTGCTATTTGCTTTCTACTTTGTGCTCTGAAGAGACCAACTGGAGTTACCCTATGTATCCCTCTATCCATCTGTCTATCAGGTACTTTCAAACTGCTTTGCTCCAGAGAAGCCTGCTTTCATTTGGCATTTGTTTTACTTTCAAATTTGACTTCTTTGATGTTTGATAAAGCACCAGGAATGCACTGATTTACCATTTTTATAAGCCTTTTAGAACACATACAGCTACAGACTTTGCAAACCAAGAAAGTGTTTGCCCATCCTCCCCTTAGGGGTACATATGAATTTTTCTGCTTAACAAACATCTGAATTCATTATACACAGAATATGGCATAGCTACAGACAAAAGAGAAGATTCTGCCACTAGCACCTGGTCCCATATATTTTGTGAAAAATAAGGATTCAAATTGCAGTACAGCATAGCCTTATCCTACCAGCAAAAGGTGCATCTGGTATTGAAAGTAGGGCAGGTGAGGCAGACTCTTCCTGAGGAGCTCTCCTCCTTCCTCCAGTTTTCTCAAGGACCCAGAGCAAAGTCTTTAAAATCACTCTGTATACCTGCTATCTGGTAGCCTTAAGCATGGTATATACCAAGATAAGTAGCACTAAATTACTGAGCAAGAAGTATCTCTGTAGTGTCTGGGGCTAGCATGATTACCTTATGATTCATATTCCCCTTAGTGGTTTGTGTTTCTGGTGAATCAGACTTGGTATTTCCCTTAGCTATTTCTTCCTCCTCATAAAATGTATTCTTCTGATCTCTTTGGGATCATTAATAATGCAGATTGATGCAGACAGACTATACTGCAAATGGAAAAGGCTTGATTAAGTTATCCTATGATGCTTCTGTTAAGCAAGGATTATCCTCTTGAGCTGTTCTAGAGCATTTTGTAATAACATGGTTTTAAATAGATATAGGACTAAGTGATAAAATTCACATGAGGATCCAAAGCTTTTCTTCCTGAAGGTTGTAGCATTCAGATCCAGGTTTTCTTCAAGGTCACATTATTGAAACCAATGGCACTCTTGACACCAGAGTATGAGGGCTTCATTAGGAGTCTTTTATACAACTGTGCCCTTGTCTGACAAGGATCCTTCCTCTGCTACTAGGGAGAAAAATGTAGGAGCATAGTAATGGAGAAGAAAAAAAGAGCTCAGAAAGAAATAGTATGGCCACTTCCCAGCAGCAGTGCCCATAGCAATTTCCACCATTTAATTTGGAAAGATAAAGGTTGTTTCTAAAACACATATGAATTGTCATTACTACATGTTACTGACTAGGTATGGCACTTACTGCTATCGTTTAGTTGACCTGGTGGTGTTCAGTCAAAGGTTGGACTCAATGATCTTGGAATTCTTTTTTAACTTTAATGACCCTGTGTTTTTATAGTCTGTATTATTTTTTCTCTATATATATTGTTTTATTTTCAGGACACTTTTCAGGCTGTTCTCGTGCATTAATTCTAACCCCTCCCAGGCTGAACTCCTCAACTGATTCTAAAACACTGTAAAGGTACTTAAAAATGTAAGCATGTTGTCATAAGAATTCTTATTTGAATAAGAAAAACATATTCCTTCTATAAATAAAATTGCTGTGAAAGGAACTAATTGTAGGGTATTAAGAGAATAAAGGACATGATAAACACCATAGTTAATTAGTTTGCTTAGTCATACTTGTATATATTTGGTAATAGTTAATCATATTACATTATTATAAAACCATAACAGTTGTAATGTCATTACAGATTTTTATTTCAGATGGGAGCTTCATGTCTTCCAACTGCCTAATGCAAAATAATTTCTAATTAATAATTCCTTTGGAGTAATTATTACTAACAATGTGAACGTGGGGAAATTAATGAATTGGGAAGAAAGCTTATATTTTGTGTTTGGATGTGTATGCTAGAATGATTTACAGTTTTTCTGCTTGCTCTGGTAATGGCAGTAATTTAATTATGAAAACTTCAAGAAATGTCCCCTTTCCACCTCACTGATCCTACTTTTTCTGCAGCTGTCATTGCATTTACTCTGAGACTGGATTAAATAGAATAGCTGTAAGAGTTTATGAAAGAAAGGCAGCTAGTTGTTTCACCTTTTGCAGTGGAGCCTATACTGAAGAGCTAACTTCACTGGTCTGGCCTCTGCAAGATAAACTGTGAGCTGCCAGTAATGAAAGTTGCCTTTCTGCCACTGCATGATATTTTGGACTGGTGACCTGTGCAGTCCAGTAATTCATTCATTGAACAATGTTTCCCAAAAGGACAAACGCAGGAACTTGTCATTATTGCTTCAAGGGTCTAGTTCTCAGCACTGGGATATAGAGGACAAGTTCTTTTCAAATCCCCTATCCTAGAATAACTTTGCGTTGCTCTGCCATTATTTTCAAAGTCTTCAGATGCATCTTAAATTCCTTCACTGGTATAGAATAATATGAACCTGAATACTTTGTATCTTTCTTTTAACACATGCAGAAATTTGTTTTGAATCTTACTGAAATTGCTGTTGTAGGATGATGGTCATACCTATACAGTTACCTGGCTACAAATTGGGTGTGTCTTTATTCAGGTACATTTGTATCTGAATTATAAACCTGAATATAAACAATTTAGTCAGTTGTGGAGATCTATTTCAGGGAATATGCAGTCACTGCTCAAAACCAGTACTCTCCAAACAAAGCCAAAAAAAAATAGTCAGGATGGGAATCCTGGGTAGATGAACTTATAAAGCTTTGTTCATATGAAAGGCTTTGTTCATATGAAAGACGGTGATAGCTGCTACCATGCTGCTTTTAGAGCCAGTTCTTAAATACAGTAAAATGTCGTATTACCTCAATGCATGTTCTGCTAAATACTGATTTTTTTTTTTTTGTAAATGCTCTCTGACTTTTTAATAATGTGTGTGTAGCTAATATCTTCTACTTTGCAAAGTCTCTGGTTTGTAGTGGGAATGGAAAAACTAATGAAAATAGATGTTGGCACTATAATATCTCCTGTCATCTGGAAAGACAAAATACTGAGATGGAAGATTTGGATTCCAGATTTGCTGTGCTAAACTAGAGTTGTTATACAGTAGCTGAAAGGCAGAAATAGTTAATTATGTCAGCCAGGTGATGTGACCTCAATTAGGCATACAAAAAAGCATCTGAACACATGATGGTCTTTAATGCCAGCTATGAAATATATTACACTACAAAGGCCCAGCAAACCAGTAACTCCATCACATTAAAGAACTCAATCACTCCTGTGTCACAATGACCACTCTCAACTACCACATCAGCTGGTCTTTAGTGACATTTTTAGTCTTAGCCAAGATGCTGTCTGAGTGGTGCTTGGTGCAGGATGGCAGGAGATGTAGGGCAGGGCAAGGTGAAGCCAAGAGCACTCAGTGTGATTATGTTTGTCATCTTGTTCCTGGGGCTGCAAACTGATTTGGCCCCTTAGGGTGCCTCAGAGTTGCTCTGTGTGGCACCTAGATGCCCAAGTCTGCAAGGAATCTTTCAACACACTGCTAGTTGCCAGGATCCCTGAATGTAAAGCAAGTTTAAAAATCATTAGTATTTATTTGTTTAAGCTATATGCTGTATATTTGAGAATGCTAATGCATTTTATTTTCTGACTGCTGAAGTATCTCTTATGTTGGCATTGATGTATTAAAAAAATATCTTGTGTTTGTTTCACTGTTTTTAAAACTGCATTTCCTTTCAGCATGATTATTCTCATATGTAAATATGTTATTTCTGCTGAGATATCAGTTTTGATTAGAGTTGGCTTTCTAGCTGAAGGCTGTTGAAAAAGCTGTCTGGACTTCTGTTGAGGCTGTGATCAGATGTTGTTCTGTCCTACTGGCTACCTTACAGTGTGTCTTTTTGTATTCATCAGAAGCTTCAAAGTCCCAAAGAACACAGTTTTCATGTATATATCTTTTATAAATGCAGACTCTACATTCCCCCTTTTTTTTTTTTTAAATCAGTATAGTGTCTGATACTTCCTTCTAAGTGTGGGAGGTTTCTTCTCCAATCCTTACTGTAGGACTGGAGACCTTCACTTGAGAACAAAAGGGAGGCAGAGCTGGGCTTAACTGGTAGCTCTGGGGAGGCAGAAGCTGCACAGTGTCCTATTTGGCAGAAGGCATGAGATGTGCTGTGATGGTTATGGCCAGGTCCTGGCAGCTTCCCCACCAAGAGTGAGCACCTCCTCATGACAGCAGGTAGAAAATGTCACAAACCCCCAATTTATAGCTCCTCCCATCACCTCACTAAAGGATTTGGGAAGGGTGAGTGTGTTAAACAGCAAAAACAAGGGAAATTGAGGCTAGGAAGTGGGAAGAAGTATTTCATGGAAATAGTGGTTTGCTTTTGACAGAAATGAGACTTTTCACCAGTCTTATTGGGAATGGGAAAAAAAAAATCTCTTCTCTTAACACTTCTCTTGTTTTCATTTATTCCCCAATAAGAATCCTTCAAGAGCAGAAAACTAAAACAATCCCAAGGAATCCCTCAGAAATATTGGCAATGGTGACACATTTTGGTCAAGGAATCAAGCTGATGGAACAGAAGAGGGGCACAAGGCCCAAAAATCCTGTGTATTTTGGGAAAAGTATTATTTCATTGGCAAAAGCCCATGTGGATTTTCTTCTATTCTGTGAAAACTGCATAAGTAATTTCAATGGAAAATTAAGTTTTCACAATTTATTAATTTCCAAGTGGGAAATAGTGGATCAGTCTTGGAATCTCACTCCAGTTCTTTTTATGTAGAATATTAATTAGAGACTTTTGCCAAAGATAGCTCTATGGGAAACCCAGCAGAGTCCTGTAAGAAATTTGTGGTGCTAAGAAAGAAGAACCAAGATAGAAACTAAAAAAGAAGTCTAAGATAGATACCCTGTCTCCTCTCTGGATGGAAGGTATAGAGGGAAGAGGAAATCACTTTGATAGATGGTCTGATTTTGTGTTTACATTTGGAGCAAGATGAGAGATTGGATAAAAGGCTAAGATATTCTATCTCAATTGATATAGTATTTGATACCAGTTTTGACTGAATAAAACGAGTCTTTTTTTTAAGCAAGCAAAATCACTCCAGATACTGCTTGGGTTTCTTACCATTCTGTGTAGTTTTGGTGGGATACCCTGAAAGGTAATGTTTTGAAAAAAAAATTAATATAGCACATATTACACATGCAAGAATAGTTTCTCACTATAGTGGCTTAATTTCTATCGTTTATTTCAGAACCCTGAGTTTATAGGCATAGTAGTAACAAAACATTTAAATTCAAGTCCAGATTCTCATAAAGACTTGCAGAAAAACTTGTGTTTCAGGAAGGTGTCCAGATCTTGAAAACTACTTGAGATCCTGTAGTATGTGTCAAGATGCACTGGAACATGTCAAAGCTGAGATTTCCACTTCAAAATTTACCTGTGTAGGAGCTTTAGAAAATGTAGTTGCTGTTGAAGGGAACAAACAGGGAAATGTGGTTGTTACACTTCTGAGAACCTGGCTTACGTGTTGTAACTTGTCCATCTCTCAAACTCCCAAGTGTTTTGCTAGTGGTGTAGTGTGAAAACTAAAGGGAATGCCTAAGTAGACACTTCTTACCAATATATTATACCTCAAATACATGATAATTCAGTATACCTTATCCCATAATGTTTCACAGTAATTAAACAACTGCAAAATTAACTTCACAACTAAAGTACCGAAAGCCCCTCTGGTCTCATTCTAATGTACACAATTTTCAGAAGCTAAAATACTGTCACAAGTGAAGCTTACATTGTAGTTTGAGGTCTTCTTACTGAAATCTGGCTGTTATAAATAAAACTCTAATTGGAATTGTTTTTTCTTCCCCCAGAAGATTTGGTAATAGATCCAGGTATTTTTAGAAGCAAAGCATACTCAAATATATTTTAGTCTCCTGTTCCAAAGCACAAGTACTCCTCACATGATTATGCACCTTCTGCAATGTCAACTTTCCTTTACTTGGCAGCTTCAACATATTACCATGAAGTAGAAATTTATAAATAGCTGTTTAAAAGAGACTCTCCACCCCCTCTGATTTCTAGGGTTTTCTCTCTCATTTCTTCTTGAAAAACCAGTTTAAACTCAGATTTCAAGAGACCACTGGGACCAGATTTGTGCTGCCCAGACAGAATTTTAGGTGTTTTCATAAGAAAGGGAACTTTATGAAGTCATATAAATGACAATTTAAATTAGCTGGTATCCAGTGCTGTGCTTTCCTAATGTCCTCAAGAGATGACATACAAATTTTAGTGAAGTAGAATGCTTAAAATGATGCTTAACGAAGCACAGAAGCTTATTGCAGTTGTATGCTATTAAAGTAAAAAAATTCCCCAATTCAGGCTGACAAGATGTCATTATTTTGTTCTACCTGAACTCCTTAGGAAGAAAGGCTCAAATATTTTCTGTGAAAGGGTGCACAGTAGCTCTGGTTGGTTTTCCCACTGCTGTAGAAGCTTAGTGGTTTAGAATACGAGGCCAAGTTGAGCAAGAGTGGGGAGATGATGATGCCAACTTGGCCTATTAAAATTCTCTTTCAAAGGTTTTGGCATAACTTTAAAATGGTAATAAGCCTAATGATCTAGTACAACAGCCTCAGATAAAAGTGCTGGAAGACTGTCTTAGGGATAGAAGAAAATTTTACTTCAACATTGCAATATTTACTGTTCTTCTGTAACATGTATTTCTAATGAAGGGGTGAGTAATATCACTTAATCTAAGTCAATTAGCCAAATGGTCTGTATTCTATATTTTTAAAGTTTACTTCCCATCAGGGATTCAATTTGCTTATCATCATTATTCTTCATCCCGTACTTTTGATTTCTACAGAATTTTAATTTTCTGTTACCTTAGGGAATGAGCTGAAGTCTGCACTGGGTGAAATTTACACAAAAGCAATTTTGCTTTCCATAAGACATGAAAAATTAACCTTCTACTCAAAAAACATGGGGAAAATATGAGTTCTGCATTTGCAGTCTTTATGAAAGAAAACTACTAAGTTGTTCCTCCAGACAGAGCCTATACATTGAGCTAAAGAGAGGAAAAGAATACACTAAAGAATGTAATGAGATTGCAGATTTTAATCTGTTTCAGAGACTCTAGATAAATCTCTCAAGCATCTGACTTCTGTGGGATTCAAGCTTAAATTAAGACTATTCTTGATTTCTTATGTTAATATTCTCTTTAATCAAAGCCTAAGGAACACAGCAGAAAAGTAACAGTGTCAGAGTGAGCTGCCATCTCTGTGTTTGCCACACGAGGGGTGAATTATCAATCTAAAAGCTATTTTGGAGAGTGAAGGGTCAAAATGAATGATGAAAGAGGGGTAGGCAAAGCTCTGAGAAGAAACTCCTTATGGAAAAGCAAGATATATGATGACATCAAAGACTGACAGTGGCAAGGGGACATGGTTTCTGTCTGCACACCAGCTAGTCCAGGTGTCTAAGAAGAGACTGCTTGGGGCACTTAGTGCCATGGTGTGGTTGAAAAGGTGGTGTTAGGTCATGGGTTGGACCTTTGATTATCTCAAAGGTCTTCTCCAACCTAGTTGATTTTGTGATTCTCTCTTGCTAGGAGACCTCTTGAAAACTCACAGAGACCTATTAGTTGCTTGGTGCCTTTTCAATTAATCCAGCGCTGAGCTTGTATTTCACAGGAAACTGGCTGAAGGCAGGCATTTTATATTGGCACAGCCTGTTGTTTCAGCATGCTAATTAGCCAGTCACTATCTGTGAAACTCACTCTGGGAGGAATAAGAGATGGAGCTGTGCCTTTACTCTTTGATACGTAATTTTAAAATGTCTCTTCGCTTCAGCAGGTGTCTTATATTATTTACAAAAGATATATTAATATAACTCCTTAAATAGCAAGTGTTTATTAGCAATTTACAGGCACAAGACATGTCCTTTTCTAAAATATAAAAAAACTTGTTTAAATAAACACCTGGCACTGTTCCTGAACCTTGCAAAATGAACAAGAAATAGAAGAAAGGAAAAAAAAATTGGTTTTTTTCCTCCAATATTTGCTCTTAATAGCATGGTTTTTTTTACAGAAAATGGATGTAGAATGCTCTTACCAGGTCTCAGCTATGGTAATACAGGATACAAACCTCCTTGGCTGAAGAGGGAACTCAAATTGACTGGGATTTGGCTTAATCTAGCTTCTGTATGTCAGTTTGTAGGCAGTGTCCTCACAGCCTTTACAGTGAGTAGATATCAAGAGCTTGATATCATTTGTGTATGAATTTGGCATAATCTGTGTATTAATTGAGTTTCTATAAGTATTTCCTCTGTTTTCCAGATGTCCTCTCCTAAGAACAAGACTGTCCGTAGGTCCTGTGTCATGTCTGTTGGGCTTTAGGTGCCAGCTTCTTTATGGCATCTTAAATGTGTGTAGAGAACAAAACTGGGACCTTACTCCATAGGTGTCCTGAAGCTGCCTACTTCAAGATAGCAGAGAGAACTTCTCACTACATTAACTATAATGGCACTTCAGCAATTATTTAATATGAATGTCTGCAATATAACTGGCTAAAGTCAGAGGAGCTGAATCTCATCCTGGGCATCTAGTGTGTTATTGAGGGATCTCATCATCTCTGGCTACCACTAAAAAATAAGTTTTTAGTACTCTATCACATGTTGAGGCTGACTGATAGTGTTTCCTGACTGTACTACCAGGATTCAGCTGTTGTGTGCAAAGGGAAAGAACAATGCTTTATTTGCAGAGCTTTATGAGTGGGCGATGGCTATCTCTGCTCAGCTGTAACTGCAGTGCTTTTGGAATTCCAGGGAAAATTTTAAATTCTAGAAGAGATTGTTATCAAAAACTTGAGTATGTGCAAATTTTGTGTAGCACCAGACTTAGAACATACTTTTTTATCCATTGTTTGCACTCACTTGCCGAAATTACATTTACATTATGCTTCAGGTGAACATTAAACATTGTCTCTTGTGAATCTGTAACTTAGGTGGAGAAGATTTAGTGTCACTGGTGCAGAATGGAAAGAGCACCTCACTGTTCAGGAAGGCAGAACAGGCTGTTCAGAAGGGATGGGCAGAGCAGGCAACGTAGAAAAGTTGCACTGTATATATGGGAAAAGTTCAGCTTTGCAGCCCTTTCCAGTAATGTTAACGTGGTTGAGAGCCTGTGGGTAAGGGTTGGGGGATGGAAAACAAGATGTCATTGAGGGTGTCTGTTCTTAATTACCCAGCCAGGATGATTGCACTGATGAGTAATTCTTTAGGCAATTAAGAGAAGTCTCTGTATTGATAGCCTTTGCCCTTATGGGAGACTTCAATTTCCCATGTCAGCTGGCAATACCATACTGTCACTGTTGAGATGGCTAAGGCTGGGAAATTCCTTAAGTTTCTTGAACACAATTTCTTTACAGAAAGAAAGATTCGGTGAGCTAGGAAAGGTGCTTTCCTAGACTTTCTATTTGTGAATAAAGAAGGATTCATGGGAGATTTGACAGTAGAAGGCTCTCTTGGCCACCATGATAACAAAAGGGTCAAGTTTCAAATGTTTGATGTAATAAGGAGGACCACCTCTGCCAGCAGGCTGGGGAGCAGTGGGCACTCAAGCTGGTTTTCCTCTTTTTCTGCAGCTCCCAGGAGGAGAAGGAGCTCAGGATCAGCACACTTCTGCTCAGGCCCTTGGTGTCCTTGCTGCTAAACTTCAGCAGAAACATGGCCCCAGCAGGATGATCTCCACCAACCTGGTTGTTTGCATGGGGCCCAGTCTTTTGAGCCCACCTGAGGAGACAGGCTCCTGGTGGTGCAGGTGATGGGGAAGATTATATTTACCAGCTGACTACAGCCTTCCAAACCCAGCTGAGCTGTGTTGATCAGAGGTGCCTGGCTCATCCTTACCCATTTTATTCTATGGCGTAAGAGGACTGCTCTGGGGTCTTCAGAAGCTTTTGAGAATTTGGATCTTCAGGGTAATTTTGATTATAGTAGATAAACATTGTGCAGTCAATTGAAGAGTAAACAGAAGCTGCATTTATCCAAGATTTTTTTTTCTTTTCCTTTTAAACAATACGTAAATTCACAATCTGTAGTAAGCTTAGATACTTTCCCCCAAAAGCTTAGAATCAATTTAATGTTAACAAGTTGCTGTACTGACAAGTATTGGTAGAGATGACCTAAGATTGTGTAAATCTTTTCCAACACAGTTGTTGTATATTCTGGCTATCTTTGAATACTCCTGCCTCATTTGACATGAAAAATACTTTAGAGCTCATATCACTTTTGAGCTGCAGATCAAGAGACTTGTGATCCAGCTGGAAGAAGTGATACTGCTGTACTTACATTCACTATCATTGGCAAGAATTATGCCAATTGCCAACTGCATTATATGACACTCTGCAAAAACACCTTTCCCCAAGCTGTCATTGAGCTGCAGTTGCTTTATTCCAAACCCCATTGTCTTGTCACTACCAAGAGCATAACATTCATTAAAAAGACTCCTGTCACTGCATTTTAGTATTTCCCAGTAACACAGTATTTATTTGCAAGAATTTCTTGTAAGAATGTAGGTAATAAAATGGACTGCATTCACTTGGAGTAATTTTCTCCAGGTTGGAGAAAACTGGTAGCAAATATTAAAATTATTTCCATACTGCATTAAACATAAAAACATGTGAATGGGGACATATACTACTATTGAAATGCTAGTCCTTTGTGTCTCTCCCACTGTATGAGAAAAAATGTGTCTATGTAGCTACATCATGCAGGCACGCTGTGTGCTTTTCCCTGTTTGACTGGACAGATATTCTGGAACAATGATATGCCTATTATCACTGTATTGTGATATCACTCTGTATCCTGACAGTGCTCAAAAGCAGTTTGCTTTGAGCCCTATAAAAACTAAAAAAAAAATAACACAATAAAAATCATAAAAACTGAAGTCCTGAAGAGCCCCCAAGGTAAACTTACACAGGTTTTAGTGGAAGATAAGAATAAGTGAAATGGAGGCAGTGAACATTCTGTAATACAGTTTACATAAATAGTTGACAGTTACATAGAAAAACCTCGTATTACACTGGCAGGTTTTCTGTAAAAATATGCATGTAAAACAGAGATAGATCCTTTATTATAGAATGAATATATGTAATGTAAAAGATTGTTTATGTGCAGGAATGAGATTCTTCATATTAAACTGTAGGTTTCTATTTTCAATGTGTCAGAATAACTGGAGGAAATTTGTGGTTTTTCTTTTAATAACCCAGAGCACAGCAATGCAGCCTTCTATGGGGAAAGTTATGGAATATATAGTCAAGCCAGCTGATACAAAATAAGGCAGCAGAGGACTACAAAGGGTTGTTTTCCTATTAGAGGTGCTGTCAGGAGTTTGTTACAGACAACACTAACGTTCCGAATGGAGACTCAGGTATCAGTGAGTTGCTTCCTGAGTTCATCAAGGGAATGTAGGTCTTCCTTGTCTGTCTGTCTCTTTTAAAATAATTATGTATGTACCAACAAAGGTAATACTCTGTAAGAAAGGCTAAATTTATGGCTGATAAGTAGTGCAACTAATTGTCCACATGGTTCCCAACATGAGTCAATCCAGTGCAGTTTCCTCCTGCATCACAGAATGGGGTTCATGTCACCTGGCTTGCACTTCCAAAATATGAATTGTTCTCCTCTCAGCCTGTCATCCAGACTCTTAATGATCAGTGGGGAGAGACAGTCACACTGAGGTCAGTCCAGCTGTTTTAACTGCTATTCTAGGATGAGGTGAAACATCATTTGAAGGCACTGTTTGTCTTTGATTTCTGAACTGAGAGAATATTTATGTCTCTGATTTACAAGATTTATTTACAATGATTTATTGCGATTTACAATCATTAAAGATAATTGTTACAAAATTCTATTCTTAGTCATTCTATTACAGATCACATAAGTGAGTAATACCTCACAAGAGTGTTTATTTATGTGAGCTATTTTTAGTGCAACATTTTAAGCAAAGCCATACAATATGCATTAAGCAATCCTGCTATTTGAACAATGCAAATGCCTTTCATTTAGTGTGCAAAGTCTTCCTTTTTCTCCCAGGATTCAATCTGTTAAAAGTGAAACTTTTAGTTGTATTTTCAACTGGAATGGAGAAGGGCATAACCTAAAATGTCAGAAGAGCAGAAGTTAATATTTGGAGGGAGATATACATTATTGGTGTGTATTCCTCAAGACATCCAGCTGCAAGGGATAGCAAAGCAGTGATGCATGCTGTGGGAGATTTTGAGTACACTTATTCTTTTACGCCTTTATGAGAGATAAGAATTCTATTATTTATACACTTTGAGGGTGCATTTTCAGCTCTTTATGTCTCAGAAAGGCCAACATTGGTATAAAGAAAGCAAGTAGGCAGACTACTAACTGGGCTTCCCAGCTGAGCTGGGCTCTCAGCCTGTCTTGTCCCTCTAGGAGGTCTGGAGGAGACAACTCTTGCGCATGGGGACCGCAGATATCCCACATGAGTACTTTGAAAAAACTACTTCTTCAGACAGTTGGTTCCTGCTTTGAGTTCTGGAGGAACAAAAGGCTTTAATTGATTACAGAGACAACCTGGTGCCCCTAAACTAAACTTATCTCCTATTGATACCTTTTCCTGGTTTTAAAAATTGAGAGCCAGACACAGTTAAGGGATAAGGGGTTTTTACCTCAGTATATTAATAAGGATCCCTTAACTGTGTCTGGCTCTCTTTTTTCTAAGACCAAAAAAAGGCACCACTTTGATGAGATAACTTTATATGTTATTGTGTCGCGCAAGGAAAACGCTTAACCAGAGGAAGCTGTGTTAGAGCACATGTGTCCCACAAGGAAAGAGAAACTGATGTAATTAAAGTTTAAATTCAGCGTCTTATGGCCAGTGCTGTGGAGTAATTCCATTTCTGACAGTCAAATGCTTTAACCTGTGAAGTGTTTGTCTTCAGAATAATGTATAGAGTATGGACTGGGAAGCATAAATGTCAAATCTATGAGTGACATAGACAAATTTTAAATTACTAAGCATCTATTTTTCTATTGAAGTGTCAAATACACAAGCAATCAGAGTAAAACCCAAAGGAATGCAGGGAAAAGGTAAGCATTTTTGTCTCAAATTGGGAATGTGTTTGTTGATATAAGCATTTCTATTTTAAGAATTCCTTCTACTGGGCAATGGTGCAACCTGTTCAGAGGTAGTCAGTGAAAAGTAGAAGCATGTAAAGGATAGAATGGCCTTTGCACTATTTGTCCCAAGCTATTTGCACATCTGCAGAGTAACTCAAAGGAGGCCATTCACAGAGACTGTCATTTGGACCTTTAGTATCCTTACATTATCCCATGAGTCCTTCAAACCATGAAAGAAATGTGAAGAAAAAAAGGATCAGAAGAAGGGCTCAACTGAGGTCTTGCTGAAGAGCAGGATCAATAAATATTTAGTACAAGCCTCAAGAACCTTGTTGAAACTTCAGAGCTCAGAGGAGCATTGTTTTATTTATGTTCACAAACAGCCAAATCACAGAGTGTGATTCACCAATTACCAATACACCAATTACCAACGTAAACCTGGTTGGCCTTCACCTAGCACTAGCTGTTCTTGCATTGCATTGGTACCTCATGTCCTTACAAGATAGCAGGTTTCTCTCCGCTCTTTCCAGAGTGGATCTGCTGTTGGTTTTTTCTAAGGGGCTGCCCATGTGCTTCTGATAATATGGACATGTTATGGACAGTGTTACGAATCAAAGCTGGTCTTTAACTGGCATTCTTGGGCATTGTTTCACCAAAAGCAGCTGGTAGTTATTAGTTCTGCTCTCTACCTAGTGTGTGGTAAGGTGGGAATCTTATTTCCTTGATTTTTGAAAATTTCAGTATATTATTTCAGTATATTATGGAGGCTTTGGATTTCCTTATAAATATGTATGTGTTCTAATTAGCAAGTTGCAACTGATCACATTTCAGGATTCCTATTTTCCTTTTATTTCTCATTTTTTTTATTTGTCAGAAAACCAATAAAGTGGAAAGCAAGTTCAGAGGATAGAGAGCAGAAATAATACCATTCTCCTTCAGTCTCAGCTAGGCAGAGAGTAAAATCAAACTACTTGAAGAATCCAAGTACTTTAATGATTCAAGTATAATTAAAGGCCAAAAAAACCCAAACAATCCCATTCTTGTTCTTGCTTAACATTCCCAGCATTCAGATTCTGCTCCCCTCACTATCTTGTGTGGTGGAAGCACATGTGGCAAGGGTGCCATTCATTACTGTAGCCTTCTGACAGTAGACACAGGATCCTCATGGTCTTCAGCCTCTGAGCTTCTTAACAGGCCAGCAGCTGCAGGGAGGACTGGGATGTGGGAGGATCAGTAGAGTGGCTGTAAAGTTCAGTAGTGCACAGCAACAGAGCCAGTGTGGACAATGGAAAAACGAGCACAAATGACTGCAGGAGGAGAATGCAGGGCATACATGTTGCTTCCTCAGGTCGACTGGAACACAGGCTAGATTCTTGGCTCTGGAAGATGCAGGAATACATCAGAATCTCACTCTGGTTCATCAAAAGATTCCCATTGTGGCCACTGGGGAATGCTTTGAAAATGGGACTCAAGTTTGTTCCGTGTTAAACATAGTCAACAAAAATCATAGTTATGACAGCTAAAATTATCACTTATTAATTTTAGTTCTGCTTAATGTTCAGCTAGGGAAGGTCAGGATTGCCATCTCAGTCTGCAGTATGGTCTGCAACCCCCATGTCATTAAGGGTTCACAGAAGTTGTAGTGTTAAACAGATGCTGCTCCTTTAATTTCTGGCCAGGTTTCTGAAGAGATTTTGCTTTCCTTACAAACTCCCATAGAGAGACATTGAAAGGTAGAACCATTTCTTCCAAAAGGGAAAAAAAGATCTTACCGTCAGTGTAGCAGAAAGTTGATAACATATAATGCATGCTCACTTTCCTGTCACCTAAAGGATGGAGAGACTCATGGTATGCTGAGTGCCACAGATGTAATAATCCAAATACAGTGCTTCTTTTTTAGCAATTATTAAGGTGTTTTGCTGTGGTAAGGCTGGTGAAATTTTGAATTGTATCCCCAGACATAAACACTTCACTTAGACCTTTCAAAAATGCAGGGGCAATACCTATTTTTTTTTTATATCCATTTAACAAGTACCAAAAGCCTCACTTGTTGTTAATAGGACTTTATGTGTAACACATTGACCTCAGTCTAGGTGGACCATTCAGCTTAATAGCACTTCTCAAGCTGACCTACTTTGAAGATGAGCCCCCAGGGGTAAGACCCATTTGGCTTAAATTTAGAAATCTGCTAACTCAGTGTCAAAGTCCAAACCAGTCACCCTAAGCTTCCTAGCAGAGAAATGGGTAATTCCAGAGGATGGTTTATCTGGCCTATTTCAGGATTAAGTGAATCACTACCTAGAGTTACCTGGTTTTCTTTTTGTTTTTAGTATAAAGGGAGCCTGCAATAACAGGTTTTAGACATAAATATTAGACTTCTAAATATCTGAAATAGGAACTTAAAACCTGTTTTGGATATCAGCATGATCACTGAAATATAGAAGCTTAGACAATATGTAGGACTCAGAGGATACATTTTATTTTTTTAATTAACAAATAGTGGAAACACTTTCTGTTTAAAAACCCTTTAAGGTAAACTTTTTAAAAAGGCGGATTTTTAGTGGTTTTTCCTTCTTAATGAGTTACTAATCTCTGCTCCAACAGGGCCATTAACAAATCACTTTTTACCAATTATTTTTTGCAGAAAGGTGATTAAGTTTCTTAAAAACTTTAAACAATTTCTAGTGCTTACCTAAATTGCCCAGCCATAAATTTCTGCTCAGGTAATCTAAGAACTGATTTGACATCCCGTAAAACTGAGGTGGCAGAAACCTTCAGATATGAGTAATCAAAACGTTTTGGGGGAGATGATGCTAGAGGGAATAGACCTGTCACTGATACATGAAAAGGTTTTAATTATCCAAGGTGGTTTTAGATCCTTTGCTCTCTGCACTCTGCTGGGTGCTTCCATACCCTCACCTTCTCTAAATGCTAGTAAACTGTTCATGTCACCAAGCTACATGGTAAAATTTTCATGTGGCTAGTGGGGGAGAAGGATCAATTCCTTTCAGCTTTCCTTTTCAGACTGATTTTTTGGCTGTACTAACCTGACAAAATCAATAATATAAGGCTTTGAATATCCAGCTGCACCCTAGAAAGGTTAGAATATCTCCTTGCTTCCTGGGTTTAACAAATAGTTGCTAGGGACCAGATACCAAAAAGATGGTGTATTCATTCAGCTTTTAGTAATACTTGGATACTAAATTAAAACTCACTGGAATAAAAGAAAGTGATTTCATAAATGCTACCAGGATTTCCTTTTATTGAATTGATAATTTGATATATTGCTTTCAAATAGCATTTTATATAAAAAGTAAAATGTCTGAGTATTTAATGCCTCCCTATTTCTCCAATTAAAGTAATTTGAGGTATCTGATTTGTTTCCTTTTAGCACCCTGTTTATAACTGATGAGAAACATGTACAGCTAACAGCAACCTGCTGCCCTCAAACAGAAAAACTAATGATTCACACACAGTGGTTTAGGAAATTCTCTTTTATGCAAACATAGTTTCTGAAGTTTTAGTTCAGGTAGTAAGGCTGTGTATTTTGCTGAAGAGTGCCAGCTTTTTCTGTGCTATTCCTCCTTACACCTCTTACTCTAAATAAGACATTAAGAAACACAGAAAAGCAGTAGCAAGAATTTTGTTATGGTGCAATAGGCAGTCTTATTCTTTTAGTACCTTACAGTACATTATTAAAGCATCTTTGGTGCTTTACAATACAATGGTAAAAAGAAGGAATAAAGGAATAAAATATTTTTAATGTGTTCTTCTGTATGCATAATCATTTTCTAGCCCTTTAGGACAGAATTAGCATATTGAAAAGCAGATTCGTTAATGCTTATGCAGCATTTTGAAGAGTGAAAATACCTTACAAGATACAAACTCTATTAATAAGAGATTTGAACACTTGCAATGGTACAGAGATCCTCTGAGTCAAATACAGCACTGAAAATGAGATGATCCAACAGAAAAAAAAAAATCAAAACCTGAATATGAAAACATTGGAATGTCCACAGATGATGTAGGTATTTTGCTATTCTCAGTGTTGGAGGCTGAGCACACATTCCACTTGAATTTTTCACAGGACATAGTTGCAAGAAGTTAAGCTTTTCCTCCAGATCCAGGGTGATATTTGAGTATCCATGATGGACAAACACAAATTAAATTTTTTTTCTCCCCTCACTCCCTAGAGAAATGTTTGTCATTGGGCTGCTTGATATTCCTATTTTTTTTTTTGCACTTACATGGCTCTGTATCTTGGTACTGCCTGCACTGTTGAACCTCAGCTTATAAGGAGTTACAAACACACCAACTTGACACAATCATTAAGTAACCACACTTTCATGCTCTCAGAAAAGCAGAAATAGAGCTTAGTCATAGAATAAACTCTGCCAAAGGATTACGTTTCTACAAGATATCCAAGCCTGAAGAATGGGCTTGTTGCTCTTTCTCAGCACTGGGGACATCTGTTTATGAATTTTCAGAACTCATCCTGGTCATCATGAAACAATTGACTGTCTTCGCCCAAAGGTGGTTAGAATTCCTTTTTGTAATAAAACAAATAGGATTTTAACAAAATGTCTTCAATTTACTTTTGGGTGAAAATAATTTTTAAATTTTGTTTGTTTCTGAGATTCCTTCACTGAAAATCCAAGCATAGCTGCATTCCTAGAATAGTTGTTTATTGTGTTATATAATCTGAGAAAAATAATTCAGTGGAAATGAAAGTATGAAGTATTCATCCACTACTTCCTTCCTTGACCAAAGTTTCCTATAGAATATAATAGATTATATCTACCTATTGATTGTATTTTTATTTGCTAGTTTTTTACCACAAAACTTTGAGACTTCAAGAGAATAAATGGGAATAAAACACCGCATTGCATTTGTAGAAAGTGAATGGTGATTCCTACACACCTTTATTGGACATTTCTAGCTCCCTACAATATCAGCTGTCCAATGCACAGCTGCCTGAACTGTTCCATAGGGGCTGCCTCATCACTCCCAAAGATGACACAAAAAGGAGGGAGAAACAGTTTTCCAAGACAAGCCACAGGGATGACAAACTTACTGCAGAGAGTTCCCAAGGGACACAGCCATTCTCCAACATATCTTATGGCTTTTTTAAGCTCTTTCCTAGCTTACTGGCATGTTGACAGTGTCTGAAATGCATTTGCACCCCTCTCCCACACAGAGCGCCTTCAGTGCCTGCCAGCAGTCGGGTGGCTACCAATGTATATTGCTTTGTGCTAGGTGTGCTGTGGAAGTGAATCCATACAAAAGCTTCCTAAAGCAGCTGTGCTTCCCTTTGTCTAGGTCTGGCTCCCCACAGAGTGTATCTGCTTTTTCTCCCCTCCTGAGAGAGCAATGGTGGTGGTAGGGTGACCACAGGGATGTGGAACAGCATGGTGGTTTCCTTGAGCAGCTTTGTAACTCTGGTGACTGTGGGGTGCTCCTTCAGCTAAGAAGAGGCAAAGGCCTGGTTGCACTGTCAGACTGTCAGAGATTTCTAAGCAATGGTAGTGGTGACAGAGGGTATAAGTAGCTATTTTTGTCTTAGGTTCTGATTCAGCTGCAGTAGCTGCTCTGTGACACACCGACTCTGCATCCAGCCATCTCCTCCTTCAGGCACTGAAGGGTTAATTACAGTTGTCAGCCCTATCTTCCTCTTTTCCCCTTCCCCTTGCCACCTCCCTTTAACTCTGTAGGCAGCTCAGAGCTTCATCCTCCATAGTGTCACCTGCCGCACGCCGATAGTGACAGGAGCAGATACCACTGCAGGCAGTGACATCCCTCTGTGTCAGGCAGAATCTCCTAATCAGAGCACACAGCCCTCTGCAGTGCAGTCATCTAATTGTTTACCTTCCAATTTTTTTCTGCCCTAGGGAAACAGTGTTCCAAAGAACAGACCATCAGTTGAAGCCCTCAAGACCTGGAAACTTGCCATTTCCATCCAACCTGACTACTGGTCCAGGCACTGAGGCACAGCTGCTGAGAGAAGCAGGTTCTACATGTTTGAACTCTTAATACCCCTTCCCTTTGTTCTCTAGTTTGTGGTTACTCTCTGACATTGCCTTAAAGTGCAGCACTTAGTCTGAAAGGCTGACATTAGGAAGAGCAACAACAATACTTAGCAATAATCCATTGCATTTCTAGAGTGTTTTCTGCCTACAGACTTAAAATGCCTTGAGAAAAACTTGTATTGTCAGTATCCTTATTGTAGAGGTCAGATCACTGCAAAAGAGATTAGATAATAGCCTCTCATCTCCTTTCTGTTCTTTAAACTATTCTAAAAGCAAGAAAAGAGTGTGTGTGAGAGACAGGGAGGAGGGAAGGAAGGAGGGAAGAAGGGAAGGAAGGAAGGAGCTCAGCCTTGTCCTTAGGACTTCAGCCACAGGCAAAAGAAATGGAATTATATTGAGCCAAGTAAATCAAGATTTAAGTTAAAATTATGTAAGTAATCCTGATCCACATAGATTGATGGTAAAAAATTCTTGTCAAACTAACCCAATACATACTTTTTTGTGATGCTAGAATTCTGTCTGCTGGAGGTAATTATATTTGCATTGGCTTCTCTGAAGCATTTGATTTGATGGTATACAACCTTATAATTAAAAATGAAAACAAGAGAAAATCAGCACAATGGATGTTAAATGGAGTAAATGCTGGGTAATTATAATTTAAATATGTGAGTGAGAAGTCGTCACTAAGCAAGTGGCATACACAGGATCCTGAGTGGATCTGTTCCCAGACTTTAAAGTGCTTTTTATCAGTGCAACATTTTAACTGTTGTAAAATGAGCATTACCTCCTACTAGTTACACTGGCAGCTGATCTGAAGATTACAGAGCATCTAATAATGAAAGAGATGGATAAGTGAGATTGGGCTGTCTTAACTTAGTGGCAAATTAGCTGTAAGAAAAACATTCTGTTTTTTACAGATGTGATAACTTATATGTAAGAAAACAGAAGACCACACTTATCAGATGGTACAAGGAGAGTATGTAGCTATCAGTTGGAAGATGAAGACTAACTTGAATATTTAGGGCTGGACTGCCAAGTGGCCTGAAAGAATAAAAGTGGGGAAAGGTACCTAAATAAGAATACAGTACATGACGTTCCTAGAAAATCTGAAAATTATCTGCATTTATTTTACAAGTATATTTAAAACCTCATACATATACATTCCCAAACACAGATGAATATGAGAAAATCAAAAAAGTGAGGAAAGGAGGAAAAAGGTCAAACACACATTTCAATGCTTGTTTTACATTCCATTTAAATTCTTAATTAAACTCCTGAAATCATGAAGATTTCCCCCAGCCCCCCAGATATCTTTGACAATCACTGGTTTTAAAGGTTGGGATGCTCTAATTAATATCTCTTTGTCTCTTTGTCTCTTTTATCACTATTAGAATACTCAGACCAGCTCATTTTCAAAGTCCTTAAAAAGTGAGAAATCAAAAACAGACACAAGATATTAACACAAGGACTAGAAAAAATATCTTATAGTGAAAGAGTCAAGGGCCTTAGTGAATTTAAGTTATTGAAGGAAACTTAAGTTTTGATTTGATCAGCCCATATGTTACCAATGGAAATTTAGATCAACCAGAGCTATTAATATAACTGTCTATAATACAGCAATGGAACATTTAGCTTATATCAATTCAACCTAGAAAAGAGAAGAAATTTGTTAATGGTGCAGGGCAAATGGTGGAAGACATTACCAAGGGCTATGGGTAAATTTCCCAATATGAGGATTTTTCAATCAGTATGGGATGGCTTTCTAAAACATGTTCTCTGGTTGATCTTTAAGTCAGATCTGAAATGGCAGTTAGTTTAATTGAAACTCTGTGAACTGAATATTAAAGGACTACCTTGTGTAATGACATTTGAATACCACAAAAGCTGCCTAGGCCTCTCTTAAGCAGGTGGTTCTAAACCTGAGTGAAGATAAGTGAAGGTCAGTGCCTCCAAGAGACACAACCAGAACCAAAACAGGACAGGCAGAGCTGGAACCCTGGCATCCAGAACTGCAGTGTCCTTTCTTTGGTCCATTATATCTCAGCTATACTTTTAATGTCAGTATTTCTTAATCTAAGGACCTAAAGCAGCCCTATTTCAAATATCATTGCCAACTACTGCAGTGGGAACTGAGCTGGGTATTGAAACAACAAAAGGCAGCTCCCATTTATGCCACATTTCTTCTTTTCTAATAAATGTTATGTCTCTTTATTGCACCTAGAATTTCAAACACCTGTCTCTCTCAGCTTTCCTAAGACTCTACCAAACTATGTATAAAAATAATAACCTCATAAAGCAAACACAAGATGAAGAAGTAGTAAAGAATTACAAAAATGAATGTCATAAAAAGTTAAACTAATCCCCTGAGCAGAAGAGGACTTCATTTTTCAAAAGTATGTCTGACTACACTAAAGAATTTGCAGTTTTAAATCCCGTCATGGCAGTCACTTTGCCAACAGACAATAAAGCTGCAATTTAAAACAGCATTAATCTTCTGCAAAAGGCAGCAGAGAGCTTTCAATGTGCTTTTAAAATATTTTTTTCTTGTAGTACCAGCTACTGCATGGTGGTGGGGGGAAGCCCGCAATTAAAACTTTCAATTTTCAAGATGAGGCCAATAAATCCTTTTTTTCTTCCCTCCTACCCCATCACATCTTGCCCTTACTCTAGTGTCTGAAGGCATAAATGCATGCTTGTTCATCCTTCTCATTGCTTGAGCTATGTAATACATCTGTCTTCCAAACCCAACATTGCTCTCCCCAGTCATGTCCCAACTCAAAACAAGGAATGTCTGTCCATGCAATAGACACATCTCTGTTCAGTTTGGTTTTGCCCTATCTTCTGTTTTCCTATGCCCTGAATAATCTGGCCTAGTGAAAGGTGTTCCTGCATGGAGGTTGGACCTAGATGATCTTTGAGGTCCCCTCCAACCTAAGCCATTCTCTGATTCTATGATTCTATCTTTTTAGACACTGAAGTCTCTGAAAAAAGGGCTTATGTTGCTTTTGCATGTGAGCAAAAAGCTCCTTGTATCTCTCCTAATATATCCTATCAGAAACTTTTAACTGTCCTGCAAGTACCTGAATATAACAGTAGGGAGGTGTTTAAAAAGGGGAATAGAAAGAAACAAAACAAAAAAAGGAGTACTATACCAGGGGATATATTTGAGATAGGAAAGAATATTTTTGACTGGGTGGTATTAAGGTTAAGGAGCCTATGTGTTCCTCCCTGTGGTCCTACATGTGACTGAGGTGTAGGACTGTCACACTTACAGTTTAAGGATTCAGAAGCCTATCTAGAAATCTATATTCTCTGCTTGTCATTATCCCAGCTGCTGAGTGCCTTGCAGGGTGTAATGTACCTATCCTCACTCAGAATAGCTCTGTGAGTTAGATAGGACTTCTTCCACTCTTTTTTTTCCCTACAGAGCAAAATCAGTCTGCTAGAGTTAAAAACAGTTTGCAGATGAAGAGAAGCTCATTTCACCTTTCAGTAATTACATTTTTGGTAGCTTCTCCCTGTTACTTACTCTACTCTCCATCATTTTCAACAGCCCCTTGATCTGAAGCACAAGGAAGAGGCCATCTTGCCTGGGGTCAGGAAAAATCCTACTTCACTAAGCTGAATATTTGGATTACATTGAAAAACCCCAAGATGATTAATCAAGATGTCCTATTCTCTTAAGCCTCCTGGAGGTGGTGTACTGGCAAGGCAACATTAATACATCCTTGACAAGCCTCTCTCAAGTATGATTTTTAATTTTTCTGGAAAACAAACAAGAGGAACAAACCCAGTGTTTTTCTAATGTAATTATTATCTGATGATACTTAACCCTGTTTTCTTGCAATCACTGGTTTCCCCTCATATATGCACTGAGGACACATAAAGTAACAGTCAGATGGAAAACTGCAGAATAAAAAAAAAAAAAAGCAGTATCCAAAATTTATCCCTGAAATTCAAAAGACTCTTTTCTTGTGATGTGCCATAGTATGAGTGACCAAAATGCATGAATACTTGTTAAATATTCAGTATCATGATACAGTTCTTGGAAAATAACCATCTCAGATTCCTAGCTTTCAGATTATGAGTGCCCAGCCACTTCAGCATAGCAGTGTCTTAGCAGAAGTTTCACTTTCTTGCCACTAAAATATGCTCGGTCATTAGTTTGTTGTGAAAATTCAGGCAACAATGACAACTGTTTCCTTTGGGTGTTTATAGTAAATCAGACAAGTAATGGCAGCATATGGAGCCTTATAGATGGCAAAGAAAAGATGGTTTATCAGGCCACGAAGGAGATATGTCTGTGCCTGTTTCTTGGCAGGAAGGGAGGAAGACATGCTGATTCTTTAGTAAAAATAGACTTTTACATTTTTGTATGTTAGGGAATTTGCTCATTTAAAGGTAATTCACTAAAGAAATTTTAATATTTTTTCCATGCATAAGGAAAAAAAACAGAGGGTTTACAGATTTTCTCCTTTAGCATGATCTTTTACTATAGCGCTCTTACTGTTATGCTTTATTAGTAGACTGGAGGCTAGGAGAGCTCATTTATACAGCTTATACAGGCAGATCTGGACTTCCATCTGTGCTGATTGAAAAAGCAGAAATGTGGTGCAGTTTTGTGCTTTGGTATGAATTCCCTTGACTGTATTCGTGGATCAATGAGCCCTGCAGAGACACAGAGCTAAGCACTGAGATGATCTGGGCCAGGTTATCAAAGTAAATTTCATCCAGAGGTGAGCTGAAAGGTGATGTGATGCTACGTGGATGTGTCACCATCTAGGCAAGCATCTCCACTATGTACATTCTTTTCCATTAGAAACATCTATTTCCAATGTAGTCCCAAAAGCCTAGACATCTGAAAAATGCAACTGGGCTTAACAGAATGTATGACCTCCTTTCAGTCAGATTGTTTAAACCCCTGGTATGTATATTCAATTTAATAAAACTTTTCTTGAAATATTAAACAGGCATCCAGAAAGAAATAAACTATTTACACATTGCCATTCAGAGGGAGGGACAGGGGAGAGTGTTGTACTTTTGGAAGAGAAGATAACACATTAGTATCTCAATAGGTGTCTAAAGGAGTTAGGAAAAGAAAAGAGGGCAGTATTATAACTTATTTTTTTCACATCTAATAAATTACTTCTGTGCTAAATGCACTTGTTAAAAATAGACAAAGTATGTTTTGCAATTACATTTGGGAAATCAAAATAAAGCTGTGAAGTTTTGCCTGGTTTGCAAAGAAAATATCAAATCCCTGAATATTCCTTTGCCCCTTAAGTTAGTTTGACAGAGAATGCTTAGGAACTAGAGCTATATCTCACGCTTGCAAAGTAGCCAGAGAGGAGAAACAAGTAGTATCTGATAAGGCTTTTCATTAATACTGTTTAACATGCTTGTAGTTACATTGTGCTAGAAAACTGGTGAGAAAGGCTGAACACACAGCAGTGGTGGAGGAGCATCCGAATGTCTACATATGCAGTACTTGCCAAGAAAATCAAAAGTCTGATAAATAAAGTGCATGTTTTAGTGCAGTTCTATGAAGCAGTTGTATGTTATTTTAATGGGTAGAAGCATTCTATTACTGACCATTAAGATGCATGCTTAATGGTCAGTACTTTAGTATTTGAAGACTATGGTTGTGATTTCTGAGGCTGAAAAAGCATTTTGGTTTAAATAGCCAAGTTGGCCACTGCAGGGAAATACTGCTTTTTCCCCAGAAGACCCTCTGGGCAATGCTCTAAATGACCCAATAACATGTTTTGTCTTTGCTTTAGTATTTGTATAGTTTCAGTGTGGTCTTGTCTGAACAGCTGATTTGTCTTTACAACTCTCTCTGAGGTGGTGAAATAATATTTGTTCAGATACACACATGGAGACAAGACAAATGCACCAGAGATCCAAAAAAAGAACTTCACTGCTACAGTCCCACAGACTGCCTACAATATTGGTACATGGAAGGGCCAAATGCCTAAGTTTACACTGGGAACCTGGGGAGAAATACAGACATAGATGGGATTCAGAATGCAACCAACAAGTGAGAGGATGTGAGACATTAAAGCTGGCCCCTAGAAAAAAGCTGAACAGGAAGGAGTATTATAAACCACATAACGCAGAATTTAAAAAATTATTTCCTATAGGGATATCACTTGTATTTTCTTAAAATGGTGTAGTCCTGCTCTAATTCAAAATATCCAGATGTTGGATCTGAGTTTGTTTCCTCTCTGTGTAAATGTCCTGCTTACCATCCTTCAGACTGTGCAGAGAAGAGCTTAAAATCAGTAGGATAGTGACAGTAAAGATTAGAGAGTAATATGTAGCTAAGACTTTGAAGAAATCAGTTTGCCATGGAGAAGTTCCAAGTCTTTCTCAAAGATTACTTATTCTATCAAGTGATTACTTCATTAGGTGTGGGAAGCAAAATCAGATCCTGTGCAGATTTGTCTGAAAACTTCGGCTGAAAAAGAAGTACAAACACCGGTCTTACAGAAGTTCACAGAACTGCAGTGCTGAATAAAAACATGGAAATCTTCATCCTAATGATGCCTTTATGGTCCTGGAAATCCAGATTAAGATAGGAGCATAAAACATGCTTGTGAATATTGGGGCTATATACAGTGATGGCTAAATATTACAGTTTTTCAACTTAATCCTGCATATGCCTCGGCACATGTTTGGCCCCATACAGCATCTCAGCTACACGTCATCTTACTTACGCATCATTCCACTCTGCTGAGTTGATGATTTTGGGATAAGTTTAGGAACAAGACTATTAATATATGTAAATATTAACAGCATTGAGCTGAGAACTGTCCAAGTAAAAACTGAACTAATACGCTCAACTGGACAGATGGATATGATATGCTTTTGGCAGACTTTCGCATTTCCTCCTCAAACAGGTCACAACTGCTTATAAAAAAGGGGTTTATTGCAGTGTTCATTTGTATGATTTATTTTTCCTATGGTTAGAGTTTATAACTCATTTGCTTCATTTCCAGTCAGTATTTCCTTCCCTCTATTTATTCCCAAGTTGTTTATATATGTATATATATTCCTTTACATAAATAAATATAAATGTTCTATCCTAAATACTTATGTTTCCCCATGAACAGTTTATGCTCTTTCTCTTCTATCAAAATCTTTAGATAAAAATTAGAAGGATATTAAATCTTAGCTGACCTAATTCCATTCTGTCATGAAGATTGCATTCTGTCATATTACGCAATGTTGAGTATTGTGACCAAAGAATCATGGGAGCAGGTAAAGACAGAATGTGTAGTATTTACTACATACTTACGTTGTAAATCTGTGAAGAAATATTAGACAGAGTAGATAAAAGAAAGATAGATTTGTTCTTCTTCTAATTTTTCTTTTTTTATTATTTCATACAAAGGAGGATCATGGCATGGGGCTGTCCCTTGATTATAATTACCTTTTCCTGATTGTAGATCTGGGGTGATCCCACATGATTTAGTGTACCCTCTCCACTACTTCATACTATACCAGTGTGGGAACTAATCCAGTACTGCTGATGCAAATTTAGAAATTTTTTGGACATCATTTTCTCTCTTGCTAGTCACCTGAATAAATCCTGTAGAATTTGCAGTGAATGATCTTGATTTTGCTGCACTGTGCAGCTGTTAGTTATTATTCATTTACAGACAACTCCACTGAATTTCTACAGGAAATAATGATTTCACCATTTTGACTTTGGTTGTACTCATCTACAAATGGATGGAGATACCAGCCAGAATTTGTCTCTGGTGATCAGCAGAAGCAGAACAAGTCAAGGACTTTAAGGAAAGATTTTTAAAACATGTTTTAGTAGAGTTGGTTAGAGGAGAGAACTGTGAGCCAGGTATCTTTATTGCTGTCGTCGGTCTCAGCTGAAGTCAATAAAAGGCTTCCCATTAATCTCCCTGGGAAATGGATCTGGCCCTACATGTCTTCCTGTGCACTTGGAAAACTGTTTCTTGCACAGTGATTTCTGCCTTTCAGATGCAATGAAACTAAGGGATGTCAAGGTGCTTTCCCTCACTTTGGAATCTGCAGTAAGTTAAGTGCCTGCAAGTTTGGCTTCAATGCAAACACTTTTCTATAAAACCTAATGCATTGGTCAAAACAGCCATGCAAGCAACTTAATGCCATTCATATTGAATGTCATCTTTAAAAAAATCACCTGTAAGAGTTCCTACCATTTGCATCTGGTTCTGAATTAAAGTAAAGAAAATGAGATAGACTCATGGAAGCAGCTGTAGTTTTTGGCAGTAGTGTTTTTCATTATAAAACAGTTCCACATCCCTTCCATATTTTAAAGCACCGGATGACTTAGCTTCTTGCCTCTGCTCTTAAAGACACATCAATATATCTAAAATACCTGTGTATTCTCAAAAAGATCAATTTTTTTTTCAACACATTAAAATTCAGCAATAATAGATAACATGCTCCTTCCTCTTCAGAGAAATCTGTGAGCATGGAGATGTGCTAGTGACCCCATTTCCTTTGCACTGGTGACCCCAGACAAAAACAGGATGCTCTGGAAAAATTTGAATTGCCATAGTCAACCTCTCCTAAAGAGAAAGAACATCAGTTTTCAAAACTGTCTTTATTGCACAGCAAAAGCAGAACAATAGATGAAGTACTAACCCCACAGTACTGCCATGTGAATAACCAATTTTTCAATTTTCTGGCAGTTCTGAATTTATTTTATGTTAACCTGTAAAGTAATTTGTCATACAGAGTACTCAGCTAGCTAAAAGCAAGAGGAAAACCAATTCCAGTACTGAATAATGCATTTCTTCAAAACAGATGGTATTTATTTGTATAGCTTAAATAAATGTTTTAAATAAATGTTTATTTTTACAAGTTAATTTTGGAAATCATAAAAACTAAATGTTTTGGGTTTTTTTCAGGCTAGTTAAAATTTTGAACCAATTGGTTTATACCATGTTTGTCCATCAAAATGTAGAACAAAATAATGAGGTTTTACTGGGAAAAAACTCTTATACCATACACAGGGTAATCAAGCAGTTTTAGTTACAGGACTGAATCTTCATCAGAGCTGATCACATAAGTGCCCCTCTCAAAACATCTGTGATTACAAAGCTCATAACATATCCAGTGTCCTTTGCAATATTCCATAATTTTGCCATATAATATTCCCATAAATTTAAGAATTGCTAACATCAGAATAGACCAGGTCTCCAGTGCAGGCTGTCTTTATATATCTGGGATCTTCTTATATGTTTGAAAAAATTAATGAAAAGAAGATGGAATCAGTATCAAGAGATCTTCCAGCTTTGCATGATTCACTAAGAGAACTAAATATTCCCACTGCAAATGGCTCAAAGGCTATGTATGGGGAATTGTGCTATTTCCAGCTTTGTGGCGTTAAACAGAGAAAAGTAGCTTTGTGATTGAGCTTATTTGGTAATCCTCTCTTAATTATGGGAATATATATGAATCTAAAACTAAAGGCTGTGCTATTTTAACTTCCTGGTTTTCTGTCTACACGTAGCTCTTTAGCCAACGAAACATGAAGAGTGGGATAGATCTCACCTGATCTCACAAGACTAAAAAAGAGGAACCTATTCAAAGCTAGTCTCCATGGGCTTCCTTTATAATTAACAGAAGGACATAGGTGCCTTCACAGAAGGGTTCATTTCAGATGAATTGTTCTGATGCCTACATTAGGACGAGATGAATAGCCTTCTGAAGGGGCCTGTATTTTTCCATTGACTTAAAAGGGATCCTAGTGTGACTTGGATGCCTGAGGTAAGTGAGATTAATCCTGCCTTGAACTAAAAGGGACAATATGGTTTGGTTTCTATAAATGCACTTAGACTTAAACAAAACTGAGGAAATTTCCATTACAGATCAATAATTTCCAATACTACATATTTTCTGAAGAATGCATTTATGTGCTTAAGGCATTTCTTAGTAACTTTTAGAGATGAGAAAATAAGAGAACAGAACCTTTCCCACCCTGTCCTCAACAGGATGCTTTTGAACATCTACACTTACATTTTGCTTGACTGACTGAGCCAATTACTAGTATGCAGAAAAGCAGTGCTGAACTCCAAGGGGGGGTGGGATAATCCAAAAAAGAATGTCCCTAACTTCTATAAAAGGAAAAATTATTATTTTATTAATACACTTTTGTAGTCAGACTAGGATGCCAGGGTGAACAAATGAATACCATTTTTGAAATGCTATGTGTGTATCCTGACCTGGGAGGTATCTAACAATGGATGCAATTACCTTTTCTGTGATGCCATATCATTAGTTTTCCCTTAATTGTCATCTGAGTCACTTGACAAAGATTTATTTGATGTTTAATACTACAAGCCAAGCTCTGAAATACTTGTGAATTAGAAAGAACTGTACCTTTCCAGGGACAAGAGCTGCTGCATCTCAATGCCAAAGTTTAATCACACATAGATTTACAGTGTACTGCTGTTTCTAAGAGATGGTGAAGTAGCCATGTGTACTTCTGAGTAGAAATGGAAAACAAAGAATGAATCTCTGAGCTGTCTTTTTTCAGAGACAGTGGGAGAGGAGAAACAGTGTGCTGCCAGAAGAACTAAAATAAATGCAAACTGATAATTATACTGTATGCAGATTGACATTTTTTTTATATATTCACAGTGTGTATACTAGCAAAATATAAATGCAATGTTGTTGATGCAGTTGAGCTCTCCCTCATTGTTCCAACCTCTCCCAGCAGTTGGGGTCAGCAGTAAGGACATAGAGCACATGAAGTATGGCTGGCCACAGCAAGACCCAGATGCTAAGCTAGGGATGATATCTTTTCAGTAGCTGCATCTGGCTCGTTGGCAGGCTCTACAGGCAGATCTGCTGGCAGGCCTGGATTTGCCTCTGGGTCTGTCATCTGTCATGTTGTTACACTGCTGATGGGCTGTCTCTGCTGCCTTGCTCTCCCAGGCTGCATTTGCCTTTCAACCACTTTTGCTGCTGAGGATTATGTTCTGTTCCAACATTTGGGGACAAGGGGATGGCAGTACATCGCTAAGACATGTAGTTCAGAGAGCAAGATCAGGACAGCAGTCTCAGAGTCAAAAATATGCTCGGCACATGCTCATTAATGCATGTCTTAAAAAACAGCCTTGCAGGTTTGGAATTCTCTTGCAGCCTATTTGTTATGCTTTGCTGCTAGTTAGTAATTCAGGGCTCTGGTGACTCATGCACCTTTGTTTTTAATTATGACACTTTCATTTCAGCATATACCTGATGATGACATATACAATTGTTGATTAGCAAAGCAGAAGCCTTAATGAGCAGGGGGTAGCTTAGTGAGCTGGCTGTAAAAATAATATGAAATGTATCATTGATTTCTCCATTCTCTGCTGCATGGTGCATAATAACTTGGAGAAAACCAGTTAAAATAAAATATTAATGGGCTAGCAGTACTGGGGAAACAGCTCACTGTTAACATGCTCAGTAGTGAGAGAAAATTACAGGTTTCATTGTGTATGCTGCACCATCTGCCTACGCAGAGAGCTGAAGCCGTAGGCTCTCCCAGGGGAAATAGCTGTGGATAAGTTATTCAATTAGAACAGTATTATTGGCCAGCTACCTTGGAGAATTGGGTTGATGATGTTGTGATTATCCTGCTCCACATTCCTTCATGTCCCAGACAGGCTGCATCGCTTTGCAACTTCCTTAAGTGCTCACTCAACTGTACAGTAGGTGAGCAATTGAAACAGGGAATATCAGGAACGCCTGAAAGAAAATCAATTTTGAATGAACTTTCTCTGCCTAGCCACAGCCTACATATTCTGAGTCACATTGTATTTTTGCGGACTTCAGTGTAGTAAGTGACAGAACTGGCAATGGGATGAAAGAGAATTTCATTGTGTGCATTTAACCTGTGGCTGGGCACCAGATTTTATGTGATAGGTTACAGAATAGTACAATGCTCTTTCAAGTGTGACATTCTTATTAGCGATACAGAAGCTTTCAGAGAGTACTGCCAAAAGATGTTTTAAGAAACTGCTCTGACCTTTTGTCAACAAAGTTCCAAAATGTGTTTTTCTCTTCTTTTAATGTTGGGTATTTTAGTCTTGTGCAAAACAGATCAGATCATGGCCTGATCTCTGTCTTGCGAATCCTTTTTTTTGCTGACCTCCTGTTCAAATTATGACATCTAAGAAGCATTGTATTATCAAAATAGAACTCATTCTCACTGTGCTACATGCATAGGAATATAAAGAGAGTGGCTTCTTATTTATTTTTTTTAAATAAGCAATGCTGCACCTAAAGTTTAGATTTTTAAAATAATTTTTGCTATCAATCTTCATCCTTTTTCATCATCTAGTCTCATTTTACTGATCTACTGTCCCTGATCTACTTTCATCAACAATGGGATTTTGAGAGAGCCACGACTTGCTGTATTTTATACTTGCTCTATACTTGCTGTATTTATTTTGATGTCTCATATCACACAGGCTGTAGAAATCTTTAATATCATTAAATGATTTGGTGCCCCTTTTAACTAAACAGGAGAGGTTTGTGATCTTACTGCTAAGACTCGGAAAATCATTCTTTTTAAGAATTGTTTCTATGTTCAGAATTGTAGTCATATTTCTTTCCTAGTCTGTCACGCGCTGATGTTATCTGGAAAATCTAACAGAGAATGCTACAAGCGGAATTCTTGGGAGAGGTACATTTTTCAACTGTGCTTTAATCAGAGCTGAGCTCTCCTGGAAAGGTGACTTATGCCTGCTCTGAGTTCACATCACTATCAGTAATCTTTTCCTCGTTCTTCAAAGCTGTATGTCCTGTTAAACAAAGGTGCACACCGTCCACAAGGCTCACAGGAGAGAGGCATTTGCAAGGTGACAAATGAGGTCATTGGCTTTGCAGCTGAAGAGTCCCCAGACAAGTTCAGAAAGGTTCAGTCTCTGAAAACAGCAGTGATGCTGCATGATCGATAACACCAAGTAGGTTCATTTCCTTGCCATTTATTTTTCACTGAACATAGTGGGTGCCCGTTGGCAGCAGGGAGATACCCTGCCTGATCACCTTGTCCTTGTTGAAGTGCTTTGCTCAGGACAGAGAAAACATAGTCAGCCATCCCAAATGCCCAGAGCAAAGCAGGTCTGGAAGGGAGAAAAAGGACACCTCTCAAGCTGTGGGAGCTCTTGTGCTTTAGGAAAATTTGGATCATGATAGTGACTTCTTTGTAAAGTGCTTTGAAGGGACAGGACAAAACCCAGTATCTAGTAATGAAGTAATAATACTTAGTCATATCTGCTTGCACCAACCGTTTTGAACCTTTTTCTGCAAATCCTCTTCATGCTGCACCTTACATGACTTACCTCCCAGCCCCCATCCTCCCTTTTGTCTGAACATCTGGTACCTCCAGAGGGCATCTGCAGACTAGGTTGACTTGCACCAGTACATCTGTGTGACTTGTAGACAGTGGGACAGTGGTTTTGAGCTTGGTGCTTGCAGGGCACCAACACATAAAGCATGAATATGGATGAAGTGCTGCTACACCATGTGTGCTCACACTGCTAATGATAAATATGATAATAACGGCAGTCCTACGCTCAGAGAGAAAATCCAGCTCCCCCCATGTGCGGCCTCACTGATTGAGTCTGGAAGAGGCAGAATTCATCTATCAGCACCTTGTAGGGCCATAAAATACATTGACTTTTTAACTTCTTCCACTCCATAGAACCACATTTTTGCATGACGTGGAAATTATTCTGAGACTCTGGGGATATGCAAACCACTGACTGAATGGAGTGCCATTTCCTTTTATACTACCAGTGGAGAAAATTGTGCCATCTGAACCCACGTGCTCACCAACTGATGAATGTGAGGCTACTAGCTTGCCCTTCATTCAGAGCTTTCCTGTCCCTTTTCACACCTGTGATCTATTTAGCTGTAGCATATGTGAGCTGTCTGAGCTGAGAAACCTGGAAGCACAGCCCTGGATCTGGCTACAGGCCATGGCTGGAGCAAAATGGGTGGCTACACACCATACCTCTTCATGTAGTGCCTGTTAGTGTGACACTGTCATTCGGACACAGCTGTCCTTCAGGAAGATGGTTATTTTCTGCAGGCTGCCCATGAAACCTGTGAGATGAGCAGACCCACAGGCACCCTGCTCTGCCTGCTCTGCCACTGTTCCTGGGGCCATCCTTCCCTCACAGAAAGGGGCTGTGCTGTGCAGTCACAAGCAGCGAGCACATAAGTAACACAAAACACAACCAGGCCCTAGGCAGTGGAGTTTGTGCCTTTAGGGTTGATTGGAATGTTTCAGCTCACTCGAGTGGGTGCCTGATTATGCTATCCCCTGGAGATGATCTTCAAGAAGTATGGGATTTTCCTTGGATCAGAAATGGGAAAGACAAGTTGGGTGTGCAAGACAAATCTTTGAAAGAAGTGGGTTTGAATTTTAGTTTGCTGAATACTTGTTTAAATGTCAAATACAGAGTGTGAAAACTGATTATCTTTACTGTCTAAAGAAGAACTTAGCAGTTCAGCAAGAGATCATGATGAGGGCACAAAAAAAATAAAGGAAGCATGAACTACAAATATTTGGTTCAGTGAAGTGAAGAAAGAGGAAAGTGCTTGGTTATAGAGATGTTTAATTTTTTTTGCTCTGGGTGTTCTCACCCAGGCATGAAAAACTGAACTTCCCCATTAGCCTGGCTACATGGACTTCTTGAAGAGGCCTGATCCTCGGAGGAGTTACAGAAGGAAAACCATGTTCCTAGTACCAACACCCTGAGTAGCAGGGACAAATAGCTGGTTGCACTGATTCCAGAGTTTTTCCATGGCACAGTCAGGCAAACAAAGCCAATCTGCTGGCATGGTCCTGAACTTGCCAGTTCTGGAGTGAGCTGTGTCAAAAAGCTGGGGCAGGCCACCTGTGTCTAAGGAAGAGGTGAGGCTGGAATGTCCTGGACAGATCTGTGGCTGACCTCCTCTTCTCAAGCAACTCTGATTGTAAGTGTGGGTACATGTGACCAAAGCTCAGTCTGCTCCTTGTCACACTTTTACCTTTGTTCAAACTGACAGCTAAAATGAGCATGCTACCAAAACTTAAACTGCTAAGTCTCTATTTGAACACATATTGCATTTTTTTTACCAGATTCTTTACTGTGGTCATTTCCAGAGTAGGAAAAATTCCAAACTAAACATGAAGTATTTTGGGGTGTTTTTGTTGATTCACTTCCTGAAAGATTGTTTTGCACCTGAGGTTCAGATAAAAAACTAATGGTATCAACTAGTTTAAAAGAAGCAGTGTTCAACAAAGGACCTATTATTACTTAGACCTGTACAACCACTTATTTATGCTACAGTCAAAAAGACATCTTCACAGTTAGTGAAACAATTCTTTACAGGCTCTAGGAAGAAGCTAGATGTCCCTATTGGACAATATCTTCAGCAGCCTGTCATCTGGGATATGTATTTATTTTTCTAACAGAAGCAGGCAAGGGGGTATGAAGTGCAAAGCAAATGGTACCTCTCCAAAGTATGTCTCTTATTTAATTGTTTTAAAATCCTATTTTAAAATGTTCTATTCATTTAAATGTTGTGCTTGGACAGACTCCAGGGCTGTCTAATGTTAGTGAGAGAACAAGGAGAGTTTTTTGTACACATCTGCCTTTGAGAATTTTACAATAGTGGATATTTGTGTTGATTCATTTTTGTACATACTTCCCCCTGAGGGAGAATTCTGTATCTGGAAGCACATGTTAATTTAACCCTTGAGTAGAGTTGCAGCAAGAAATGGTTTCTGTTTGCCCCTTTGGGAAACCAGTGGTGATGGCAAAGAAACAAGCTGTCAAAGACTGAGAGTTTACTGTTGTTTCTGTCACCTGCTTATTTGAATGGTGAGCATTGGTGCATATAAAATTTACCAACAGAAGCAGATCCTAATACATAAGTTTAAAAATCCACTTGCTATTGTGTGAGTGAGATAAGCAGGATGTTGGAGAGATGGGTACCAACACTGCCAAAGAAATGTAAATTTGTCTTGTCACAAATGTCAGAAGTGCTCTGTTTTTAAAGATTCTCCATTTTTAAAATAGAGTCTAAGACTGACACAAAAGGAAGAAAAAGGGAGCATGCCAGAAGACTGTTGAGAAATTACATTGGTTTTCCAGGGAAAAGTACTGAATAGGTTAGTTTAAAGGGAGAAAAAGGAAAAAATAAGAATCAGAACATGAGTTCTTTTCAATCTGTAATGCAGGCTCAGCATGGGAGAGAAAGGATAAGATTTGGCGGATGAAAAAAACAATTTGCTTGTCACTTCCTACTGGCCAAATGTCTTCCTAATAATTGTTACAAACACAGCTGATTGTGTCAGCAGTGGGAGCCTACATTTAAAGAATAAACCTTGATCTTTAAATGCTGGCAGGATGAATACAGAGAACTAATGGTAGATACACTTTTCATGTTGTTTTTGCTGTAACATATTTTATGCAACAATCCACATGCAGCAGGAGGTAATGTCTTTGCATCCATTTCCAAGCCCACTGACACTTTCTCCCAAAGCCATTCTCTCTTCCTTACTCAGCGTGGTCAGGTTACCAACACTTACAGGTCCCTGCATCCTTGGTATCTCATCAGCATCTTCCTGGGCAAAGTTTTCTCCTAAACAGTTCACATTCCCAGGCAGCTTTCCATTCTAATTTCTTGGGTGATGGCATGAGCCAGTGCTCAGGGAATCACCAATTCCTTAGGCTTCCTGTGTAGTTTTGACTATTCAAAAAAATAACCTTTCTAAAGGGAAAATACTTGTTACCAAAACCAACCAGGACCAGCTCTGAGTTTTGAGATTTTTCTCAGTCAGCCATTCTGTGGACCACCAGTGTAAACAAAATGTTTTGCAAAGAAAATTATTCACTTACAGCAGAAAACAGAACTGTATCTGTACGTGATAAAAATGTTTCACATCTGAGCAGAAAGCGTGCATGACAGAAAGTGAACTTCAGTTGTTTTTCACACCATAGGTCATTTATTCTGCTTGAAAATGAGAAATAGTTATTGTCTGTATCAGACAAATGAGATGTTTCCCATTCTAAGTCACCTAAAAAGTTTATTCCTGCTGTTCCAAGAATTTAATGTCAGTATGAGATATTGCATATCTACCTTAAATATTCAAGTAACAATGGCTTTTAGGATGACAAAACAAGGAAAACAGGGTGATACTCAGCATCTGTATCTAAGTTGTAGCAGAGACAAGAAATATATTTTCATTTCCGCAATAATCAGTTCATCTAAGATAATTAAAGACATTATAGGACCTGCAATTTCTAGGATCATATTTTCTTAATCAACTTTGCAGTTTTCTGTCATACAAGCTTTGTACGTTTCTTCATTAAACCTAGCAGTTTTTTTCGTGGTCACAAAAACTGCAAGGGAGGATTAGGGAGCCAGAAAACATATGTGCTAATCAGTTCTTAAAGCTGGCAAGCAGAAGTCAAGTTTGCACTTAGTTTCTGGATTTGTTGTCTTGAGAGCAAAAGCTCACCTATGGAGCACAACCTGTGATTAATTACATACTAATAAAAGACTACCCAGAATATTTAGATGCTATTTCTGTGCTATTTGACATCTGTTTTTAAACTTTAGTGCCTACTGACTCACTTCAAGGGCTAAAACAAAACTGTACAAATGATCTTCCAAAGGACAGATGTGAAAAATCCCACAAACTTTAATAGGACCAGCATGGCATCCCTAGGGAGTCCCTCACCAATCTTGGTCTTGGCTGATTTCTGCTCCTTTTTAAGCAAAGGTGTGCACCCACTGCTGCATGTTGGGCTTCTGCATGTGACTAAGGCCATATTCACAGAAAGAGAAAGAGAAAAAATTAAGCAAATTTGGGGAAATTGATTCAAAGGGTGCCTGCACATTGGGGATCTCTAAGGTCAAGATAACTGAGTGTGCAGGCTAAGGTCCAAACTTCCAAAGAAACACACACACACCTATCATTATATTCATAAATATAAAATCTTAATTTGACAGAAAATAAAATCAATCACTTGGCCATCAAGTGAACAAGTATGCATATTTTGATAGAAGTTTCCTTAAAAATAGTTGCCAGTAAAACAGGATTTCTACCACAGAGTCAAATCCATCAAGTCTTTTGCTAATTTAGTTATAATTTGTTCCTTCAAATAGAGGCTCTGTCCCCATCAGTTCCTCTGACAAAGGAGTCCCCCTGCAAGGACAAGATCACAGAGCTAACACCACTTCCTAGTTCTCTCCATGTACTGGGAATTTTCAACATAACCAGGAGATTTCATTATCAAGCTACAACAATGCCTGAAAGAGAATTACATGATGATGCATTCCCATGTTCTCCCATGTTTGTCACAGGTGTTGAGATCCCTGAGCTGTCATGGGAATGTCCAACTGATGAGGAAGCATTTGAAGTCAACTAACTGCAGAAAAAGCCTATGTGCTCCTATTTATTGCAAATATGTTCTGCCTGACTCCCTTTAGGTATGGCTGGACAAATCATAACCCTTGCAGCTTCAGATCTTCAGACCTTCTGCTTCAGCCAGCAGGGCTGTGAGCCATTGGATTGCCTGGAAACAAGCAGGAGGCTTTATACTACAAGCCTCATGGCATAAGGATTTTAAGGTCTGGGCAGCTAGCCAAAACTTGAAGTCTTGTAAAACTTGTTTCAATAAAAGAAAGAGATTGATTATGGAGTTAAGATTTCCTTGATGAAACTATAAATCTATAAGGGATATATACACATTCTTTTTGACTACAAAAGGAATCAAACAAGAAATTAATTCTTCAGTCTCAATTCCAAACCTATGTTGGCCAAACACACAACTGAAAACTATTATTTTTTTGCTTTTCACTCTGCATTTCCTCTGTCACTCAACCATGATATCTGATTATTTCTTTCAGTTTTCTTAGTGTTTTCTGTATTTCTTGAGAAAAATTCTTCAAACAATGCCTTTAATAATCCTGAGCAATTTTAGTGTAAAAATACAGCAGAAGTCTGGTAATCCTTCTGTTTCCTCTCCTCTCTCTCTCTCTCTTTTTTTTTTTTTTTGTTTTTTTCAGTTTTGAATAATGGTATTTAAATTGCAAAGTTTCACAGGTCTTAGTCAGTTCTTCTGTCCTATGCATTATCAGAGAAAATTATCACCGCTATGAACAGTAGGACTGATAAGTTTTGCTATTCAGCAGTACTGAACATCAAACTATCAAAAGAGGGTTTCTTAACATCAACAACCTTGCCAAGATTAGTATTTCACAGCTCTCCACAACCTCTAATAATATCACCCACCACACCCTTCATACCATTGTGCATTTCCACTTCGGTACACCAACTAGCTTGGACAAAATTTCACATTACTTTGCCTTCTTACCACACAGCTGGAAAAGCAAATGACTTTGCTGATAAAGGTGACTTGTGTTTTTGTACTTTACTGCAGTACTTACTATTGGACACAGCTTAAAAAAATTGCCACAACGTTATGGGGAAGTTTCTGATCCTGATGATTTTGTGCATCTGTGCTGGCATGGCCATAACCTTTGGCCTTCATCATTCAAAGCAGAAACTTCATTCTAACAGAGTTTGAGATAATAATTTAAAGAAACTTTACTGACTCTGTTCCAGTATATCCTGCCCCATTCCTGGAAGGGATTCAAGGCCAGGTTGAATAGGACTTTGAGCAATCTGGTCTAGTGAAAGTTGCCCCTGCCCATCATGGGGCAGAACAGTGGATCTTCAAGGTTCCTCCCAACACAAACCATTAAATAATTCTATTATTATTTAGAACAAAATATCCTTAAATACAAATGTTTACACAATTTTAACTTTAGACATTCATATCTTATGTAAGGCAAATCACTGAATTAAAAAAAACATTAATTATCCATTAAGGTTGTACGCAATTACACAGTAGAAACTTTTCTCCTTCAGCTGTCCTCTTTGACACACACTTTATAAAGTCGTCTTCCCTGTCAGCTCATCTTTAGGCACAGAGAGACAACCTGCTCCTGTGCCTTTAAATTTCCTCCTAGAGGAATGCCCAGCTTTCCTGGATTCTTCTGCCCTTTGGGACTGCCTCCAAAGAGTCTCTCTCAATCAGGCCCCAAAATAGGCGTTAGAAAGAAATGGGAGAAAGGAGCAGAAAAAAGGGAATGGAAAAAGAAGGACATATAGAAGGAAGGAGATGGATCACAGAACTGAAATTCTCTAAATACCAGTGCAAAACAAACAAGATTTCTGGTAGGTAGCATGGAAATGGTTATATGCATACTACCACAAAAAAAATCCCCCATTATGGCTACATGTCCCATTGCACAAGAAACCTTAGCACCAGAGAAAATAAGAATTTTTAAATTAACAAAAGAGGTGTTCCTCTTTCCCCAAGTTTATTTGTGATGTTAATGCAAGTTTTACTAAATATGCACATGCACCACATTTAAACTGGTAAATCAATAAGAAAATGGGAGAGGAGGTACAGGAGCTACATTCTTTTCCACTGAAAATGCTAAAAAGAAAATATGTGCTTGTTGGTGAGGTAGAAAAATAATCTTAAGAATTAAAAATGCTTCATCTCTTCACTGATTTCTGCGCTTTTTAATTTTTTTTACAAATCTTTGGCAGAGAATTAGGAAACCCAGAGCAGGCTCTTGCTGATCTCACACAGCTATTTCATGCTGAAAGTGCTGATCTAACAACCCTCAGGTGCATGGTTGAGAAAATTGTGATTATTGTTCTGAGGACTTGCCATGGGGCAGCTGACCATGGATTCTTAATGTGTACCAGATGGGAGCATGGCTCATACTTTTTACAGAGAAGTATTTAGATGCACTCAGAGAATAACTGTGATAGTCTGCAGATTAGTGGTAACATGAATTTTGTGTGAATTAAAACTATTTACCACTGCCAGGGAAAACACAAATGGAAATACCATGAGTTTCTAGAACCACACCTAACATTTTTTTTAAATGTTTGATAAAATGTGAATTTAACCTTTTGTGAGTGTTTCTTCCTTAGTCTATTGCTTATGTAAAGCCCCAGAATATTAGTTCAGACACTAAGTGGTAAAGGATTCATCTCAGCTGCTCTCAGATTCTGTCTACAACCAAGTTGCTCAATTTCAATCCTCTCATCTCACTCTACAGTCTGTGGAGAGAAGCACCCATGTCTTTGATGCTTCTCTGAAGTATTCTGAGATGGTCTCTATATCTGCCTAATTCTCTCCATTGCTCATGAGGGGAGTCCTAGGCAGATGTCAATGCCTTAATACAGAGAAAAGTCTTATTCCAAATGCTCTGTTTGCTGTTACAGGTGGAGATGAAGAATGAATGTGGTGGTCATTCCTCCTCTGCCTTCTCTCTGAGCATGTGGATGGGTTTTGCAATAGTGGTGTTGGCCTCCAGATGAAAATTACGAATTTTTTCAAATCAAGGCACTACCAATTAGCAATAATCATTCCTGATCCAAAGCTGTAGAGGTAGGCACCAAACCAAGGTACCACTTAAGCATGTACTTAACTTTAAACATGCAATTAATAGTACTGACAAGTACTTGTTTAAGTGCTCTGCTGGATCTAAGCCCTCTTCTTTTAACCAATATTCACCTTCCTCTTGCCAGTAGAGCTCTGACAGGAATGAATTACGCAGTTGGGATGTTCTACAAAAGAAAAGCATGTCTTCTGTGACATGCACAAAGATATAATTTGGATTTTAACGAGAAACTGTGTTTTTAAAATAATAGGAAGGAAAGAAAGATCAGAGAAAATTTCCCTTTCAACTTTGTTCTGAAAAGCCATGAGTCAATGTTTTTATTAAAACAAGCTGTGTTTCCTTCATTCCTTCCCCCTTAACTTGTAAAATTGAAAGTACTTTTACAGGGAAAATCTACAATTCTATTTGGCATGTAGAATTCTAGAGTAAAGTCCTAAATTGGGAACAAAGGGAAATATTTTTACTTGTTGACTTTACTGATTGAAAAATAGAATTTAGAGCAAGAAGTCATAGAAATTGTACCAATGACAAAAACATTTTGCCTCTAGGAAAACTGATTTCTGATGGATGCAACACATCCAAAGATTTTTTAATATATTTTTGAACTTTTTTGCTAGATACTTTGTAATGGTTTTACTTCTTTATTTTTAGAGTTGTACACATTACATTTGGTCTAAAATTGCACCACTCAGTGTTCAAATTGATGCTTACCGTGCAAAAAATTCAAGAAATCTATATTTAATGTTCCTAGATTAATGGAATCCCCTATTGGAGATATATTTCCAAACTCTGAACTCAATTTTAATTATTTACCTCAATCGATTGAAAGTTAAAAGATCAGTCAGTTTCTGAAGATGTTCTTGGCTTAACCTAAAATACCAATTATGTCAAAATGCTCCCATTGCAATGCCCAGATAGGAAAGGACCAGACAATAACTGGAATGCTCTTATCTCACCCAAAAATCAACCAGAGCTTAATATTGTTCCTATCTTTTATAAAAAAAACAAAAACTTTGGTGGAAACAAAATAGTTTTACAATAAGACTGAAGATTAGCTCAGGCAATTCCAAACAGGGAAGGACATCAAGGTGGCTGTGTGAAATTTCCAAAATTAAAGAGATGACGTGGAAAACACTACTAAGCAGTCATTTTTCTACTTGTCATGTAAAAGTTCAATTTCAACCAAATCATTGACTTAAGCTATGTCACAACATAATATAATAACATCATTATGCATGTGAGAAGCCAAGTTACTGCTAATATGAGAATTTTGTGAGAATTCCCTGACTTGTTTAACAAAAAACCCTCATCCACAGTAGTGCAAAGTCAGTGCTTCACAGCCAGGAGAAGTATCGAGTTTTGAAATTGCTAGCAGAATGCACATAGAGGAATTAATTGCCTGCCCTGATAACCTACGGCAGCTGCAGCTTTAGCAGAAACAGCTTTCTGCATGGGTCTGGAGTCTCTGGGTGAAGGGATGTGTAGGGTTTTTTCCCATGGCTATATGGAATTCTGGTAAGTTTGTAGGGAGTCCAGACTTATACCTTGGTTTGAGATACCAAGCAATTCCGTTCTTAGAGGTAAATGTATTGCATTCATTTTTACAGAGGACATTGTTCAATTCTTACCTCTCAGATATCTCTCTAGAGCACTCATCCATTTCAGTGAGATTTTATACAAATACACTGAAACTAGCACATCCAAACTCCTCTTGATGACCATTTCTTCTGTGCAGTTGTTGCTGCTTTTATTGACCCTTTCCTCCTGAGGAACTTGTGAAACAAGATACAGATGTTAATGTTTCCTACTTCTCTTTATGGACTATTCTTAGGACTCTTCATCTGTAAATACCTCCAGAATACTGATTGACTTGTAATTTCTTAGTTAGTTGATGTCTGGATGCAATTCTAGGCTCTAGGATAACCCTGCTTGAGCAGGGAGGCTGGATCAAATAATCCATTCTGTGATTCTTCTCACTGAAATTCATGTTGTTCTCAGGATGAGCTCATCATATTAAAACACCATCCCTACTTCAGTGGCACAAAAGTGTAACATTATTCAGCAGACACCTAATCCTCCTCAAAGTAATTGGGAAAACCAGGATCTATTTGTTTTCTCTGCTGATTACTGCTCCCAAACACCATTAAAATATCAATTCACATGCTTTATAAAATAATAAGTAAATTTCTTTTAAATAAAAAATTTTCAGCTTAATGCTTTAATACTTAATAATGAAGGACTCATTATTTCCAAGTTCAAATAGAAGTAGCTGTCAGAATCAACTGTTACATAAATTGCAGGTATAAAATATAGATTTCAAAGGTGTTAATTATGGATCACATTTTGAAAAACTGCTACTTAGGGTTTTTTAGTTACTTCCCTTTTTGGGAAGCTACCAGACTTCGTTTGGATCCTACCAAGTATTGTAGCATCCATTTTTTTTACAAGGAATTTGTTGCCCAGCTCCAACACCTGATCTGACTGTCAGGTAAGGTATTCAAAGAGGAAGGCTTTGAAGTGTCCAGGAAGTAGGACTCTTGGCCTGCTAAGTCTTTGAATTGAAGAGATTTACCACAACACTGGCACCACAAAGATATTTATTCCCTATGAGACACTGGATTTTGGAACAGGATGGTGGAGGAATAAATTGAGTACTTAAAGCATTTTGCAGATACTTTTGGAAAAAATTAAGAGTTGAATGAAGTGTATTTTTGTCAAAAGTTATATTCATTGTTACTTAAAACTTATGGGTGTTGATTTCCCCATTTTTTCTGATGAAAATTTTGGGGGAAAAAAGCTATCATTATCTGATCCTGGAGAATAAAATGGTTTCCTTTCACCACTTTAAATGGTATGATTTATTTGGTGAAATTTATTCTTGATATTTCCAAGGTACTTCAGTAGATCATGACTGTGCAAATTAGTATCACAGACCTGCCTCAGAATTACCTTCTGTTTCTATATAGCTAGGTCCACAGTCTTTTGATCTGTGTTCCTAACCTAGCTATGCCTCGTTATATTTAAAGAAATACAATTCTTAGGCCTCTCTTCAAACTTGACAGAGTATTCCAATTTAGAAAATTATTGGTCAAAATTCAGACATTCTAGTGCCAGAGTCATTATTCCTACTCTTAAAAGGAACTATTGGTATATTATGAATGCTAGAAGGAGCAACCTGCATAGAGCAGTGTTGATAATTGCTATAATATGGTTGTCCTTCATCTCAGTTATTCTTGTCCTACACTTCCTCTTGTTCCTTATCTGCTGGTAAATAGACTTTCCTCATACAAGTCCCAGCAAAAATTAAAGGCCTCATACACCCTTAGCTTTCCCCATTGCAGAGATGCTGTAATTTCTGTAATTTTCAGTTTCACAGCACTGTACCAAGACCTCAGGATCCTGGCTGCTCAAGATCCCCAGAGTTCCTGAACGGTGCAAGCATTCTGCTCCCCTGGAAACCTCTATGAAGAACTGCCAAGACAACTATGAGGCTTATATGTCTATCTCATTACAACATTTTTTTCTCAAAGGGTTTTGCAACAGAATCCCCTGACAGGAGATCAAGGTAGGGCACTAGAGATTCCAGTAAATATTTATTATAGCATCTTTTACTGTTCAAATTGATAGAATCATAGAACGGTTAGGGTTGGAAGGGACCATGTCATCTATTTCCAACCTCCCTGACATAGCCAAGAACACCCTTCACTAGAACAGGTTGCTAAAAACCCCACACACAATGGCCTTGAACACTGCCAGGGATAGGACATCACAGCCTCTGTGGGCAGCCTGTTCCAGTACAAAATTTCTTATTGTGAATAGTAATGTGAATGAGCTACATAGCCCATTGCTGATGTCATTGGTTGTTACTTGCCCTGGGCACTTGTGGAGGCTCTTGGTGTCTTAAGCTCATCAGTTCTTGTGGATTCAACAGGACCACCAGTCTCTAGATCTCCAGTTTTGTGAGACTGTCACATTCAACCTCTCAGCAGAAGATTTTGCCTTTAGCCTGCTTTGTGGGAAATCTTTCTCCATCCACACCAATAGTTACGTACACAGTCCATTCACACAAATTCACACCAAAGGGGTATTTAGCACTGGCTCACCTGTTAAGTGAAGGTAGCAGCTTAAGGTGGATCATACAGTACACAAAATGAGAAATTAACAAGAAATTAATGTAATTTTTTTTCCTGTTTTCTCAGGCATCAATAAAAATCTCATTGTGAAATCCAGTAATCTTCATTATTTGACCTATAGAGTTTGCTATCTCCGTTGTTCTTTTCAAACATACACTTAAAATGTAAGTATTGTTTGTGATTTGATTCTGAAAGGCTTATTTGGAGATGTCAGGGGGAATACCTGCCTATGTGTTAGCTGTTCTGAGCAGACTTTACAGGACTGGCACTATCTTTTGAAATGCCTACTGTGAAATATGCAGATACAAAACTCAGGCACGTTAATATACAATTATACTGTAATTGTGAAACCTTAATGTTAATACTGCTGTCTTGCATCTAGTGTGTGATACATTTGAGAAAACATATGGTACATAATCCTTTCCAAATGGTTTTAGAAATGAAAAGGTGTCCTCTATGAGCCTATGTCACTGAGGAAGGGAATGTTTTCTTATTTCTCTGAGTGCTGGAACCCCATGATGAGCAGATTTACATAACAATTAACCTCTAAAAATAATTTATAACCTCTCAGATGAAAAATCAGCTTCAGGGTAGTTAAAAGGGGATACATTTTTTATTAACATGACTGTTTATATAAGGGAGACATCAAAGAAGCATAGACAGGGCCTTCATACTTCTTATGCACTATAGAGAGTGTACAGTGGTGCTTTGCTTCCATTAGTTCCTGCAGAAATGCTAGGGGAGGTAGAGAGAAAGGAGGAGAGAGAGAGAGAGAGAGAGAGAGAGAGAGAGAGAGAGAGAGAGAGACTTTGTTTATTAACAGAAACTCATCTAGCCTAAAAAAGTATTAAGAAGATTAAACACTCCATTGTTTTTGTGTTCATACAAAAGTGCAACAATCCCCTTATTTCTTACAGCTGTCCTGCCAGGCTGACAGTGGAAATGTTCTGTTTTCACTTACTGTCTCCCTGGCTCTGGGGTGTGGACAAGGAAAACACAAGGGCAGGGATCAGCCATGAATAGGACAACTTGTAATTTAGAAGTGCTTGTGGTTTCACACGGCCAGGGCTAGTCCTAGGATAACACACTACATCTGAAGTTAAATCCTTTCTCCCACAGAAGGGAACCAGTTTATTTTGACCATTTGCTCTGTCTTGTACTCTACTGTAGGGGTTTCTCTCAAACATTTTTCTATGTTACTCACCAGTCAACATTTGGTGTCCCTTGAAGCCTAAAGCCCAGCCTTATTGGAGTGTGTGCTCGCTTACTTGTTTTGACAAACTCGAAGCAGGGTCTATCTTGCTCGATAGACTCTGCTTTGCAAAGCCTGCCCCAAACAACTCACACACTAATGAAAGTGTTCTATCCAGAGATACTCCCACTGCTGTTTCCCTCTGCTCTGACCATCTATCTCTGTTACTCAGCTCGTAGTGAGAAGACATAGTTCTGTTTTCAGGGGCTTGGTGCTTGCCTCCTGCACAACTTCCTGCAGAGTGCTCCACGTAAAAACAGCAAATGGAGCTACTTCTGAGGCACAAATACACATCACAAACTGACAGAAGGTCTTATCTTCTGTTTCCTGAACACTACAAAATTTTTGGCACTGGCAGTAGAGACATTAAACTTTAACAGTAAATTACAAGAATAAAAACCACCCGCAAATGAGTGACACATTATTTTCAGCCTCAATTTTACACTGGAAATCTCACAAGAGAATCTGCTATGGGATTTCATTCCCTGGTTTTGCAATCCCAAGTGGCTAGAAAAGCTTTGACCAACCAGGCAACATGTGACTTACTTAGCTGGGTTAAAACACTCATGATGCCAGTTTTTATTCATTGAGCAGGATGCGAGTAATGGGACAGAGTTCATGCAGCATTTGGTCTCTTCAGCCAATCTTTGTGCTGCTCTCAGGAAAGGAATTACTGCAGTCCCCAGGTGCTTACTGAAGTGTTTTGTACTATTTTGAGAATATATTCAGTTTGGTATTTATTATTTTATCTATCCATGCTTGTTTTTATATATAGTGTACATATATTATATACATAAATACCCGTACATTGAACCTTCTTTTTGGAAGTGTGGTCTTTTGAGCACCACTTAACATCTTTGGTGATAGCTCAAAACATAGAAAAATAGAGTCATATGCTTTTGGTTGAAGGGATCTTTAAATATTGCCTGGTCCAGTCCTGTTGCCATCGGCAGGGACCCTTTCCACTAGAAGAGGTTGCTCAGCACTCCATCTAACCTGGCCTTGAACACTTCCAGGGCTGAGGCATCCAGCTTCTCTCTCACTACTCTAACCATGGTGATGGAACTTCTCTCTCACCATTCTTATAATGAAAAAAACATTCTTACATCCAATCTAAATCTACCCTCTCTCAGTTTAAGACCGTTGTCTCTTGTACAGGCTTTAGTAAAAAGTCTCTCTATCTTTTATACTGAGAGGCTGCAAAAAGGTTTCTCTTCTCCAGGCTGAACAAATCCAACTCTCTGGGGCTGTTCACTAGATTTTCATATCTGAAATGCAGTGTCGTGGTTTATAAATGTGTATTTAATGCTTTTCTTATTGGGGAGGTATTTGACAAGATCAGATAACTTTGTAACTAGAAAAACTTAGTCATGAGCCAGATGAAAACCAAATCTGTTATTCATGGCATCCTTGTCTTGGTCTTATAATACAGATATATTCATCCTTCTCAGTATGTCAGCTGCTGTAAAACAAGAAAACACACAGCTATTTTCCATCTCATGTTTCATTTTTATCTTGTAAGTCAACCTTGTAAATTAGGCTAATGTCTCTACTGCCAATGCCAATTATTTAGGTGAATAACATCACAGTCCCAGTACTGCTCATTTCTTTCATGTGGCATGAAAAATCCTTTCCATTGCATTCTAATTCAGCATTCTAAATTCTGCTGATTTTGAATTCTTTCTTGCAATTCTTACTAGACTTCTGGTTTGGCTGAGGAAAAAAGAAATCCCTCTCATTCTCTCAGTGTTTCAATCATCCCCATAAATCTAATTACATTGTTATGAAGGTTTATCACCAAAAGATAGTGCATTAACAAAGGCCTTTAACAGACCACCTTTCTTTTGTCCAGGAGAGGGAAAGAAACCTTTTTTGACCATTATTTCTTCAATTTTTTGCTACCTACTGCAGTAATTTAGCTGAACAGTGCTAAGTTTATCCATTTTGCAGTTTGTGAGAGATTTGTCTGGGTAGCAAAGGCCTTGAGAAAGGCCATTTCTGCTCTGTGCCAGAACAACACATAGAAACAAACTGCTCAGGGAAATGGTGGAGTCATATCCTTGGAATTCTTAAAAAAATATGTGGATGTGGCTCTTGAGGGAACAGTTTAATGTTGAACATGCTGATGGAGCTAGGATCACAGTTGAACTTGATGATTTTAAAGGTCTTTTCCAACCTTAATGATTCTATGAGTCTATGAAAACAAATCACCACAGACTCACATGGATGGGTTTTGCATCTCCCTCTGCTTACACACCCTGGGTGCTACTGGATTTCAGGGATGGCTGCCCCAAATCCTAGGCCAGAGTAAGCTAATTGTTCAGGTTTTATGTGGGAGATGGGATTTGTTCTTTTCAGAGAATATGGCAATATAAATGAACTTGAAGCATTTGTAATATCCTTAGAGACCCTAACAAATAGTTTCTCATCTCTGAGACATAGTGTACAAAGGTGGTAGCCTGAGAACAGGACAGTGGGAGGCAAGACTTCTTCTGACTATGTAGCCAAATCTCCTACCAAATGACCTAGCACTCCCAAGAATAAACATCCCATTCAAAGTCACAGAATGCAGTTTTGGCTTTGAATCATCCAGAGCTCATAGAATTTGTGTTTAGGTCAAATAATCTTTGTCAGAAGTGCCATTTTGGCTTACACTGTTTTAAAACTTGGAGAAGACAGAGAAATGTACACTTGATATTAATTAGATCATTGTCAAACTGTTATTTCTGGTTTCCTATTAGGCATGTATTATTATGCTGTTCTCTGTCTCAGTGATTCAATCTTTTTTGCTACTGATTGAATCCTGATTGATACTGGCTCTGAAATCTCAGCTCCACTGCAGTGATGAGGAGTTGTGCCAGTGCTTTAACTCTTGCCAAGGTATTATGCACTGAGTGTTATTCTTACTTATCTTTATGGTGACACTGCTGAATGTCTTCTTATTTCATCAGAATTCCTCAACATCTGTCTAGCACTTAGAGAATTAGATTTCTGGTTTCTTTCTATGAAACATTGTTATTTTTAATTGCACAAATAAGTTTTTCAATGTGAAAAGAATTGAAAAATTGAAGTGAGTGAACAGAAATTTTAAATATTTAATAATACGGTTGTGATGAAGGGACAACTAAGTGGGAGACCAGAATATGACATTGCAGAGCACCCTGTTCACCCCCTATTTTTCAGATTCAAAACAGACTCTAATACTGTAGATAACTGAAGACAATGAAAATAATTAAATCTCATAATTCAAATCTTAACCATTTGTCAATAGAGATAAAAAAAATATCTCCAATCACCATCATTACTCAATCTGGGGGCTTTGCTCTCCTCTGTAGCACTGAGGCTTGGATCTGGATCAAGGTTAAAGTATTGGACAAGAGCTAAAATGCTCCTAAGCACCTGGAAATTGTCTTGGTCAGTGTAGCCTAAGACTTGTCACTGTTTCTGGAAAAGGAGGGGACCTTGTACCAGCTCAAATTCAACTGGGTTTGTTTTATGAAATTTGGGTGAGCTTCAACATATTTCAGTCAGAAAGAAATTGTCACAATCCATAGAGCAGTCTCTGTTAACCTCTGTTTCTGAGACATGTATGAGACAAGGGTTGTGCTTTCCTTTCATTCCTTTCACCAATTTTTCTGAAGCAATGACCACCAAATTTTAAAAACATAATCTCTGTCCCACATTCTGAGAGTCTGTTTAAAATGTGAAAATGTGTTTCATTTTGAAGGGATTGAATAATGCTAGGTATAAATTAGAAGATTCATAAAGTTTAGGCTGATCACAAAAGGGCACTCACTCTCCAGTCCTTTTAATATTTTTTCTTAATGTGTGTAATTAATTTTAAAGATGAATTCCATCCTTCCTAACAGCCTTGGTTATTTGAGAAAATTGTTGCTGCAATAACCCTATGCTCCATTTATTCTCCCCTCTTCCCACTCTCTTGGTGACCATTAGGTCTTAGTGGACTTTCAGTGAAAGAAAGGAAGGAGAGAAAGATGATTCATTAAAGAGAGAAAGATAATGAAAATTAATTCAAATCTGGTAACACAATTAGACCTCTCATCATACCATTTATTAAAATCTAGATTAGGACATCAGCTCTATAATTTTTAATCACAGCATATTTAATCACAGCATATTGGGGTTGCAGATGACTTCAAATTTGGCACCCAGACTGCTGTTTTGCTTAATCCAGGATGCGTGAAATATATAAAAAGAAACAAGCTAAGGACAAGTTGTAGAATTTTCTAGTGGGAAGAAAGCACTTCTTTAGAGAATGCCTTATAAAGCCTAAATAAACAAAAAAAAAAAAACCAAACCAAACCAAACCAAAAAAAAAACCCACAAAAACAAAAACAGAAACAAAAAAGGCAAAAAAAAAAACACAAAAAAAAAGAGTTGTAACATCCTGATGGCTTTTTAGCATTGAAAAATTGACTGTCATTCTCTACTTGAAACATTGTATGGATTTATCCTTAATGAACATGACCAACACTTTAAACATTTATTTGACCATCCCGACCATAGGATTAGACTTGTCTGCCATCAACTAATATGAGAAAAGAGGGATCAGAGAATTTTGGACTTTTGCTTATGGTCTTACTAGCTGGAATTCAAGTTTAGATTTTGAGGAACCATGATTTTAGCTCCTCTCTTACTAGCAAAGGCATTGAGTGCAGAACAATTGTGAACTCAATTTTTTGTTGTGCAAACAAGGTAACAGTGCTCTACCTTGTGACAAAGTAAAACACAGATCTGAATTTGATCTCTAATTTTTAGGTCAGCAGAGGCTGTGAGTGGTGCCAAGGTTAATACCTCCCTGTGTACTATTTGCTATTGTAATGCCACGGTCAAATTTCAGTTCTAAGCTATCTATACTGTACTGTATTACACACAGAGAGGCATAAAAAGTGTTATAATGAGGTTTGTATCTTGGTGTCTATTGCCATACAGATTGTGATTTTTAATAGCTATCTGAAATTGATTTTATTAAGATCATGCCAATGCTCTTCCTCAGGAGTGCTGTTAGAGAGGTTGCAGGTCAGCCTCTGGAAGAGAAACCATAAACTTTGCTCAAGCACTCAAAATGAAATGTTTGTGTTAACTCAGCTAATAAACAGCTGAAGTGAGAGTCTTTAAACCACTCTTCCTTTTTAGTGTGGGTAGAAGGAAGAGTAATGACACACACTTGAAGAAATGTAGCACAGGAGATTTGAAATCATGTACATTTAGTGCTGATGATCTCGCCTGGGTCACTGGGCAGCCATTTCACTGGCTGGATGCTGCCAGTCCAGGACTTCTTGAAGTGACAGGCAGGTTGTAACTGAACAGAGATTCAAAGCCTGAGAACTTTCTAAGAAATCTTCCCTAAGCAGAGATGACTGGAAGAGTATTTTGGAAGGCATTTAATCTGTCCTGTGTGTGACTGCAGCTTTCTCTGCAGCAGGAAAGGTGAGAATGTTCAGGTGACAGCAGACCCCTGAGCCAGACCTGCTGCCTCACTCCCTGCACAGGTGTCCTTACTGCAGCCAGAGCAAACAGGCTGCTCCCATCTTTGCCTCTCTGCATCTCTGCTGGCGTGCACACAGACGGAGTGTGTGGCTTTCCAGCCGTAGCACTCTGAGACCCCCCTCAGGCCTCCTCCAGCCTCCTGCAGCACTGGGTGCCTGCAGCTGCACCAGGAGCCCTTTGGCAGCTGCCAGGGAGAGGCAGTGCCCTCCCCTGCGTGCTTCCCTGTAAACCCTAGGAAAAACAGCAAGATCTGGCCCTGGGTAGTGCTGGCTGCCTTGTGTGCTGGGTCAGACTGGAGCATAAGGAAAGAGCAGCTAGCTGGGTGAACTGTGGGTTTGTAAGCAGCAGCAGTTCCCTCCTCCCTCGCACACTTCCACGGGAGTTTCAAAGGGAAGCACGTTTTGTACCAGCTCACGCAGCAGTCCTGGTGTCATACTCAGCTGAAGCAAAATCTACATGCTGTTACTCAGTCTTTATAGGGAGATTGGTGCATGTAAGGCAGCTGGGTCATGTGGCAAAATGTGCTTTAATTTGGATTGTTGGCTTATTACTCTGCAGCTACATAGATCTCCCAGACTCTTCTTTTCCCAAGTAACAGTCCAAATGTCTACCCAAACTACACACTATTTACTGTTATTTAATAGAAGAGATTGGCTATCTGCTATTGTAAAGAAGAAATCCCAGTTTTTCTGTGTCTTTTTGCTGGGGTCTTAAAATCCTTGGGAGATTTCAGGGCTTTACTCCTCATAACCTTTCACAGAGGGAAGAGCAAGAGCAAGTTAATTCTTCTGAACTCAGCCAGTCAGATATTGTAAAGGAAGTTTTAAAGCACCTGGCTGCAGGAATAGGCTTTTCTGATCACAAAGCTCAGCTAAATCAGACTGTTCCTGCAAAAGCTGTCCTGCCAGTGCTGCTATCATGGAACAAAAAGTTCTGCATTTAACATCAGGGATGCATTGCAGAAAATTGCACATTTTACTACTGAAAACTTTGCATTTTTGGAACATCCACAAAATCATAAAGATTAATGAGATTGCATTACATTTCACAAAGCTCTAGTCTGTGGGAATGTCTGGACTTCTAAGTGGGATTTGTCTTATTTGTCTTATTTGTCTCCTTTTCCTACGGCATGGCATACAAATCATGGGACAGCATACAATTAATCACATTCACTTGATGTAGAGGTTTTCATATTGTTCCACAGAGCAATGTGGAAATGAAAATCCCTTAATATCAAATGTACTGTCCTTAATATTCAGGGTTTCCTATTCCTCTGCTTCTTGAAGATAAAATGCTGTTGGGAGATAAACTGGGAGCTGGATACCCACAAGAGTGCAGAAGACATTCTTCTGTTACCACACTAAACTGATAAACCATGTTTCCTGCTATGGTGGCGTAAGGAAACTGCCTTAGGTCCTAAGTTTTTGTAGCTCCCTTACAGCAAAGACAGGATAAGGTCTCTGCACTAAGAACTCAACAGCATCCACTGAATTGTTACCAGGCAAAACCCCTCTGACTTTAGAATCAACAAGTCCATTCATACTACGAATAATTTTGGTCTCTTATGGTGTAATGAGTAGCAAGCCCAGTTTCATTTGGGAAAACTACCTGAGTTTTGGTTGGGCACAAGTACCTGCTGACCATGATAAAATCAGAATTTAAGCCCTACAGCTTCAGAAGCTGTATGGAATGGAATCTGTACTGAGTGTGGGGCAGAAACAAGTCTGAACTATTAGCACACTGGAGGAATGCTTTCTCAAATTTGGGATCCCTGAAGCACTGCATAAGCAAACCAGCCATGAATACAGCACAAAGGGATTTTAAGCTGACTTTAATTTTATTTTGGAACCTGTACTTGGAAAGGATGTCTTTTTAATGTTCCATTGATAGATTCATTGATTATACCACAAAAAAAAAATCTGATATAACAACTCAATCTTAAATTGTTGCAGCAGCCCTGTAATAGGGGAGTAGGCTTAAAACAGTAGCATAGCAATAGCTGAATTCTGTATGTACCACTTAATTACATGAAGCATCCTTATTTTTTAGCCTCTTTTGAAAGATTTTGACCTGTCTGTTTCCTGCCTGTATTATACTGTGTCTTCCAGAGCACAGTTTAAAATTTAATGCATTAATAAATGCCATCAAGAAAAATATCCAGATAATTCACATTAGGTGCCATGAATAATTATAAAATCAATCATCAAAATTATCTTCCCTAAAATTATGCATTTTTCCTTTTCATTGCCTCATTAATTTTGAGGTCTAATCCTGTATACTCTGGCTTTACAACATTCCTGCTGATGTCAAGCAAACTCTCATTAACTCAGACGTTCTTCCCTGCTGGTTCACAATCCAGCTTCAGAGCCTATTTTTACAGTTCTTCAGACTTTCTTTCTGTTTCTTAGGAAGGTCTGAGGAACCTAACCCCCAAAAAACCCAAAAATCTTGCAGACATTTTATGTACAGAAAACTCAGCTGTGCTGATTTCAGGAAATGCCTCCTCACAAGTAGTTGTGGGGTGGATGTGGTGTTTTTTATTCACAAATATTGCCTTCTGCTATTAGAAGAGGTGCATGGTGAAGTGATGGCCTTCTCTGCAGAAGCAAATGCTTAAAAACAGTTGAATATTTTTCAGACCTTTCTTCACCTCATTATTGCAGACAAATGTGTCTCTGTTCAAGGATCTTCGCATTCAGCAAGGATCAACATACTACATATCCTGTGAAAATTGGAATTCCCAAAAACCTCCTCATTGAAAATGACTAGTCTGGGGCCTTTCCCTCAGGGTGAAAAGGAGGGGAACAGTTAATGAAACCCTTTCATTTTCTGCAGTGCATTTTCCCTCTCTGACAGAATGGAAAGCTGATGCCATTCCAAGATTCTCCTGGCAGTAAACAGACCTGTAGGACCCATTGTCCACTAGATTAAAGAATCTTCCTCAGTTTGTGTGAGTGACTAATTTTCCTGCCCCTTAGTAGCCTCTGCACAGCATCAAACCATACACTGCTTTAAAGTTGAAAGAAGAGGTACTGGCAATTCAAACAAATGCCATATAAGTTCATTTCTTTACGTAGATGAGTGTTTCATTTATTTTTGTCAACAAGAACTTCCTAAGAATTCTTCTTAATTACTGTATAGGCAGACCAGAGGGTTCTAGCCCTATCACGATTCATTGCCTATAGTACCCTCACCCATCCTGTCTCTGAAGCCTTATTAGCAGTGTTACCCTTCCTTACAAATAATTCATATCATGTTTTGTTTGCTACACCAGAGGGAAACACCAGCAGGTTTTTTGACTTGTTTTATGTTCCAGATGACTTCATCTAACTCAAGAGCTATGCTGGAGCCTTCACAAATGAGCATCCATGCCAGAAAACTAGAGGAGTATCTCAAAGAAATTAAGAAAAAAGGATATAATTCCATGTATTGATGTGTTGAATGCCAGTGTGACTTTATATGACACTTGCATTATCATAAAAATTCTCACTTCTACCAATAAAAATTGTTCTTACCACCACTGGTGAATTAAAATGTAAGCCTATGCAAGAATAAGTGTTGCTTTTTGTACAGAAAAAGTCTAACAAAAAAATCCATTCTTCATTTGCTTATGGGTGGGACTTGTAAGTAATGTGAGTTTAGTCATTGATTTAAGAGCGAAGTATTTCTCCCTATTAATATAAAAAATGTCATTTCCCAGGTTTTGATATATGATGTTTGGTATATTCCAGCAAGGAAGACTGAGGCCATATTTCTTCAGTGGTTTTCTAGATATTATTTCAATGATCGAACTGAGAACTCAATTACTGAATCCTCATTTTGGGCATATATGCAGGTGGTTTTGACTTCAACCTGTAAGTCTCAAGAAAAGGACTGTTTAATAAAATTCACATCTTCTGAAATGCAGGAAATACACATTTTTATTACGTTATCATCATAAAAATAGTTTCTAGTCATGCTTATTCTGTGTTATAGAAGTATTAATTCTTCAATACTGATGTTGATTTTACCAGCTTACTATGCCACATTAAGTGTTTAGTTCCTGCTTGCTCTGCCTGACTTGTACCTGGGCAGATTCACTGCTCTTCCATCTGTCTGGACATTTATAAATGTTAATCACAACAGTCCTGTGCTCTGCATCCTCGGTGAATAAATGGAGGAATGTACCTGGCAAAGCTGTCAGACTGCTACACTCACACAAATATTCTGTGAAAATTTCCACCATAAAACACACTTTCATATATTTTTTAGTGCTTCTAGGGCACCACACAGGTAGTCAGACATGTTAATGCCTGGCCAATGTAAGATCCTTTATGGATATATTTCCTACTTTAGCTCTCTTCTCTAATTTTCTTCAGCTGCTTCCCTTGTAATTACAAAAAGATGAACACCAGTATGTTTTTCTTCTTTATTTCTCCTTATCTATACCTGGATTTATTTTATTAAACTCTTCTCTTGATATCTTTAAAAGATATCCTGCAAAATCCAAGGTGGCCCTCCCCACATGCATATCATCAACACAATATATTGTCTAGAAGTTATGTTTACCCGTGATCCTTTTACAACTGAAGCATATTTTCTCCTATATTTAGAGGATAATAAAAATGGAAATTTAAAATCATTCTGTATTGAAGATGTTCCCTGTCCATATTATCTGCATCCTTTTGCTCAATGTAAAACAATGGGTTTCAAAGAGGCATCAGGCAATAGCCTTGGTAGAAATTCCTCTGTCAAGACAACATCAAGCTGATGTTTTTACAATTATAAGTCAATTGCCTCAATTTTGTGACAAGCAAATAATACTGATATGCCCTTAAATTTTTGAGTAGCAGGCAGTAATTTATTTCCATGCTATGGAATATTTGCTTCTCCCCACCTCCAAATAATAAAAATTAGAGCCTCCTCTTGATTCCCTGTGCCTAGTGTTTTTGAGAACTAAAAATTCTCATCTTTCCATTTTGGCCCATTTCCCCCTCACAGAATAGGCCAGGAAATTAATACTGTGCAAGGCTTATGATTCCTGTCTTTCTCTATTGGAGTTCTTTCTTTTCAGTTGTCACTTGTGTCAGAGTCTGATCCTACAGTGTTGTCCCAGTGGGGGACAGGCCGATACCATCTGAAAGCACTTCTGTATGTAGGGCTGGAAAAAATCAGATCCAGGCTGCCTTTGAAGCACAGAGGACACCAGTGGTGTGAACCAAGCTGAGAGCAAGATTACATCTACACCAGTCCAAAGGTGCATATTGACAAAAAGGTAATGAACATACACCAGTTGTGTCGCTGAAAGATCTCAGGGGAAGCAGAGGCTTCCAGCTTCCATTACAGCGTAATGAGCTGTGGGAAGGTTCACAGCGCTGACCTCAGCTAGACCTGCCGTGTGAGAGGTGGCTGGGCCTTGCCTGATGGTAACTAGATTGTTAGCTGCTGCATTAAAAACCTCTGGAAGTAGGGAAAACACTCTAAAATTGCTGGAAGATGGTATCTGTCCCCATAAAAGTCAGTTTCTGCAGAACATTGTAGCACTGCATGTGGCGGCATTTCTTTTGTAACACATTCATCGTCCTTTCTCCTTTAATAAGATTGGTCCTTCCTGCCTCTGAACTTTGGCTGGGTATCCATACAGCTGACATAACTACTAGTTTTTATCCTATACCTGGGATCTGTAGCACATCTAATTCCCCTGATCTGAAGGCACTTTTCTGAGGGAATAATAGCATGGTAGAGAAATTATATTTATATTTAAAGCGACTTCCTGTGTTGTGCTCCCAGACTGCATAGAAACAGAGGTAAAAGCAGCCTAAGAAATTAGTTGTTCTGGTAAGATTATTTATGTTTATCTTCTGCTTTTGTTGCAGATATCCTCTGTGTGTGGGGAGGTGTGTGTGTGTACATGCTTAAGTATATGCAGTCATATACATACACGTATGTGCCAATCTGGTATTTTAGACTAATTTGAGGGGACCAGTATATGTTTCTAAAGGAGACCCCACCACTGCTCTCCTCAGGGACCTAAGCTGCAGTTTCCTTATTTCCGTGTGCTATAATGTGCACAGCTTCATAACCATACTTGAAATTCTCTTCTTGAATTTGTAGAGATACCTTTTGAAAATGTACCTCTTGAAAATGTAGAGATACCTTTAGTTCAAAAGATATTCAGGGATAGTTCTTAAACCTCAAATTCACTTGAGACAAGCTCTTAGCAGATTCTCTTCTTGTGTAATTCATATAGCACAGGAGGTATAACAGCCAGCTGTGTGCTGCTGCATTTTCAAGTAGATGCTTAACCCTATGAAATATCACATCCTTCTCTTTTTTTCCTACTTCATCAATTATTTTTTTTCTGACATTCCTTCAGGCCTGGTTTTCTAAAACAAAGAAAGAAAAAAAATGGGTAGACAATAACTCTCCCAGTGTTATAACCCACCACACCCGGCTCCTCTTTTTGCAAAATAAGAACTTGAAGAGACTGTTCCATTCTTCATTAACAAACCCACCAAATAAATATTTTAAGGCATTTCAGCTAATTTCATTAGCAAACTCTGAATTCTGAACACATTTTTACCAAGATTTCCTCCTGAGATGGCTGTCTGAACTCGTTTTCTCTTCCTCCTTCCTTTAACTCCCCATGTTACCTCCCCTAGGGAGGATGAATGCTGCTGATTGTGCAAATTCAAGCCCATCAGCACTTGTCATCTCTCATGGAATTTACCCTTTGACATTCAGCTTCTAAATCCCACTTGCAGGCAGAAGTTTTATCTTTGCAAAGCACAGAAGTTGTTTCTTTGGAAAAAACGAGAAATATATTTAGGGGTTTTTATGGGAAATAATTTTTTAATTATCTCATAAACTGAATGGCCAATGACAGAATTTTTTCCAGTTTTCCTTGCTCCATAATCCAAACTTTCAAGCCCTTGCCTTTTAACTCCAAATTATAGGCAGTCATGTCTATCCTTGTTTAGTAAGTATTGTGACAATATTATCTCACAAGACTAGCCGTGTTCCTCCTTTTAATAAAAGTCTTGTACACATATGCTTTTAAAAATTTACCAAGAGAATAAGATAGAAACTTCTAAAGGCTTTTCATTCCTGTTCTATCTGACATGAGGAACTCTTAGGTAGAGGCAAGTCTGTCCTCATTTACACCTGTTAAGCCTCACTGAAATCAGTAGGGTTGAGCTAATGTAGCTGATTACAGTTTGGCTCATAATTTGTCTCCTGTTAACTCACAACACCACTTCCCGCAGGTGGAACAAGATGAGCTGTGCTGTCTGCAGTGCTCCATTTATAGAAATAGTAACATGCCCATTACTTCTCTGCAGATCATGATGTTGGTTGCTTTGCCTGACAAGGAACATGTATCTCACGATACAAAAATTGGCAGGAATCTCCTTCCTCCTTGTAAATTAGTTTGTTTAGCAATACCCTCTACTAATGGATATGAGTAAATGAATTTTTATTTGCAATTTTTATTTCACTCAGCAAACAGAAAGACACATACTATAAATCTCTGTTAAGAGGTTAACTTTGTTTTCTGTATCAGATCTGTATTGCCTTCTAACTACAGTTTCACTATGGAGGTTATTATTTGTTGGAATTAATTCTTCAAGGGCATATTTGGGTCCAGTTGTTAGTACAATAGATTTATGCGTGAACACAAAATAGGACTTCTTTTAGCATTCACTCATAGCTAGGCACTTCCTGAATTGTTACACAATCTGGATAAAACTTTGTTTCAGATCCTGATAAAAAAAATCAATTATCTCCTCCACAAGAAAAATGCTAAATTTTTAGCATTTCTCTTGCTCATTGTTGCATTAGAGAGCAGAACTATAAAGAGGAAAGAAAAGTGTTAAGGATTATTTTTGTTACTATGTTGAGATTATTTTTGTACTTCAGATGCCAGTCTGGGTTTAGGAAGACAGCATTAGGATCATGTCGTGCCCCCGGAGTCTTAAAAACCATAACTGTTGGTGACTCTAGAGGCTAGTGGAGAGGTTCAAAGTATGCCCAGCTTTGGCTTGCCATCAGCTTTGTTACCCTTCTTACATTAGCATTGCTAAGGATTGCTTAGCTCAGTGAGTTGAAATAATGGGATATGCCTGATGCTTAGATATTTATAACTTGTTTTTCTAGTAAAATAAGGCTGCTGCATTCCATACAGAGAGAGACAGAGAGAGCATAGGCTCCTGTAGTCTTGAACCACAGGTTCCTGACTCCCAATACTCTGAGATACAGCTGTCTATGTGTGGTGGTTATGGTGAGCTGGGCAGGAGTGAGCTCATGCCTCGATCCCTCAGCCTCATGAGGCACAGAGCCATGGCAAGCCAGATCTCATCAGTCCATCAGTCACTAACCTGTGTGGGATTTGGTGCACACCCCATGGAATGGATAATCAAACCCTTTCAGAGCTGTCTCTTCAGTCTTTGTCCCTTTACCTGTGGTTGTCTGGCACAAGTACACACTGGCAGCAAGGGAGATCAGTGTGGATGAGTCATAGGAATGCCATGTTTCCTTTAGGAATGGAGAGCAGAGGTTTTCGTCATTTTTCCAGATTTTAATTCATAGTGATTATCTAAATTGTCTTGAAATTTTTCATGGAAAATTGCAAGTGTAATTGCCATGCTGTGCAAGCTTTTTGATCACTGTGTTCTTGAGCATAACTTGCAAGATACATTACCAAGACACTAAGCATTTTTTATGCTTACAACTCAAAGTGGTGCTAATAAATAACTATAAAATAGCAAACTTGCATCTATAATTTTTCATGGCAGATCCTTACAAAACCATTATGTAATTAACTTCTTTTTCAGCCATGTGAAAGTCCAGGTAAGGAAACTGGATGATGAAATATGAGACCAGCTAAAATTGTAATCAACCAAATCTTTTAGACATAAGTACATAAGTTTTTTTACTCTTAAAGTTTCCATGTTGTTCTACCATTATAGATGAGTTTCCAAATATAGAAATGGGTCAAAAAACATGATAGTGAACTTCAAGCACTCCAGAAGCATTCTGGCAGAATATATTATCAAGCAGAAAACCACATATAATAATACAATATAATAAAAAATAATACAATGAAGAATTTCTTATTTTAGAAGTACTAATAATCATAATAAATTATACTTTTCTTCATTTACTGTGTTTCTATGAATGTAGAGCAAAACTTTACATCTATACTATCAGACATCAAAATCAAGAATTGATGAATTTAATATTACCCATATAAATCCCAGGTACCCAACCAAGGCATGCTGTCTGTGTTTCACCTTGCAGCAAATGTAAAAAGGAGAAAAATCAATGGCGTTCTAGTGCCATCTTTCTCTTCCTCCTGACTTTTGAAGGAATATGGGAGTTTGGCTTACAGCATCCAAATGCAGATGCCAGTGGGCATGAGGAGCTAGGACATGCAGAAATATGTTTGGAGGTTTTTAAGATGCCTGGAAGTATAGATGTCTAGATATATATCAAATACCTTAAGTTCAGCCCAGGTATTACCTAGACCTTTTTTTTTAATTTTTTGCATTTGTTTTGTTCCCCTTAAAATTAGAATTACCACCAGCCTTGGAATAGAATTGTTTTGTTATGGTCTCTGCAGAACATACATGTTTACTTAGAGGCATAAATTTTCCTGGGGAAGAATATACAAGGCAATAAAATACTGTGCATGATTAAAAGTTCATGCCAACTGTTAATAACATTTCCTTCACCGTTTTTTATTTTGCCATAAATAGCTTTGGAGGTCCTGCAGTTTCCAGTAGGATTACTTTGATAAAAAATTGAGCAGATATTCTCCTTCTTAATTTGACCATGAACCATCTAAATAGATGAAGAAAAATATGCTCAGCTTTGGAGAGGTAGAAGTAGGAACAAATTGCATTGGCAGAGCACAATCCTCATGTTCTTCCATAGGAAAAGATCATTCTGTAATACCAATGCTTGTTTAGGAATTCCAGCAATAGGCAAGTAAAATTACTTGTTGGATTGGGTTCTGAGCAACCTGGTCTAGTGAAATGTGTCTCTGTCCACAACAGTGGGGTTGGAACTAAATTATCTATGATCTTTGAGGTCCCTTCCAACCCAAACCATTTTATGACTCTATGATATAATTCTCTGATCTGTCTTAAATGTAATCTGGCATGAGGTGAAGCTTCTCCAATCCTGCTCTCCCCAAAGGCAGAGAGAAAGTGCTGCAGGACCAGTTGAGGGACCACAAATCAGTTTGGAAATCTCAAGAGCTGGACTGATATGAATTTCTCAGCTTCTGTTTCTGTCATGTTGAAACACTGATTTGTAACAGAATATTAAAAAAGATATTTTCATTGACCATTCATAACCATTCGCCATAATGCTCACTCATGAAACTTACCAAAATCAGCTAAGAGCAGCGTACTTTTAGACCTTTAGATATGTCCTGTCTTGAAATCTGTGTAAGTGCAAATGATGTCTTCACCACTACTTGGAGGATCCTTGCTGTTCTCACAATTAGGAATTACCTTGCTGGCATCCCCAGTGCCTTACCTGGCCCTTCCATTTCTTTTCCCAGATGTTACAGCCATCATTACCATCCCTGTCACTTTTCTGCCTGCATTGCTCTAGCCTGTTCTTATGTCGGTGGTAATTATTCACATAGCATTGAGGTTAGAATTATTTTCCTTTTTCCCCATTCACTCTTTCATAGCATGCAGTTCACCTTCTAGTGCCACATTTTCTTATACCTTGCTATTGATTCATGACCTAGCTGGCTACAAGAGTCATTTTTCTGCTGATACTTTAATTCAAATCTACCCATGGGTGGTGGATAATTTTAATTGCTACCAGCAGGAAGCTGGGTATATTCTGATTTGGACACCTCTGTCAAGAAATGAGTGGTCATTTGTGACATACAGGAAAATAAAAGTAGCTAAGGGCATTATCTGACTTGAACTGAGCTGACAGATTTTTACAGTTATGTCTCGAGTCCAACATCCTATGTTTAGAAAAAAAATATATAGAATATTATGCGTGAGAAGGGGCAAAGTAAAGCAAGTTACTCTATAGAATAAAATATAGCACATGACCTCCAAATTTCATGTGCAAAGGAATATAAACCCCACATTTTTCCTATGCTTTAGAGACATATGGTATTTTCAACCTTAAGTAACACCTTTGTTGCATTTACACATTACTACTACACTGCATAAACATTACTGTATTTGTAGGCTTTAGCAAGTGGCTTGGGATATGAACTTCATTGCCTTTCACAAGAATTCCACAAGCTTTCTTAAAATGCCTATTTCCAACATAAATGAACATATTCTATCAGTCTTTTGGAGTACTGGAAACAGTGGACCATTCCAGTTTAGAGGCTAATTTCGATGAATACAGATTATAGAATCTAGCCACAGCTAGCTCATTATACACGTTTGTCATTGGTGTCTACACACCAGTTAATACGAGTAAGTGCTTTAACTTCTAAAGAAATCTTTACTAAATCTCAGGTGAGGCAAACTCATCAGTGAAGGATCTGATGATTTTCCTATAGTCAGGCAATAAAGTGCTTTCAAAGGAAAGATATTAGAAAAACCTCATGGTGTGACACAACTTGACAAACAAACAGCTCAAACGCATGGGCTGCAAGCTTGTTCAAAATGCTGCCTGCAAAACAAGTGTACAGCTGTGTGCCCTTATGTTGCTGTTGTTACAGGGAAGTATTGAAGAAAGACAAGGAAATCTAAAGATCTATCCCAGAAAGAGCAAAGAGCTACAAATAGGCTTATCATCTCACACGCGCAGAAATGAGCAGTGGACTGTGTCTTGAGGAGTTATTAAAAAGCCACTCTGGCAAGCATATACTACTTAAATGAACCTAGGATAGCTCTATGCACTTGCTGGTAAATTAATGTTCCAATAATCTCTGATGTAGTGGTAGTGGTTTAGTGAAACACTGTAATTGCATCAATAAAGTGTAGTATAAAAAAAAATAGATCCACTTTCCATCAGGGCTGCTTAGCTTGGGTCTGTGTAGCAGGTGTAGCAGCTGAGTTTTGTCAATATGGTGCACAAGTTATTCTGTCTCTGAAGCATCCTGTTTGAATATATATGTGTTGTTATATCCTCAGCCTGGCTTCCCTGACAGTTTTGGATGTTGACAGTTTCATAAAATCTTCCCTTCAACCAGTGGCAACATAAAGCCATAATGAAAACAAATTCAAATCCTGATTGCAACCCACAGTGATATTGCAGAAGGATGATATTTTCTACACTTAATAAAAGCATCCTTTCAATAGGCTTTTGTACATCTTAAATGGGTAACAACTGGAAGAATACAGTGTGATATGTGTCAAAATCCTCACAGGTTGGTATTTCTTCTTGTCAGAATGCAAAGAACATTGATATAGAGAAATCTTTAGAACCAAGTGGGACACTGTTTGCTCAGCTAAAAACCTGCTTTCTTCTCTCATAAGCACTCAACGGAAAAAATATTCTATTGACATATCAAAGGTAATATGGGTTGCCAAAGGAAAATAAGGCTAGGAAGCTAGGGTGTTTGTCAGAGATAGGTAGAACGAGATCAAGATACTCTGCCAGCAGCTGACAAGGCAAAAGATTGTAGGTCAGCACTAATAGTATGTGATTTAGCTCTAAGAAGCCACTTGTCATATTACTGCAGCCTGAACACTGTCTCTTAACTGTCCATTTTTTGCAACAGGCCCACTTTAGCCTTGGTGATTGCAGCGGATGCTCATGCATCAGGTCTGCTAACTGAACTACTGACAAAGCCTCTAACCTCTACCACTAAATCATCCAGTTAGCTGAAACACAATCAGGTTGCTGTTAACAGGGTTTCATCTTCCATTTTGTTATTTACTGGTACAGCTGGAGGGGATTTCTCATGCCATTATGTTGCAATCTTCTCTAAAGTTAGCTGAGTTGATTTGGCAAAGAAGGGCATTGCCATTGCTTGCCCCGCTAGACCCTTACATGGACATGCAACGGCCTCCCTGCTTAGCTGACCTAATACAACAATGCTGGATCTAGTTCCCCAGAGAAATGTTTGTCAGCAGCTATTTCCCCATACTCATACTGTGAAATCCTAAATACAAACAAGAAGAGTTTTTTATGATGCTTGCTCAAATACTATTTACTTTTTTTGTTCTCAGCGTGTCTTATCATTCATGAAGCAGGAACTATTTGTAGAAAATTTCTCAAAAGATATGAATGGATTGCTAAATTTTTTTTCCTGGCATATTTCCAGTGTTCTGCCTTGTTTTAATCAAAATGGGTGGAACACATATTGCACTTGCTTGCACTGCACTAAATCACTTTAATAAACTCACTGCAAAATTCAGTCAAATGTTGCAAAACTTAGTACTGACAATCTGTCAACACTCTAAGGCATTTTGCTCAACAGGATGTGTTACTAAGTAGTCTGCCCTTTCAGTTTAATTTCTGAATTCCTGAAAAAAAATTCCCCTTGCTGTTCTCCTGAGAATCCTCACATATGTCAGTCTTACAAAAACTAAGTTGCAGAGTTATCAAGCGTATGTTTTCCAGGTTTCCTCAAGAATCAGTATAGTTGCAGACCCATTCTGTTCCTTTACAGTACCACTTTTTTCTTGAAACAGAGATCTACCATTCACCCAAAAAAGGAGAAGTTATCTTCTGAAATAAAAACATGAGAAATGAGAAAGGTATTTCAGAGAAGGGCAGTCCTTATGCTCAAATACTAAATATAAACCCTGGTTATCAGCTAAAAGGTCTTTACCTGAAGCTGTATGGATGAAATGGGACAAATCTGTGTGATTGTGACTGTGTGATCAGTCACTGTGATGAGTTCCCTCTGTCACGCTGACATCATCTTTGTGCTAATTTTCAATGCCAGTTTATTCTAACAAATTAATTCCCATCCATATTTTTTAAACGCTCAAAAGTTTTTCCCATGAGTGCTCAATGTAAGCTTGGTTTTAACTGCAGCTCAATAAACTGGGAAGAGAACTGCTGGGATCTGGATGTGACTCTCGGGGAGCAGCAATCTCATAGTGCTACTCTCATCTTGTTGTACATAATTGATCAACACCACTCTGGTCATGTCTGCTGGGCTGCATGCCAGTGTACATCATCTTCCAGGTAACACACAATTACAATCTTTACACAAATAGGTGAGAAGAAAAAGATGCCAAATTTGCCATATAAACTACAAGGCATGAAATATTTAATTAGCTTAACTTAATACATATGTACCATATATGAATTATTGTTGTCATTGAAGCTACAAGAGGGTCCTAGCATGCAGGCAGACTCCCACAAAAGTGGATGAGGCTATATAGGGGGATGTACCTTGTGTACGGTAAGGTATTTTCTATCATGCTCAATATCAGCATGGTGACTAGTTAGGTATTAGAAGAATAAAGCATTAAAAGAAAATCTTGTTCTAAATTATCATAGCTCTTTCAGAAGTCTACTGGTCTACTGAAAATACTATTATTGATTATTTGTCCAAATCAGGAATATTCACTTCCTCATACCCTCCTCTAAGCACAATAGCCCACCCTGTAAATTACTTCAAATTCTATTTTTCCTAGGAGGCTACTCAGAGCAAACACCACATCTGTGTTTCTGTTTCCTACAGACTTGCACAGTTCAGCAGCTCTTATAAATTACAGGATCTAATTATGCCCATTAAAACTACTTGAGAACCTAAAAAGGGGCCATGAACTAGACCTCCAGTGACACCTGTTACTGTAAAAGGCAAGGGTCCACTTTATACCCATTCATGTCTCACAGCCCAGTTTGCAGAAAATCACCTGACTATGTAAGAGATGCATACATGAGGGAGGCCACTGGCCTGTTGAGTGAAATGGCTGTGGAAAATGCAGTGTGTGCAGAAGATAAAGATAAAACAAGATCCATTTATTTCTCTTTTAGAGTCAGTGGGAGTTTCAAATCTAAAATCCCCAGCAGTGTGGAAAATGTGACTTGCATAGAGACAGTTTGTCATGTGGTTACTTCCGAATTTATCTGCTGTTCCAGCATGCTTGTAGCTGCCCTCTCAGCTGTGCATTTGAACATCTCTCCCATGGATGTAAGAGCAAGTGCTGAGGCCATCCGAGGTGTCACATTCACGTGTGGCCATCCTGGCATTGCGTTCGCACTGCTGGAACTGCTTAGAACCATGGTTGTACCTTCAACATTCACTGCTGTGTCTGTGGGTCTATTTCTTTATGGTTTCCCCTGCGTCAGGTCCCCACAATCCTGACAGAATTGATACTATCCTACAGCCCTGAGGATCCATGCTGACTGGTGTCCCTACCTGCGCTTGATCTCCAAGCTCCAGAGTGCTCAAGGAAACATGGTCTGCAACTTCTTGCAAGTTGAGCTGGTTCTTGCTCCTTCTTAAACACATAGGTACTAAACATGCCCCTATCCACAATTTCCTAGAGGTGTTCCTCCCATTGCACCTAGAGTGCTCTTTTGGGTCTCTGTCTCCCAGGATCTTTCTCCTGAGTCTCAGGACTTCTCTTCAAAACTGCAAAACTCCTTAGGTCAGCTATTTCGTCTAACTTTACCTCTCCTTAAATGTAAATCCAAGCTTCAGATTTCCCTGTGAAAGCATAACCACCTAATTCTTTCTCCGCCTCAGAGCTGACACTGTGTCTTTCCAGGTTTATATTTCACCTAACTCACATATGGCTTCATTTTGCTGTGTCTGGGAATTTGCCGCTCCCAAGCCACCACACCCTGTAGAAAAGCTTTTCAAGAAATCTTTTTGTAGGCTTCAGCTTGCCTGATCTGTTTTTCTTCAGTAACTAAGGTTTTACAATTGAGTTTTAACCCAAAAGTTGTCAAGGAACAATGAATTCATATCCTTTAAGAAAGTTCTTTTTTTTTTTTTTTTTGCATTGATTTGTAGTATCAGCTGAATCCCTGAATTATAAAGACAGATTTGCCAAATCATCACACAGGGAAAATTGTGAGAATCATTCCAGGCACTTGGGGCTTTCTTAAGAACCAGCTTCTGAATTTTTGTGGTATTAAGCTCTTATGAAGCTCAGAGCAAAAAAAAGTGCCCCTCTTAATACTGATGGGGCATGTGAAGCATTTGGCTACTGACTACCCATTAGTTTCATAAGCAGTTTAAAAGACAGCTTAGGCAATGAATCAGTGTTTTGGGTACTCACATCATTTTCTGCCTCATAATCAGTGTCTGTTCTCTGCTAAAGACAATGCTGTTCAGAGGGTTTTGCTTATGTGTAACAAATTACATTATATTAAACAAAAAGACGATTTATGCAATGACAAAGATATTCAAAACTATCAAAAGAGAGTTGTTAATTTGAGTTAAATTTTCCCATGTTTTGGGTTTTTTCATTTTGTTTTCCAGCAGCATGTAGTGTGACTCAGATGCAAGACCCTGAACTCCATTTTGGATCTGCCTTTCAGGCTCTGTTCAACATAAAGGGAACTAATTACAGTAGAGGACATTGCAGGGACTAGAAAAGGGATCGATACATATATTCCCCTAAGTGTCCAGCCATTAAACCAATGCAGGAATTTTCTGAGAACTAATAAAGGCTTTCTGGTTTTACCCGATTCTTCTAATTTTCCTGAGTTTTGTCTCTGCTTGCTAGCGCTAAGGTTTTTTCATCATCACCTTCAAAACTCTTAATATGAAAGGCACAATTTAGCTAATTTAGCTTCCATTTTTTTAAAATTCAAGTTATTGTTTCTATGTCTGGTAGATCTTGGCTTTTTCCAAACAGAAAGGGTCTTATTTTATTAGTGGTCTGAAGCGCATTCACAACTTAGTAATCATTGTAAGATGCACAAGGCCACTCAAACTACCTTTAAATACAAATACATAAATATAGAGCTTGAGTCTTGAGTAGCCTCACTGTTGCTACCAATTAATTTCAGCAATTAAACCTGGAGTTCCTGGTCTCTTGCCATGTTTTGGAAATGTGCAGACCTCAGACAAGGAGTTAGGTACAAAATCAGCAATTCTAGAACAACAATTCCTTAACAGATTTCCTCTCTTTATATATATAAAACAGGCCACATTTGAGTCAGGGATTCCAACATAACCAGTTTCTACCCAAATATTTGGCTGCTTAATCTGTTTGTTTCTATCATGGTTTACATGCCAAATAAAGACCCTTGAAATATTTAATTCAGATCCAGACGTATCTGTTGTGGCTGCCAGCCCAATTGTGCTAACATTAAGTTTAGCCATGATTAGACACTGATTTACAAATTCTACTGTCTTTCTTTTACAATATCATGAACCAAGTGACTTGGGAGGAGTTTTTAGAGGGAAAATTGCAAAGGGAATATCAGTTATTACTGAAAATATAATGAGGATGTCTAGCAAGAATGTCCTCTCTCAGCGCTGAGGCTACAACAGGCTCATTAAAAGTAAAAAATAATGTAGCATTTAATGACGTTTTGAAACTCTTACATTTAATCTTTAGTAGAACACACTCATGGAAAGAGTAATGTATTTCTGTCAGGCAGTCTGCTGAACACTCCCTGCATACAGCAGCTTCCCTAGTTTTTTATAACATTGCTCTATTTTTGAAGAGTTGTGTTCATGGAAAATTTATGTCTCCAGCATTCTGTATCCCTGGTACACTCATTTTTCCACCTTCTTTTTTTATCTCAGCATTATATATACTATCAAATCAAATTACAATTAAGGCAATATATTTTAAAATAAATACCCCTTGTTGTGTACTATTGTTTGTCTTCTACACAGCTCTGTAGAGGCCTGGTGGTCTGGTTGTTCAAGCAACTTGCTTCATATTAAGGAAGTGTAAGCCTGAGGTTGGGGCTGAATGCTGGTGGTAGTTTGTAGTCAACTGAGATGAAGAGAGGTTATCTGGACATTGGGACTGGAAAGCTGTAGGCAGGTGACCAAGCACAGCGCCAGGCATAAAAAATTTTGGTATATATATATTAGGCACATTGAAAAGCTCCATCAAAACAGGACTGCCTGTGAGGAAGAGACAGAAAAATTTTAGAATAAATAATTTTACGTAGTTTTAAATTACATATTTGTAAAATACACATTCAAATAGTGTGTCATAATAATAATGTTAAATACAAATTACAACAATTTATTTTAATCAGCAGGGCACCCAGAAAGGTGCTGGAACTAAAAATTAAAATTTAAATTTAAAATCTAAAAAAAGTAGTGGGGAGGAAACAACAAAACAAAAAAAAACCAAAAACAAACAAACAAAACCCAAACAAACAACCAAAACAAAAACAAAAAAGAAAAAAAAAACAACAAAAAAGCCCCTAGAGATTTTCTTTTAAAATGTAAAACTTTGGTAGGTAGAAAGTTGAGAGGCATTGAATTAGGCTTAAGGGGCAGCAAAGATTGTTGTTGTTGTTGTTGTTATTTAGCTAACAAGAGACTGAGATACAGGAATGGGAAGGAGTAAAGTTATTACTCAGCGATGTTCCTATCTTGAACTGTATTTTGTTCAGTTCTAGCAACACCTGGAAGAACATGGCAGAAACCCAGGAGCCCACAGAAGGGTGATGAAGGAGATGAGGGTGACCACTGATCCACTCTCTGGGATAAAAAACACTTTCAAGAAAAACTCCAGAGACTGGGACCGTTCCTTTAGGGGAACGACAAAAGCCAGGAAAAAGAATCTTAGAGAAGGTGGCACATGTGAATGACAGAGACTATGCTTAGTCAGCAGAGCACAAGACAATACTCCTACTAAATTACAAAATGATAAAGGGAAAGCCAATAAGATCAAAAGAGATAAACATTTAGCGGACATGCTTGAAGCTAAATATTGTTTTCCTGCTGTGAGGAGCCAATTAGCACAACATGTATTTGAATCTGAAGCACAGAGTGTGCTCTTATGGCTAATTAAAACATTCTGAGCTCTAAGTTCAAAATTTTAGGTGTCAGTCTCTCATGTGGATATTGAAGTGGCAAGAGAAAGCTATTTAGTCTCTGGGCAGTAGTTAAATAGGTGTTTGATGATTGTTGTTTGAAAATTTGCTTGTAAAATCCAATACTTATAGATGGGATAATGCACCCTGAGTTTCCTGGGTTGCTGGCCTGATTTGGCACTGTGGTTTCCAGAGCCCTCAGCCCCACAAGGGCACAGCAATTGCTGCACCAATGCCAGGAGCAGGGCAACTTCCACCATTTATAAACTGGTGAAAATGTGATGAAGAGCTAAATTCAAAGTCAAGGAATTAGGTCTCCTTAATCCACTTGTATTATAAGCTGTAATGAATGATTTAAAACATGAAAGAATTTTTTTGAATGAGCACAATTGCCAACATATCCTTACATGAAATATGAACAACAACCTGTTAATTTTGAGGTCCTATTCAAAAATGAAACCCAAGTGCACTTGTTCAATTAAAAACAAATATTGCAGTATGATCAGCAAATCCTTGTTTCATCCTTTGTACGTAGTTGCTTAAATATTCTTAATCTACCTTTTACCCAAGGTAGTCAATAAAGTATATTCTGCTTATGGAGTGACTTATTTTCACAGTAGAGTCAGCAAATTATTAACAAATGTTGTGAGTACACATGCACACATCTAACATTGTCCACTGCCCTAGCAAATAATTCCAATGGACTCAGTTCTCAGCTACTTTACATAGGTACAGTCCCACAAAAAGCCACAACATAAGTGTATAAGGAGATGAGAATAAAATACTTCTGTATGCAGAGATAGGGAAATGCACCTTATGTTGCAGAAATACACGTCTAGGAAAAATAAGCAGTTTCAAACATGAAGAGAAAGTTGCTTAATTCATGAACTGTGAATTTAATAACAAACAGTATATTTTTGTCATAACTCAAGTTTTATTGCAACTCTTTTGAACTCCAGACAGCTGTAATTTCCTTTTGTCTATCAGCCAAAATAAGTTTTACCTCACTTTAGTATTTTGCAAGGAATGAAAGAAAGAATGACTCAGATAATTGTATTTGAAGCTGCTGGGTAAGGCTATTTTCACTCCCTAGAGGTAATGTTTTTATGCTAAACTTGAAGTTTTGAACTACAAAATAAAAAGTGTGCTAAATACTGATTTTATTAGCCCTTTAAGCATTTTTCTTTGAAATAATGGGAGGAAAGATCATAATATTTTTATATGTGTAATAAATCAATCCTAGAAAGAGAGATGCAGTGCAATGCAATTATTTAATATTAGTCGTTCTCTTGGCCTTCTTGGAACTTGTCTCCATGGGAATAGTTTGTCTTCCTGCCATCCTATGTACTGTCAGATCACAGAAGTTCATATTACACCCTTCAACACAATTTTAGAAAAGTCAGCAGGCTGCAGAAGCAGAATCAAAGAACTGAGAGTCTCATTCAGAGATATTCATATCAGAAACACATTCCCACCCTATGATAAATGTTGTATATGCCATGAACCACCGGCAGCCCATTCATCTGCACACCCCAACAGAAGCAGCATAAACAACAGGTAACATAAATAAAGGTGAGAGCTCCCTTAATATTTTATAAATGCAGAAGACTTTACCCTGCAATCTAAAGATGACCAAGGCTCCGGGGCAGTCCTTGCTTGACTGAGTTTGTTTGTCCATGCCTATTGGGTACTGAAGATCAGGAAGGGCCTTTCAGTGCACAGAATTATTTGAGAATACAACAGGCTGACAAGAGAAGTAGGTGCAGCAACATGCTGCAGAGCCTGGACGTGATAAGCATCTAAGGACTCTTACAATGCTGGGTATATCTCCTGAAAGGGCAGGAATTAATCATATGGATGATTCTCCCTATCCAAAAATCCCGTTCACCTCACCTCAGCCTCACATGGCACCCTTCCCAAAAAACTCTCCTCTCTATTCACTTCTGTATGCTTCTTTAAAGCCCAATAGAATCACCAGGGCTAATTACCCCAGTGAAGAAAAACACCTGCACACTGTGTCTTTACAGGGCAGAAAACGAAATTCTTCAGCTGAAGAGGGTTTATGGAGAAAATAAATACACGGTGCAATGGGTAAGTTTATATCCACATATTTGTTCACACACATGCATCCCTGGATATCCACACACAATTTATTTCTACCCAGGTTGACTGCATTTATATTGACTATATGTCTGCTTGATGAGATCCCTGCAAAGTATGTCACCACATTTTTGGAGGGTAGTTTATGCGACAGGACTTCAAAATTAAATTGTAGCAGTGCTGTGTCTACCAAGCCACCCAAAATCTTTGCAGGTGCAGAGGTAACTGTGGCTCATTTAGCCCACCTCCACCAGCCTTTTTGTTCTTACTTACTAAAGAGTGGCACACCTCATTTCAGAAAGTCTGCTTAGCACACATCTTTCCTGAAGAATTAGCTCAAGTTATTTGCATTTAAGTTAATCCCTCGAGTCAAACCAGCAAAGTTGTAGAACATCACTTAAAAAACATGTAGCTGGAACCTGAATACATGCTGGCATGACTTCACCCTGCACTCATAGTCCCTGAGCAGCTGGCCAAGTTCAGACTTGAGTACAAACAAGGGATCTGGAAGAGCTCAGGGAAATGTAAAAACTGTGCAAGAGCCATCGCTGTGAGATGATTTGATTTAGTGTTTGATCAAACACAGCAACAAGCTTTAAGAACACATCTAATAAATCATTTTTCCCTCCACCATTGATATGAGGGTTTTTAAGGGAGTTCAGGTGTAGAATTAAATAGTCATACTTTTTCATACACCTCAAACTTTCCTAGTCCTTGGCTGCCCCTCTGGGGAATAGCAGTTTCCTGCATTCTGCCTTTGATCCAGTGTCCTGGATCTGAAAGATTTTAGCCCAATTTGTCTCCCATTAGTTTGTTTTTCTTATGCTTTGAAAGTAGTTGATAGAGAATTTTCTGTGAAGTCTTGCTGTTAAAACTGCTGTAGTAATAATATTAATAAGATGTAAGACAGCTAAATAATGCATTGGAGACTCATGAAGCTTTCCTCTAAAAATACTGGAATGCAATACGTGGAAAGTATTATACATCAAATTGACTTTTCATGGAAAAGCTTAACGAGTCAATACCCTAGTCATAACAAGATGGGATAAAAGTCCTGAAATTCCTCCTAGAAAATCTAGAATTTTTCTTCAGTAGGTAATTGATGCTGCAACAATGCATCTGTTTGACAGATGCAACAGTCACTGTTGAAAAATACAGCCTCAGATGATCATGCAGAAACCATTAATTTGTGATGGCCAGGTTATGTCTATCCTTGAGCATATTTGATGGCTCTCAAGAGTGTTTCACGTTCCAGACAGATCCAGAGGTCACAACTCCAGAAAAGCTCAATTTATCATATACTTTCTTGGTGATACCAGGTTGTTGAAGGGAAATAGAAACAATGCCATGGAGAGGAAAGAAACTAAAAATCAAATTCCACACCTTAGAGCCTGGGACAGAAGGAGCTTACCTAACCATGTAAGTAACTTGAATGAATGTACAGATGATTTTAAATTCAGATTTCTTTTGTTTCTTGGTATAGAAATTTCTGATTTTAAACAATAATTTGTTTTAAGAAGGTGACATGAAGTTATATTTTCTACTGGTTAGAGTTATAAAAGAGCCCACCTGGACATAATTTTTATTTATATTTTCTGAACAATGTACTGGGAGTCGAAAGCTCAAGATAAAGCAGAAAAATCTGCTATTTAACCCCAGTGCATTAAAGACTTTGCTCCTATGAAATCCAACAACAATTAAAGAAAGACTAAAAAATCTAACTAAATGTGCAACAGTTAGAGTGGTTTAAGGTGAATTTTTCTCAGCATCAGAAAGTATTTTAAAAGGCCTCTGAATCAACTAATTTGTCTGATTTTATGGGAACATTTCAAGCAGGTGTATCCTTCTGTAAATAAAGCAAAAGTAAATGAAGCAAAGTTGAGAAAAGGGGTTAAGCTCAATTTTAAATTTCATTTGTTCAGGTGGGATTAAGATTCTATCTGTAATAGAATGGCTGTTAGGACTCCCCATTCTATAACTCACAGCTTTATTTTATAATTTTTTCATGTACATGTCCAGTGCAGAAGATGGCATATTTCAATCAATCATTCCCACTTTTTGGGAGATGCTGTGCCATTCACCTGAAACACTACTTTCTTTGAACCTAAGTACTTTCCATGAGTTTCAGGACCCTGTTTTAGTTAACCAATCACTGAATTTTATGTTTGGCATTTGCTCATTCCTATACGCTTCAAGGTCTGTAATGCAGAAAAACCCTTCTGAGGAAACATGGGGCAATAACTACAGGAAGGTGAGGGGAGAATCCAGACTGGTAAAACTAAAATATTTCAGTTTTAGAAACGGTAGTGTAAAAAGCTTCCACAGGGTCTAATACCAGCACATCTTCTAATATTTACCAGAGAAAGTATATATAATGATGCTGAGAGCAAGTAAACAGCCAATAAAGGGATTTGCCTTTTACCGTTGTTAGCAACTCTTGGGAAAACTTCAAAGATTTCTGTAGAGTAAAAACCTGATGTTTATACATTAGACACGTACACTGAATATACAAGAGGGATCACTTCATCCCTGAAAACTTGCTCTGTGCTTAGCAGTTACATTGCTACGCTGCTTTTGCAGGAAATTTTCTCAATTCCTTTTGACTTCTTTAATGTGGTCTCCTAAATAAATCTTGTTAACATCAACTGTACTACAGCATGATAATATGAAATATAATTGGCCAATGGACTCACAATTTAAGGGGCGCAGTGAAAGGCATACTTATTTTAGCATTTTACATTCTTAGGCTTCCATTTTTATTGGGAAATATTGAAGTAGTTTCTCCAGAAGTCCCTCTTTGATAAACATTCTAAAAATTAAAACTGATAGCTAGAGACCTGCTAGAGCAATCAGGCAGCTACCTCTGTGACAGTAAAATTGTTCAGATAACTAGTGCAGATAGGAGAACTTTGAAAGACTATTTGAAATTTGATATTATTTTCAGTGACACTTTTTTACATAGGAATATCTGATTAATTACATTGCTATTTACAAAATTACACTTTAGCCTTGTTGTAGCCATGGTTAAACATAAAGTGAAAAGAGATTAAGAAGATCTCTGCATTTCCTTTTGTCCAAATTTCAATAGCCAGTGGGAGCAATTTGCAGGAAAAAATCCAAAAACCTAGCACAAAATCTATCTTTGAAATGGGTATAAATAGAACTATTTGGTTTGAAAAGCACTGAAGAGTTTATTGCTCAGCAGCAACAGATTAGATACAACATGCCTGAGCTCCAGTACACTATCAGAACCCTGGTTACTGAGAATTTTAGACTTTCTCTGTGGACAGGCACTGACCCCCAAGAGAACACTGCATTTGACTAGAGGCCATGGAGAAAGCTTCCAAGATTATTGAATGTTAGAACTGGGATTATGGGTGTGTAGTTTGAATAGAAGTATGTAATATCACATGGTGGAAAACTTAGAGTTTAAGGTTTTAGAATATAGTTATATAAAGAAAATGGAGGTTTTAGGGCAGAGGCTGGTCCTTCTTCTTTACCTTCTTCTTCACCTTCTTCTTCATGGGTTTGCATGGTGTTTTGTATTTGGATAAAAAAATCCACATGTGGGGCACGGGTGGTTGGTTATTGTGTTAAAAGTAAAAATAATTCAAGGTGTCATCTCTTAATTAGACAGTTTATCATTAAAAGACCTTGTAGAGAGAAAGATACAGCTCCATTTTTTAGTTTGTTAGAGTGAAGTGCTGTAGAACTCACAGTTTGTGAGACTGTAATATAGATAAGAACTAATAAACATCTGAGTCCAAACAAGAAATACTACCTCGAGCATTTAATCCCAAACCTGGCAAAAAGAATTTAAGACTCAACAATACACATTCTTTGGTTTATAGCAGGAAACATCCTTTTGTTTGAAGTGTATTACCAGATTAGCTGATTCCTGAGTTTGATTTCAGTCACAGGAAGACTTACAGGTACATCATGATTTATAGACAAGAAATTTAAAGCCATCAGCTTCATTAGGACTACTTATCAGATGTGGTTTGCATGTTCTTCAGAGGCTGCGAAAAATTAGAAAAAGCAAAGTATACTAAAGCCACTTCCCTTTTCCCTAAGGTTAGGAGGGCATGGAGAAGCCACTGTAATTGTAGGATGTATTGGAATAGCTGCTAAATGTCTGCAATTGCTGAAAGATGTTACCTTCCCAGCAGGAATAGATATTGGTGTCTCCAAGATCTTGGTCTCCATTCCTAAAGCTGAGTTGAATAGTTGCACTCTCCAAGGATTACAATGAGTTACAATAGACACTTTGAAAAGAGGTCAGGCAATATGTGCTAAACACTGGCAGGACAAAATCAATTCTGAATTTAGTCAATAATTTTCTTTACATTCCCTTGTCTTTTTTTGAAATACACCCCCTTTTGGAAGAAGTACGAAGTGATGAAAAATTACCATGTTCCAAATCTGAAAGCTCCCACATTAATCAGTGGCTTCCGGTAGGACAATCACTGAACTGTGATGGGTAAGATAAGCTTTTGTAAACAACTTATTGTTTACATATGGGTGATGGAAATGGTATTCTTTGCTATCTCATCACTAGTATACCTCTTAAACCACACTGAAACTTTATATTTACAGTGAATAAACTTACAAATTGATGTTAAATGGAAGTGAAGTCTATGTATTACTATTATTTATTCATTAGTCTTCTGTGGATTTAATACCTCGAGACACTAGATACTTTACACAGCAAGACAAATGCCTGTCAGAAGACAGTAGCAAATAAGTAGCAAAGAGAAAGGCAGTAATATTATATTCCTGATTTCTACTTCTTACTATGCATAATAGGTTTGTATATTTTATTGCAAACCTAAAGCATAATAGGTTGGTGCTTGACAGTAGGGTGATAAAATGAAAATACAGCTTAATTATATACAAGGTTTGAAACAATTTGTTAAGGTGGAGCAGCACAAGATGACATAGCAGTCACAGTAGCTCTGCAGCAGTGCTATACTGCCAGCAAGGGCTAACAGTGTATTCCAGCCTCTCTGTGCTTTTCTGTGCATTTCTGAAGGTTCTCCTATAAGTTGCTTTATAGCTTCATCCATGTTTCTAACATGTGATGTCTCTGGGTAAATATGTGGGGTCCTTGTACTACCTCTCTTGTAGTTCCCCATGAAAATTTAAACCCAATAACCTTTTTCTCATATAATAATTCAGTCTTTTTAAAACAAAGATTTAAAAGTTTGATATAATGTACAAAACATGTGGCAAAGATGGTTTTGGTTTTATTTTTTGCTTGGGATAGGGGCTGGGCCTTAAGTTGTTTTTAGGATGTTGCATTTCCTTTTGCTTTAACTGCAGTTTTTCTCCTGCAATGGAAGAGGCCCCAGATTTAAAGTGCTGGTTTCACATAAGGTGCATCTTGGGTTAGTGCTACCAGCAGACAGGGAAGTCGAGAAACCTCTGCCCTGAGCTCTGTTTTTTCAAACAAGTTCATTTCTTCCTTGTAGGTCCAAAATTACTTTCATTTTTTTGCTTTTTCAGGCAACAGGTGTTTGGACAAGAAACTTAGATCCAGCAGCTTTAGGTCTACAGCAGAATTACACTTGATAAAACCTAATAAATGCATGCACTATATAAAGAAAAGAACTGTAGGGCTAGAACTGTAGCCAGACCTTGGTTAATTTATGTAGAGAGGAAGGGGAATGACTTTTTTCCCATGCTTCAACTCAATGCTGGAAGAATTCACTTCCTTTGAGAAAACTGGCAACTGGCACAGGACAGCTTATTGAAGAGAATCATTAGCACTTCATGCAGAAGTGTTTCCCATCCTTTAAGTGCTCTAAATTAAAAGATAGATAAACTATAGATTAACTTTCTGAAGAATTTTAGTAAGAGTTCACAATTCACTTACATAACAGTCATTCTAGAAAGCTGCAGAGTGTGAAATGTGATTTCCTTTCTGTGGGAAGAAAATTCAGTGGTATGAAATATCTTACAGAGGATGCACTCATATAATTTTACAAAATGTTAAACAAAAAATAAAGCAAAATTCTAATTTCACATTTCACATTACATTTTACAGGTCTTCTGCTTCCAAAACAGCTATATTTTAAAATGTCGTCTTCAAACACAGTGGAAAGTGATTTGCTTAGACTGAAGGAATGAAAACATTTCTAGATCAGTTGGTAGCATCTGCCACTAATAGAGAATTAGGGAGCTAATTTCCTCAAGGACAGATTACTTCCTAATTGTCCATTTTAAAGGTTCTTCTTTATGGTTGGCATTTATGGTGTGGTAGTTCCTACAAATCAAACTAGTACTGCATGCTAAGCAGACACACGAGAAATAAATAGTGGCAAAAATAACAAATAATCAAAATAATAGGGTACTGGCTGACAAGGAAAAATATTTAGATGTACGGTATAATTTCCATCACAATTATTTTTGCTGTAAAGTATGAATGGAGCCAGACAAATGAGTGTTAGTAAACAGTGGCATTTTCTATAGCTTTTCATTAACTGCTACATTAGAGCTTCAGTCACATGAGTTTTTAAGAGCTTCCAGCTTTCCTCAGAACCTCAAATAAAGTGTGTATTATTTTGGACTAAAATATCACTTTCTCCCTTTAAAGTCAAAATATCCAAGAAAGAGGGGAAATATCCATTATCCATCAAATGAAGACTATTTCAAGCTTAAGTCTCATGTCAGAATTTCTTTTCTCCTACAACATCCTCGTGTTGTAAACAAATCTATCACAGGACAAAATCTGAGTCACTGTATATGGAAATAAATGCTTCTCTTCTTTCCCTGTTATTTATGATCTTGTTGTGATCCAGGAGAAAATGATGGAGTAAACATAATAAACTAGGTCAGCTAATTATATAATCACACAAATAACTATAAAAAGAATCAAACAAGAAGCATAAGGGTAAAGGGTTATATACACATTGGTGCATTATGCCATAAAAGGTATTTTCCACGCTTCCAGCCAGCAATACTGCAAGTGTTTCTTCAGACTAATCATATTAAACTGAAGCTAATGTGTACAATGAGGGAGGAACAGAACAATTTTTCTACATGGTCTAGAACTGCAGAGTGTGAGGGTTGCATATACAAAGTTTAATCTACAAAAAATTCTGAAAGTGTATTAAGAATGGACAGTCTGCATAAAAGGGAACATTTAAAAGAGAAAGTGTGTTGTGTGTTTTTCTGCAGAAATGTGCTTAAGAACAGAGTGTGAACAGTATGGAACAAGGGAGCACTGGGTTGTTACTGTTACTAAATTTCCTGGGTAATTTTTATTTTGCCTCATGAAACAGCACTGTAGGTCTGGGCTTTTTCTTTGTAGTGGCTGTGCTATTTTGATTGCCTGATGTCATTCTTTTTTTTTTTTCAGTTCTTCTCATTTGCTTGCGGGAGTTTTAAAGGGAGATGCACAGGGAGGATCCAAAGAGAGAAATACTGACAATCCCAAAAGAGTGGTGGGTACAAGCCACAGAAACATCATTTCTCAGCAGATCATACATCACACCCTTGCTCATTTTTGATGATGTGCTATGGTGCCTAATCTGTTAGGCTGACTTGCAATGGGTTTGTCACTGCTGCACAGTTTGGGCTGAGTATTCAGGTTTCCATTTAGTATCTTTGCTGAACCTAACTTTAACCTTGTGCTTTACTTTGCCTATGTTAAGAAAAAGGCTTCAGCATGTGCCAGTATTGTGCTGGATCAATACTTTAGTGTATGCCTAAAAGTAGGAATTTTTTCCTTTTTTTTTTTTTAAGGGTTTTCTCAGTTTTCCTGTAAGTAGCACAGGCTCTCATTTCAGGTACCTCAAGGTGTAGAAAAATATGTGGTTCCATATGATTTCATACATCATACTAACTTTAAATAATCATTACTATTCTTTAATCCACAGCCTGCCAAGATTCTCACAGGGGTGCAGAAGAGAGAGAAAATTAATTTCATTTACATCCTTCTAAGACTGCATAAAGACCAGGTAATTGAAAGATCTGATACTGTCCTCATCTGGGCTTCTGTCAGTATGTTAGTAAATGCTGCAGTGAAAGTATTTTGTAACAGTCCTGGGAATAATAATGCTATTTATTCCTGGACAGTGAGCATGGCATAAGAGTAGTATTTTAAAACTTTTGATCTAATACACTGTATTTTACTGACATGACTTCAAAGTGCTAGGGCATGGTATTCATCTTTGGTTGAGCTGATAATAAGAATACTCCTTTGATGAGCTCAGGTCTTCATATTTTACCACCAGAGATTGAACCTTGTTTCTAGTGTATGTTCTTCCCACTGAGTTTAGTAGTATCCATCAAATCAGAAGTGTCCTGACAACATTTCTTTGTGTCACTTCTAATACCAACATATTGTTTTATGTTCTCACCTTCAGTATTTCCACATTTTTTCAGTCTTCATAAACGGTAGGCAGTGGGTGTGACTTGAAATTTCAGCTGAGCTGGAAAGAATGATCAAAACATCTGTTCCCTCTCTGTTGCCATGTATTCTGACAGTTGTATATGTTTCGTTAGAGTTTGCTTTCTGATCTGCTGACTGAATTGCTCATAAAATAGTATTCATAGGTGTTTTTCAAATTCTCCTGCACAGCCTACTTGACTGCTCATTCTTTGTGTCCTCTACTTTTGAGTTTGTTTTGTTTTGTTTCTAAAAAAAATGCATAAACTCCTGAAAATTTTCTTTCTGATGCAGCAGATTCCAACCATTCTTTTTTTCTTCAGATCACTTAATTTCTACTATATAATTCTCCCTAAATGTATATAGGTATAATATATCAGAATATCGTCATAGTGACCTTTCATTCATTCCATTTTGATTTCTGCTTAAATTCAAGGGGCTCAAAAATCCTTTAATGTACTTATTCTGTATGCAAAACTGTACGTAGTGAACAAATTACAATCATTGTATCACAAGTTTCAGGAAGGACTATGCAAAATTGCTTTTTTCCCCTGGTATCTGAAAGGATTTGATTTCCACTCAGAATATTTAACCTTCCTGAGCCTTGTCTACATGTTTTACATAATGATTATAATTCTGTGATTTTTTTTTTGTGTAGACATTATACAAACCATGTGTTATAATAAAAAACGCTGTCTGTAGCTGAATATATGCGCCACTTAATTTTTCTGCTCTTGTAGGAACAATGCTTGTAGTGTTTTGCTACATTTTTTTGTGTGTGCTATGGTTTAATGTCTTTGACATGAAACATGTATCACTGTTTTTTTCCCCCCTAGAAGATTTTTGTCCCTCATTTCTTTTTCCATTGGCTATTTCTAACAGTCTTCCTTTACTATTCAGGGTTAAATACATGGAGAAAAAATACTCTCTAGGTTGAAATGGGAAGAGTGTAGACTATCCTATTTTCCCTCCATAGCTATCATAAGCCCATTGGTTTACAAGGTCTGAAAACAACTTAGCTACAAAATCTGTGTTACCAGGAGAGAACTCTCCTCCTTGTGAGAATGGAAACATCCTTTGATGGCTCAGGGTGACCTAGAGAGACATGGTGACCTCCCTGACCCAGAGAGGTGGCCCAAGGACAATCTGTGGGTTCTTCTCACACCACCACCTCCCTCTCCATAGCTGCCTTCTTCTGCCATAGTTCTGGTAGCTCCTTCAGGTTCCATGCAATTTCAACAGGTCAGCTCTGTGAAACGAGGAGGTGATGGGACCACCTTCTAGCCCTTAGCAGAAGTGGCAAAATCAGCTTTCTCCACAAGAAGTGATACAGCAGGTTTTTCTTGGGGTAACAGGAGGATCAGGATTCATTGCCTGAGTTCCAGCTCCTCTCTTCAGCAGTGCAGATACTTCCATCTGAAATGGAGAGAAAATGGGGGCTGTGTTATACACGCAGGAGCTAGACAGGCTGAGAGGTGTAATTTTTCTCTGATGTAAAGTCAATGTTGCAATGGTATTTGTCCAACTCATCAGGAGATGACAGAGAGACTGCTGGGACAGTTTCTATTTTTCAGTGAAAAATTGGAGGTTCAACATTTTTAGTCACATCCCAGGAATGTACAGATTTCACCCAGAATTTGTTGATTTGATGAAAAGATAACATTTCCTGGCAACAGTGCTGCTTGATACAAAATTTAACTGTCAAAATTTTTTTGACATGGAGACTTTACTGAAATTTTTCAGATAGTATTTAGTTTTAGGTCTACAACTATATTTAGGGTGAATTAAGAAAGCCTCCCGAAAAAAAATACTGTGTGAATTGATTTTTTTTTTAACAACTGCATTACTCGGGTTTACCTAAAAGGCACTAATGTCTTTACAAAGTAATTCTCTGTGACTTGATGCTATTTAAACTTTGGCATTTAGACCTGGAGCTTACTGTAGTTCAGTTGCTCAGCCCTTGGCACATCAGGGGAGGAAAAGCTCTGTTTCATCCAGCTTAACTTCTTACTCATTTAGAGGTTAAAAAATATTAGATTGTGTCAGTCAAGTGTCTGTGACACCAGGCAAAAAGAGTTTGGGGCTGGGAAATTAAACTTTTTACAGTAAAAAAAGAAAGCCTTTGGAAAAAGTGTGTCCATTTCATAACAGGAAGGGAGCTGTACCCCAAACAGTTTCAGAGTATTTAAAAAAAAAGAAACAAACACTGATTTGGAGAAGATATAGATGAGTTACCTGTCAGCACTTGGAACAGATAGATTAATGAGCTGCAGCTTCTTTGGATAAGTCAATAGAAGTGTAGAAGTGTACTTGCTTCACAGTCCAAAATCTTTAGCTGATCTCTGCAAGCTAAAATTTTACCTGATATAACCTTATAGCTTGGTTGGTTGGTTTTGGTTTGGTTGTTTTGGGGTTTTTTTTTGTTTTTTTTTTTTGTTTGATTTGGCTTTTTTGTCTAACATAAATTTCATAGATTAATTTTTCAGGCAATTTTAGGGGAGAGAAGGGAGAAACCAAAGTGTCATTGCTGTCACAAGTCACTTTGGACACCTGCAAAAAGAGGTGAGAACAGGAAAAAGACATGACCATTGATCATTTAAGTGTTCAGCTGTATTGCTAAAGAACAAATCTAAGACTCTGACAACCACTGGAAAACAGCTACAAAACCTGTGCCATAACTCCAGTGTGCTTCCAGACACAAAATGGTACTGCTTTGCCATGCATCTGTTGAAGGACACTTAACTTCAAAATACCTTGGGTAGCACATGATTCGATATTGTCCTCTATTTCCATGAAGCTAGAGAACACCAACATTTCCTTTCTGCAAATAATTTCTGAAATCCAGAACCACACAGCAAGATATATGAAAATAAACTGTGGCTTAATGGAAAAAAAAATGAATCCAAGTAATTTTTTTGACCCATGATTCAGAAAATAAGTGTATCCGGTGTATACACCTATGGCTACCTTTGGAACTGTAGAAACAAATGGCAATTTAACAATGCAGTCACTCGTTTTTAATCCAAAAATAATTGGTTTGGGATTGTTTTCTTTGATTTTCAGGTTTTTGTGGAGCTGTGTTTGTAGATTTTTTGCTTTAGGCCTTTCTTGTTCATTTAACTCTTGCAAATCACACTGCATGTCTTTTATTTCAATTTTCTTTTCACATCTTTATGTACAAGGTCAAAGAGGTCTAATAAGTAAAGCAGTGTTTTTCCCTGTAGATATGAAATACTTGCAATTGTGTTCCTGTCTTCCACCTCTTGGCTTGCTTTCCAAATGGCACCCAGGAGATTAATATCCATTTGAGCTAATGCTTAAGTTAAAACTCCAGTTCTGGCTTCTGTACAATAGAAGTGTGTGTGATACCATGGAAGCTGATAGTCCAAGCATTAAAGCTTTTTATTAGCTTTCACACATGGATTGTTTGCTATATGGGGTTCTTAAAAATTTGTTTTCTTTTTTTTACCCAATTTCAATAAAATAACATAAAACATTTCATAGTTCAGCACAAATCAGCAAATGATTTTCAGTGTTTATATTCTCTTGAGTGATTATATGTAAAGTACAGAACACTTAAACCCCAAAAAATTTGATGATAATTAAGAAACTTCCAAACATAAGATAAAATCATTTCTTTGCTCACTTTCTATTTTGAAGGTGGGAGATTTGGGGGTTTTTTCTGTCCCTATGAGTTATCACTGTTTTACAGCCAGTGTATGGGAGAGTCTGTGACACTGAACTGACTTGAAATGTGAAGAAAGTAGTGGTGTATCCCATATCAGTGTGTAATACAAATCTTATCTTCAATATTTTACATTAAAACTTTCAGAGGATGAAGTAAATAAGAACAGATATATGGATTTCACTAGCTTACTGTTAGCAGCATTTTCTTTATTTTCAACAAAGCAATAGTTACAGGAGGCCCCTTCATTGACTGCCCGGTGATACCAGCTGCTCTAAAATCTTAGAGTGAGGAACTGAGCAGTTCTAAATACAATACCATCTCCAAAGATAAGACAAAAAAAAAAAAATGTGGCTTTAGATCCTATAGATGGATGATTTGGGCATCCTTTAAAAAAATCCCATTATCCATACTGGTAATCTCCATGCAACTATTTCTCTCCTCTAGGAGCCCACCTTCATGGCTACACACTGGACTAGACTTATAGATAAGGCAGTTGTGCTATGTGATATAAAATATCAAGTGTAGGTACAGAGAGCATGAGAAATATCTACGTGAACGTTTAGGTGCAGAATTTGCCATGGCCCCATAAAAGTCCTGACCTGGGAACACCTACAAGTCCGTGTGTAATTAATGATAACTGTAAAAAATTACTTGTACTTCAAGTGAACCAATAATAAGCACACCATAAATGCAGTGACTGACTCTTCTTTTTCAGATTTCAGTTTAACTAAAGAGACCTCTGTGTTTGTATCAACTACAGTTTGGTACTTTACTTTAGCAGCATGAATCAGCATTTGAGGGTGAGAATAACACAGTATGGTCAAAATGTATCTCATTTTCACTGAAATAACAATACCTCCCCTGGATAAGAAAGTGAGTTGAAATGTGAGGTGAAAGGTGAGATGGACTCATGAATCTATAGTGGACAGTATTTCAGTAACTATGTCACAGAAAATGTGAAGAGCCTCTGCAGATGCACAATCAGAAAACAACCACAGGCAGCACTGCTAGAACTCAGGACATCTGAATCATGGTCTGACCTCCTTAATCTAACATTGTCAGTGATAGTGTGAAAAGAGAATGCAATTTGTAAAACTAAAAATTATTTTCCTTTTGTTCCTTACAAAAAGAAATTTCCTGAAATAGCCTTTTTAATGGAGGTAGATGTGCTGGGCTTGCATGGCTAGGTTTTGGTAGCAGGGGGGATACAGGGATGGCTTCTGTGGGTCCAGCCAGGGTCATCCCATTTCTGTATATAGTTTTTGCCCAGTTCAAAAGACTCTTCCACACATTCTGGAAGAAAACCTGTTTTGTGTTTCAAGTTCACCTTCATATGCAATTTCCAAGACTGGGACACCTAGAAAATTCCATGTGTATAAGATACTCATACTCAGGATAAGGTTAATTTCATGTAACTTTGGATATCTGCAACATAGAAAGCTGGATATGACCTGGTTTAGGATCCTGTAGAGTCAACAGAGAAATAAACACTACAGAATTATTCCTCTAATGAAAATATCTAGTTTAGGCTGAAATAAGTAGCATGCCCTAGAGGGCTTGGATCTCTGCAATGACTCAGGATGGGGGGGAGTCACCAAGGACAAGATCAGATAAAGACATACAATAAGCTCAAGGCAAAGATCTAACCTCACTCTATGCAGCTAAAAATTAAAATGTGATCTTGCAGTAGTGGAAAGTAATCATTAATAGGTGAAACATTGGTCAGAATCTTCCTTTGTTTCTTTAGTTAGGTTGTAAGGTTGCCTAATCTATAAGTTAGCTCAGAGCTGGCATGTTCTGAACAGCTCTTGAGAAACACATTTCTTCATTCTGCTGCTGAAAAGAGTAACTCCACAGTCTGGAGCTGAGGTTATGAGTGTTTTTAAACTTTTATAGTTAAAGAGCAAATACACCCTCTCCCCCACCCCTCCATCCCAGTTTGATGTTACTCATCATCTATAAAATTCATATAGCTATAGTCACCTTAGTTTTACTTTAAACATTAAGATCTTAATATATAGAGTAATCCTTAACCTATTTACCTTCTCAAAGAAGTCTTGAATATATGAATTAAACAGTCAGAGAGGACAGTTAGTGGATCCACTGGTAAGAACCATCATGTATTAGGCTTTCAGAGACAGGATTTCATAGATCTAAAAAACTGGAGCAAGCTGTCTTTAAGGCATTGATATCTTATTTTGAACCCTTCTAACTAACTGCCTCCTTCTGTTTTCCTTCACCTAAACCCATTTTCATTTGTCTATTTCAATCCCTAACATGCTGTGTAACTGTCAAATGTTTTCTACCTTTGTTATGTACCAATCAAACACTCTCCTTTCAATCACCCATCCCTTCGCTACCAGCCCTTCCAGCTGGAATTCCTTGCTGTAGATTCCCCCTCCTGATCTGTTCTGCAAAGGTCAAAACAGTCAAAATAGACTTCACAAAGTCAACACAGATTAGTATAAAAACACTCAGACTGCCCTCTCAGTCAGTAACTTTCCACACAATTATATATTTTCTAGAGTGCAACACCCTCTGTTCTGGACTAATTTATGACTTTGGACAGATTTTTGAACCGTCTCTGATGTAGATGGTTTTCTTTTCACGAAGCAAACTTTTTCAGATCCTACATGACAAATACAAATGTCAAGAGTTCATTCATTCATTTGCTTGGTCTTCTCCAGGAAAATCTATAAGCACATTTAACTTTGGCCATCTATTAGCTTTGTAGCCAACAGCTTCTTGGAAACTTCATGTACATGATTTGTGTCTAAAGAATTTATTTATTAAATTGCATTTATTTATTAGTTCTCAAGCAAGTCTTTACCCAAAATATTTTTATCTGATTGCATTTTGATTTTTAATTTGCCATATTTTATATTTTCCCATAGTTCCTTATTCAGGAAGGAAGGATATCATTCAATCTTTGAATGATGAAATGACTCATTCCTCACATGAGAGTATATAGTTCCTGGAATGATGTATAGTTATCTGAATAGTCTTTTTATCTTTTAAGTCACTTGCTACTCACAATGGTTTGAATTTTATTGGATCTTATTTTTTATTCATTGTTTTGGCATAATATATGTTAAGGTTTGGTGCGCATTTCCCCCGAAAATACAACATGATAGTTTGAAACACATATCTATACCTTTTTTCAGCCTCTTTTAATTTCTTTTAAGCAAGATTTATTTTATTTTTTTTATTTGCTAGTTTTGGAAATTAAAACACTGTGGTTGTGTTTGAGGGGTTTTGCTTTGTGTCATTCCTGCAGCCATGTGCCTTATAGCCTCCAGTACAAAGGAGTCCTTGGGCAGCACTGCTTCACACCAGGACCTGCAAGCACATCAGCATGACCACTTGTGCATTTCCTCACTGGCTGCCGTTTGCTGCAGTCATTCTCATGATGACTAAAAATTAAGTCTCTGAAGAAAGATTTATCCAGATCACACAGAGGTAATTAACATCTCTCATTATGACTATGTTCCTGCCCTGAGAGACCCTCTCATCTCCTAAAGCGTGTCACAGTAAGACTTGATAGGGTACAGGGATCAGCAAAATAGCTCAAATGTGAAATTTCCCATTTTCACCTTGGAGCTTCAATCCATGCAGATTCTGTGTTATTTACTGAAAGTTAGAAGTTAGCATAAATATGCAGTCCTTCAGAGAGTATGCTATGATGAGCTGCTTCTATTAGTTCTTCATTCTTCTTGCCACACGTATGGGTTTTTGGCTTAATCAACTTTCTTGCATTTAAACTAATGACATTAAGCCCATTCAAAAATCACATGACCACATGGCATACAATCTTTAACAAAGTCTTCTTTATCAAGGGTATCTGGGAAGTGTTGGATCATTAATGGATCCAGATTCCCACATTGTATGATAATTACAGACACCAAATATACTCCAATTAAATCAATACATGGTTGTCACCCTTTTTGTGAAAGGAAATTTCCCAGCTTCTATATCACATCTTGAGATCAGCTATTGTGTAAACAAATAACATCAATATGACTTTGCTCATGACAAAAATGTGGCAGACAGGGAATTTGCTTAGCACAGGGAAACAGGCGTGAGCTGTCTCTATTTTCAGGGACAGCAATTTGATTCATCCAAGGACAAGCCACACAGACCATCCAGCTTTTCCAAAATGTTGCATGCAGTTACTCATGTAGATATAATCAAAGCTTGATGTGCAGTGACAAAGCAGTAGAGAACGAGCAATTCAATAAGAATTGTGCAATCATCCTCTCATTTTCCATATCTATCCATGGTTTTCCCTAGAAAATAATTTCTAAGAGATACTATTGGTGAAAAAATATTATTTTAATGTCAAGAAAATTTTTTCACTCCTAAATATATTCTAGTTACCAGAATGTTAAAATAGCTAAGTCATCATCATCATCAACATCAAACAACAATCCAAAATGCAACTAGTGCAAAACACACATAGATGGCTTTTATGAAACTACTTTATAAAAAATGCAGCCACCATTTGGTGAATGATGCCTAAATATTCATTTAAGACTCTTCAAAATGCATTTTTAAGGCCATTACTGCTGTACACAGCTTTAATTGAACTATTTTATTAACTTTCTCCTCTACAATGCCTGTTATAAGAAGCACACAGCTAAGTCCCGGCATCATGATGTGTTTTGCAATTACATATATGCATAGAAATATACAAAATGTTACTGCTTTTCCTGCCTTGTCACAGAAACATATTTTTGGTTTTTTATGGATCTGTTTCTGCTGCATTTATTGCAAAATTCTAGTTTTTAAAGAGCATTGTATTTAAAATAATAACACTTCTCAACACATTCACTTAAATCCTCCATAACTATAAAAACAACTGAGAGACATCTGGTTCCAGCTGAGACAGGAAATGTCTTTGCTGACATGGGATCATGTTTATTTCAGAGAAGTCCAAGGATGATCTTGGGAGGTACAGAGAAATATATTTAATACAGTATCAGAGAAACCAGTAAAAAACTACAATAAACAACAGAATAGTAGGAAAACTGGTAAGTATGGCATAGTGAGCAATAATTATCTTGCCTGTTTTCTTTCCCCATTCACCTCTGGTGACACAACAGCCTAAGTAGATGGGCAACACACTATTCCAACAACAGCAGAACTAGCAAAGCCTCATTTCCTATGGATTTGTCTTCTGTGCCTCTGTATTCTCCTCTGCCTGTTTCCCAATCTCCTCGCTCCCAGCCCATATCCTGGCTGCTGTCTGACATGAAGCAGCAGAGCTCTGTTGCTGAAGCCACAGGGTAACATCCCCAGTGGCTGGCCACTTGTCAGGTGAATTGGAGCAGTTTAGTGCTGAATTTTGGCTGAGGCTCTTTCCTGGGGCTCTCCTTTAGCATCAGGTGGCCCTCGAGGAAGAAGAAGCAGGAGAAGCCCTTTTAGTATGTACCCATGTCAGCACTAGCACATTTTTTTCTCCTTTTTTTTTGTCTACTACTATTTTGATTTAGTTGGCTTAGTTCCCCAGTCTGGTTCACTTCTAGTTCAAATGCTGGGAGGAAAGGAATGCTTCCAGTGACATTGTCAGTTTAAAATGAAAATGCTTTTCAAAGTGGAGACTCAGTTTATGAGTCTACCAAAAGTCAACCACGGGTAGTTATGAAATGTATAATTTTTATGAGATCATTACCCTTGTGTCAGATTTGTTAGTGCTTGATCAATTTAAATATTATCAAGAAGAAAATAATGGATGAACTGGCAATTAAAGCACATAAACCCACTTTAGGAAAGTATGCTATAAATTATACACACAAGCTTACATATGGAGTAGGAGTGACAAAGATTAGGACTCGTCCACTTCAAAAAGAGCCATCTGAAGGTGATACACAGTAAAGGGCTTTATTTACAGCTCTGGAATGTGCTTTACTGGCTGTGATGTGAGGTGACATGTCACACTGAAATTCCACGTTTCCCTGTGTTCTTAAACACCCTTGCAGTCACCACTGGTAGCAGGATGCTCCACGTGTCTTCCAGCTTTGTGTTCTGTGTAACGAGGCAAGAAGTTCAAACCCAAAAAATTTTGTCTATTCTAATAAAATACATGGGGCATTGAAGAATTTGGTCCCTCAAGAAGGCTGGGTGCTAAACAATGATGGATGTTATTACAGATTCCAAAGAGCATCAGACATCTTCACGCTTCCACCAGTGAGCATTGGATGCAACAGGTATGGGATATGTCCTGCCCCAGGATATTCCTAAGCCACAGGTGAGACAGCATACTCAAAACTCTTTGTTCTCATTCCTTTTTAAAAATTATTTCCCTAAACCTCTGTAAGAAGCACTATCCTGGATGAAATGTACCTGTCTTTTTTTTTTTTTTAGTGTGATCAGCATTATTTCCTACTGTTTTGTTGAAGGGTAGGAAACAGAGACTTGTCCCTGTTGCACACTGTTGAATGGTGTGCCACAAAGGAGACGGGTAAAAATGGTGTACACCTTCACTATCCAGTGCCAGCTGCACAAGAGAAATGCTCTGCCTTTCTGCCCCTGGGAAACAGCAGCGACTGCACTGTGGTTTTCAGAGCTACTCAATTACTGAGTATTATTTGAGACCCCAGTTCCTCCACATCTCAGCCGCACTGAGGAACAACACACAGGGGGCTTTAAGGGTCTGTGCTACACATCCTTGCTGCTGCCTCAGACTGGATCACATTTTCAGAGTGTGGCCTTACCCTTCTCCTTTCTCCCTGCAGCCCTCGTGGCACTCAGATTCAGCTGCACTGAACAAGGCAGTGGGAAGAGGAGGCTTTCATTTTGCATGGAAAGGCAGATGATTCACATTTAAAATGTGTACATAAATATACAAAATGTGTACAGATATATAAGTATTTATAAATACATATAAGCACACTTTATACTGAAGAACTATATTAAAATAAAGGTTATGAAGAAAAGCTGTTAAAAGTTAGAAAATTTCATCATTAATTCTGCACAATGTTTACATGTTCAGTCCTCTCATCCATTCAAGATTGGTTCATGGGTTTTTTTCTACAAGACCTTTCCCTGTTAAAGCAGATGGTTACTTTAAAATGAATAAGCAGCTATTTGTTCAATATTTGCAGTACATTCCCTTGCCCTGAGCTTTATTTATGGAACACTACACAAGCTCTGCTTTGAAAATTTATTAACTTCATTCTGGGTTAAAGGAGTTCAAAATCTTTCAATAAAAAAGCACTCTTTATTCAAAAGTGAAACTTTCTATGGCAGACCTTTAACATAAAGAAACTTCACTTTGAAAAGAGAGACAGAAAAAAAGGCGATTAGGAGAAAAGGGAGGGAGGGAGGGAGGGAGGGAAGGAAGGAAGGAAGGAAGGAAGGAAGGAAGGAAGGAAGGAAGGA